>CM057388.1:43076085-44276085 GCA_030015415.1 Cynopterus sphinx
GCTTAGATTTTGTACCACTAATATGTTACATCTTACAATTCCCTAGAACCACAGGGCTAGAATAAAAAATAAGAAATCATGTTTTATTCATTCTTTATTCTAAAATAAAAACAAAACCAGAACTCAACATTCACCTGATTCAGAATAGATGGTAGCATCCTTATCTCCCAGAAGATAATTATGGAAAACTCACTTGATGAGATATTTAGCATCTTACAACCTTAATTAAATTTTTTACAAGTGTTTAAATATTTACTTCAGTAAATATACACATTCTCTCTTGAATTCTTCGTGCTAAGCATCATCACACAACAACCCTTCATTTACCTAGAAAACTACTATAAAATTGCTCTTCAGTCTCTTGTTTTCCAAGTCAAAATAAGTGTAAACCTACATAGAAATGGCATATGTATCCCTGTCTCTCTGTATGTGCATATGTATGTATGAATATGTATTTACAAGCAGAAAATCCTCTAACAACATACATATATATTTTAATCAATATAATGTAGCTACATAGGTACTATATCAAAGGAGATAATCCATAAAGCACCACAAAGTTCTCAGCTTCTAGGAATTTATGATATTTACTATATCCTAAAGCTGCCAGAACCGTGAGGGTGTTTGTAGTCCACACATGTGGTCAGTTTATAGAACCTCCAGGATATACAATGCTTTTGAAGAAAATATCCACACCAGAGAACTACTGCTTTGCTTGAAGGAAATTAGGTCTAAAATCAGTATAATAGGTGGCATACAAATTTCAGGGAACATAAACTATGACTTAAAACAGTCAGCTGTACAAGAGTATTATATATCAACACACAGTCAACAGTGAGCTATGCATGAAACAGGAAAACACTACAGGAAAGTAATTTAATTCCAAAGTTACTTCAACTGCATAGTTTATGAACTTGGAAAACTTACCCTGAGATCCATTTTATTCCATGGCTGTTTTTGTAAATTAACGCTGTATATTTTTGATTTCCTTACAGCCCGCACGTAAGCTTCGTGTCCTTGCCTAAAATAAATAAGCTAAAACAAAAAACATGAGGTCTTAAAAGCAGTGTCCAATTAAACACTACACATCCAAATATATATTCCTACAAATGTCCTCTTCTGCTTACAACAAACATACATATAAACTTGAAAAAATGTGTACAATGTACCTGTCACTATAAATTAATGTTATTCAGTACTCATGTCTATATGGCCCTGCACTAAGTACTGCATAATGTAAACTCTGCACATGAAGTTCTTTTTTCCAAGCATCTTCATCATTTCTGAAGAAACAGACTAATGACAAATATACACGGAATCCTTATTTTATTTTATATATTTATTCACATTTTATAGTTCTACATTTGAAATTGTAGTTGACATTCTAAGTATTTTAATAGTCAGCCTACACACACACACACTTTTCTAACTGGAGGCTACTATATAGAATGATTTCCAGACAAATTAAAATTTTTCTTTTATAAGAATGAACATCAGAACTGGCATTGTATGAAAGGAAAATAAACCCAAGTGCTTGGTAAGATCCTTCACCTCCTTAAAACTACTACCATATTATGATTTATTTAAAAAGTTTCTTTCTCCACAATGTTTTTATTTTATTTTTTTAAGGTGAGGCAACCCTTGGTTGACCTTACAGATTGCAAGGACCTAAGCAGCTTACAATCCCATATTTTTAATTAATTAATTTATTTTTATGCCTACAGCACTTAGTCTTCCTAGATGATCTCCCATCCAAGTATTAACCAAGCCTGGCCCTGCTTAGCTTCTGAGATCAGATGGGTTTGGGGGGTAGCATGGTCATAGATTCCCACAATAAGTTTAAAGAGGTGGCAGAAATAAATAAATAAAATAAAGCAACATAAAAAATACTATATTATGAAATTTCAATAATACATTGATATACTGTACCAATCAACAATGTCTATGTCAGAATTTCTAAAAGCTACAAATACAAGAAGACAATTTAAAAGATTTAAATATTAGTAAATAAATTTAATTGTAGGGGTGAAAAAAGTCAATAGTACGTTATTCAAATATCCTTTAGTATATATTTATTTCTGTACCCAACAAATAGACAAGAGAGCAGTTTCATCAGATCATAAGAGTATACAGATCCTTATCTTGTTCTATAGTCTTCTAAGATTAATTCAAAATTGTCCCTCTTAAACCTCCATAAAAATAGGCAATAAATATAAAAAATAGTAGGTCTGGATATGCTCCCTAAAAACCCCTTTAAGTTTTCTTTGATACAGTATTCATCAGAGCATGTTCTACTAAAATAACCACATAAAAAAAAAAAACATTGCTCAAAAGTCTAATAGTTACAAGACACATTTATGAAAGAAAAGTATTTTAATATCAAAAGATAATCAGCAAGTATCAGCTTATTCATAAAGCTACTTAGATAGCTATCTCTGGCAGAATATAACAGGCAATTATAAAGGTTTGGTGAAATCTTTATTGGTCCCAAGATTTTTAGAACTATATGTAAGGTTTTATTCCTTTATTATGATGACAACATTATATTCCTACTATTAGTCTTATATTAAAAACTATGAATAAGCATTTAATCACTCAAAAAAAGATTAGTCAATATATCAGAGACTATATAAGCTAACTAGAGCTCAAATATTATGTTACTGTAATTTTCATAAGAAAAATAAAAATAATTTTTTTTTCATCAGATACAATTTAAAGCCTTGTTTGTAGATGATATTCCCTAATCATCCAAAGGGGTAATTATCCTCTAGTATATTTTCTATCAGGTTGAGCATGGGCTTCATTTTGGAAAATATTAGGACTTGAGTTAGGACTCAAAATACTTGATTCTACTACATGGCAATTAAACTAAAAAAAGATAATTATTTTCAGGATGTCACAAGCCAGTCAATTTATCTCAATGTTCACAGCACATCTACTAAACTGAAGGCTCTGTGCCAGGCCCTACAAAAGATATAAAGGTTAATAAGATTCAGATACTTTCCACAAGAAATATCAGAGCAGCTAAGACACTGTACCCATAAGCATAATAGAATTGAGAATATAAATGCGCTAAGACTGATTAAAGTGAGTGTTCATAAGGTTCGAAGAGAAAAGGGTTCTAACAGGTAACATTTACCTCATCACCCATTTGTGGAACAAATGGAGAACGCCGTGGAATAGTATCCAAGATCCACTGAGGGGCAAACCATTCTTCGTTAGGCTCACCTGCCATAGAAACCAGTCCTCCTTTCTAAAATATAGTTCACAAATATATAAAAAATAAATACATGAACAGTAGTATAAAAATAATAGGTAGAGAATGTTAAAAACATTACATTATAATGAAACCCAAAATACACAAATTTTAAACATTTCTCTTTGCCAATTAATGATGCACAACTTGGATATCAATAAAATACTTCAGTGATTTCTTAACATGTTGCTCAGTTTTGGCTGACAAAATTATCTGATACTCTACACTACCTAAAAACTGCAAATTTTACTCTTCAGATCCTTAGAATGCCACATGAATTCAAATACAAGTGACACAGTAACTTTTTGCCAATAAAATGGTGACAATCAAAAAGCTAATTCTGTCTACTAAAGCAACAGGTTACCAAATGCATACACAATAAATTTTTAAATTAACATTCAGAGAAATATGTGAATTAAGTCTTTACATCATCTAAATAAAATAATAGTTGGAAAAGATACCATCGGTGGGGTGAAGTAAAAACACACAAAAAAATGAAAAAGAATACTACTCCATTTATCATACCCTTCCATTTTACAAGTCAAAATGCATAGAAAATTATGACTGATGACATGACGAAAGTAACACTTTTATACTATAGTGGTTTGTTATTTAAAATTCAATTACATTTTAACAAATAATTGTGAATGTCTTATTTTAATAATAAGATATTGTAGACTGTATGTTTGATGAGAAAAAATTTTAAATTTCTTTATATTTTAAATTTATGTTAAATTATTTTACTCAGTTTCTCAAATGGAATGTTATCTTTAGAGAAAAACGTTACTGCTAAATATTCAAGTATCTGAAAACTCACATCTGAAAAGATATTTCACACCAATGTTCATAACTGTTATTCACAGTGACCAGAGCATAGAAGCAACTAAAGTGTCCTACGATATTTGACTGGATAAATAAGTTGTGGTACATATATACAATGGAATATTAGTCATAAGAAGAGATAAAATACTGCCATTTGCAACAACATGGATGGACCTTGAGATAATCATGCTAAGCGAAATAAGCCAGATAAAAAAGTTGAAAGCCACATGATATCACTTATATGTGGGATATAAACCTAAAAGCAACAAATGAACAGGACAAACAAACAGAGACTCAGGGTCATGGACTATAGACTAGTGGTTACCAGAGGCATGGGGGGAAGGAGAAGGGAGGTAGATGGTGTAAAGGGGGTCAAATATAGGGTGATAGAAAAAAATCTAACTATGAAGGGGAACACAGAGTGTAATATATATATATATATATATATATATATATATATATATATATATATATATACACGCCTTACTGTTAAATTGCACACCTGAAACTTACTGGATTTTGCTAACTAATGTTATCAAATATATATATATATATATATATATATATATATATATATATATATATATATAAATTTAAAAAAAATATGGTAAAAAATATTCAAGTATCAAGGCAAAGACAAAAACAAACTATAAAACTATAAACTTACAAACCTTTTTCCTAGTCTGTTTAGGTTTCTTTTGCCTTTCTTCTAGTGACTTCAAATTTTCCTCATCAGAGCTGCTGCATATTTTCCGTGTTGCCTGTCTGGTTTGTCTTTTTGGAGGCTGCAAATTTATTCCAGCATCTGCTGTCCAATCAGAATATTCACTTGATGAATCACTGTAAATAAATCAAAATTATGAATAAGTTTAGAAAAGGAATAGTTTGCCTCAGAATTGAAAGATGATTATTCTATAATCAAACATTATAAATGACATGGCTTGATTCTGTTCTAACTGAAGAGAAGAAAATATCAATATAGAAATCTGATGATCACCTAAGTGATTTTAAATGAAATGATACTTGGATAGAGTATAATGCTTAGAGCTTCCCATAAAAAAATTTAAAATTCAAAGTTCCTGTCCAAATCACAAAAAGCTTTTTTAAATAAAGATGCTCTTTTTCACTGGAAATGGTTAAACATAGTTCTCAAAGCTAAAATAAATACATATAATATGTAAGCATATAAATTCTTGGATTGACAAAGGATCTTATTTTATAGATGAGGGAACTAAAGCCCACAGTGGCATGCCCAAAAAGATATTGCCAGAACCAAGATAAAACATCAGGTCTCTGTGCTTCCAACCCAATTCTCTTTCTACAATAAAATACTATTTTAACTCTGGTCTTAGTAATTTCCTATGAGAACATAATTACACATTAAAACTGTCAAATAATTTTGATCACATCAAAATCATTAAAACTACCTGGAAGAACTTTCACTTTGCCATTCAATAACAAGATCTTCTACAGAAGCATCACTTGTGCCAACTGTTTCATCTTCCTGAAACGAAGAGCCAGCAATTGAGATGTATGTTTATTAAACAGTATATCATCAATTAGCAAAGACTACATGTTTCATAAAAATTGTGTATCCACCCCTCAGAATGTTCTAGTTAAAATGTATATCATCATTTTCTTTATATATCTGTAACTCATTTAAAATTTTCTGGCCATCTACTATCTTATTGGTATGAGACATATTTCATTATTTCAAAGACTTAATATGTTAAAACAATTTATAAAATATATATCTATATACCTCCACCAAGTTAATAAAATTACTCTCCATAAAAATTAATCTTTGGTTATGTAAAATTTCAAACAAATCAAAGTGAAGTGAATAGATGACCTGCCTCATATCCCAGAGATTATTTTGAAGTAAATATGGACCTAAAAAACATTCTAACTACAAATCTTTATTAAGATTGAGTATTTTTAAAAACATAAGCATAATATCATTATTACATTAAAAAGGTAATATCAATTCCTGAATATGTGATCATTCTTTTTCAGATCAAGATTTTCATGTGGAAGATAGGAGGCATGACATTAATAAGAGTTAAAAAAACTTAATGGTTAAAGAAGAATGGAGTACCATATATTGTTAATGCATAATTAAAACCTTACTATTTACTAACAACTACAGTTAAGAGAACAAAAGGAAAGAACTGAAGAAGAGAAGAACATGAAGAATTGTCTGAGAAAAATCATCACTCAGTAACCTCCATGACTGATGAATTCAACAATAACAGAAAACTTGTATATTGTGCTGATTATAGTCAACCAGTTCTGAGACTGTATAACCAGTTATCATTGTTTTCCATATTCCATTTCTTTCCATTTCTAGGCAGATTTCCTCTCACTACTTTTCCAATGTCCCAAAGCCAGACTTTTGCTGGGATGTTTGATACCCTCAACCAAGATAATATCTTAGGTACAACTCAGAAAAGATAGCTAAAGGAATTCAATCCTCAAACTTGCCTATTGAATACCTTATTAATTAATAATCCTCTTCTAAGAAAACCATTAAAATAAATTTCTTTTAAAGCAGTGACTCTTAAAAGTAAGCCCAAAGAGATGATACTAACTGGGAAACAAAAATTACATTGAGTAAATAATATCAGATATCTAACCTCTGAGGAGCTATCTGAATCTTCCTGTACACTTGAATTTTGACATGGTGCTTGCGAATTATGCTCTATGTTGGATCGTGTTTGGTAAGTATGCTGACGCTTACGTTGCGTCCTTCGTAAAGACCGTCCACAGCTAGGCTGATAATCATTCTAGAAAACAGAAGGAAAATAGATTAAAAAAATGAAAGACTCAATGAACATACACAAATGAACATTTATAAAGCAAATCATGTGGGGGTGGAGCTAAGGGATAGAAATAAATCCTTCGAAAGGAAACCTAAGGTATTTATACATATTAACCTCAGAGTACTAGTAAGGAGCTTACCAGGTACCAAATGGAGTATAGGAATTTTACTCCCTGCCTAGCAGTTTCTACTGGGAATACAAATCTTTCGAATGTATAGATTAGATTTTGCTTCTGTTTGATTAAACAGGCCAGGAGTGTGCCTAGGGCAGGCTTTGACAAACTTTTTCTATAAAGGGCCAAAGTGTAAACATTTTTGGTTTTGCAAGTCATATGATTTATGTTGCAAATACTTGTCTCAGTGTAGTGTGAAAGCAGTCATAGTCAATATAAAATAAATAAGTATGGCTAGGTTCCAATAAAATTTTATTATTAGGAATAAGCAGTACACCAGATATAGCCACAGGCAGTAGCTTGCCAACCTCTGGTCTAGGGTACCAGAGCATTTGTTTTACATTGTGATTAGTGATCAGACAGTAATTTTAAGATTCTTCTTTAACCACATAAAAATGGTATTTTAATACAAATTGCCTACACATACAATGACCATATGTCCTAGAATTTTGGAGACAGTCTCAATTTTGAGTAATTTTTTCTTTATTAATAATAACCATGTATCTCAATTTGGGGTTGAATTATATGCTATGAATAAAGCAGGTACTCAATAGTCCTTTAATACACACCTATAGACTTTCAAAAATCCACTATCTGCAAATATTTGCAAATAGTGTATCCTAAACTAAACTCACCCTTTGGGTAGCATAAGATGGCTTTTTCTTCTTTTCAACTGTATAAAGACTAATTTCTATGTCACCTTTCGCAGTTCTACATTCTTCCTGAATCCTAATAAGAAATCAAAGGTCAAAGTAATAGAAAATCATCAGAAAGAAAGCTGATAATCAGATAACATAATATTTTTAAATGTAAAATTTGTCATTTGAAGCATTGTTAGGTATACAATTCAGTGGTGTTCATGAAATTTATGATGATGTTTACTTGTTACCACTAGTTCCAAAACATTTTCATCACTACAAACATAAACTGTATAATCATTAAGAAATAACTCTCTATTTCTCTTTCCACCAAGCCCTGTTAAATTCTAGTATACTTTACGTATCTATGAAGTGCCTATTTTGGATATTTCATATAACTGGACTCATATGCTATTATTTCACTTAGCATAACATCTTCAGTGTTTATCCACATCGTAGCAGGTTACCGTAACTTCATTCCTTTTGATGGCTGAATGTATAGTATCATATTTTGTCTATCCATTCATGTGTTGATAGATATTTGAGTTGTTTCTACTGTTTGGCTACTGGGAATAAATGCTGCAATAAACATTGACATAAAAGTATCTAATTCCAGTTTTAACGTTTTGAGCAAAGAATCATTTCAAATTGCTCTGTTGCTAGAGGGTAGAATTCAGTTTCTAAATTAGTGGTCTCCTTTTTTCTTATTACTGCTGAAGAAAGAAAAGGTAAAACCAAATTAATTTTACTGCTTGTTGGCTGAGTTGGTAAAAGGCTTAGTTAGGGAAGTAATATGATTAAAATTGATTTTATATATTCTCTGTCAATGTCCTTTCTCTTTTCTAAATCTATTTCCGGTTGCTGTGTATTATATATAGTTGATATTAAAACAAATGTTATCTAAGGTTTACATATAAGGATAGAGATTCTAATTTTGAAATTCATACTAATGAAATCCTTTTATCCTCCAAGGATGACTACTTAAATGCCCTTAGGAGGGTAAATATACCCTCCTAAGCACTGGGGTCTACTATATATCTATATTGTACTCTCAAACTACTCCAATATCAAGTTGATAGCATTCTCAGAATTGCTGTTGAATTTGGGATCCACATATCACTGGCATAATTATTCACATATGGTTTTATGTTTTTACTTGATTGTATTTGTATTCTCACCTTCTAAATTAGACTATAAACTCATCAAAGACATAGAGATCATAATTTTCATTTTTCCGTAGTCCTCAAACTATCTAACACAAAGCCAAGCAAATTGAAGACATTCATTAACTAGTTGTTATGGAGTGAACTAACTGAAATA
The DNA here is from genome assembly GCA_030015415.1 of Cynopterus sphinx. Classification (NCBI taxonomy): domain Eukaryota; kingdom Metazoa; phylum Chordata; class Mammalia; order Chiroptera; family Pteropodidae; genus Cynopterus; species Cynopterus sphinx. Next base: position 43,085,116 of record CM057388.1, read on the forward strand.
ACATGGAAAAACTAATGCATAACTCAGTTGGATTAAAAAAATACTTTAGCTATTAAAATTAAACTAACATAGACCATTTTAATTTACTTACAAAAAAACAGAATTCCTAATTTTTTTTTTTATGAGTGTTACCGTATCGACTCACCTACTAACCCCATGATTTAGTTCATTGACCACCACTCTTCTGCTCCATGCCATGAGATCTCGTTCAGTGGCCATCTGGCTCCTAAGAGCATTGTTATTCATTTGTCGGACACCTTCAATTTGACCACTACGTCGAAGCCCAATATTTGGAGAAGATACGTCCATATTTGGACTTCTCAGAGCTAAAACAAAAACAAAGACATTTTTTGAGCTAACGTACCAAACTTTTCTAGATCAGAGCTCTAAATAAAATAGGAGATTCAAAGATAATACTGCTGGACAATATTGCTATGCCTTTGTTCAACATTTTCTGTATTCCCTTAATGGTTTTTATAGTATTATGAATAAAGCAGGTACTCAATAAATGTTTAAAGTTTCTATAGCTCTTTAAATGTTTTGCAAAGCACTTTCATATCTGTCATCTACTAAATGCTCAGTAAATATAAAAAAAGCATATTTAACATGACTTGGTAGATTCACAAATATTTATTAGTACTGGTTCAGAAAGCAGCTTTTTAATCTTAACTCTATATTTAGACAAAGTCTTTTTAAATTTACATTTTTATTTAAGTATAACTGGTATACAATCTTATATTGGTCCTATTAGTTTCAGATGTACAGCATTTTCACCTGATTTAATATTTTTATGCCTCATAATGTGTTTACCTACTAAGTCTACTAGACATCTGTTACTTTATAAACTTACCACAATATTATTGACTATATTCCCCTTCTCCTTTTTACCCATCCTCCCAACTCCTCCCTTTGGTAACCTTTGTGCACTGTTGGTAGAAACACAAACTGATACTGAAGTTTGGAGATTCCTCAAAGAAAAAAAATAGATATACCATATGTCCCAGCATTTCTATTTCTAGGTAGTTACCCAAGAGAAATGAAAACACCAATTAGAAAAGATATCTGTACCCCTATGTTCATTGAGGCATTATTTACAATAGTCAAGATATTGAAACAACCTCGTTATCTATCAATAGATGAAAGAATAAAAAAGATGTGGTATACATATACAATGGAATATTACACAGCAATAAAAAAGAACAGAATCTTGCCAATTTTGACAACACGACTGGATCTAGAGTATATTATAAGTGAAGTAAGTCAGACAAAGAAAGACAAATACCATATAGTTTCACTTATATATAAGATCTAATAGAACAAACAAAAAGGATTCTGAATAAAGCTTCAATAAGATTTTCAAAACCGGTAAGAGAAAAACTATAAACAAACAAGCAAAAAATTTAACTGTCAAAATTTCCTTTTCAAAATTGATAATCAATGAAAGGGGGAAAGGTCTCTGTTAATTTCTTTTTGTTGTATTTGCAGATAAAACAAAAATAGCAACAGAAACATTCAACTGTTAAAATAAGCATCAGAAAAAAATCAAAACAAATGAATATCACGAATAGAACTAGACGAGACCTCTTTGACTAATGGCATTTCAAATCTATCCAAAGAAACCTGGTACAGTAGTTTTATCCATGGTTTCATGGTCAACCACAGCCTAAAAATATTAAATTGAATATTTTAATAAATAAACAATTCATAAGATTTGAATTGCATGATGTTCTGAAGAGTATGATGAAATCTTGCTTGAAATGTCTCACTCCATCACCCTGGGACAGGATTCATCACTTTGTCAAGTGTATCCATGCTGCATACATTCCTCACCAGTTAGTCAGTTAGTAACTGACTTGGTTATTAGAAGGGTTTTCAGAGAGAGACCACATTCCTATAACTTTTATACTGTTATCATTGTTCCATTTTATTTTTTGTAATTGTTATTAATCTCTTACTGTGCTTGATTTATAAATTGAACTTTATCATAGGTATGTATGCATAGGAAAAAACATGGTGTATATAGGATTTGGTACTATCCTTGGTTTCAGACATCCACTGGAGATCTTGAAACATATCCCATGCAGATAATGAGCAGGACTACTATGTATTTACTTTATAAATCAAAATAAACCACCTGTATTATTTAAAAGATGCTAAGTCATTTTAACCATAAATGATAATGAGATTGTGGCACTGTGGTATATCTTATACCACAATTGTATATTAATAAAAATGTCTTTCTGTAACTGAAAAATAAATTTAAACAAAAAATGAAAACAAAAAAAGTTGTTTTTAATTTACAAGCCAAGTATGTTTCTCACATGTAATTATTGGTGTAAGTAAAATAAAGTACATTCATCATATTTTTACAAATACATACATACTTACCACCATTAGCAGAATATGATCTATTAATGAGAAAATGTGGAACATCTCCTTCATTAATTAGTCTTAGATCTTGTTCTCTCTGTAGCTCTCTGATTATTCCATCCAGAATGCTCTCATCTTGGTCATTGGCATGTTGCCCAATTACCTGTTCTACCACCTCACCATCACCTTAATGAGACCAAAGAAATAAAGCCACTAAGTTATTTGCATTTTGGTATTCAGTAAAAACAAGCTTAATATATAAATTTTTAGACACATAACAAAAAATGAATTAAAATGAAATTTAAGCATGTATACAACAAAACACTTTCAAAAAAACTTCAAATTATTTTGATATGTCAGCTTGTGTGTTTGACTTAAACAATAGGCCCAAATTAGACATTATTATAAGGGCCTACTCATCATAAAAAATAATTATTAAATTACTATCTATCTATCTATCTACCTATCTTATCTATTTTATGGTGACATTGGTTAATGAAATCTAGTAAGTTTCCGTTATACATTTTAACAGTAAGACACACACACACACACACACACACATTTACATTGTGTGTTCACCCCCCATTAAATTATTAACTTAAAAATGAATATCTCTATGGAATATTCCAAGCTAAAAGTTAGGAGTAGAGATTTGTGGAAGGTTTAAACAAGGTCAACCACAGATACCTAAAATATTTTGCATCTGTCTTTCATGAGAATTTCCTTTCTGAAAAAAATCATGTCATGGTCTTTCAAATGTTGTCTCTTTTGATAATATCTCAATATATATGATAGTGAAATCTCTATGGTACTGAAATTCAATGATTACTTCTGAATAAAAATTTTATTTCTATGAGCTTTTTCATTCTTAACTATATCTTCAACTTGTTTTTCATCTTATTCTCTAGTCAGATTAAATGGTGTCTAACAAAGTAGCGAAGTGATCAGTTCTTATAGGAAATCAAATGTGATGAATTATAGAATTTTTTATTCAGGTGTTTTTAGTTTTATCTCCTACTTAATATTCATGCTTTTCCCCTTGTTTAATAATATGACATCAAAGTAACTATTAACACATGTGTAACACCATTTCATTGTTTTACAAATCTTTATAACAGAGATCATAAAAGGATGCATACCATTTCAATGTATAAAGTTTAATTCAAGTCTAAATTTCCTAGTAAGAAAATAAATTTCCATTTGCAAATCCATAACTCATTAGCTCATACCTGGAAGAAAATCTACAAGTCACAAACTAAGATATGAAGGCATTCTGGTATTGGGGGTGTATGTGTCAAAGAGTCAGCATATATAAGGGAAACATGTTGATCAGAAGAGCTTATTTGACAGAGAATAGCTTATTTCAATGTCTTATCCTATTATCCTCTCATCATGTATTACACTCATCACTGTTTTCTCAATATCCTCCAAGATTCAGTATTATTTAAACATTTAAAATCCTCCTCCCAGCATCCAATATTTTTTTGCATTTCAAACATGTGGATAGGTAAATAGCCACTTCTCAGTTTGTGGTTTTTGAAATTTTGTCTTCTTAGATCCATTAACTATGGACTCCCAAATTAAAACACCAATGAGCAGTAGAACTTCATCAATTATAAAAGCTTGACACATTAAAGTTAGTACATTTATCTGTGTCCAAGTGAGATAAACAATGTAAAAGTACTCTGGTAAGGTATAAAGTACTATGCAACTAAACACTAACAGAAGTATTAGTTAAAATATGTTATAACTTACTACAAAATTTTGTAGGGCACATATATCACAAAGAGTACAACAGCAAGTAATACATTTTGCAAAATATTTTAAATTTAATTCTGGAGATAACATACCATTAGCCACATATCCCAGCTGTGGTATAAGTTGTTCATCTTTACAATTTTCTCGTCCTGGTACTAGCCTTTGGAATTTTGTAGGATGAGGATTTCCATCAACATCCACCAAGAATGGGGGAGGCATGAGATGAGGAGCTTGTTGTGTTTGTTCATCTAATACATAGTTGTTGGCATCACGGATAAGAGGTCGATAATCCGTGTGGAAGAACATCTGATCTGGAATCTTTATGACAGATTTTTAGTATTTAATGTGCATAGGGAATTTACAGGAAATCACTTATTTTCATTCCTATAGCACATGTATTTTTCAAATCAGAGTTTTTGCATTCTCTTATATTCCTCTATTGCCATATATTTCTTCTAGGTAGAAATAAATTACCTAGATTATAATCCTATCTTTTCCACAAAACTCTACAATCCTACTTTCTGGCCCTATATTATTTTTCTCCAATTGGGATAGAAAGAAGTAAAGCAATACATAGTGGATAAAATTAGGTATTTTTATTTAAGTTGTAAAAATCATATAAAACTTTATAACTATTTTTTTGCTTAATTTTATTCAAATAAGAAAAGAGTATAATATAAATGATGAGGCAGGTAAATATCAATTATGTGGAGACACTCATATATGACACTAGTATTGAGCTGAACTCAGTGATTCTCAGTTCTCTTTCAACTCCAAGATTCTAAAATCTATTCCAAATTTACAGCTAATAAAATATAAGGAATCAATTAAGATAGTTTCCAATGTATTTTAATAAGATCAATAATAAGTAAAAGTAGTCAAGAAAATAAGCATTAGGTCACCAGTTGTTTATTCCTAATTTTGATTAGTAGAGGATATAATCTGGTAGCATTGTTCTCCTATTATACCTAAGAAGTAGTACAGAGAATATGTTCTAAGCAAAAAGATTTTCTAATAAATTTTTCTATCTATATTATCCTATATATAATTTAATAGTGATTTGAACTGCCACACCTTATGTTCTAGAAGTGATAAAAAGTTTTACCAAGAAAGGTAACTTTGTTATTTTATATATATTGACACATAATAGCCCTTAATAATTGAACGACTTTGAACAAAATTTATAAATTATACAATCCAAAACTGAGGTCTACAACAAAAATTAAATGTACTAACCTTTTCATAATATTTACTGCAACCAAAACCAAAAAGCAGCAAATGCCCATGAGAATCTGTACAGGCAAAATGGTTTCCATCTGGTGAAAATTTACAGTCAAACACTGCACCATGGCCTTGGCCTTCAATCTGAAATTTAGGAGTCATTTTAAGTCATCTTAAGAGGTAATTTTCAGATAATAAGAAAGCAATAGCTTCTTTTTGTTAATATATTGAATTCTGTTTTTCATCAACATTCCAATGTACTCTGACTTGTGTATCCAGAACCCTAACGAAACAGTAAAACTCTAAAAGAAATTAGGGAGAATCAAAATGCAACAGATGGCATTAAACATTACTAGCAATGCCATATTTCAAAAAGTATTAAATGAGTGACTGAGAACACAAAAGACCTAAACACAACCAAAACGATAAAGATCCTATCTCAACAAAGTCAAGATATTATCCTTGCATCTGAAATTTTAATGCAAGTAAGCATTAAAATAACCATCCTAAAATTAAAGTACATAAGTCAATTTTATTAACAAAAGACAGAGAATATTATTAATACTCTGTATATGTATAAGCCTATAAATAGGAGCACAAAAGCCAACTATTTAGAAATGTTCTTCAGAGAAGGACACCAAATTTGGACGATATGAATAGTCCCATTATCACAGGAGGGTGTTCTACTGGGAAAAGAGACAGTGTACCAAATTTTTCCATGATTTGTATAAAATATACCTAAAGAGTAGTCATATCTCCAATTCTATGTTTGCCAGATAATTTCTTGATTACTATTCCATATGGGGTTTATCAGAGCCTGAAAAAATAGTCAATTCTTGTGATTCATATATTAGGATTATAGTTTAAACATTAACCTTTTGTGAGTTTGGTTAGTATTAGCTCCAAAAGCTTACTTAATCTGAGTTTCTAGAGTTTACAGCTGGAGACCAGAATTTGGAAAATGCTAACATCATGATAACACACCCTGAATGGCATAATTTTCTACTGGCCTTACTCTCAGGTCTTGCATCATTCTCTTTATTGTATAGATTATTTTTTATTTTAATTAGTTTCAAGTATACAGTACATTGGTTTTATACACACACACACACACACACACACACACACACACACACATACATATGTATGTATATATGTGTGTGTGTATATATATATACACACACACACAAAACACACACACACACACACACACACAGTTTATAAAACAATTCCCCTAAATGCTCCTTCTCTCCTCTGGTTTTCCATCTTTCCAATATATTAATGCTAACTACATTCCCTATTTCATGCTTACCATCCCCATTACCATCTATCATCTACTAATTTGTACTTCTTTAACCTTTCATTCCCTTCAAATACAGATCACAACAGGTTCCTTGGCACTAAGTATACTTTAATTACCAAGCTGTCATATAAGAGGAGCCTGTTTCAATATGAACTAAGCACAGATTTTCCTTACCATGTTAAAATAATTCCGAATTTTGGTCCCCCGGTCAAGGTCCCAAACAAAAATGTTCCCATCATGGCCCGCTGAAAGTATGATCCTTTGGTCAAATGGATGTGCTTCCAAAACAAATACTTCATCATCATGTCCCTGTGATAAAATCAATACTAAACATGAAAAGCAATTCTAACTATCTCGTTTATTTGGTGAAGAGATCTGAGGAGTGTGCTATCAATCTGGTTCAGATTAATTCATGCACAGCAATTTAACAACATTTACTACGTGGTCACTATAATAAATAGTTAAGTTAGAGTTCCTTTTATATTAAAGTGCTGATTTTGTAAAGTATTCAATAGAAAGAGGGCTAAAAAAAGTATTTAAAATACAGTCCAAACTGTTTATAGTTCATTAATCAGATCCTTGAAGTGGAATTCATACTTCTAGTACTCTGTTATTTAAAAGTCCAAAGAAAATGTGACAAGGAGAATCGTCCATTAACACCTAATTCTGCCATAGTGATAACTGGTAAACCTTCATTATTCTTCATCCAGCGCTCTCTATCACTGGTGTTCAAATTGTATGTAGGAGGCCCCATGATATATTCAAATAACAAAGTATAGTCGCATTTAAAATACTATCTGAAAAAAGAGTTTGCTGCTAAAAAAGTTGAAAACCAATGCTCTATGTATATGTTTCCCTTATAATAAATCAATGAGTAACAGTTTATAGAGATCTTAGATTAGGAGTTTGCAAAATGTTTTACCTGCAAGCCAAATCCAGCTCCCAGACATTTTTGTACACACAGCCTGTGAGCGAAGAATGATTTTTGCAGTTTTAAAAGGTTGCAAAAAAAAAAAAAAAAAAAAAAAAAGCAACAAAGACCATACGTGCCCTCCAAAGCCTAAAATGTTTACTATCCAAGCTCTTAAAGAAAAAATTTGCCGACACCTGATTTAGATCATTGTTGATTTTCCTTAATTCCTGGTTAAAGAATACATGATTAAGAACAGGCTCTAAGTCTTAGAAAAGCATACAGAACATCTGAAGTGGCATTTCACTTAAGAACACATCAGATTATTACACATCAGGAGCTTCTAGAAATGACCATGTATTTTGAACTTAAAAAGTGCATTTTATCCCAAATCATTGTATAAAAAAAAACAATAACAGAATAATAAAAAATCCTGCCATATTACCATTATGTACAAAAATACAACTTACTAAAAAATAACTGAAGACTGGCTCAAAATGTAAAGTATTAAGATGACTAGGTAAAATCCTTTTACAATAAGTACTGTTACAACTTAAGGTTTATGTAAACTCTTCTCCCAATCACCACAAATAAAGCATTTCTTTGTTATGACAAAATCTTCTGCTGAATAATCAATTTGATATAGTAAATACTTTCTCACGTTCCTACCCAATAAACAATAAAATCACTTTGTTAAGCTCTAATGATAAAACTATTTCAGTGTGCAATGGAAAAAAAAGAGGCTTTTAAATAAGGAATTTTATATTTTGGCCATATACCTTAGGATAGAACATAGTCACTGGATCATGGGGAACAAAACCTAATCAAGTTGAGTAAATGTCTTAAGATTTATCATCTGCCCTATTTTTATGAAGTAGACCTCTATGTCCACCACCACCACCACACAAATCTAAATCATTACTGGCCATCCTACCCTTGACTCCCTACAGTATACTTAGAGTCACTCTTATCTCCATTCTAATCTATTATCTCAGTCACCAAATCTATAAGGTATTTTTCAAAAGCATAATTCACATGTCATTCCTTTGCTTTTAAACCTTTTAATGGTTTCCTATTGGTGACATTTAGGCAGAGACCTGGGTAATTTTAACCGATCTTTACCAAATCCGATCCTTACCAAAATTTCACTTCCTCAAGAAGTTTTCTCTGACCCTCCCAGACCAGGTTTTGTCACCTTCTCAAATACTTGCATTGTCTTTTGCGCTTTTCTTTCTTGGCATTTATTTGATGTTTTTTTTTTTTTTCCTTTTAATACACTGTGAACTCCAGGAGGAAAAGGTCTCTTTAACTTACTGCTTATTCCAAACACCTAACTTAGTGGTTGGCACACAGGAGAGCTCAAAACTTATTGAGCTAAATGGAAGAACTTTAAACCCCACTGAGATCATGATAAACAAATTGTTAACACAGAAAATATAAGTGTTATACTAAAACTAAGAAAATTTGACTAATAATAGGACTAAAAATAGTCTGCTCTAAATGTCTTCAGTAAAATTCACTTAAAAGAGAGGACCCATGAGTCAGCCCATGGAAAGAGTGCCACTAAACAGAAATCAAAACAAATTAAGGTACTTAGTAAGACAGATTTTTACATGGATATATAAAACCAATGACTACAACATGGCCTTTAAAATTGTGATTTTTAGAGGTATAGGCATGTGCTGTCTAATACTATGGCTGCTAACTGCATGTGGCTATTAAGCATTTGAAATGTAGCTCGTCCAAATTGAGATGTTCTGTAGGTGTAAAATACTAGATTTCAAAGATTTAGTATAAAAAAAAAGAATGTAAAATATTCATTAATAATTTTTTGTTACATGTTTTAATGTTACTATTTTGGATATAGTTTACTAAAATATTTTATTAAAATTAATTTCCCATTACACTTTACTTTTTATTGTGCTTACTAGAAAAATTATTATATATGTGGCTCACATTATATTTCTATTGGAGTGTGCTGACATAGACGAACATTTCCTAATAAAGAATCAAGAGGTCAGAAACGTGGTGGAGTGAGAGATGTCCCTAGATCTCTCCCCTTGAAACAACAATAAGCTGAACATATAAAACTCAACAAAAAACACTCAAACTGCATAACCCCTTTCTTGAAGTTTTTGACCATTGTGGCCAGGGGAGTAGGTTTTTTATGCATATCCCCATGCCTCCCACGACAGACAACAATCACGCCACATGGAGGGTTGGGGGATAAGGTCGGCAAAACTTTGGAGGGGACATTATTCACTTCATCCATCTCTGGCCCCTCCCCTTACAGCGAATTTTCAGGCACCTCTTAGCAATTGGTGGGTGGGTATAAATCCCTGACCTGGATCACTGGAGTAGACTCCTCACAGAGTTCCAGTGACACCACCCTAAACCATATGAGGTTTGTCACAGAACTGTGGATTGGGGCTCAACTCTCACTTCGTGGCAAGGTCACATCTCAATCACTCAGCACTCACTCTCTTTCATACAATCTCTCACCATTCCTTAACCTGTCCTGTGGAGAGTAAGCAGTCACATCTCTTAACCTGTGGAGGACGCTCGGTTACTCTCCAGAGGGGGATCGGGCTTTCCTTTTACCCAGTGTTAACCTAACACACTCCACCCTCCACCCTATCTATGTACTTTTGAGGTCACGATTTCCCCTAACACATGTAGAATACTTGGGTGACCTCAGGAGATGATCAGGCTCCCCTTCTACCCTATATAGGGCCGGACTTCAGCTATCTACCCTTTGCCCAGCCTTTCCTTACCGTGCACCTGACATGTTTTAGTTTTCTCATTCCTCTGTTGTCTGATCCTTGCAGGGACCAGCAGCTGGGGCTTCCCCTTCCATCCTGTGAGGCGTCCATATGGGGTAATCCCTGGTGTGCACTCAGCGGGCGGGTGCACTGGGAAATCCAGGGAAGGCCAGGGTTTCCCCAGTGGGATACCTTAAGTCTGCCAAATGCGGGTGCTGTTCCTTCACGCTTCCTGGCCAATGCACCAGGAATCTGTTGCAGGAAGCAATAGTCCATGGAGGAAATTGGATGCTCAGACAACTTTGTTAGAGGAAGGAGAATTTAATGCCAGCAGAGCATGTGAGGTTTTAGCTGCACCAAAGCACAAGCTCCACTTGGTCAGATTTCTTACAGCTTATATACCTCTGCAGTGTCCATGTCTGAGGTCTCCATAAGGTCATTTAAAGATCTATAGGGTGTAGTTAATCTATAACAGACTGAGTTGGTCATTTCTGCAAGCCCTTTGTATTTTTTAGATGCCTCCTTTTTTCTCTTAATGTGTCATCACTATTTTACAATATGTCAACAGAGGTACCTTGAATAATTGCTTCTCTAAGGGATGGTAAATCATAGAAAAGTAAACTATAACTTAAAATTCCTATCTTCTAGAATAATATCTTTTTTGACCATTTTAATTATTACAAAAATAGAATACTTACAGATAAAGTATGAAGAAGTTGCCCTGTGACTGAATTCCATACTTTCAAAAGGAAATTGTTCACTGCAGTAATAACTGTGGTGTCATAGCGATCCCAGGCCACCATAGTCACCTTAAGTTTTGTGACCTTATCTTCTCCAGATGGCAGGTTATTCCTAAACAAAATAATTTGCCAATCTGTAAATTTTTAATGAAAGTACAACTAAAAGAGAAAATTATGATAAAAGTCTCTTAAAGAGTATGCAACTTTTTAGATATAAAAATCCTAAATCATAATTTTAAGTATTAACAAAATAAAATAATAAAAGTATCTATGAAGGGCAACATCCATGACTTATTTTAAGGAGATAAAGAGGCACAAAATTACAAAATATTTTTAGTTACATGAGAACAAAAATGTTAAACTAAAAAGAAATTTATAAATATCTTGAAAAATAAAATACAAGGTTATGTTGGCTACCAGAAAATATATAGAAAACACATGCTAAACACTTTATCCCCTTAAATATTAAATTTTGTGAAACTAATAGATTTTATAACAAGAGCAATAAAAAAAATTCAGTAACTTTTGATTTAATTGAATATGGCATAAGAACTGGCTATGACTACAAAGACTGTTCTATATTGTTATTAAAAGGAAGATATATTTTTCAGGATCATACCTTAAAGAAACCATAGCATCCTAAAGAGGGAGTAATATATCTTCCAATCAACAGTGAAGACAATGAAATGGAATGCTGATTAAGTGTAGTTATAATATTGAGTAGTAATGCTAACAATATGAAACACTATAAAGGTATCCTCAGTAAGAGAGATAGTTAAATATATGATGCCATATAATAGGGATAACCTCACAGTATAAAGTTATAAATATATGATTTAAGGATACTAATACAGAAAATAATTCATTGGGAACTAACAGAATACAGTGATCTTTGGGTCACAGAGAAAAGAATTTTAACAAGTTACCAATGTTTCTAAAATACAGTATGCCAACCAACAGCAAGAGATAATTTAGAGACTAAATTATAGATGTAATCTTTAAGTCTACTAATTAACTACAAACTATTTTCTAATCTAAAAAGGTTTTATTTACATTATTAAACATAATTCAATAATGGAAAAAATACTATACTGTATGAGAACCACTAAAAATGTCTAATATCCAATCTTACCCAGTCATTTTAGTAGCCATATCAAGCACTATACTCTTCCATTCTTGTTGCTGATATTGCCAAATTCTTGCTGTTCCATCTCTGCTTCCACTAACAAATCTCAAACTGCAAAGAAACCATTAAAATACCCTTATTACTTTCCTCCAAAAAGAAAATCACTTTTTTGCTAATTACGAAAGTAATACATTCATCCTCATATACTACTGGTGAGAACAAAAATGGTATACTTTAGAAAAGTTTGGCAGTTCCTCAAAATGATCAGAGTTACCAAATGACTTAGCAATTTTATTCTCAAGTATCTATCCAAGAGAAATGAAAACATAAGTCCACACAAAAACTTGTATGTAAATATTAATGGAATTATTCATAATAAGCCAAAAAGTGGTAACAACACAAATGTCCATCAACTGATAAATGAATAAACAAATTGTGGTATATCTGTACAATCAAATATTATTCAGCAATAAAAAGGAATTAAGAATGATATATGCTGCAACATGGATAAATATTGAAAACATGCTAAATGAAAGAAGTCAGTCACAAAAGATTCCATTTATATGAAATGTCCAGAATAGGCAAATATATAGGAACAAAAAATGGATTAATTGTTGCCTAGAGCTGAGGGTAGGAGTGTAAAAAGATTAAAGATTAAGAGTTAAAAATTATGAGATTTCTTTTGGGTGATAAAAATGTTCAAAAATTAATTGTGGTAAATGTTGCATGACCTTGCAAATACACTAAAAATCATGGAATTTTATGTTTTGTGGATTATATCTCAATGAAACTGTTATAAAAGTATATCCATTCACTCATAATTTTATCATTGTTCATACTTTTCTATTATTTGATGATTTTATTAAAGATATATACAATACACTTATGTATTTCCCCCTACAGGAACTAAAATTACACTATATATAATGTTTTATACTTTTCCTTAACACAAGAGTATTTTGTAGATATATTTATATGTTGACAAATATAAAAGTACCATAATTTTTAGTAAGTGTTCAATTACATGGATGTATCTAAATGTATTCAAATAAGCCCCTTAATGATTAATATTTATCCAATCTTCACTATTATAATGTTCTGATGAATATACACAGCTTTGTACAACCTCATGTAAATATTTTCTTAGTCAAAGGGTGAACACATTATTAAAGCTTTTGATACATATACTGCCAAATTATTTCCCTAAAACATTTTTTAACAATTTACAATCTTATTGAAAATCGTGGTAAATATTGGATGTTACCATTTTTAAATATCCTGTCATTCGGAAATAAAAAAAAAATTGTTACTCTTATTCTAAATTGCATTTCTTTGATTATTAATAAAACTGGACATGTTATGATGTGTTTATTGGTTATCTAATTAAGATTGTTTCTCCTTTAAGGAAAAAGGCAAGGAATTTAAAAGAATATTCTTCTAGCATGAAAAAGTCGTAGTTATACAAATCTTCACATGTAAAACTAAGTACAATGCAATAAACTAAACTTAAAAATTATTTGAAGGTTTTGTTTTTTCATTGTTAATGTAGATGTCACTCTGTGGACCATCATTATTTACTTTCGCATTTAACAAAGATGAACAAATTCATCATAGTAATCACTTACTATCATAAAAATATTTTAAAATAAAACATAGTCACTCACATCAAGTCCTTAGAGACATATATGAATGCAAATTTATGCTAAGTAGTTACACTTTTAAATCTATGCTAGGTCAATTTTTAGGTGAGGGCAGAATATTATCACTTTTTAGGGATCAGACATTTGAGAGAGTGCACGAATACCTGTGTATAATTTCTGAGTTTACAAACATAGGAAATATGTGTTATATGACTAGTAGAGTCAGTAAGTAATACAGACATTCAGCAGAAGATGCTAAAATATGGAGTAATCAGGTTTCAGGTAGGTCACGAACCTTAAAATGAAGATAGAACTTAGAGAAAAAAACAGGAGGGAGAGGACAGAGAGCAAAAGAGAGAGGGAGAATGTAGGAGGGAAACAGAAGACATAAACGGGAGGTAGAAGATAATATTTCTGGCTAAGAATGGTGTGAGGTGAAGTGTGTGTTAAAAAATGGATGAGAAAATAGATATGGAATATAACAATAACAATGATTAAATCAATTAGGGTGGATTTAAGGATTTATATGGAGAATAGTAAATGAAAAAAAAATATAGGTCTAAGTCAAGCTGTAGAGAGTTCTGAATGCTAGACTGTCATTTGAATTCTATTCTACAGACTAAGAAGAACACTAAAGATTTCTAAACAGAGCAACATTGATCTGATAGAGATGGACAGGATGTATTTAGAAGAGAGAAGAAAACTGGTGGTAATTGATCAAATAATGGAATCCTGACTAAGGTGGGGTGATAAAATAAATGGAAAAAGCAAAATACACAGAAAAGAAATCCAGAAAGGAAGAATTGATAGATTATGGCTACATGGTTAGGACTTTAGAAAACACAGGGTAAGGATGTCATCAAAGATAGACAAGGTCTGTTAGCCTATGGAACTGGATAGAAATAATAAAGCATCTAGAGCACAGCTAGCTACTTCTGAGGGAAAAGAAGTAAAATATGTCAAACATCTGTGTACACAGATATGTACTACATAGTTACCTGTCACCATTGTTACAGAATTGAACAGCAACGACTTTGTCCTAAGACATAAAACAGATTTTTGATTAGAATTTATTTGTAAAATGATTAAAGTACTCTTCCCCTCAAATTCGCATGTAAAAGCATCAGAGTAGATTTTTAAATGCTATAATTGTCTGTACTTAAACTCTAATTTCTTTAAAAAAATTAACGAAGACTGAAACAATGCCATTAACTAAGGAGAAATACCAGCAGTAATTTGAGACAAACCAGACATAAGCAAAACTGTTTCTAAACTATAATCTCAAAAGACAGATAGTTCTGAATGAGTATTTTTTATGCCCTTCCATAATAAGACAGCTCACTAATATAAAAAGCCACTTTAAAATAACTGATCTAATAGTAGTTAAATGAAATTTCCCACTTTTTTTTAATTTCAAAAAACAATCATTTTCTGTTTCTCATACGGTTTATTTGCAATAAAAACACCTGACAGTTTTTAGGTACTATAGTTTAGATATTGCTGTTTGAATCTTCTTTTAATATGATGTGTATTATACTGATGAGAAGATTAAGTATAAGCCAAAATGTGCATTTTCCTTCTCTATATTCCTTGATAATGTACCCTCCAATATTATACACATTTTCCAAACCACATTTGAACTTAATTTTTAATAAAAAGCTCTGATACTACATATCTTTGTATTTAATAATGTTTCATTTTTAGAAATTATTAAACTGTCTTCACACATTCAAAGGTATCTGTGATTCACATTGTTACATGATTTCACTGTAGTATTTATCTGACAAATTCTGGATTCTCACTGCCAGGTGCAATAATTAGTTTTAGATGTTCTGAAAAGATACCTTATTTTCAATGACTAACAGCTGCCACGGATTTATACATAGAATGTTTAAGTTTTCTGACTTTTTTCTTGGCTGGGCCCCTGCAAAAAGAATTTTCTTCATTTTCCCTTCCCCTCATTTCTTTCTCATTATTTATTATCTCCATTGCATTCTGATAACAATCATCATAAGATTGACAAACTAAACTCAGCAAAAAAATTAATTTTCCTAAGATGTATTTAATATGTTTTTTTAATAATTGTGTAGACTTTAAAGTAACAGTTTAAATAAATAATAAAATATATCAGGCTAAAAGAGTATTTTTGTAAACTATTATTGTTATATAGATACACTTTTCCATATAGTTAAATTTATCTTTAATATTATAATCATACTAAATCCAGAAATTCACACTGATATTCATTACAAAAGAGACATCATATAGGTTTCCGCACCAATCTGTATTAAATAAGGGTACAGACCAGAGAAGAATAAATAAAATCAACTTTTTAGGTGTGTTAAAAAAGAAAACAACATATTTAACTTTTTCTTTTTTTTTTTCTTACCGTATGTGACTCTAATTCAGCAATTTTTTCAGGGATCTCAGAACCCAAATAATATATTCTAATCACATGGTCAGTACTACCTGTTGTAATGAACATTCCACCTGAAGGATTAAAAAAAAAAAACAAACAAACAAATACTGTACCAATAAACTCTAAAAACCTTCTGATTGTTTCCTTAGTTATATGCTAACTTATATTAAAAAGTCTTCAAGAAATGCAAGGTTATCTTCTAATCATTGCAGACATACTACTATTTCAGAGAAAATTAAGTAAAATTTAAGAAAAACAAGAAATATTTAAATGACAACTATAACATTAGCCCAACAAAAATCAACACTAAATATATGATTTTGGATAATAAATATTAAAGGTCACATCCTTGAAGAGGAATTCTGTGTATTTTATGCAAAAACATAAAATTCCAAAATTATTTCTAAAATGACATGTATCTACAATCCTCTTTACCGTGGCTATAATGGTTGAATATAAAAACTCAACTGCTTTTGGGGTGATGAAAAATTCTAGAGATAAATGGTGGCAATGTATTCAAAAAAAATGTGAATATACTTAATGCCACAGAACTGTAGACTTCAAAGTGGTTATTCAAATTGGTAAATCTTGTTATATTTTACCAAAAAAAAAAAAGTTAACTAGCTTGCAATTCTTAGCAGTAGAAAAGCACTATTTATATACTTTAATGGTGTATTCTACATGGAGGCACTGTACATGTTTCTGAAAAGTCAGGTCAGTATTTTACTGTTGAATTGGGTGTGGAGTGGCTTTATTTTACCAACTAAATTCTGCAATATATAAAAACATATTAATTATAAATAAAGAAAACCTCAAAAGCTATCATAAGTTAGAGTTCACAAAAGTCTGTCTATTTTAACATATGGCTCACATTTTTTATGTAATTCCATTAACAGTCAAACATATAAATTTTTTTCTCCACAAAACTGAAAAGTATATCTTTTACAACTGGATCATTAATATTTTGGATACTCAAAACATTCAGTATTTACACATACCAGAACTGAAAGATGAACAAGATATCTGAACTCCAGGTCTGGATCTCTCAGTAAATTTCACTGGGCGATCTCTAAGAGAAAAGTAAGATGTTTTTATTTCTCATCATGCACATTTAATGTGCAAGAATCATACAATCGATATTGACACATTTAGCATCAATATCATAGAAACTGCAAAACTGAGGCAGTCAACAAGTACTGGTCCAACCATTCAGGTTAAACAAACAATGCAATATATAGATGATGTACTATTGAGTTGTATACTTGAAACCTATAATTTTATTAATTGATGAAACTCTAATACATTTAAAAATGCATTTAACTTCATAAATATACTTTATGATATCAATATTATTATTACAGCTTTACAAATTATCATGCCACTTAATAATACCATTAGAAGTTCAAAGTCTTCTTACCAAAGTAATAAATAAAACAAATATTCATTACCAAAATTTATGTAGAAATTAAATAATCTCTTTAACATTGGTTTCATAAAAATTTCATCCTAAAATCTCTAATGTCCAAGTGATGTAGGTATGGATGTGTATATATACTGACATGCACACAACATATGTTCATGTACTTAAATATACACATATAAGAATCTCTCGAGATAATAAAGAAAAATGAATGTACTTGATTTTTCACAAAATTTTTAGCCAAATTCTAAACTTACCTAAATTTCATTGTTTTTACATGCCACTGCCAGAAACAGATTGTTCCATCAGCACCAGTAGAAGTGAGGTATCTGGTTGTACCTTTAGTTGATGGACAAAACTTAAAAAAAAAAAAAAAACTAATTCAAACAGAAAGCTTTCATGTTCAAACTTATTTTAAAGATAGCATGTTCTAAAATTATAATCACTTTAATAAACACACTTTAAATTCACTTAAGAATTTCAGTTTCAGAAGCTAGTTCTTTAAATATCTTAGTTTAATGAATACTCTACAAAAACTTTAAATATCAAAAAAAAATGAAGGAAAAAACTGAGTCACTGAATTTAGGATAAAGTTTTTAGTACTAAAAGATAATGATTTAAAAATTATTCAACAACATATTTTATTATTTCACTACTATTAATGGAGGAAAAATCTCAAAGTCATTGCTAGTTAAACCATTACAAATCTGCTACCTATATGTTTATATAGCAATAATCATGAAAATTTTAGTTCCATATGAATCATTTTCACTTGCTTTAAACAGATGTTAACTAGGTCAAATCTCTTTTCATATCACTGTAGAAAAAATAAATGAAAACAATATATTTAAGATGAGAATATAAAGGATGACTGCTACCCTAGATGGACCATGAATGGACCATGTAGGATTCTCAAACTCTGATTCTAAGTATTTTATATACTCAGAAAATAATCATAAAAAGCCACTGGATTCCTGAAGCCTGGGATACAGGAAAAAGTTAAAAATCAAACCAGAGTCTCTAGCATGAGTTTCTAAAATTCCATATAGAGATACATGAATGCCTTTCATTGAGATGAAGATTAAGTATCAAGATGTACAGAATTTAAATAAATTCTGAAATCAAATTAAAAGAAAACATTTACTATAGATATTAGAAGTCATTTAATTAGTTTTCTTGTTTGGGAACACAGAACTTCGAATGACTAGAGTTTAAATCAAGCAAAAATTATGAATTACTATTATCCGTTAATAACTGATACATAGTAAAGAAACCAGTAATCAGACAGAATGCCTATATCTTCACTTCTGAGATAGAGAAGCTTGCACTAGAAAGCTTAACCCACAATGTACAGGAGTCTGTGAATTACAAACCACATGCCAAATTCAGCTTGCTGCCTGTTTCTGTAAATAAAATTTTATTAGAATACAGTCACAGATTGTCTATGGCCGCTTTTGTACTGCAACAAGAGTTAGGTAGTTGCAATAGAGATCTTATGGCCTGCAAGGCCTAAAATATTGACTACCTAGCTCATAAATTTGCTGATCTCTAATATAGAAGAATGAGACAAATATGAAATAGTATAATTTTATTAAGTTTGAAGAAACACTAAAACCTTTATTATCCTCAATATTTAAATTGTTTCAAACACAAAGGGTAATATAATCTATTAATATACCTTATTTGGATTATTTTTAAATGAGAAATCACATTAGATTATAAAAATAAAAACTTATATGTGCATTTTTTAATACAAATACAGTTATTGAAGAATTTAGAAAATGCAGAAAAACAGGATAAAAGGTACTCATAATCCCACCACCCAAAGGCAACCACTATTAACATATCATTTTATCAGAATTTTATTTAAAAAAACTAGAAAGATAATACACCACAATATCAATACATAGTCAATAAGCAAAGAATAAATAAAGCATTTAGAAAGCATGCTAAATGATGATCATTATTATAGATAAAAATGAAATGAAGGGAGATACAGAGTGCTGGTAGGGGGGATGATTTACAATAATAGAGTTGTAAGGTGATCAGAAAGGGTCTCCCTGAGAAAGTGAAATATTCACAAAGTGCTTAGAAAGTGAGAGAACAAGCCATGTGAATATCCAAAGATGTCCATTCCAGAAACATGAAATAGCAATAGCAAAAGCAGTAGTGTAACTAGAGTGGTCTAAAAACGCAGAGAGGATAGTAGCTAAAGCAGAATGAGAACAGGAAACAAGTAGTAGGAGATGAAGTCAAAGAGAGCTAGGGACTGGGAAAGTAAGTAAGTTCTTATAAGTTATTGTAAAGACTTTGGCTTTAATTCTGAGTTTGGAAGCTACTGAGGGTTCTGAGCACCAATGCCTTGATTTAACTTCCATTTTAAAATCACTCAAGCTGCTATGCAGAGGCTAGATATGGGCAGGAGAGAGGGAAAAGAAGAGCAGGAAGATCAGTTAGAAGGCTCTTTCAATAATCTAGGTCACAGGTGATTGTGGTTTGAAATAGAGTAGTATACTGGAGGTTATGAGAATCTGCCAGATTCTAGATACATTCTGAAGGTAGAGAGAATATGATTTTCTAACAAGTTAGATATGAAATATAAGAGAAAGAAGAAGGTCAAGGAGGACTACTAGGAGCAAATGGAAGAATGAAATTGTTATTTGTTTAAATGGAGAAAGCTTCAGGAGGAACAAATCTGAAAAACGAAAACAGAAGTTCAGTTTTAAATATGTTGCCTTTGAGATGACTAGTAAACAGTCATGTAATGATACTAAGTGGGTAGCTGAAGATATAAGCATGAAGACAAAAGATAGATCCCCAAATGGAAATATAAGTTTAGGAATCATCACCTTACAGATGAAATCTAAAGCCATGAGACTTGATGAGATCAGTAAGGGAAAGAATGTGATATAGAAGAGGTCATGGATCCCTAGGGCACTCCCACATGTTAATAAAATGAGATTAAAACTGGCCAATGAAAATATTAAGGAACCAAACAGCATCATAAAATTTTTTCAGTATAGTCATTTTTTAATGTTATGTAAGATTATCTCCAAATTCAAGAAATAATACTATCAGATAGGATGGTAAAAAGAAAAGTACTTGCTAATCTTCCCAAACGAAATCCATAAAATAACTTCAACTAATCAAATATTTGACATGAAACTTTTTCAAATCCAACATGCTACATTGAACTCAATCTCTGCTAACTCCTCATAAATAGGAAATATATTACTTAATAACACACACAGAAACACAAACACACATGATTGGCATATGTGTTAGCAACTAAAGAACAAAGAAAGAAAAGTAAAGGGAGTAATTATGCCATGCACAGAAGTGGTATCCTTGACCAAACTGTAAAACACTGTTTTAGATGGATTCGCACTCTAAGCAGAGGTTCAGCTATTCAGCTAAGTTTATTAAATAAAAGTTCTTTTAAGGGCATGTAGGGCTTTCACTAGCGACATCTGGTAAAATATTATTTGAACATGTATTTAAAAGAAGTCAATGTGCTGTATGACAAACACAAATTTGAACTAAGAAATTACTGAAACCAAGAATAAAAATTTTAGTGATGTCAGAAACATGGTGGAATGAGAGACACCCCTAGACCTCTCCTTTTGAATCTACAATAAGCTGAATATCTACAACTCAACAAAAAACACCCAAAATACACACTAGCACGTCTGCGTGTGGGTTAGGTGCATAAGAGCTACCACAGATCAGAACCCGGGAGTCGGGCAGTAGACTTGGAGAAAGAAAGAAGCTGCCTCCAGAACCAGGAACTCCCAGCAGGAGGATAGGAGAAGGAGAATGGGTGGCAGCTTCCCTGAACAGCCCTACCTGAGTGAGCTCCACATGAATGGCAACAGTGCCCAGACATTAGGGCAGAAAGCAGAGAAGTAGAAAAGGCCAAGAAACAACACTTGATTATCACCATTATTACCAGCCTTGGCTGCAAAACACAAGGCTAAGCCACAGGCCAATCCACTAACCCAGAAGGCCCCTCCCCCAAGACCAAACATTGCAGAGCCCTGGGGGAATCTGAGCAAATGCTACCAAAACAGTCACTAACACTGACAGGGACTGAGACTGAGGATAGTGAGCATGACTGAATATTTATAAGAAAAAAAAGGCATTATTAAGTTTTATACAAAGCAGGGATCCAGATGGCTTAGACGCCACCTACTGGAAACCAAAAGAAAATCATCTTCTTTGCAACAGGCTAAAGAGAGAACTTTATATAATAAATCTTTCTGGGAAAAAAAGCGGAATACACTACCATGAATGCCCAGGCCGAGAAAGAGCCCAGTAAATATCATGAACAACCGAGGTGACAGGACAACACAGAAAGAAAGAGAAAAATCTCCAGAAAATGAGCTTAAAGGCATAGAAATATGTAAGTGATATAAATGAGAGAGAAATCAGGTTAGTATTTCTAGAAAAACTCAATGAGATGCAAAATAATTCTTATCAACAATTCAAGGAAGTGAAGAAACAACTAGATCAGCAGAATGATTTTTTAGCAAGGAGAATGAAACCTTTACAAAGAAACAAATAGAACTTCTGGAGAGGAAGAGTACATTGAAAGAGATGAAAAATGAAATAGACAGCTTGGGAAATAGAATCAACAAATGAAGAAAAAAATCAGTGATACTGAAGACAGAAATTTAGAAATAAATCAGAAGGAAGAAGAGAGAAACCAAAGAACAAAAAAATAATGAAAGAGAAATACAAGAACTAGCTGATACCATAAGGAAAGGAAACATAAGAATAATGAGCATTCTTAAAGGGGAAGAAAAGGAGCAGGGATTAGAAAGCATTTTCAGACAAATAGTTGACGAGAACTTTCAAAATCTAAGGAATGAGTTGGAATTCAAAAGTCAACAGAACACCCAACCCAAAAAGGCTTTCACCAAGATACAGTGTAATAAAATTATTCAAATATCAATGATAAAAAAAGAATTTTCAGGGAAGCCAGGGAAAAGAAGATGGTAACCTATAAATGAAAACCCATTAGATTATTGTTGGATTTCTCAGAATAAAACTTACAAGCCAACAATAAGTGGAATCAAATATTCAAACTATTAAATGAAAGGCACTACCACCCAAGAAGAATGTATCCAGCTAAGCTCTCTTTTAGATATGAAGGAGAAATAAAGACATTTCTACATATAAAAAAATGTGGAAATTCTCCACTATGAGACCTGCATTACAGGAAATACTAAAAATGGTCAGTTATTGTAAAAAAATATGACAAATAAATATATAACTAGGAGTAAGGCAACTAACAGGCAGACAGAAGCAGAGGAGTGCAACCCTTACTAAGAACAGGGCATTATAAGCTTAAACAATAAGAAGAGATTTGCTATAGCAAGATAGTTAACTTATGTTCAGCATAAATAGGGGCAAACTAAGACTTGAATGACAGAAATGGGGAGGATTTGAAGATCCAAATTCACAAAGAGAAATGGAGATAAGGCACACACAGAAGGAAATGGACTACTACATATATGTAAAACTATCCTCTACATATTCATAATTGTAAACACATGTAAAAAATTAGGAACTGAAGTATATAATATAAAACAAGAAGGACCAGATGGCATATTAAAAAACCCAATAAAAAATAACAAAACACAACAAAAATAAAAAACAAACAACAACAACAACAAAACAGGAAAACAGACATACAATGACAAAGAAGCAATGGAAACATCAAGCTACCAAAAAGCAAAAGATAAAATGGTTGTACGAAAACCTCATATTTCAATCATCATCCTAAATGTAAATGGACTGAATTCAACAATAAAAGACAGAGTTGTAGATTGGATCAGAAAACAAAACCCAACCATATGCTGCCTCCAAGAGACACATCTCAGTTCCAAACAAAAATATAGGCTCAAAGTGAAAGGGTGAAAATGGTATTTCAAACAAATGGCATTCAGAGAAAAGTGGGAGTAGCAGTACTAACATTGGATTAATGGACTTCAAAATAGAAAAAAAGTAAAGAAAGAATCTGAGGGACATTTCATAATGATAAAGAGAATCATACACAAAGAAGACATATATATACTTGTTAAATATCTACGCTCCAAATCATGAAGCCCCAGAATGTATAAAGCAATTAACTCCTAACTGAACCAAAGGGAGAAACAGACCAAAACACTATTGTAGTATGGTACCTAAATAGCCCACTTTTAGATATAGACAGAATATCCAAACAGAAAATCAATAAGGAAATAACATCCTTAAATGACACACTGGACCAACTGGACATAATTGACATTTAGAGAGCCTTCCATTCCAAAACAGCTGCTTTTATATTTTTCTCTAGTGCACATAGAACTTTCTCAAGGATTTACCATACACTGGGACACAGACAGTCTCAACAAATATAAGAGAGTGGAAATCTTACCAACCATATTCTCTGATTATAATGCTTTGAAACTAGAGTTTAACTCTAAAAAGTAAGCGGGAAGAACCAGGAATAGATGGAGATTAAACAACATTCTACTGAAGAATAACCGGGTCAGAGAAGAAATAAAAAAAGAGATCCAGAGATACATAGAAATGAATGAAAATTATAGTACAACATATCAAAACTTTTGAAACACGACAATAGCGGTAATAAGAGGAAAGTTCATATCATTACAGGACAATCTCACAAAACAAGAATGAGCCTCCCAAAAGCAACTTATGTATCATCTTGGAAAATCAGAAAAGGAAGAACAAATGAAGCCTAAAATCAGCAGAAGAAAAGAAATAATCAAAATTAGAGCAGAATTAAATGAAATTGAAAACAAACAAACAAAAAACAACAACAACAAAATAAATGCAATGAAGAGTGGGTTCTTTGAGAAAGTTAATAAAATTGACAAACCCTTGGCTAAGACTCAGTACAGAAAAAAGAGAAAAAACACAAATAAACAAAATCAGGGGTGAAAGGGGGTAAATCACGACAGACACCACAAAAATGCAAAGGATTATACAGGAAAACTACAAAAATTGTACAACACCAAATTTAATAACCTAGAATAAATGGGCCAGTACTTACAAAGATACAACCTTCCTAGACTGAATCAACAACAACAACAATAACAACAACAACAACAAAAGGGAAAATCTAAATATAGTGATTAGCAGTATGGAAATTGAAGTAATCATCAAAAACCTACCAAAAAGTAAAAGTCAAGGGCCAGATAGCTTCACCATTGAATTCTATCAAACATTCAAAGAAGTCTTAATATCTATTCTCCTCAAACTCTTTCCAAAAAAAATCAGAGAGACAATATTTCCTAACTCATTTTATGAGGCCAATATTATCCTGATAACAAAACCTAATAAAGATAAGTCAAAAAATGAAAACTATAGAAAATATCTCTCGTGAACACTGAAGCAAAAATTCTAAGTAAGATACCAGTGAAACAAATACAGCAACATATTAAAAAATTATACAGCACAATAAAGTGTGCTTCATCCCAGGGAAAGAAGGATGGTTCAACACATGCAAATCAATTAATGTGATACACCACATAAACAATGATCATATCAACAGATGCAGAAAATTTCTTCAACAAGATACAGCATCCATTTATGATCAAAACACTACACGAAATTGGTATACAAGGAAAGTACCTGAACATGATAAAGGCCATATATGACAAACCCAAACCCAATATTATATTTAATGGTGATAAACTAAAAACTTTTCCTCTAAGATCAGGAACAAGACAGGGCTGTCCTATCACTACTGTTATTCAATATAACTTTGGAGATCCTAGTGAGTGCACTCAGGCAAGAGAAAGATATCAAAGGCATCTAAATAAGAAATGAAGAAGTCAAACTGTCACTATTTGCAGATGACATGATTCTCTACATAGAAAACCCTAAAGACTCTACAAGAACACTCCTAGAAACAATAAGCAAATACAGTAAAGTTTCTGGATACAAAATCAATGTTCAAAAATCCATAGCATTCTTATATTCTAATAATGAAGTGTCAAAAGTGAAGTTGAAAAAATAATTCCTTTTGCAATTGCAAAAAAAAAGAATAAAACACCTAAGAATAAATCTAACAAAACATGTGAAGGACCTATGTGATGAAAACTATAAGATCCTATTAAAAGAAATCGAAGAAGATACAAAGAAATGGAAAGATAATCCATGTTTTTGAACTGATAGAATCAACATAGTTAAAATGATCTTATTCCCTAAAAAAAATTATACAGATTTAATGCAATTCACATCAAAATCCCATTTTTTAAAGAAATAGAACAAAAATTCATCAGATTTGTAAGAAAGCACAAAAGACCCCAAATTGCCAAAGACATCCTGAGAAAAAAGAACGAGGCTGGAGGCAACACTGTGCCCATCTTCAAATTATACTACAAAGTGACAATAATCAAAACAGCACAGTATTGGCAAAACCAGACACATGAACCAGAATTGACAGTCCAGAAGTAAACCCATATTGATACGGGCAAATAATTTTTGAGAAATAAGCCAAAAAACATACAGTGGAGAAAGGAAAGCCTCTTTAATAAATGGTGCTAGGAAAACTGGAAGGTCACCTGTGAAAGAATAAAACTAAACTGTTGTCTATCACCATATACCATAATTAACTCAAAATGGATTAAAGACCTGAATGTAAGACCTGAAACAATACACTGCATAGTAGAAAACATAGGAACTAAACTCAACGACCTTGAATTTAAAGAGGATTTTATGAATTTGACTTCAAAAGCAAGGGAAGTAAAAACAAAAATAAATTGATGGGACTACATCAAACTAAAAAGCTTCTGTACAGTAAAAGAAACCATTAACAAAATAAAGAGACAACCATCCAAATGGGAAAACATATTTGCAAATAATGCCGCTGATAAGGGCTTAATATTCAAAATATACGAAGAACTCTTACAACTCAACAACAAAAATCAAACGATCCATTCAAAAAATGGGCAAAGGAGCTGAACAGACACTTCTCCCTAGAGGACATACAAATAGCTGACAAATACATAAAAAGATACTCATTATCACAACTATTAGGGAAATGAAAATAAAAACCACAATGAGATACCCTCTCATACCTGTTAGAATAGCTGTTATCAACAGGACAAGTAATAACAAATGTTGAGGAGGATGTGGAGAAATACGAGCCCTCATGCATGGCTGGTGGGATTTCAAATTGGTATAGCCACTATGGAAAACAGTATGGATGGATGTTCTTCAAAAAAGTGAGAATTGATCTACCATATCATACAGCAATCCCTGTACTGGGTATTTACTTCAAAGACTTGAAAACTAATATCTGAAAATATATTTGCACATCAATGTTCACAGCAGCAGTATTCACAGTGGGCAGTACATGGAAGCAACCAAAGTGTCTTATGATAGATGATTGGATAAAGAAGCTGTGTTACATATATAAAATGGAATGTCAGCCATAAGAAGAGATGAAATATTGCCATTTTTGACAACATGGATGGAACTCAAGATAATCATGTTAAGCAAATAAGTCAGACAGAAAAAAATGAAAAACATATGATATTAGATATATGTGGGATATAAACCTAAAAGCAAGAAACAAACAGGAGAAATAAACAGAGACCAGTGGGAATGAACAATAGACTAGTGGTTATCAGAGGGTAAGTGGGAGGGGAGAGGAGGGAGGTAGATGGCGTAAAAGGGGTCAAATATGTGGCGACAAAGAAATCTAACTATGGGAGGCAAACACACAATGCAATATATATATATGCCTTACTGTTAAATAGTACACCTGAAACTTATTAGATTTTGTTAACCAATATTACCATGAAAAACGTAAATTAATTAATTAAAAAAAAATAACATTAAACTATTCTGTTTCTCTCTGTCTCTCTTTCTCACACACACATGCACTCTAAATCTGACTGATAAGGATCTTGTATTAAATATCGAAACAAAGTATGCCAATATTCAAGTTACAACCTGTTTGTATCCTGACCAACAGGTATTAATATTACTCTTTAAGGCATTTACAAGCCTCTCCCTTCTCCACAAATATTAGTGAGATGTCTCACACTGTCTGGAAAAGAAAAAACAAACTGCCTATAGGGTAGGAATAAAGCACTTAAAAGATCAATATTATTTTTCATTGTTGCCATTCCATTTTTTTATATATTAATTTCAGGTATACAGTACAATGGTTAGACATTAATATAATTTGTAAAGTGATAGTCATTACAATAATATTGACCATATTCCCTCTACTGCACTGTACAATTCCTTGACTGTTTTGTAGCTACTAATTTGTACTTAATCTCTTCACCTTTTTCACTCAGCCCCTCAACCACACCCCTCTAGCAATCACAAGTTTTTTCTCTGTATTTGTGAGTCTGTTTTCATTTAGCTTTTCATTTCTTTTGTTCCTTAGACATTGCCATTCTTTAAAATATTATCTACACAATGTACCAAAAAAAGAGAATTATTATCCTATTTCATATGTTAGAGGTGTTTTTTTTTTTTTTTCATTTTCTCACCTGTATGGAAGTAATAGAAGCTGAATGTCCCTGAAGGACTGCAACTGGTGCACAAGTCCGAAGACACCACACTCTTACAACCTTATCACAGCTGCCTGCAGCGATAAGAGTGTTTTCATAGTTGACAGCCATGTCAGAAATTTCAGCAGAGTGTCCCCGCAGTGTAGCAAGGAGGCGTCCATCATCTGTCGCCCAAATTTTCACCAAACAGTCATCTGAACCCTATCAAAACAAAAAAGGACAGAAGATTTACAATGAAGCAGAAATTCATCCCCCCTCAAAAAGCCAAATGACAAAGAGAAGATTTTAAGTTACTTCCAAGCCTTTACTTATTAGTCTATTCTCTCCATATAACATGGGTCCAGAAACAAATATAAATGATGTCCAAATAATAACACTGACAAAGCATTGTCCAAACTGACAATGGTATTTGTGAAGAGCTTCTTAGAACTACTACCAATCCTGACAACTCAAAACATTTTTAATTCACTTTTAAGTGATTTCATTTTAGGTATCTCTGCCATTATTTCTTTCCTTAGGCCTGAAAGCATTTTTTTTTTCCTTAATTACTTGAACAGTTTTTCTGAAATATCAGCATGTTACATTTTTGTACTCAAAAGCACACAGTATAATCTGGTTAATGAAAACCCAATTGTAAAAATAATTAGTATTAAAATCAAAGAAAGACGTACACAATAATCTTCATTACTGTGTGGTGTAATTTAACTATTCAACCATAATGGTGATATAATTATTATTAAGCAGAACTAGCACCAATTACACTGTGACAAATGAAAAATGCATACTAATAAATTTTTATTTCCCTAAAATTGGAGAGTTCATCCACTTATTTATACAGAATGAGGAAAGATTTTCAATTTCAACTCATCTTCTCTTGCATTCACATGTCTAAAAAGAACAAAATGCTTACAAAGCACAACTCAATGCTATGAAGCCTGGCTTCAATTGTCGTAAATTTTTTAATATAGTACATTATTATAAATTTTAAACTCACTGTAAAAATTCTTCTCCCACTTCGGTCAAATGCTACACAGTAGACAGATGACAAGTGTCCCAGAATTCTTTTATGCATCTTAATGTGCTGGTAAGCAGATGAAGGAAAAATATGGTTGAAGCGACTACATCCTGTTAATTGCCTGGCAGAGGTGATATTCACTGGAAAACATAAAATAGGAGATTCATTTCTTAAAACCTAGAAGTGGAACTTCCTTCATGAAGTTAAATCATGAATATTAAGATGAGATCGAACAGGGTACACACACCACAGCAGCTCCACCTTGTGAAATCTAAGTTCCATTACACATTTCATGATTTTCTGAACTCAAGTTCACTATTGTAAAGCACTAAGAACACTTTTCTTTTATATCTCAGAAGTCTGACGTTCTTTTTGCTTTAGTATGATTTCTTAAGGATTTCTAGTTTCCCTTTTATGGAACATGATAGTCAAAGAGACTGTCTCTTTAAATATATAGGTAAAATCTTACTATAGCATGAAGGAATTTTAGAATAAAGACTACATTTGGTTAAGTATAATATATCTTTAAAATTATATAGGAAATTTTATGAACTCCTGTCCTGCCTCCCCACATCCACCCACCCCATATATAGCTGTTCCTAAAAATTCAAGAATAATATAAGATGGTTTATATAGTAAAAAGAGAAAGGAAGCTATGATACCACATAGGTTCTCACTAACAAACTACAAAGACTTTTTGTAGGCTTATCTAGTTACCAGTAAACTCTGAGGCTTCATTTCCTATGAGGTCATCTTAGACATTGTCTCCAATTTGTTTTATTTTGTTTTTAATGTTGATGTTACTGTTTACCTTGTAGTTGATTTTCTTAAAAAGGAACCAGAATAAAACATAAGTCTGCACAATCCTCTTCCCAGTACCAACTGGATTCTGCTCACGTCCATCAAATGGAGATCTTGATGCTCACATAAGGATTTACAAGTACCCACTCACTCTGAAATTCCTCCATTCTTCTCTTATACAATAAAAATATTTAACATCCCACACATTATATTTTAATCAAAATATAAGATCCCTATAAGTTCAAAGTCACTTTGAAGCAAGGTAACATTTTGCCATGGTACATAAATAATAAGGCATTTGCTCTCCTCCATCCCAACCTCTAGAAATGACCACAAATCAAAGTTAGGAAGAGTATGCACCACAACTTTGGGACTTTTAGTAATCTTCCTTCTTCAGTCAAACATTTCTTACTGCTGAGTTCCTTGAAACAACCATTACTTCCACTTTGCTTTTTCCTATCCATACTTTACAAGTAGATAGAGGAAAAGGTATGTTACTTTAAGACAGGGGTTTGAGAACTGCTCAGAACTTAACCTGGGTTCTCAACCAAGGTTCTCAACCTTGGGCCTGATCATTCTTCAGGGTGGGGGCACTACCAGACTATTGAAGAGTGTTCAGAAGTATCCCTGGTCTCTACCCCACTGCCACCAAGTCATGACAATGCAGAAATTTTTTTAGGTATTGCCAAATATCTCCTGGGAGAGGAAAAACTGCCTCTGGTTGAAAACCACTGTTTGAAGTTCAAAAATAAAAAAAATAACAGCATCAACAGGGAGAAAAATATCAGAAAAGCAACTTTGAAAAGAGAAGCAGAGGTAGAAAGAGAAAAAAAAAAAACAGTGAAAGAGAGGAGGGGTAAATAGCTAACAGAAATCCAGTTAGTTGTTCATCAAACAAATATCAAGAGTTTTTCAATGACCAAAGGAACACAATTAAGCATATAAACACAATACACTTGGTCCCATGAAGAGTTAGTGTCTCAGGCCCAAAATGTTAAATCAGAAATATTTAGTGAAAAGGACACACATCTTCACAGTATATAAAAATTAGCTTTCACTTTTTAAGACTCCTTTACAGAGAAAACTAATAATTCAAAAGAAAAACTGGAAAATACAATAAATATGATAAAGTGCTAATATTTTAAAACACATATAAAACTAACTATAACAACACCATTAAGATCTAATAGATGAGTGGACTAAGAAAATTAAGAATTCACAACATAGGAAATAAACATAACCAACTGTTACAGAAAATGCTCAGTTTCTTGCCAATTATGAAAAGAAATGTAAATGAAAATAAGATACAATTTTACAACCAATAAATTAGCACTTAAAAAATTCTAAAACCTACTACTAGCAATTATTAGCTGAAACTGGTGTACACTTACATTTTTAGATGCACAATAAAGTGACATGATCCATTTGGAAAATAATTTTGGTTCTATACTTCAACATTCATGAAAATATGCACATCCATTGCCCAACCCCTGGGAATCTATCCTAGAGACATAACTGATTAGCAAAAAAGAGTTACATGTACAAAATGTTTAATGGAGTGCTATTTATAATTATAAATAACTTACGTCCAACAAGGGAATGGTTAATTAAATTATCAAATATGTGATGGACTATTGTGTAGGGATTATTAATTAAAATAAGAAACCTAGAGCAGTGTAGAAAGTTTAGGAACTATAAAGTAAAAAAATATAAAATACAAAATTTAAGTATACTATGATTTAAAGTATGTAAAAATATGCATGCACACATGAATAAAGACTAGAACACAAGATAAATTAAACCAACTGCTTTGTGATAAAAGTAGAGGTAATTTTTAAAAATTTCTCTTAACATTCAATAATACATTTTTATCTTAAACAAGTTTTTATTAGATTTTTCTTAATTATCACTAACAACTATTAAAAATTCTAACATAATGTATATTGCATATTTGACAGCATCATTATCAAATATTCTTTTTCTATCTCAGTGGTGTTTTTATCTATTCATCCAGCACCTAAGATAATAATGTGTTTTTCTTAGTTATTTGGTAATGTCAACAGGCCTTAGGCTCTATACACTAAGGAGTCTATCAACACTCTTTCCATGTGTTCTCTATTTAGCCACAATTTTCCAGTATTGTTGTTTCTTGCTTTTCTTACTGATCTACAGAGCACTTTATGAGGAACATTTTCCTCAACTGTTGATTACCGATAACTGAAATACAGTTATAAAGAGTTCGCTTTTTACCCACACTTGAGAATTTTTCTGGAAAGAAGTGGATCTCATTCTTCTAACATAAATGTTACATAGCTCTTTTGGGACAGGGAGGTGTTTAAATCATTATTCCTTTACTTAAAAGTAACAATAAAATAAAGGAAACACACAATTATCATTGTGTTGTATCTGATGTCTTTATCAAATGCACTATTTAAGTGAATTGCTTTTTCTTCTATTATAAACATAATGCAAGGGTAGAGATAAGCAATTTAACTTTCACTCTAACAATGTAAAATGAAGTATTAATGAGAAACAACAACAAATAAAAAAGAAAAAAAGCCCACAATCCTATAATGATATATCTACTATATGTCAGTGTGTTCCCACTGTAGATTTCTAAAATCTACAGTGCTTAAAAGATATGTAAGTTTTAAATATATATATATATATATATAAATATATATATATATAAAAAAAATATATATATATATATATAACTTACCTTGATTAATTATATATTCAAGCAGTTCAAAAACACTATAAAAGGTAATGTTATCTCATCCTGTATTTAATAAGGAATTTAGCCCCACCCACAAAGTCACAAAAAGTGAAAAGGAAGATAAGAATATCAAAGAGCATTGAATGAACAAGCATCCTGCTTCTGCTTTGGAGATTCAGTAGGAAGTTCGCCCACAGATCTCTAGGAGTTCCCCACAAGAGGATCCCCCTACCATCCAATAGGCACCCCTAATCCTCAGGTGCTAAACCCACACCTTCCCCCACCCTCTGCTACCATCTCCTTATGCATGTTCTGAGCACATCTGAGAGATACAGATGCAGAAGGTGCAACCATACATGAGAAATCACGCGTTTGAGCTACTGTGCCACCTTCTGGAATATAAAAGTCTCAAATAGCCAGCCCATTGAATCATAAGAACCAAAGATGCAAAGTTTTAAAAAAGGAGGTATATGATACTTCAAATGCAAAAGGAGAAGTCCACATCTTCAAACACTATGGAAAATCAAGGCAATATGTTACAACAAAAAGAAAATAATTCTCCAATAACAGAACTAAAGGCACAGAATACTGTAATCTAACTGATAAAGAATTTAAAATAGCTGTTATAAAGAAACTCAACAAGCTATAAGAAAACTCAGGAAGACAATTCAGTGAACTCAGGCATAAAATTAATGAATGCAAGGAATTATTTACCAAAGATATACAGATTATAAAAATAACCAAATAAATTCTGAAGCTGAAGAATTCAATGAATGAGATTTTTTTTTAATACAATAAAGAGCACTGGTAACAGGGAAGACCAGATGAAGAAAGAATAAGTGTCATGGAGAATAGTAATATAGAAATAAATCAGTTAGAAAAGAAGAGAAAACTAAGAATTTAAAAGTGAAACAACCCTACAACAGCTATTGATTTGATTAGGAATGTAAATATAAGAATAACTGGTGTGTCAGAGCAGAAGAGAGGAAAAGTACAGTAGAGAATTTATTTAAAGCAATAATAGCTGAGAACTTCCCAATCCTGGTAAAGGACTTGGACATATCAGTCCATGCAGATAATAGAACACACTGTTATCTCAATGCAAAAAGACCTCCAAGACCCAGTATAACAAAAATGGCAAAAATCAATGATAAAGAATTTTAAAGGCAGTAAAGAAAAAAAAAAAAATAAATGTAAACAACAAAAGAACCCCATTAAGCTATGAGTAGAATTCTAAACAGAAACTCTATATGCCAAGAGAGTCTAGAATGACATTCAAAGTGTTGGAAAATAATAAATTGTGAGCCAAGAATACTTTAGCTGGCAAAATTATCTTTCAAATATGAAGGAGAAAAAAAGCCTTTCCCAGACAAACAAAAGCTGAGGGAGTTCAAAATCACCAGAACTTTCTCACAAGAAATGCTGGAAGAAGTTCTTCAAGCTAAAGTGGAAAGTTGATGATAAGCAACATGAAAACGTATGAAAGTAAACACTCTGGGAAAGGTGAAAAATTGACATTCAGAATTAGAAAATTATAATTCCATATTAGATTTGTGTGTTAACTACAATATAAAGGTTAAAGTAAAATAGTATTAAAAATAACTATAGCTAGTCTATTTTGTTCACAAATACATGATATAAAAAGAGATAAATTGTGACATCAAAGATGTAAAAGTAAAGAAAAAAGGAGAACTTTATAAGTAAATAAAATTAAGTTGCTATCAGCATAAAATGGACTACTTTATCGCTGAGATATTTTATGCAAGCCACAAAGCAAAAATCCAGAATGAATGCACAAAACTAAAAATAAGAGATAGAGCATACCATCATGGAAAAGCAACAATTTACAAAGGTAGACAGACATAGAAGGAAAAAGAAACTATGAAGATACAAAATAACAATAGGGCAACCAATAAGATGGTAGTTGTAGGCCTTACATATCAATAATCACTCTAAATATAAATGGATTAAATTCACCAATTAAAGGCACAGAATTGTTGGATGGATAAAAAGACAAGACCAACTACATTATGCCTACAGGAGACTAATTTCAGTTCTATAAACATAGGCTCAAAGTGAAAGGATGGAAGAACATATTCCAGGCAAGTGGAAACCAAAAGAAAGCAGGGATAGTCATACTTATAGCAAACAAAATAGACTTCGAGTCAAAAAAATGGTATCAAAAGACAAAGAAGGCCATTATATAATGATAAAGGGGTTAATACATTAAAAAGATATAACAATCATAAATATATAGGCACACTAAAAATATTAAGCAAATACTAATACATCTGAAGGTAGAAATAGACAAGAATACAATAATATTAGGAGACTTCAATACCCCACTGTCAGCAATGGATAAATTATCCATACAGGAAATCAACAAGGAAACATTGGTAGAGAACCATACTTTAGACCACATGGACTTAACAGTCATATATACAACATTCCATTCAATAGCAGAACACACATTCCTCTCAAGTGTAGGATAAATCATATAGTAGGACACAAAACAAGTGCTAGCAAGTTTAAGAAGAAAGAAATCATATCAACTATCTTCTCTGACCACAATGGTATTAAACTACAAATCAAAAACAGAAGGAAAGCTAGAAAAATCTACTAATATGTGGAAACTAAACCACACATTTCTGAATGGCCAATGAGTAAACAAATCAAAAAGCAAATAAAAATTTGTCTTTAAACATAAAAATGAAAATACAACATATCAAATCCTATCAGATGCCCCAAGTTAGAAAAATGAAGGAAATAATAAAGATCAGAGAGGAATACATGAGATAGACACCAGAAAAATAGAAAGGATCAACGAAACTAGGAGGTTTTTCAGAGATAAACAAAATTGACAAAACTTTAGCTAGACTAAGAAAGAAAGAGAAGATTCAAATAACAGAATTACAAATGAAAGAGAAGACAAACAACTGGTAATGACAGAAGGACACAGAATAAGAAATAACTATCAACAATTATATGCCAACAGATTAGATAACTTAAAAGAAATAGATAAATTCTTAGAAACACATAACCTACCAAAATGCAATCAGGAAGAAACAGAAAATCTGAACAGACCACTCACTAACAAGAGACTGAATTAATAATATTATTATTAATGATAATAATATTAAAAAACCTCCCAACACTGAAAACCCCAGGACAAGTAGTTTCATTAGTAAAATCTACCAAAACTCTTTAAAAAATTGAAGAGGAGGGAACACTTCCAAACTCATTCTATGAACCCAGCATTACTCTTATACCAAAGCCAGATAAGAACACTACAAGGAAAAAAACTATAGACCAGTAACCCTGATGAACAGAGACGTAAAAATTCTGAACAAAATATTAGCAAACCAACTTCAAGAACACATTAAACAATTATACATCATGACCAAGTGTGACTTATCCCTGGGATACAAGGATGATTTAACATATTCAAATCAATAAAGGTAATACATCACATTAATAGAATAAAAAGTAAAAATTGTAAGGTAATCTTAATAGATGTTGAAAAAGTGACTGACAGAATACAACATCCTTTCATTATAAAAACCTTCAACAGGTTGGGTGTAGAAGAACATATACCTCAACACAGTAAAAGCCATGTTTGACAAACCCATAGCTAACTAACATCATACTCAGGGTGAAAAACTGAAAACTTTTCTTCTAGGATCAGGAATAAGAAAAGGATGCCCACTATTGCCATTCTTATTCAATGCAGTATTGGAAGTCCCATCTAGAGACAAGGAAATGAAAGACATCCAAATTGTGAAGAAATATAATTGTTATTTGTACATTCTATATTTTTGTATATAGAAAATCCTGAAAACTCAAGCAAAACTGTTGAAGCTAATCAACACATTCAGCAAAGTTGCAAGACATAAAATTGACACACAGATATCATTGTATTTTTTGTATATATATATATATATATATATATATATATATATATATATATATATATATATATATATTCTTTGCAAAATTTCTATGAAGCTGACTTTTACATATAAATCACAGAATCACAAAATAATTATCTTTTTGCCAGACTGATGCACTTAGTGAATGACAATGGAATTTATAATCAAATCCTATGGTTTACAAAACCTGTGTATTTTCTGCTATTTTTTTTTTCTGGCTTTATTGAAATATAAGACAATTTCATTGCTCATAGTTACAATATACATTTCAATAAGTTTTTTAAATTATATTTGGCATACAATAATATATTAATTTCAGTTGTACAGCATAGTGATTAGAGATCTGTATAACTCAGTATGATCACTCCACCAAATCTAGTACCCTTCTTTTTTCCTTACATATTTATTACAACATTGTTGACTATGTTCCTTATGCTAGCTACACTTTATATCTCCATGTCTATTTTCTAATCATTCATTTGTACTTCTTAATTAATCTCTTTGCTCTTGTTTCACTGACCCCTCAACCCCTCTCCCATCTACTAGTCTTCAAAATATTCTCTGTATCTATGAGTTTGTTTTTGATGTCGTTGCTTATTTTGTTCTTTATATTCCACATGTACGTGAAATCATGAAATACTTGTCTTACTCTATCTCACTTATTTCATTCAGTACAATATCCTCTAGGTCAATCAAGGCAATATTTTTTCCATCCCTTTCCTTTTAATCTGTGTGTCTTTTAATCTGAAGCAAGTCTCTTATAGGCAGCATAAGAAGGGGTCTTGTTTTCTGATCTATTCTGCCACTTTATCTTTTGATTGGAGCACTTCTTTTCCACTTGAGGTACTTGTTGATAGGAATGTAGTTATTACCATTTTTTATTTATTTTTCATACATGTTCTTTATTTTTAAAGAAGTCTCTCCAACATTTCCTGTGATACTGTCGGTGTTGAAAAATTCTTTTGGCTTATTTTTGTCTGGGAAGCTCTTTATCTGTCCTTTCACTCTAAATGATAGCTTTGCTGGATAAAATATTCTTGGTTGTAGATCCTGGGTTTTCATCACTTTGAATAACTTGTGCCAAGCATAGTTTCTTTTGAGAAATCAGCTGTCATACTTATGGATGCTCCCTGGTAAGTTACTCAATGTTTTTCTCTTGCTGTTTTTAAGATCCTCTCTTTGTATTTAACATTTGGCATTTTAATTATAATATGTCTTGGTGTGGGCCTCTTTGGGTCTTGGGTTTCTGGCTTTTGGGACACTCTGAACTTCCTGAGGTTGTATGTCTATTTCCTTCACCAGGTGAAGGAAGTTTTCCAACATTGTTTCTTCAAATAGCACTTCAACATCTTGTTTGCCTTCATATACCCCTATGACATGAATGTTTTTTACATTCAATTCTGTACCATATGCTCTTTAACTTACTATCATATTCTTGTCTTCTTTTGTCTTGCTGTTTTGATTAGGTATCCTTGGCTTCCCTATCCTCTATGTTGGTGGTTCAATCTTCATCCACTCTGTTGATTCCCTCTAATATACTCTTCATCTCAGATAATGTGTTCTTCATTTTCTGTTTCCCTTTTATAATTTCCACTTTTGTTTTTTCTATCACTTTGTTAAAATTCTCACTGAATTCATCTAAACTTCCCCTAAGTTTATTGAGTATCTTTATAACCAGTATTTTGAACTCTGCATCTGTTAGTTTGCTTGACTCCATTATACCTAGATATCTGCTCTATTCTCTGATTTCTTATTTTTCTCACTAGTCATAATGCTTCTGTTCATTTAGATCCCAGGCAACTTTGCTCGTTGTTTGCTCTGTGTTTGTCACAAGTTTGATTTAGTCGCAAGAGGAATGAACAAACCCTCTATCATCTACTCCTTTTCCCTCTCCTTTTAGTTGCATTTTTATACACTAATAATGAAACGTCAAAAACAAAACTATCTCATTCATAATAGCATCAAATACAATAAAATACCTAGAAATTTAACCAAGGAAGTGAAAGATCTGTACAAGACAGTAGAAAGATATCAAAGATACAAATAGAAAGACATTCTATGTTCATGAATCAAAAAATTAATATTGTTAAAATGCCCATACCACCTGTTAAAATTTCAATGCCATAATTTACAGATATATTGAAAACAATCCTAAAATATGTATGGAACCAGAAAAGATCCCAAATAACCAAAGCAATCCTGAGGAGAAAAAAAGCCAGAAGTATCATACTTCCTGATTTTAAAGTATACTATAAAGTTACAGTAATAAAAATGGTATGGTAGTGGTAAGAAATGAGACACATCGACCAATGGAACAAAATAGAGAGGGAAACCCCACATTTACAATCAACTAATATTCGACATGGAAGCCAAAGACAACCAATTAAAAAAAAAAAGATAGTTTCTTTAACAAACAGTGTTGGGAAAACTGGATAAATATAATCTGCAGTAAAATTGGACCCCTATCTCACACCATTCACAAATATTAACTCAAAATAGATCAAAGACTTAAACATAAAACCTGATACCATAATACTCCTCGAAGAAAATGTAGGGAAGAAGCTCCTCAACGCTGGTCTCGGCAATGATTTTCTTCAAATGACACCAAAAGCACAAGCAATGAAAGCATAGGTAAACAAGTGAAAATACATCAAACTTAAAAGCTTCTCCACAGTAAAGGAAATAATCAACAAAATGCAGAGCAACCTACAGAACGGGAGAAAATTTTTGCAAACCAATAACTGAGCAAAGGGTTAATATATAAAACATATAATGAACTCATAAAACACAATAACAGAAAAACAATCTGATTTAAAACATGGGCAGAGGAACTAAATAGATGCTTTCCCAAAGAAAACATCTAAATGACCACCAGGTACATGAAAAGACGCCTCAGCATCACTAATCATCAAGGAAATACAAATCAAAACCACAATTAGATATCACCTCCCACCTGTAAGAATAGCTGCCATCAAGAAGACAAGCAATGACAAGTGCTGGCAAGGATGTGGAGAAAAGGGAATCCTTGTCCACTGTTGGTGGGAATGTTAGTTGGTTCAGACACTGGAAAACAACATGGAGATCCCTCAAAAAATTAAAAATATGATCCAGAAATTCCATTTTGTGTATATAACCCAAAGGAAATGAAAACAGGCCATTAAAAGAGATATATACACTCTCATATTTACCTAAATACTATTCACAACAGTCATGATATGGAAACAACCTAAGTGTCCATCAATCAATAAATGGATAAAGAAGATGTGGTATGTATATACAATAGAATATTATTCAGGCATGAGAAAGAAGGGCATTCTGCCATTAGTGACATAGCAATAGGCCTTAAGCATATTGGGCTAAGTGAATTAAATCAGACAGAGAAAGGTAGGAAGAGCAGGTCTTTGAATAATATCATTTTGTTCAAATTTATCTTATTATAATGTTGGTGAGATGCCACAGGAACTTAACTCTTGTTTATATTTACTAGCTTATGGTAAAATTGGTTTCATTATGTCATTCTGCTTAAATTCACAGAACTGACTAATGATCTTAAGTGAGGACTTACTGTACTGTACGATATTACTTATATGTGAAATCTTAAAGAGATAAACATACTAAATCATAGAGTAATATGGTGGTTACTAGTGCTTTCAGGGGAGTGGGGGGATAGGAAAAATGCTGTTTAAAGGTACAAACTTACAATGAGTAGTAAATAAGTCCTAGGGATTTAATGCACAGTATAGTGAATATAGGCAACAATGTCTTATAATCATCAAATTTGCTGAGACTAGAACTTAATTATCCCAACCACTAAAAAGAAATAATTCTGTAATATGATAGAGGTGTTAATTATTGACACAATAACAATCATTTATTTTTTTATTTTTTATTCTTAATTAAATTTATTGGGGTGACATCAGTTAATAAAATTATATAGGTTTCAAGTGTACAATTCAATAATACATCCTATTTTCATTGTCTGTTCACCACTCAAAGTTAAATTTCCTTCTATTACCATATATTTGACTGGCAATCATATTGCAATCTATAACTGTATCAAATCAATATGTCATACACCTTAAATTTACATAATGCTATATGTTAAATGTTTCAATTTTTTAATAGTGCATTAAGAGGCCTTTTTGTAGAAAGCATAGGTTCAAATAAACAATTTATTCAACCACATGAATAGACATTTGTCCACAAGTACAATTATAAATTTAATGTTTCTATTAATTTTCTTTGTCCTTATTATGAAGTATTCATTGCAATTTACATTTAAAATATAACTGACCTTTGTGCTCTCTAATTCTAAACATAAGAAATACAGGAGACAGGAAAAACAGCTGCCTTTGGCAATATAAAAATACAAATCTGACACCTGCATCAACATAGATGAACCTGGTGGACATTATGCTAAGTGAAATAATCTAGAAAGAGGAAGACAAATGTTACATAATCTCACTTATATATAGAATCTTTTTAAAAAGTTGAATTCATAGTAACATTAAGTAGAATAGTAGTTACCAGAGGCTAGGGCGGTGGCGAGATACTAATCAAAGTGTACCAATATTTGGTTATAAGATTAAAAAAACTCAACTCTGGAAGTCTATGGACTACAGTTAATGATAGTGTATTGTATACTTGAAATTTGCTAAGAGAGTATATCTCAAGTGTTCTCACCTTTAAAAGAGTAACTATGATAGGTGATGAAAATGTTAATTTTTTAAATTGTGATATTCATTTCACAATGTAGACATATATCAAAAACATCATATTGTACAACTTAAATATATGCAATTTTGTCAAAAATGAATAAATTAAAAGAAAAAAATGCAAACCAACACTAATGAAGATTCTGAGAAGCTGATCAACATTTCTGAGACCCCAAGAAGTAGTCTATAAGCACCCACATTTTGTCTTTCACTCTTTGCCCTAGTGCCTGCTACAAAATTGTGCTAGAACTTGAAAGAACTACTATAAAGATTAAATTTTAGTCCAATCACTCATTTTACATATAAAAAACTATGCTCCAGGTGGTAAAGCAAGATTTCCAGATTCACACAGATGATAACTGACAGAGTGCTTGAACTTGAGTCCAATGTTCTTTTTCTTATACCACAGTTGCCTCTCAGTTGGTGTTTTATGTTTAAATACATCAACCATGTTTACCTCCTAGCAAATAAAAAATTCCAAAACTATAATATAAAAAAAGCAGGATGGAAAGTTTAAAAGGAGATTATAAACTCCTAGAAATAATAGGTGAGCTCAGTAAGGTTGCAGGAAATAAGATCAACACACAAATCAACTGCATTTCTATGCACTAACAAACATTCAGAAAACAATAATAAAAACACAATACCATTTATAATCATG
The DNA here is from genome assembly GCA_030015415.1 of Cynopterus sphinx. NCBI lineage: Eukaryota > Metazoa > Chordata > Mammalia > Chiroptera > Pteropodidae > Cynopterus > Cynopterus sphinx. The sequence goes on from CM057388.1 coordinate 43,127,169, forward strand.
TGTAAAAATTAAGCTTGGAAATATTCTTAACGTGTACAATATCTGTATACTGTAATTACAAAAATGTTGATGAAAGAAATCAAAGATGCTGATGAAAAAAATCAAAGAAGACCTCAATTAATGAAGATATACCATGTTCACGGATTAGAAGGCTCGACATAGTAAACATGTCAATTCTCCCAAACTGATTTATAGGCTCAATCTAATTCCTTTCAAAAGGCTTTTGAAGACTTTGACAAGCTTATTATAAAATTTGTATGAAAAGGCACCGGCCCTAGAATATAGAAAACAATCTTAACAAAGAATAAAGTAGAAGGGATTACCCTTTTCAATGTTAGGGCTTACTATGTAACTACAGTAATCAAAACAATGTGGTCCAGGTAAGGAGATAAACATATACATCAATGCAACAGAAGAGAGGACCAAAAATAGATCCACACAAATATTCTTAACTAATGTTTGAAAAAAGTACAAATCAAATTCTATAAAGGATAGCCTTTCAACAAATGTTCCTGAAACAACTGGACATCCATAGGTAAAAAATAATGAACCTCTACCAAACCTCAGAGAGTATACAATTTAACTCAGTATGGATCACAGAATTAAATGTAAAACATAAAACTATTAAGCTTTAAAAAAAAAGACACAGGGAAAATCTTCAGGATCTGAAGGTAGGCAAAAAATTGTTAGACTTGACAACAAAAGCATGATCTATAAAAGAGGTAATTAATATACTGGGTATCATTATAATTAAAAACTTTTGGTCTGTAAAAGCCTATATAAAGAGGATGAAAAACAAGACTCAGATGGGGAGAAAATATTTGCAAATGACATACCAATGAAAGACTGGTACCTAGAATATATAAACCCCTAAAGCTCAATGATAAAATAAAAAATAACCTAATTAGAAAATAGGTTAAGACATTTCATCAATAAGAACACACACACACACACACACACACACACATATATATATATATATATATATATATATATATATATATATATATATATATATGAGAGAGAGAGAGAGAGAGAGAGAGAGAGAGAGAGAAAGTAAGCACATGGAAAGATGTTCAATAAGGAGCCATCAGGGAAATGCAAATTAAAACCAGAATGATATATCACATTACATACCTATGAATGGCTAAAGTAAAACATCATGACAATACCAAATGCTGTAGAAAGATGTAGGAAAATTAAATCACTCATATGTTGCTGCTGGGAAGCTAAAATGGTACTCTGGAAAATAATTTGGCAGTTTCTTAAAAAAAAAAACTTAACAAGCAATTACCATATAACCCACAATTATACTCTTGGACTTTTAAACCAGAGAAATGAAAGCCTATTATTTCACACACACCTAAAATGAAAGAGAGAGAGAGAGAGAGAGAGAGAGAGAGAGAGAGAGAGAGAGAGAGAGAGAGAAGGGAGGGAGGGAGGGGAAGGAAGGAAGGAAGGAAGGAAGGAAGGAAGGAAGGAAGGAAGGAAGGAAGGAAGGAAGGAAGGAAAGACAAATATAAATAAGAAACCTATCCACAAATTTTCATTGCAACTTTATTTCTAATATCCAAAAGCTGGAATTAACCCAGATGTCCTCCAACTGGTCAACCAGTGAATGATCAAACATAAAAATAAAAATAAAAATATAAAAAACCCTGTGATATAGCCATACTATGGAATACCACTCAGCAATAAAAAGAAATAAATATTGATACTTGCAACAGCTTAGAAGAATGTCCAGGGAATTGCGATGAGGGAAATAAAGTTAAAAACTGTGTGATTCCATTTATATAACATTCATAAGTACACATTAGTGGTTGACAAGACTATGGGGGTAGGTCAGGTAGGAGGTAGTTGGTTGTGGTGATAAAAAAATAATATAATGGATTCTTGCAGTGATAAAACTCTTTATCTTAATTGTGGAGGTGAATACACAAGTGATAAAACTGTATTGAACCTGGTAAACATACACTGACACTCAAATGAGTATAGCAAAACTGAGAACAACTGATAAAACCAAAGGCAATCTCCACAGTCTTAACATTTAAACCGAAATTCTCCCAGTTTGCCACCCTGGCACCATTGCTTATGCTTTTCCTTTAGCTTTGTGCCTACCTCTGCCATTTCAGCCTGTTAATATCCTACTTATCTTTGAGGACATAGCTTAAAAACACTTCCTTTTTCATGAAACATTTCTCAATCACTTCAGCCAAAAGTGAACTCTCCTGCTTGTCATGGCTTTTTATTAGCTACTTGTGCATATCTGATCTAGGATTATAAGCACTTTAAGGGTAAAGATTAAAGTCTAATGCATCCTGCACTGACCTAGCTTAGCCCCTTTGAAGCAGAAAACATTTGTGCATTTGTGTAATTAATCTGGTTCCACCTTTCCCAAAATATCCAACCATAATTCCTACTCCTCAAAAGCATACATTTTCCACTTAAAATCAGACAAGCCTTCTTTTCTTTCCTATGCAGATATACTCTCACCTGTAATGTTCTACCCCACAAGTTATAATCAGCATTTCAAAATTCATCTCAAAAATTATTTATTCCTTAAAACCTTCTCTTATTTCTCTTAATCAGTTTCATTTCTTTCCTGAATACTCAATACACTTTGTATTTCACTTAAATCACTTAGTCTATGTCTGCTACTGATGAAATGTTTCTGCCCACCCCCCAAATTCATATGCTGAAAATCTAATGTCCAATGTAATAGTATTAGGAGGTGGAGCATTTTGAAAATGATTAGGTCATGAGGGAAGAAAGCTCATGAATGGAATTAGCACCCTTATAAAAGAGGCCTGAGAAAATACTTGACAGGAAGGACTGCCCTGAAGATTTGGAAAAGGCTTTGAATATATTTGTTGTTCAAATAGTTCCTGAATTGAATAAAAATTATTTCTAGAAAGTTAAGTAATTTGCATTATCTTTCAACTTTCCAAAAACACGGAGAATATAAATTCCATAGTCAGTAGGATTTATAGGGAATATTGATAAAATCTGAAAATTTATCAAATTTTCTGATGATTTACAAGATATCAATTTTGATACTCCTCCTGCCTTTTTACACTTGCCTTCTTAGTTTCTTATATATATATTTTTCTACTCTGGCATACCCTTAATAAAGTTCTAATAATTCAAATTCTAGCCAGGGCTCTCTTCTCTATATTCATGCTGTCCCTGCAATCAAATCTACCCACATGTGAATACTGTAAAATCTTTATCTCTAACTTTTATTTTTCACTCACACTCATCTCCTGTCTACACCTACAGTAAAAGCCTTCTCTCTGCTATCTCTGCCTGCCTCTTTCAGTCTTTCTCCTCTCCAACTTATCCTACACTCTGCCACCTTAGTGATCTTTCAAAATTAAAAATCCTATAATATGATTTTCCTATTCAAACGTATCCAATGGTTCACTCTAAACTCATAGTGTAGAACAAGGATTTGCAAATTTAATTCCATGGGAAAAATTCAGCCCACCACTTGTTTTTATAAAAATAATTTTACTGAAAAACAACCATACTCATTTATTTACATATTATTCATGGTTGCTTTCATACTACCAAAGAGTTGAGTAGTTAACAACAGAAACCAAATGACCAAGAAATCCAAAACCTTTTACTATCTAGCCCTTTATCCAAAATTTTTGCCCTTTTAGCATAGAGAGTTCAGAATATTTGGTCTCCAACCTTTCTTTCCAGTCTGATCACCCACCACAAACTCTAGTTCTTAGAGCAAACAGGCAGTTCTCTTCTGAATAAAACCATTATTCATTTTTCAGGGACTGTACTTGATATAGTTGTACCTCAAAGTACACTAAATATAATGGTGGTATTTACCAATTTCCATGTCTTATTTAATGAGTACAGAACAATGTGAAAACTATGATTGTAAACCTAAATCAAAGGATGGAAATTATTTGGAGTAGTAAGCAAATATAAGTATTATAAATATCTCAGAGCAACTACAATGGTTGACAAGAGGTTCTGTCACAGCAACTAGGAAATATATATTATTTATTTTGCTGAGAATTTTGTGGGAGGAGCACTGGATTTAGAGTCAAAGGACATGTCCAAAATTTATCTTTATATATTAAAGTAGCACCCCCACTATAGTCACGAGTTAAATAATCTTTTTGTGAAGATAACTCAAATACTAAATCTTCAATCTATGAGTCATTATCATTATTATCAGAATCTGTGACCCAATATCATAATTACAAATTGTATTTGCATAGCATTTTAAAGTTTATAAAGCAATTCAACAGACGTGTCATTTGAGTTCACAATAATTCTGTGAGATCTGAAGGCAAGCATTTTCTTCAATTGGTAAATGATGAAATTAAGGCCCAAAGAAACTAAGCATCTTGCCTAACTGACATCACAGAACCAATAAATGCAAAGCCCAGGTTGAATCCAAGTCTCCTAACATTAGTTCAATAGTCTTTCAACTTTTCAATGCTGTATGTTTAATGACATTATAGAAAATACAATCTACTATAAGCCTGAAATAAGAGAGAACTTTAATATCAAAACTTTTACATGTATCCTTCAATCTTCCCTCTACCTGCAAATGATACTGAACAAAATCAGCATGAATTCTGGCATCTAATAAATTGAGATTTACTGGAAACCACACCAAGTTCCAGAGAGTATTATAAGGTGACCACATCATTGTTGTTAGACCAAGAGTCTTCTCCAATCATTCTCACACTGGAGAAATATCTATTTCAATGAAAATTATTTTACACTGATATGGAACGTTAAACTGGAGTCAAAAAATGTTTCTAGGCTAAATCAAAGAATTCTCAGCAAAACAGACTAAGAATATCCAGAAAACTGCTAAATAGAATTAATTTCAAATTGCCATGTGGTAACCACATGTTTTTAAAAGATTTATAAGACCACATGTTGAAAGAATCAAAATCTATCTGGGACTGAAAGAGTAAATATCAGCCATAACTGAAAAGGAAATAAGCAGCCCTGCAACTAATCAGGCTGGGAGGACAAACACAGATAAAGCTGGCTCACAAATTAACAGGAAACATTGTTTTTCCTAAGATTATGCAAGAGTTGTAAAATATCATAACTACCCCCTTGTTGAGTGATTACTGCTTTCTTACCAATGATGCCTCCAGATTTACTTTGCTATTCTCATTTATTACTGAAGGGAGATACCCAATTCCTAAACTGCCCTGCTTCTTGACAGAACCCAAACCCTAGTTAATCCTCACTTCTTTCAATCAGCCTCAGGAATAGCCAACAATCTAGAAATATTCTAGCTTCTTTCAAACCCTCCTCAGAATTTGTCAGTGGTAAACCAAAACTTATTAAAAGACACTGCCTCCTTTCTATTATCCAGAGGACTTCCAAGGTTCCTCACTATGAGGAATAATAAATCAATAAATCTGACTTTTTCAGACTCTAGGCTTGTTCCAGGTGGTTTCTGGTTAAGAAGGCATTAATAATGGAACATATTTTAAATTACCCTACAGACTCAGCAGTTTAATACTTACAAAAGTCCCACCACCAAAAAGGAAATAGCTTCTGAGCCTAAAGCAGAAAACCACCTAAACTTTCATTGGAGGAGTTGGGAAAACATGGCAGAGTGAGAGACATCCTCAGATCTTTCCCCTTGAAACAACAATAAGCTGAACATCTAAAACTCAACAAAAAACACCCAAACTGCACACCAGCACATATGAGCATGGGAACTGCACATTAGAGCTACCACAGGTCAGAATCCCAGGTGTCAGGCAGTAGACTAGGAGAAATAAAGAAGCTGCCTGTTGCAGACTCCAGAGCTCCCTGTAGGAGGATAGGGAGGTGAGAAGTGGCGAGTTCCCTGAACAGCCCTGCCTGGGAAAACTGAGGAATGGAATAAAATATTTAAACTATCGAGTGAAAGGAACTACCAGCCTAGAATGATGTATCCAACTAAGCTCTCCTTTAGATATGAAGGAGAAATTAACACCTTTCCAGACAAGCAAAAATTGAGGGAATTCACCACTATGAGGCTTTCATTACAGGAAATAATGAAAGGAGTCAGTTCATCTAAAACAAAATGACCAAAAAATAAATAAATGATTAGGAGGTAAAATGGCTATCAGGCAAATAGAAGCAAAGAAGTACAATACTTACTGAAAACAGGGCATTATAGGCAAGGTAGTAATGAACATTCAGCATACAAAGGGACAAACTGAGACAACAATGCTTGAAAACGGGAAGATTCAAAGATTGAGATTCACATAGGGAATGGAGATAAGGCACATGCAGAAAATGGATGACTGTATAAATCCTTTTTATATTAGTGATGGTAATCACACATCAAAGATTCAGAACTGAAGTATATAACATAAAAGAAGAATAACTAGAGGCAAAACCCACATAAGCTAACCAAAATAAAGAAAACAGAAACACAAGGATAGTGAAGCAATGGAAACACTGAGTCACCAGAAAGCAAAAGATAAAATGGCTATAAGAAGACCTCATATTTCAATAATCACCCTAAATGTAAATGGACTGAGCTCACCAATAAAAAGGCACAGAGTTGCAGAATGAATCAAAAAACAAAACCCAACCATATTCTGCCTCCAACAGACAAATCTCAGTTCCAAATACAAATATAGACTCAAACGGAAAGGATGGAAAATGATATTTCAAACAAATGGCATTCTGAGAAAAGGAGGAATAGTGGTACTAATATCAGACAAAACAGACTTCAAAAAAAAATAAGGTAAAGAAAGATACTGAGGGACACTTCATAACGATAAAGTGAATCTTAAACTAAGAAGACGTAACACTAATTAATATCTATACTCCCAGTCAGGGAGCCCCAAAATATGTAAAGCAATTACTAACATAAATAAAGGGAGAAACAGACCAAAACACCATCATGGTAGGGGACCTAACTACCCCACTGTCGGATATGGACAGATCATCCAAACAGAAAATCAATAAGGAAATAACATCCTTAAATAACACATCAGACCAAGTGGACATAATTGGCATTTACGGAGCCTTCCATTTCAAGACAGATGCATATACACTCTTCTGTAGTGCACATAGAACTTTCTCAAGAATCGACTACATACTGGGTCTCAAAGATAACCTCAAGGAATATAAGGGGTTTGAAATCATACCAACCATATTCTCTGACCTTAATGCTTTAAAACTAGAGATCAACTGCAAAAATAAATCAGGAAGAAACACAAATACATGAAGATTAAACAACATGCTATTGAAGAATAACTGAGTCAGAGAAGAAATAAAAAGAGAGATCAAGAGATACATAGAAATGAATGATAATGATAGTAGAACATAGCAAAATATATGGGACATGGCAAAAGCGATCATAAGAGGAAAGTTCATATCATTACGCCTATCTCCAATAACAAGAACAAGAACAAATAAACAACTTAACGCTTCACCTTAAGAAACTAGAAAAGAATAAATGTCTCCAGATGAAAAGAAATAATAAAAATAAGAGCAGAAATAAATAAATTGAAAACAAAAAAATAGAAAAATATAATGCAACAAAGACCTGGTTCTTTCAGAAGGCTAATAAAATTGACAAACCTCTGGCTAGACTCACTAAAGAAAAAAGGGAAAGGACACAAATAAGCAAAATCAGGGATGAAAGAGGGGAAATTACAACTTACATTGCATAAATACAAAGGAACATACAGAGATACTATGAAAAAGTATAAAACACCAAATTTAATAACCTAGAAGAAATGAACCAATACTTAGAAAAACACAATTTTCCTAGACTGAATCAAGAAGATCTGGAAAATCTAAATAGACCAATCAGCAGGATAGTAATTGAAACAATCATCAAAAACCTCCCAAAAAGTAAAAATCCAGGACCAGATAGCTTCACCAGTGAATTCTACTAAATATTCATGGAAAATATAATACCTATGCTCCTCAAACTCTTCCAAAAAATTGAAGAGAGGCAATACTTCCCAACTCATTTTATGAGGCCAATCTTACTCTGATATCAAAACCTGGTAAAGAAAATACAAAAAAGAAAACTACAGACCAATATGTCTCATGAAAACAGATGCAAAAAATCCTAAGTAACATACTAGCAAACCAAATACGGCAATATATTAAAAAGATTATACACCATGATTAAGTGGGCTTCATCTCAGGGTCACAGGGATGATTCGACATACACAAATAGATTAATTTGGTACACCATATAAACAAATTAAAAAATCAGAATCATATGATCATATCAATAGATGCAGAAAAAGCCTTCGACAAGATATGGCACACATTTATGAACAAACGACTTAACAAAATTGGTGTGGAAGGACACATAATAGAAGCCAAATATAACAAACACTCAGCCAACTTTATACTGAATAGTGAAAAACTAAAAACCTTCCTTATAAAATAAGGAACAAGGCAAGGCTTCCCACTATTGCCACTGTTATTCAATATAACATTGGAGGTCCTAGCAAGTGTAATCAGACGAGAAAGATAAAAAAGGCATCCTAATAGGAAACAAAGAAGCCAAATTGTCACTATTTGCGGATGATATGATTCTCTGTATAGAAAATCCTAAAGACTCCAAGAGAACACTACTAGAAACAATAAGCAAATACAGTAAAGTTTCTGGTTTCAAAATCAATGTTCAAAAATCTATAGCATTCCTATATTCTAAAAACGAAGTATCAGGAAAAAAATTGGAAGAAAATAATTTCTCAATTGCAACAAAAAGAATAAAATACTTAGGAATAAATTAAATAAAACAGGCAAAGGACTTATTATAATGAAAATTACAAGACTCTATTAAAAGAAATCAAAGAGATATAAAAAATGGAAAGATATTCCATGTTCTTGGATTGGAAAAATCAACCTAGTAAAAATGACCATATTACCTAAAGCATAATATAGATACAGTGTAATGCCCATCAAAATCCTATCAGCATTTCTTGAAGAAATAGAACAAAAAATAGTTAGATTCGTATGGAAACACAAAAGACCCTGAATTGCCAAAGCCATCCTAAGGAAAAAAAAAATGGCTGGAGGCATCACTCTACTTAACTTCAAATTACATTTCATAGCAATAGAAATCAAAACTGCATGGTTGGCAGCAAAACAGACACATGGACCAGTGGAACAGAATCAAGAGTTCAGAAGTAAACCCATATTTATATGGGCAAATAATTTTCAACAAAAAAGCTGAAAACATACAGTGGAGAAAGGAAAGCCTCTTCAATAAATGGTGCTGCGAAAACTGGAAGGCCACCTGCAAAAGAATGAAACTACACTGTTGTCTTTCACCACACTCCAAAATTAACTCAAAATGGATTAAGGACCTGAATATAAGACCTTAAACAATAAAATGCATAGAAGAAAACATAGTAACTGAACTCAAGGATCTTGGACTTATTGAGGATTTTATGAATTTGACCTCAAAGGCAAGGGAAGTAAAAGCAAAAATGAATGAATGGGACTACATCAAACTAAAAAGCTGCTCAGCAAAAGAAATTGCCAACAAGGTAAAGAGAAAACCATATGAATGCGAAAATATATTTGCAAACAACACCTCCAATAAGAGCCTAATATCCAAAATATAGAAAGAACTCAGACAACTCAATAACAACAACAACAAAAAAACAAATGATCCAATCAAAAAATGGGCAGAAAATCTGAACAGACACTTTTCCCCAGAGGACATACAAATGGCCAACAAACATATGAAAAGATGCTCAACATCGCTAGCTATTAGGGAAATGCAAATCAAAACCACAATGAGATATCATCTCACACCTGTTAGAACAGCTATAATCAACAGGATGAGTAATAACAAATGCTAGAGAGGATGTGGAGGAAAAGGAACCCTCATACACTGCTGGTGGGACTGCAAATTGGTACAGCCACTATGGAAGACAGTATGGAGGTTCCTCAAAAAACTAAGAATTGATCTACCATACGATCCAGCGATCCCTCTACTGGGTATTTACCCCAAAGACTTAAAAAATCATATCTATAAAGATATTTGCACACTGATGTTCATAGTAGCATTATTCAAAGTAACCAGGACATGGAAGTAACCAAAGTATCCTACTTTGGTTGGATGATGGGGTAAAGGAATGGTGGTACATATATACAATGGAATATTAGTCATAAGAAGAGATGAAAAAGCCATTTGCGGCAACATGGATGGAACTCAAGATAATCATACTAAGCGAAATAAGCCAGACAGAAAAAATTGAAAATTACATATCATTTATATGTGGGATATAAACCTAAAAGCAACAAAGGAATGGGACAAACAAACAGAGACTCATGGACATGGACTATAGACTAGTTGTTACCAGAGGTCAGGGGGGTGGGAGAGGAATGGTATGTAGACAGTTATAGGGAGTCAAATATAGAAGGGTAGGGGGTGGGTGAAGTGGGTAAAGTGGAAAAAATACATGGTATTTGAAGGAAACTGGACTTTGGGTGGTAAACACACAATAGAATATACAGATATTAAATTATAATGTACACCTGAAAATTATAGAATTGTATTACCCAATGTTACCCCAATAAGCTTAATTACAAAAAAATAAAAATAAAAGTCTATCACTGCAAAAAATAGAAAAGTCCTATAGGCTATTGATATTCATTATTATTGAATGTATTATATCTAGCATAATTCTAAGTGAGATACAGCAAAAAGAAACCACAATACTTCTAATTCCATTCAGCCTTTTGGCAAAGTTCACTTAATATAAAATACAGTTAAAATTAGCCCCAAGAAACAACTGGTATAATTCCAAATACACTAGATAAAATAAATAAGTGTAACATATCTATTTATGTTAAAAATTCTATGCAGAGCAGGAATAGTAGGAAACAGCCTGAAACTGATAAAGGACACCTTAATGGTAAAAGATTGTTTTCCCACTACGACCAGGAACAAGTTAAGGATGTCCAGTCTCACCACTTCAATTCACCATTGTACTTGAGGCACTAGCACTTCAATAGTATAAGAAAAAACACAGGGAAGACAAGATTAGAAAGAAAAAAGTAAGCTTGTCTTTATTTGCAGACAACATGATCATCTATGTATAGAATATCAAAGAATCTCAAAAAACAAAAAACAAAAACAAGCAAACAAACACTTCTGGATCTCGTTTGTGTATTTAACAAGGTCAATATACAAAAACAATCAACAAAAAACAAAATTGAAATAATTATATGATGCTTCTAATTTGGAAGGCTCATTGTTGTTAGGAAGCTAATTCTCCCCAGATTGATCTGCGGATTCAATGTAATCTCAAGCAAAATCCCAGTCTCCTTTCTTTACAGAAGCTGAGAAATTCATTCTAAAATTACACATTATAAGTGGGAATACAAAATGAGATAGCCATTTTTGAAACAATTTTGCAGTTTGTTAAAAAGTTAAATTTGCATTTACTATATGATCCAACAAAACCACTACGTATTTACTCAAGAGAAACGAAAACAGATGTTCATGCAAAGACCTAAACAAGAATGTTTATAGCAGCTTTATTTATAAAAGCCAATATCTGGAACAACCCAAATGTCTATCAATTGATGAATGGACAAGCAAATTGTGATAAAGCCATATAATGGAATACTACTTGGTAATAAAAAGGAATATTTATAAAATATTAAAATTCCTTTAAAATATGATACAGGAAATGTCATACATGAATCAAAAAATCATTAAGTCTAAGTATAATCAGACAAACACAAAAGCCTACATACTGAATGATTTCATTTAGATGATATTCTAAAGGCAAAAGTAGAGTGACAGAGCAATCAGTGATTTCAGGAGGTTGAGGGATAGGTTGGGAATTGATTGCAATGCATCATGGAAATTCAGAGAGTGATACAAATGTTCTATATTTTTATTGTGTTGGTTATACAAGTGAATACATGTCAAAGCTCAATAAACTACATACTTTAAAAGAATTTATTTTATATGAATTATACGATAATATGCTTGACTTGATAAGTAAAAGTAATGTGGCTAAAACTCAATCTTTGGAGCTCTATAAGAGTTTATCTGTTATTCCAAGGAAGTATGGTGTCATCTGACCATGAAACAGTTTAGAAATAAACTGTTTAGAAGGCAAGCAGTGTAACTTATGCTGATCACATACTTCTCTGGGCTTTTAGTTTTTCTGCCATAAATAGGGGTTTACAACCCAGTTTCTCAAATCTGTTCTCAGAAAACTTTCTGAATGTTACAGGTATTCTGGGAAAAAGGGTTTCCGCTATAGGTTCCCATAAGGCGATTCACATGCATTTGAGCATATGAAAGGCTCTTAGCAGAATTACATACATTCATTTTTTCCCATATTTTTTAAACTCAGTGTTTCCTACATTTACTTGACTAAGGAACCCTTTTATCCAAAAGTAGCATTATTTAAGTTCTTTCAAGTTCTAAGAGTCTTTGATAAAACTTTCAAGATTCACCTTCATGATTAATACTTGTTTAAACTGGAAAACTATGAAACTGATTGATTTTAAAGTAACTGGGGAACTGTACCCCACAATGAGAAAACTGTCTCAAATCAAAATTTTAAAAAATTTTCATATTCTTTTAGCTTACTTTTCTAGTCAACTCTTCTGAGTTTTTATCAGGTTCTGCATTCTAAATATCCTACACTTAAGGATCTTGATTAGTATATACAATAGTCGCCCCCTCATCCACACTTTCAGTTACTCATAGTCACCACAGTCTGAAAATACTGAATGGAAAATTCCAGAAATAAACAATTCATAAGTTTTAAGTTGCATACTGTTCTGTGCAGTGCGACAAAATCTCGTGCCATCCTGCTTCATCCTGCCTGAATCATGAATCATTGCTTTGTCCAGTGTAGTTACATTGTATATGTTCCCCGTCCCTTAGTCATTTAATAGTTGTCTTGGTTATCAGTTCAACTGTCAAGGTATCACAGTGCTTGTGTTCATGTAACCTTTATTTTATTTAATAATGGCCCTAAAGCATAAGAGTAGTGATGCTGTCAATTCTGATAAGCCAAAGAGAAACCATAAAGATCTTTTAATTGTAAAGGTATGTATAGGAAAAAACACAGTATCTATATAGGGTCCAATACTATCTGTAGTTTAAGGCATCCACTGGGTGTATTAGAACATATCCCCTGTGGATAAGGGGGGACAACTGTATTACAACTGTATTATATTTCTTAACTGAATTATCTCAATTGTAAAAGCTCCTCCCCAAATTACATGGCAGATTTAAGATTGTAAAAGCATCGATGCCAGGGACATTAAAATACTTTAGCAATTACTATAAGAATAACAAAGTGATCTAAGTCAGAATATAAAACCAGCAGAAATTTGAATACTTCTGAATAGCTAAAAGAACTCTTCAGCACTTCATATGTGACCACTGAAGGAAGTATAAAGGATTACAAATAATGTTGATACTATGGCTAAAAATATATCTTTAGAACATAAAAAGTGCATAAAAAATAAAAGCTATCTCAATTAAATTCAGTAAATATATGAATAAATACTTAAGGGCAAAATGAATGAATACTGAAAAATTATGGAATGTAAGCAAATTGCCTCTGAAAATGGGGGAAAACATTTAAATGCTATGTCCAATTAGACCCAATTCAGTAGTCTACTTTTCCCAACAATATCCTGGCTATGGAAGAGTATTATTAGCAATATACCCTTACGAATCTTTATTAATAATTTGTCTAAATACCTTTTTAAATTATTTCTAGCCTAAATTTACTTAATTTCTTGGGGTAAATGAGTTCTATAAGTTTTCTGTTCTTATTTTCTGATTTGAATTTAAGACAAAGTCTCTAGGCATTATATAAAATAATTTTTAAAAGAGTGAGAAAATAGGGAAGCAGAGTGGTGGTTACTCATCTAGCTGCTTGGTTCTGCACACTTCGTAAGAGTTAACTTTAGTATAAATGGTTCCATGGCTAGATCTCCTTGGAAACCATTACTAGTATTTCTTCATAGTAGTTGCCAGAGATGTCCCAGGAATAATCTAAGTGGGACATGAGCATTTCATTAAACTAGAAGTGGGAAAGGTGATTTTTTTTGTTTTAATAGATATAAAATTTATAACATTATAAGTTATGTGCTTATACAAGCACATATAAGCAGAATTTATTGTTTTGTTTCCTTCCGAAAACTATCTTTACATAGATCCCTGTAAAAGTCTTTGAGCTCAGGGCATAGATATGTAAATAGGCATTCACATCAGTGAAAACACCTGTAGCATATAAAAAAGAAAAAGTTCCTGCTAAGAAGGAAGGAAAGAAAAAGGAAAAGAAAGAGAAAAAAAAAAGGAGGAAGGAAGGCAGATATGGAGGCAGGAAATGAAATCAAGTTCACCTTTTACAAAACCATGATTATATTTGTTTTAAGTAAAAATGCTTTAAAACATCTGGACCCACATTAAAACTCAAGAATGAAAGCAGTTTGTTTATACTTCAAAATTAATTCTCACATCTATTTTTTGTCTTTATAATGAGTTCAGGAAGAAAGAAATCAAGAATATGCTTATAACTCATATGAACATTACTCACCCACATTTGGAGATTTCACATAATTTACAGGTAATTCTGGAGGTCTGCCTCTATGTAAAGCTGCAAAAGCAGACCCATTCCATAGTGTACTCTTACAGTCTATATAAAAAGATTCAAAAGTTAGTCAAGGAGCAGAACAGCTTTTTACTTTTTGTTTTTTAACTGTATCCCAGAGGCAAATGTCTGTTTTCAATTCATTGTTGAAATACCTTTTTAACTACTAAAACCACAGTGAACAACAACATGCATATGTTTACACATGTTATAAACTACATATATCATGACTGGTAAACATTAATACCTTAATATATCATCAGGATATTTTATTTCTGGGCTGATCTAGAACTAACGTTTTATTATACATATATTTGAATCTTATATAAATATGTCATGAATTAATACGGTTTTAAGTTTACATTGATCTGTCTTGATACTTAGGCTTATACATGTCTACTCATATAAAACTATTTAAGAAAGGATACAACTACATATAAGTATGCCAGATAAAACTCGGAAACACTTATCCTTAGTGCATGCTCATGTTATACAGTGCCTTCCAGTTGTGCCCTAATGGATAACAACACCACATATCAGATAACTAACTACAATAGTTGTGCTTTTTGCGTTTTATGTCTAAAGATTCAAGCACATATGAAATATACCTAATAATTCAATTTTGAAACAAAAATATTCGACGACTCTCTTAAAAGCTTCCAAATTAACAGAACTGAATAATTTCTTAAGTTATAAAATAAGATGTTTAAACATTGATATCATTTATGTTAACTATTTTTGTGAATTAGGATTTTTTTAAAAGCATTATGCTAATAAAACATAGAAATAAATTGGTTGCAAGAGCTGAAGTATTTATCATACTAAGTGATATTCTTAATGTTTAATTCACATTTTCATGTCCATAAAATACTATTTTATATATTTTACATATTGGGGTTCCATGTAAAACTTTGAGGAAAATCTGTAAAAGACTGAAAAACACTGGAGAGAAACTATTATTGAATAGTCATTGATGGGTTGATAGTTTTGTTCAAATGTTTTCAATTATAAAAATTTTACATATCATAATTTTTTACTTGTTTTTAAAATATTCTATGTGATTAGGACAATATTGAGACTCACAAAGATTAAGAACATTAAAATGTAATAAAAATATTTTAAGCATTTATACTGTAGTCATCAGAGCACTGATCTTTTGAGATCTCTATTCCACAGGATTACATAGATTTCATATGCTTTATCTCTGTGATATCCACTGTTTTACAGAAAAGGGCTCCTTTTAGGCCTGTAAAATTTTACTTATACACTAAGAAAATAAAATGAAGAAAAAAAAAAAACAAACTAGAAGAAAATTACTGTTTAGAAAAGCAAGGAAATCCTTACTTAACATAGAAATATGCCGCTCCCCACACCTTCCTCCTTACCTTTGGCATCTCGTAACAGAGACTGCCGACCAACACCTAATAATGTCTGTACCCCAGGAACACTCTGAGGGATCTCCTTATCTAGTAAGGGACCAATCCGCTCACAAATTTTAAGGAGGTAGTCTGGAGGAATGTGTGCATTGGCTGCCACCTAAAAACATAAATAAACACAAGAAACAAATTTGGTTCAAGAACATTAAATCTACTCCATTACCAAGCTGTCCCATCATGCAGCAAAGTACAATTTTAAAATAAGGAATCAGCAAAATTAACATTTTAAATATTTAATATACCAACCAAATTTAAGAGCTATAAAAATTGAGCATATTTAAATGATATAATATTAAAGAATATGGCTTTCTTACTGCCTTGATTAAATCCTTTGCTCGGCCATTAATCTTATGAAATAAGCACTAGAAAACAGCAAAAGTGAGCATGCCTAAAATCAAAGCAGCACAAAGATGACAGGAAAACTCTACTAGTACTTGTTTATTCAGTAGTAATGAACTGATCAAGAATCAGAGGATCTAGAATCTATACAAATCATAAGAATAAAAACAAAAGGTATTACTTGTTTGAAACTCTTATCTAAATCCCTTAGGATTAACAGGACAGACTTGCTTAATAACATAGAACCATTTTTCTTAAAAAAAAAAAAAAAACTGGTTTCCAAAAGAGCATCAAATTAATGATTTTACAAATACCATGTACTAAACAACTATGTTGTGTACTCAAAACTCATTGCAACATTAATTTTTTTAAAATACATAAATAAATTTCTGAATGTGGTTAATATATGTAGATAGGGTTGAGACAGCGAAACAAAACTTTTTCATTTTTTATCTAAGCTATTCTTCAATCTGTGATGTGCTTCATAAATACCTAATTACTAAAACATTAAACAGAGAAAACTAGAATATTAAAAATCCTTAGATTAAAATGGACATCTATATTTTCATCTTGATATAAGGTCTTGAAATCTATTTCTGGTTATAACTCCAATTTTTATGTCAAGATGAAAATCCTAGTTTGTAATTCATTCTCTCCACATTAGGGCATTTCTTCAATATGCCTACATGCAAATATAGTATCCCTAAAAATATGTCTCAAAGAAAAAATTTTAAAATACTGCATATTAACTTCTAAAATAACTTATGCCTTTCTCCCCAACACCATCTTTGATAAACTAGACTTCTGCTATCAGCCATCACTTTTTCATAAAGTAACTGCTATATTAAGGCTTTACATAGAATGGTAGCTTATGTCTTTATTGATATTTTCTTGTGTTTTAAATGAATTTCCTTTTCTTTATCCCATACCATCTCGAGTTATTCACCTGTCACAAAAATCTAACTAACTACTCTAAAAATTGCAATATATATAGCAATATATAATTCAGAAGGTGGGAGTTCTTTAAAATGAATTTTAAGATATACCCTCTTACAGAAAATTTGTCATATTTATATTGAAATGACATCTTAAGCCTTCTGGCTACTTCATTTTATAGAAACAATAATGTTTGGTTTTCTGTTACACAAAATTTTTATTAATCCTCAGCAGTAACTTAAAAACATATAATCATTAATTAAACAACTAAAACAAAGCTCATCTATTCCCAAATGATACCCCTTGAAGATCTGTATAAACTATTATTTAAATGTCACGAGTTTAATTTTCACTCTATAAAATAGAAAATTGCTCAGTTTCTAAGTGGTCTCATTCAAAAAGTCCATTCTTCTAAAATCAACAAAAATTTGATTATAAAGCAGTACTAGAGAAACAGATTCTTTCAACACAATGGCAATAACAAGACTTTTGAGTCTGAACCTGTTGGCTTCTCCTTTAAACATTAGCAAGTTTCCAGACTATATTAGCACAATTCTTGCAATAATAGTTCCTTCTAAATCAAACTTCAGGACTTATAAGTCATAGTTAACATTAATTTTAATTCATTTGCTTTGATTAAAGCTGCAATTTTTTCAAGGTGATCTTTTTAGGCATAAGAACTCTTAACTACCCTCATTAATTACTTTCTTAAGTTTTTAAAAGTTCTATATTAGAATTAGTAGGAATATAATAATATATTAATGTTATTAGTAATATTGAAAACATTAAAATAGTCTAGGAAATTCATGGTTTAATACTATATGCCACTCTTTTTGATTATACCTCAAATATTCCAATTTCAGTTATTTAACCACACTTCTTTCTCTAGAATATAATGGCCAACAAGTAACACAGCAAGCTCTTTGAGAAGAAAAGCATTCTCTAAAAACAAAGTTCAAGAGTATAATACAAACTTCTGTATTATTCTGTAAAACCATTCCAAAGAGTTAAATTATAAAATCTTTTAATTGGAAGGATCCTCATACATAACCAACCTAATTCCACTCCTTGTAGTAGGAAAGACAGACCCATAGAAGTGAAGCCCAACAGTTACAATGAATGGACAGGATGACTCTGGTCTCCCTGCTCACTGCTCTACTAATGTTCTATTAAGATAGCTGAAAAATTATGAAAATAATGAACACAAAGACTGTAAAATTAAAACTATACATTTCGATAAATTGAAAGAAATTAAATGAAGCCTATATTATATACCTTCTTGATAGGAAGATCAGCTGGCCTAAAGAGCAAATCTAATAACTGAATTACCTCATTTCAGAACAGAATCATTACAACTAGTGAGAGGATGAGAAAGCTCACTAAGATATTTGTGCTCATCATACTTAGTAAAAAGGAATCCAGCTGGGTACTGAATAAAATGCAAAAGGTACCTACCCAATATCAGGGGGCCAGGCCTGCACCAAAAGCTACATTTGAAATACTAATTTCAGACAGTAATGGTATCGTTTTTATCTTGGCTTTTAGAAATAACATAATCAGACAATTGACTCTAAAAAAATGAATAAAACAAAATTGTTTATGTGTTTTATTTTCTAACTAAGATCAGGACTACAAAGGTAAAATGAAAAATCAAACTGGGACCATATGCTGAAGAAAAAATGCAACATTTATCAGAGATCGTTATTTTTTTGTGGCGGAGGATAGAAGAAGCCCATGCAAAAAATTAGTTGCATTTTTTTAATACTTAGGGATAGAAAACGCAACAGATCTTGAAAAACACATCAAAGCTATAATTATATCAGTATAGGAGCACTAGCATGGAACTTGGAAGTCTGAGAGCTTGGATTATTCAGGCTCTGAAATTTACTAGCTGTTACTCCTTCTGGAAGTGTGCTATGGTAAAAAGGACTTAAGATTTTAATTATTCCAGCATCCCCAGTTCCTACCTATGTGGCCAGCAAAGTTATTCATTCTCTCTGGGCCTGAGCTTCCTTAACTGTAAAACAGGAAGTAATGATAACCACCTCATAAGATTTGGTAAAAACAAACAAAATTCTTTACTCATGTATTCATTCTTCAGTTATTTAAAGTATAGCAGAGATGCAATGGAAAGAAGATTATGCTGCTGCCCTAGGGGAATCCACTGGACCAGTAGGTGAAACAAAACTAGTAAATAGAAACAAATCAAAGCTACAAGTGCCCAGAGGTTAGTACAGGGAACTAAGGAAGAAGCAAAGAAGTCCAGTACCTAATCCATGGTGGGAGGGAGGTGGGGGCACTTAGCTCATGTCCAATTTTACACTTGAAAACTAAGTAAAAATGCACAAGACAGACAAAAGGAAGTGAGGGCATTCCAGGAAAAGAGAAAGGCACCCTCACCAAGTAAATGCAGCCTGCATAGTGATGGAGCTCATACTATCTACTCAATATTTAAGATGTCCCTCCACAATGTTGTACAATAAAAGAACTCTCCAGAGTATCATGTGATTTTGAAGGAAAAACATGTACTTGTAACATAAAAAACAAGACTGGAAGAGAACATCAAAAATTAGTATTTTCTTCTTGATACTTTTTGGTAAAATATAAATATCTGCATCTGTAAGTACTGAGTTTTAATGTTCATAGAATATAAAGAGGAGATGGGCATAAAGACAAAGAAAACAGGTAGGCCTTAAATTGTAGTGATACCATTGGTTAGCATCGTGAGCTACAAAAGTATTAGGACTTCCTACCACTTTCTTTTAAAAATGTTAATCATTATTCGTAGCATTCCTTTTTTATTTGTATTAGTTTTGAGATATCCTCAAGAATGAAACCTGCAGAGCAATCTACCTAAGCCCAAGTATTCTCTGGGTTATACTGACTCAAAAAAGCACTACAGGTACTATACGCTTGAGAGCAGATAATATCAAAACAAAGACAAGGGACCCACCTACATTCTAGAAGTTTCTCAGTAAAGTCCAATTAAAGAATTCAGTACCAGCTGGCAGATTAAATAAGCCTTAAAAGTATGCATCATGAAATGCTTCTAACAAAAGTTAAGAAAATTGAACAAATAATAACTGATGGCCAGCTAATTATAAAGCACCATAGTTGATACTAAAGAGTACGAGAAAACATCTTCAACAATGTAATTTAAAATACGAGAAATTAATTATCAATAATATTTAGAAAATAAGCTCAGGATAAGAAAAGATTAATCAAAAGAATTGAGGATTCCAGCAATAAGACAACGGAAAGACACACTTCCCACTTTTAAAAAAGTGAATACTGCACCAATATCAAATGGGATTACTTTCCTGTAATGCATAAAAATGCAAATACATTAATATCTTCTGACATAATGATGATTTCTTGTTTAACAGATGCACTTCAAAGCACTCATTAGGAGTTCAGTTCTGACACTCACTTTTGAAACACTTTTTTTAATGGTTTTAAATTTATCTTACCTTATACAAATATTAGGAAAACATCAAGTGGTAATAATTACCTAGCTAAAAAAATATAAACTCCGGTGTCATAGTTCTCCAGATTTCCATGCTAGCCATTCAACCTCTGTCTTATCTGTTTTTATTATTAAACTTGTTTGAGTGACATTAGTTAATAAAATAGGTTTCAGTGTACAGTTCAATATGTCATATGTACATTGCATTGCGTACTCACCACCCAAAGTTAATTTCCTTCCGTGACCAAATATTTGGCCCCCTACCACTATTTACCTCCTCCTTCTCCCCCTCCCTCTCATAATCACTAATCCACTGTCCATGTCCATGAGTCTCTGTTATGTTTGTGTGCTGCTTTCAATTTTATATCCCACATATGAGTGAAATCATGTGGTTCTCAACTTTTTCTGTCTGACACATGATAATCAAGGTCCATCCATGCTGTTGCAAATGACAGTATTTCATCTTATGGCTAAGAAATATTCCATTGTATAGATGTACATCTTTATCGAAGTCAAAGTAAAAATAAATTAAAGGGACTATTCAAACTAAAAAGCTTCTGCACAGCAAAAGAAACCATCAACAAGACAAAGAGGCAACTATCCAAATGGGAGAATATATTTGCAAACCTCTGTCTTCTTTAAATGCAGTAATCAATGCATTTGCACAGTGTTTTCAATTAACGAAATACATTCTTTCATATTTAACTCATTTGGTTCACAAGATGACCTTCTAAAACAGGTATGTATAGGTTTTTATTTTATAAATAAGGAAACTGAATCCCTGAGAAGTTAAGCAACTTGCACAGGGTCACTCAGCAAGTAAAGACTATCTTCCAGAATAAATCTTAGTCTTTTCAAACTACCCACAAAATATTATGTGAGAAATATCAAAAAAAGGGGATCTCTAAAATATGACACAAACATCAAATTGCCTTTAAATTATTATTTTGCTCCCTATCAAAAATTATTTATTAATCAATCAATAATCAACATCAGTAAAGCAAGAACAAAAACGCACAAACTAAACTAATTTCAAATTTGACAAATGTGCTTTCGGGACAAAATTTTATAAGGGGACTTTACATAATCCAAATACTTACTCCCTAACAGCAGCTCTCTTCACTTTCTTAATACCATCTCATTTGCACTGATCCCAGTTTTCCTAGGACTAATGATAAATCTCCAAAAGGATTTTAATCATCCAAAGTATGTTCCTAGAGCCCAAGTGTGGGGGAAAAAAAGAGCCAAAGAAGAATACAAATAGTTAAAGCCAAAATATTACAAAAAGCAAGAATGAACATGAACATGTGGCTCAAGCAAATCAATAGTGAATAATACTAGTTTCCAGACACTAATTGCTCTCTGCCAGAATACCTATCAGTTAGCATTTTATCCACATAGGGGTTGAGCAGCACATACTTTCTGGTTTCCCAAGATGCATTCTCTTCTTCCTAACTATGGCTGTGTGTCCACACAGCAGTTAATAAATCATACATGCTTAAATTTCTTCCATTCTGAGAGATGCAATAACTATGCTACCAGCACACAAAGATTATTCTACAGTTCTAACAATTTAAGCTATTACTAGTAACAAGAGCTAGGTAAGTTAAGAAAAAAATACAGGTATGTCTGGAATTCAAATGCAGTGCTTTAACTTAAAGTAGTTGGTGAAAATCAAATGAGATAACTTGAAAACACTTTTAAATTTGAATATGTTATATGCAGATGGAAGCTGTAATAACAACACATATCAGAGATTTATGTGTTCTCTTTAAAGATAATAGTGAACTTACAACTTTAATAAAAGTTTTTTAAGAGCATAAAATTGTTTCAAGTCTTTTATATATAAGATAAAATTAATAAAATCTTTTGTCACTCCAGTCATAAGCATTAATTAGTACTTTCAAGTCTATGGATGAAAAATGCTGAATAAATGTAAAAATGTATATCACACCCAAAGATAATTATGCCTCTGGTTCAGTATTATGATAGAAGTCCCCTTAAAATGATTCAAAAATCTTAAAAGGAGCCTTTGTAAAAGTTTCCAAGTCACCATTTCACCATAAAATGTTTATATTTACAAAAACTTTATTTAAACACAATTGCACCCCTCAATCCTAAATTTGTTATCCCTAATAAAGTTCCAAAGAGGAAGCAATAAATAGCCAACAATTCAACAAGGTCCCACAAATGAAATGACATCTGTAATTATTTAAATGATTTACCTTAAGATAAATTGTAAGAAGAAAATCTGTTATATATAAGTCAAGAAGATATAAAGAAAAAGTCCCAGAACAAACTTCAGAAACAATCCTCATGACTTTAAAATACTCCCAATACCATTACTTAAAATTCTGAACATTAATTTAGAATGTTTTATTTTGAATGCCACATTAAAAAACTTTACAGTTCAACATAAACTGATATTTCATGTACAGATGTTATTTTAAAGGCACTTCAGATCTCTCTCTGTCGATATTTGCCTGCCAGTAGCTTTAACAAAAAAAAAAAAAAAACACCTTGCTTTACATTCCAAATTTTAAATAAAACATTAAATAAGATTTACGGGGGGAATATCTAGAATATGTAATAGGAATAGTAGTTATCAACTTATCTTAATACTTCTGGATAAATCAAGTTAAGCTGTACAGCTATACAGATAATTCAAGAGAAACCATACATGCATATGGAGATTTAAGGCAGAAATTTTTTTCTAAAATAGTAGTGCAACTCCAATTCAGTATTTTGATATCTTTGTTTATAGTCCTTTACTTCTTTATTCTGAATTTATAGTATTTCCTTTTTATACCCCAGTACATCTTAAGTTTGAAGTGTTGTTATATTTAACATATCATACTATACTACTTATTGATACTATATGTATATATAAGATTATACTATTTATTATTCCTTGCTCTAAATTTCAATCCTAAACATGTGGCTAAATCAAAGATCACACTGTATAAATCCATTGTTCTAATAGCACTTTAAAAAATACATGCAAGGAAAAAAATACATCTCTTCCATAATGAAGCAACTCAAAATCAGAGGCCAGATGTATAATAATTTTAATCAACAACAAAACTGTTGAATCTAGAATCAATCTAAAACTGCCCACTAGGTTCTCAGCTACTACACCTTTTTTCCTTCTGTTCTGTTCTCACTCAGCCCTATTCTCTATTCCCTTACAAAGAAATCTATAGGTAGATAACATCCCTAAGTATAGAAAAATAAAGATCTAAGTGAACAACATAAATATTAAATTAAAAACAAGACAATCTATAGATTCAAACAATAGAAGAAATTCTGTATATATAAAATAAAAATATATAATACAAAAACAAATTAAAAAGATAAAGGCAAAAAATGATGCATGATAGAATGGTACACTTGAAACCTATATAATTTGATTAACCAATGTCACCCGAAACGACTAATTTTTTTAAAAAAAGATAAAGGTGAAAATCAAGTATATGTATAGATCTACAGATGGATTAACAACAATTAAAAAATAAATCAACTAGAGACTACTTTCACCAGTTAAAGCCACCAAAAGATGTAAAAAATATTTTTTTAAAAACTCACCTTAAATACCTAAATGGTAACACTATAAATTAGTACAGTCTTCTGGAAAGCAAATTTACAGTAAATGACAAGAGCTATAAAATAATAAGACACTTTGGCCTGATAACTACACTTTAGGAATATAGCCCAGAAAAATAGCTCAAAAAAATAAAAAAGGGAAAAGCAGAATGACTACTTAACTATGCATAGATTAATTAGAGAAAAACTGGAAGTAACTCAAATGGAAGTTAGGTTCTAAACATAGCAACTGTATCTTTTCTTACCATTAAAATAACAATGACTACAGATACAGATAAAGCATATGTATAAATGTTAATATAAAGCATGAAGTGGGTATTGATTACAATTACTAAAAAATATGCCTTTACAATATAAGGAAATCTAGGAAGCGGGTTTTGTTTTGTTTTTGTATGTGTGTGGTTGGAAACTGTATATTTATTTTTGGTGTTAATTTACTTTTTATCTCTGTTGAGTTAATGTTTAAAAAGCTTTTTCCTTTTAAGTCTTCTTTTGCTACTTGCTTAAAATGGTCCACTTACAGACTAAGGTAAATGAAAATATTTTCGATACACCTCAGTATAAAACTCTATCTTCAAAACAACATTAGTTATAAAGTGTTAAAACATATTGGTAGGCACTGTTGTTTTTGCCCTTTTTTGGCAGAACTTAAGTTAAACAAAAAGCCTAACTACTAATTAAACTGATAATACACACAGTTTTTCAAGATTAATTTATCCACTTGAGAATTCTTTACTATTCATAATACAGATGGTGGAGTTTATCCTTATCACAATCATTATACCATTTTCTGAGATATGCAAAAAAATAGATTAGGTAATAATGAACGTGGCCTCATTATTGTAATTTAATAAAAAGAGAAATATCAAATGAATACCAAAGCAAGTTAAATACTGTCTTATTAAGCAAATTTTAAACCATTTTATTTATATTTAGTCTACCACACCCTCCAAGTTTCTTTTTCTTTAACTTTGTCCGATTTTTCTCCATTTGGATCATTTTAGAATATAGCTCAATTTAGATTTTAATAACATCACCCCTTCTTTTATCACTTCCTTCCAATTCACAGTGCCAGCGGTTAACATTCTCCCCAAAATAAAAAGAATCACCTTTTTGTGCGTGTCAACGCTAAACAGAAGATACATTTACACTGTAAATTATATTTATAGGAGAAACAACACAGTCAATCTAATGCCTTTGGTCCTTTACTAAAGTATATTCTATTTTAAAATATGACCATTCTGGTCTCCTTGTAAACCCCAAATCGTGTTTCATCAATTCTCAAAAAGGTCATAATCCATAGTTGTGAAAATGTATGTACACAAATGCTATTTAATAATGATTTGACGAGCTATTTTCTAAAATCTGAGACAACCATTATGCTTTTATTCAGTACTCATTTATCTAAAACCGGCAAATTTTGGAATTCGCTCGATGCTCCCTATTTTTGTGTCCCTTTTCCCAAATCTGATCCTTCGCCTCCCCTCCTGAGCCCCCTCCCTCTTCCCCACCCCCCAAAAGACTGATCCTGGCCTCAGTTCCCGTATTTCAAGCCACGACCAACCAGAAAACAGTTTTCTTCCACTAATCCGGAACTCCAGGCTGTTATCAATGCTGTCATTGGCCAGCGTCAGTCCCTGGTACGTGCCCCAAGATAACCCCTGGTTTGTCTCCCTTTTGCCCCTACAATGGGCCTTTCCCGATGTTCATAACACATTCATAATCCACAATACGGCATCTCTGATAACCAACTCACATTCCTCAAAGTTTTCGAGTGGAATCAAGAGAGGCCAAGGGGAGGGCAAGGTACCCTTTCTCCGACTCGCAAGGGGGGAAAGGGGCAGTCATTCTTCAGCTCGGCAGTGAGCTCTGGAGCCTCTTAGGCTGAAGGGTTGGGGGTTGGCTAGGGGAACAAGGAGGGGAGGAAGCCGAGAAAGGGGTGGGATAAGTTGAAATAAAAACTTTACTCACTAGATCCTCGAAGCTTCTTCGGTGCTCTTTCCCCTCCCAGTCTAAGCGGCGCGGAATCAGCTGGGGGCCGGAGAAAAGAAGGGGGGTGGGGCAAACGATAAAGGCCAAGCCTTTGCTCCCCATCGACCCGACCCATCCTGGGTCCCGGTCCTCGACCCGTAGGCGTCTTTATTTCTCTTGGCCCGATAGCTGTTGCCCCAGAGCTAGACGAATAGTTTGTGTGTGGGGGGGGGAGGGCAAAGAAAAGGAAATCTTGAAAAACGCCTCCCACAAGCATAAAAACGGGGATCCAGTTGAGACCCGTGACATCCGCCCCTTTTGAGGGTTCATCCCTGTGACTACGGCTTTGAGTGCCCAGATCCAAGCCTCCCTCCTGGCCCCTGCCCTACCCTCTGACTGACTGCCCTCTCCTTCCTCCAGGCTCACCCTAACCCTCCCCACCTTTTCCAGAAGGGGTTCCGTACCTGATGCTCCTCGAGCTCTTGAACTAGCACCTGAGCAAAAGGGAAACACGGATATGAGGAGCAGCTCAGGCCATCAATCCATTTCTCCCTTCCCACTTCGAACCCAGCCGCTGATGGTAGTACGAGTCAAGGCCGGCCATTCCCTCACCCCTGAGCAGAACCGCGCACCCCGCTGCCTCGATTTCCCCTTTGGGACCATTCCCCAAGACTCCCAAGATATCCTTCTCCCTCTCACCTGAGCAGATTTGTTGCAGGGTCCGGACTGCAAGAATCTAGCGATCAGGTAATACAGCTCTGAGGAAGAGGGGGGAAAGAGGTTGAGAGGGAGGCAAAGAAGAGAAACAGAAGCTTTTTCAAAAAGAAACTGACAGCCTTTGCGCTAAGCCCCCATCCCTTTGGCCCCCGGACACAGCTACCCACCAGCTTCGATCTGAGTAGGTGCCGCCGCCATCCTTTTCTCCAGGGGGTTTAGGGGCTTCGATCTGAAGGGGCTGGCGACGGCGGGTGGGGGTGCTGCCTCTATTGTGGTGAAGCCCCCATACCCAGGACTCCCGTCGCTTCCGCCGTACTCCTCGTCCCAGTTTCGGTCTCTCTCGGATTCATCGCATCACGTTTCGACCCATAGATATTCTAGCCCTAGAGCTGAGGAGGCGGAGGAGGAAGGAGAGGGAGAGAAGAAGAGGGAGGAGCTGAAGTGGCGGAGGGTTGGGCGGAGGCAAAGGGGGTGGAGAGAGAGGAAGGCAAAAACTGTGGGGTGGGGGCATGCAGCTCTAGTAGTTTGCCGCCAGAGGCACCACGGCAACAGCCGAATCTCCACTCTCTCAGCAGGCCAACGGTTGCCTAGCTACCGCTCCTGGAAAGAGGAAGGAGGGGGACGTGGCTGACACTCTGGCAGGCGCTGCAGAACTCGGTGGTGGCGTTTTCTTCCGTGAGCTCTCCAGTGGTTTACCCTTCCTGTTAAGGGCAATCGGACCCTTTCCGGTTTAGGACACTTTCCTCTGCCGTGTTGGTAAGGAATATTTGAGCCGCTGACTTGAATCAACTGCTTTCTTCGTTTTCCTCCCTGCACGGAAGAGGCTTTGTTTTATTTCCTTCTCCCCTACCGAAAGGAGGCGAGCCGCTAAGGGATCTTGTGACTAAAGAGAGGAAAAGGAACCACTACTTCTCCGTCACTTCTTTCTACTTAAAAGGACATTTTTTTTTTTATCAGTTGAAAATGCTGTACTTGCCAGTCCAAAGTTCAGGGCTCATATCGTTATAGGGATAGACCAGTTCTGAAAATGTCCCCCGATTCTAATAAATATTGTGAGAGGAGTTTGCTGCTGTCACACATGAAGTATTTTATTTTTACCTTCTCTGAAAATTTCACATGTGCCATATATCACCCATTCCTATAGGAAAATTTTCAATTGTGTCTTCAAACAAAGCCAGACTATTTTACATTAACTGTGGATTTTTATGTATTGTTCAAGGTAGTTTTCTACATGTTTGGAGCAACATTCTTTAGTATGTAATCCCAAGCTCAATATAGTACCAACTTGCATTATTTTTTGTTTATTGAAATGTGAAGTGATTAAATGATTTGTAGAGTAATTGACACACATAGTAAACTGGGTCTTCTTCTCTACTTAATAATTTTATATTCCAACCTAAAGCCTTCACGAAAAGAAGTAGCTAATAGAAGCTGAACCTGATGAGACCAGAAAGGCTGTTCAAGCTGCATGTACTTATT
Organism: Cynopterus sphinx; assembly: GCA_030015415.1. NCBI lineage: Eukaryota > Metazoa > Chordata > Mammalia > Chiroptera > Pteropodidae > Cynopterus > Cynopterus sphinx. The sequence continues at coordinate 43,155,734 of CM057388.1, forward strand.
TACATTGAAGTATTCAAATTTGAAGGTTCACATTTTAAGTTTAGTGTTGGATTCTTAGGAATTTAGTTTTCTCACTCAGAGCTCAGCCACTGACCTCAGTGGACTTAGAATAGCATTACGCAGTCATAAACTTAAAATAAGTTGGTTAGTTCTCAATTTGGCCATTATTTTACCCTTCAGAAAGAAATAACCACACAAGGTAATTGTGATATGTTAGGCGTATCTTTGATCTTTAGGCTATAGTACTTGATAAACATGATTAACTGGAAAAAAAAGATACAGAAAATATCATAAACCCTACATTATTCATTACAGTTTAGCGAAACAGCAGACAGACTAAGTATTTTTACCTGTTCAAATATAATATACATAACATTTAACATTTATTAAGCTGATACCATGAGCTAAACACTTTGCACACTTTACTTCATTTAATCTCTTTATTTTTATGGTGACATTGGTTAACGAAATCTAGTAAGTTTGAGGTGTACAATTTAACAGTAAGATATGTGTGTGTGTTTACACACACACACACACACACACACACACACATATATATATGCACATATAGATATGTATGTGTGTGTGGGTATTGCATTGGGTGTTCACTGCCCATAGTTAGATTTCTTTCTGTCATTACATATTCAACCCCCTTTACCATGCCAACCTCCCCCACCCCACCCCCACCATCTGGTAACCACTCATATATTGTCCATGTCCATGAGTCTCTGTTTGTCCTGTTTGATGCTCTTATATTATGTGGTTTTCAACTTTTTCTGTCTGCCTTTATTTCACTTAGTATAATTACCTTAAGGTCCATCCACATTGTCACAAATGGCAGTATTTCATCTCTTCTCATCGCTGAGTAATATTCCATTGAATATATGTACCACAGCTTCTTTAATCCAATTGTCTCTTATAGGACACTTTGGTTGTTTCCATATCCTGGCCACCACTAATATTGCTACCATGAATATCGGTGTGCAAATTTATTTTTTAGATATGGGCTTTGAAGTTTTGGGGGTAAATACCCAGTAAAGGGATTGCTGGATCATATGGTAGATCAATTTTAAGATTTTGAGGAACCTCCATACTGTTTTCCATAGTGGCTATACAAGTTTGCAGTCCCACCAGCATTGTATAAGAGTCCTTTCTCCTTTTCTTCGTTTCCTCTCCAACACTTGTTATTATTAATCCTATTGATAACAGCTGTTATAACATGTGTGAGATGGTTTCTATCTCATTGTGGTATTGATTTGCATTTCCCTAATAGCTAGCAATGAAGAACATTTTTCATATGTTTGTCGGCCATTTGTATGTCTTATAGGGAGAATTGTCTTTTAAGGTCCTCTGCCCATTTTTTGATTGTATTGTTTGTTAACTCTGCTCTAATTTTGATGATTTCTTTACTTCTGCTGATTTTAGGCCTCATTTGTTCTTTTTTTTCTAGTTTTTTTTTTTTTTTAAGATGAAGCATTACACTGTTTATTAGGCTTGTTCTTGTTTTTTGAGATAGGCCTGTATTGATATGAACTTTTCTGTTATTATCGCATTTGCCTTGTCCCAAAAGTTTTGATATGTTGTACTATCTTTATTTGTTTCTATATACTTCTGATCTGTCTTTTTATTTCTTCTCTGACCCATTTATTCTTTAGTATCCTGTCACTTAATCCCCATGTTATTGCTTGTACTTACTGCTTTCTTTATACAGTTGATCTCCAGCTTCAAAACATTAGGATCAGAGAATATGAGTGATATGATTTCAAACCTCTTATATTTGTTGAAGCTATCTCTGTGCCCCAGTATGCAGTCAGTCCTTGAGAATGCTCTATGTGCTCTAGAGAAGAATGTATAAGCAGCTGTTTGGGGATGAAAGGCTCTGTAAATATCAATTGTGTCCAGTTGGTCTAATGTGTCATTTAAGGTTGTTATTTCCTTATTGATTTTCTGTTTGGATGATCTGTCCATATCTGACAGTGGGGTATTTAGGTCCCCTACTATGATAGTGTTTTGGTCTGTTTCTCCTTTTGGTTCTATTAGTAATTGCTTTATATATTCCAGGGCTCCCTGATGGGAATCATATATATTAATAAGTGTTATATCTTCTAGGTGTATGATTCACTTTGTCAGTAATGAAGTGTCCCTCATTATCTTTCTTTACCTTTTTATATTTTGAAGTCTGTTTCATCCGATATTAATGCCACTACTCCCACTTTTCTCTGAATACCATTTGCTTGAAATATCATTTCCCACCCTTTCACTTTGAGCCTATATTTGTCTTCAGAACTGAGAAGTGTCCTATGGAGGCAGCATATGTTTGTGTTTTGTTTTTTGTTCCAATCTGCAACTCTGTGCCTTTTTATTGGTGAGTTCAGTCAATTTACATTTATGGTGATTATTGAAATATGAAGTTTTATTATAGCCATTTTATTTTGCTTTCTGGTAGCTCAGTGTTTCTATTGCTTGCTTGTCCTTCTGTTTCTGGTTTTTTTTTTTTTTTAATTTGTTTGAGTTTTGTGGATTTTCCCTCTGGTCCTTATTGTTTTATGTTATATACTTCAATTCTGATCCTTTGGCATGTGGTTACCAGTATGAGTATGTAGAGGAGATATATATATATATATATATATATATATATATATATATATATATATATATATATATGTCATTTTCTTCTGCATGTCTCTTATCTCCATTCCATTTTGCAAATTTAGATCTTCAAATTCTCTTTTCATTCATTGTTATCTGAGTTTGTCCCTATGGATGCTGAACATTCATTACTATCTTGCAATAGCAAATCTCTTCTTATTGTTTAACCTTATAATGCCTTGTTCTTAGTAAGGGTTTCAGTCTTCTACTTCTATCTGCCTGCTAGTCATCTTACTCCTAATAATGTTTTTTTTTTTCCTTTGGCCATTTTGTTTTAGGTGAGCTGACCTCTTTCAGTATTTCCTGTAGTACAGGCTTCGTAGTGGTGAATTTCCTCAATTTTTGTATATCTGGAAAGGTCTTTATTTCTCCTTCATATCTAAAGGATAGCTTTGCTGGATATATTATTCTTAGCTGGTAGTTCCTTTCATTTTATAATTAGAATATTTGACTCCACTCTTTTCTGACTCATAAGGTTTGTGCTGAGAAGTCTGAAGATAAACTAATAGATTTTCTTTTATAAATTACCAAGTTCTTTTCAGTGGTTTCCCTAAGAATTCTTTCTTTGTCATTGATTTTTGATAATTTTAATACAGTATGTCTTGGAGAAGGCCTGTTTGGGTTAAGATAATTGGATATTCTGTTGAGTTCTCAAATTCCTAGCTCCAGCTCATCCCTTAGATTTGAAAAATTCTCATCAAATTTTTATCAGGAAATGCTTTCTAATCCCTGATCCTTTTCCTCCGCTTTGAGAATGCTCATTATTTGTATGTTTCCTTTCCTTATGGTATCAACTAATTCTTGTATTTCTTTTTCATTATTTTTCATTCTTTGGTTTTTCTCTTCTAGATTACTGTCTTCAATATCACTGATTCTTTCCTCCATTTGGTCAGCTCTCTTTCCCAAGCTTTCTGTTTCATTTTTCATCACTTGCAGTGTGTTCTTCATCTCCAGAAATTCTGTTTGGTTCTTTTTGAGGGTTTCAATCTCCTTGGTGAAAAACTCGTTCTACTGATTATTTTTTTTATTATTCCTGAAATTGTTGATGTGAATTATTTGGGTTCTCACTGAGGTTTTTCAGAAGTACCATCCTGAATTCTCTGACACTGAAGTTGCATATTTCTATGTCTTTAATCACATTTTTTGAATTTTTTTCTTTTTCTTTCTGAGCTGCCTTGTCACCTTTGTTGTTCATGATGTTTAATGGAATTTTTCTCCACATGGGCATTAATGCAATTGTGTTCTGCTATTTTTCTTTTCCTTAGAGAAGATTTATTATATAAAGATCTCTCTTTATAGCCTATTGCTAAGATGACGTTGTTCTTTTGGTTTCCAGAAGGTGGCATCTCAGCCTCTTGGATCCCTGCTTTATATGAAGTTTTAATAATGCCTTTCCTTTTTCTCATGAATATTCAATCACCATTGCTACCCTCAAAGTCACTTTCTGTCAGTGTAAGGAACAGTTTCCATAGCATTTGCTCAGATTCCCCTGGGACCCTGTAGTGTTTTGTCTTGGAGGATATGGAAGGAGGGGTTCTCTGGGTTGGCGGATGGGGGTTGTGGCTCAGCCTCACATTTTGCAACCACAGCTGATAATAATCAACTGTTGCTTCTCTGCTGTCCCCACTTTTCTGCTTTCTGCCCTGATCCCTGGGCACTGCCGCTACATGGAGCTCACAGCTCTCTCAGGCAGGGCTGTTCAAGAAACCCACTGCACCTTTTCTCCTCCCCATCCTCCTGCTGGGAGCTCTGGCTGTGAAAAACAGCCTCTTTGTTTCTCCCAGTCTACCACCTGACTCCCAGGGTTCTGACCTGTGGGAGCTCTTATGCCCACATTCCTTTCTCAGATTTTCTTGCATGCAGGTTGGGTGTTTTTTGTTAAATTTTAGATGTTCAACTTATTATTGTTTTACAGGGAGAGATAAGGGGATCTTTCACTCTGCCATGTTTCTGACATCACTCCTAAGTGCATAAGTAATAATATTATATGTGAATGGATCGGTTCCACTTCTGGCATGACAGCATGAAGAGCTTTGACCAGCTCCCCAGTGAAACTAGTAAAAATTATAAAATATAAGTAACCATTTAAAGTATCCAGTAATGATCTTAATGGCATTAAACAAATGAAAAAAAAAAAACATGTATTCAAGAAAATTTACTAAAACTTTAAGAATAGTAAAAGTCTATGGTATTTGAACCAAGACTCACTTTTTCCCTCTTCTCCCACAAACTTATCAAGATGGAAATATCACAGCAGAGTAGAATAGCCAAGAATACAGTTTCCTTCTCCCCCTAGTTCTCAGTCAAAGGGCTATCTTTGTGGGTGGGACAGGACATAAGTGTTTTTCATACTTACCCCAACTACTTGTTTCTGAGGCTAAGTTCTGATCCAGTGCAGTAAAGGGTTTTATTTTTTGCACAGCCCCAACTCATAGGACAAGGCTAGATCTTGGACATGATGGTGTCAGCGTTAGGGCTGATCGGAGTTAACATTCAGTGTTGTAGGTAGCATTTTTTCTCAGTTCTTCCTTAAGTGACAGATGAAGAATCTCAGATCATTGAGATTTAATAGTTTTATTAAAAGTATGTTTTAGAAAGATAAAGCCTCAAGGAAGCCTGTGGAGAAAGACAAAATATGCCCCAAGGAGAAACATGGTCCCAGCACTGTAACCAACACAAAGGGGCCAAAATGGCTACAAAACATCAAAAAGGGCACAAAAGGCCACCAAATAGGGAGGAGAGCCCAGACGGGCCAAAAGGACCTAGAAGCAAGAATACTTGCCTTATATTTGGGCCGTGATGCATGGTTCCAAAGGCATTCCTAGGTGATTGGCAAATGAGGTCAACTTGATTGACACCTGATTGACTCTACACAATAACTTTGCCTAATGTGTGTGTGCACGTACCTAGAATTCTACTACCATGGGGTGTTCTTTGAGTGGTCTCTAGGTTGGGCCTCTATTCCTTCATTCCTGCCTTGTTGCTCATGTCTGACTAGTTACCTAACAGTGGCACTGAGAATACTAGGGCCTTGATAACGCTTGCACCAGATTGAGGCACAGGAGAAATATGCTGATAAGTAAGGCAAAGAGACCCAGGCTTACTGCCCCCCTCCTACACCAAGCACTCATCTTCAAAAGCAGAAATGTCAGAGAGAAGAATGCCATTTTCCTGACCAAGTACCAGAGCTGTAGCTCAGAGATTTTGCTCTAGAAGAGAATCAGGGCTTAGAAAAGAGAACTCTCAGTCTTCCCACAGAGGAACTTATTTGCAACAGAATGTAGAGAAATGTAAGCCTAAGAGAATCTAAAAAACAATCATGGTTGTGGCCAAAAACAATTAGAAGGAAATTGGTAGATTAATTGAAATTATAGGCTAAACCTAAGCTTAGTTTGCTGTAAAGAAACAAAGGGAAAAAAACTGAAAAGGGTCCTCCTCAGATCAGAACAAATCTCAAATACTGAACTAAGGAAATATCTCTTCAAAAGAGCCCAAATTTGACTGGATCAGACTGTGAAGCAATTTACATCCCATTGCATTTGTTGAAAACAACAGAGCAAACTGCAGGCAATTAGAAAACTAAAAGTTGAGAGTAGTCAAGAAAAGAGGCAAACAGAACCCTGCCAAAATTAGTATCATCCCAGGGTGATTTTTGTGCATATTCAAGGCTGTACCCTCTAAGGAGCAACATCAGGGGCTTTACAGAGTGAAACAAACAAGCACAGAATAATAACAAGACCAGAAAGTGGGGGCCAGTCACCAAGGCTGCTAAATATATTACCTAAAAATTTTAGTTTCAAACAAAAATATGAGACATGCAAAGAAATAGGGAAGAATGAATCATACATATAAAAAATGGGGGCAACAGAAATTGCCTGTGAAAATGACTAGATGTTAGATTTAATAGACAAAACCTTAAAAGTAGCCATTGCAAAAAAAACTAAAGGAAACCATGCTCAAAATAAAAAGAAAAAAGTATGACATCAATATTACATCAGATAGAGGGTATAAATAGAGAAAAATTATCATCCCAAGAAAAAAAATGTGTAACTATATATGGTGATGGATGTTAACTAGACTTATTGTGATCATTTCACAGTATACACAAATACTGATTCATTACATTATACACATGAAAATAATATAATGTTATATGTCAATTAGACCTCAATTTAAACAATTAAGAAACTTAAAAAATGGATAGAAATTATGAACTCTGAAGAACAGAAAGTAAAAGAAGAAAGAAAAATGAAGAAAGCCTCAGAGAAATGTGGGACAATATTAAGAGTACCAATATATGTGTAATGGGAATATAAGGAAAGAAGAGTGAGAAAAAAGAGCAGAAAAAAGAAGAAATGACGGTTGCAAACTTCCAAAATTTATTAAAAACATTAACCTTGAAGGAACCTCAGTGAACTGCAAATAGGAAAAATGCAACGAAATGCACAAGTAGCAATATTATAGTAAAAATTCCAAAAGCCAATAACATAAAGACAAAAACGACAGAGAAAATCTTGAAAGCTGTAGAAGTAAATAGATTTTTATCTTACAATGGAAGAATAAAAGCTGATTTCTCATCAGAAACAATGGAGGCCAGAAGGCAGTGGGATAACATATTCAATATGCTCAAAAAAAAAAAAAAATTAAACTAGAATCCTATTTAAAAGCAATCTTTTAAATGGTGGTGAAATAAAGACATGGCTAGATAAACAAAAAAAATGAGAGAATTTGTTGCTTCAGACTCACATTGCAAGAAATATTAAAGGAAGTTATTCAGGCTGAAAGAAACTGAATCCAGACGGTAATTCAAATCCACACACCAAACAAAGAGCAATAGTAAAAATACTGTGTAATTATAAAAGACAGTAAAAATACATTATTTTCTTAAATTTTTAATTGTATAAAATAAATGTACATATAATGTTATTATTTGGCCTATAACATAACATATTTGCCAATAACAGCAGCAAGAAGGTGAGTGAGAACCGAGCTTATTGGGCTAATCACATAATACCATGTGGTAACTCAAATACATAGGAACAAATGCAGAGAACAAGAAGTGACAATCAGGTTAATATTAAAAAAATCTATAATTATTACTAGCTCTTCTTTCTTCTCTTTGTTAAAAATCTTAAATTATATAATGATTATAATAATGTTCATATTGAAAAATTTATAAATCATATATAGATGTAATATGTTTAATACACCACAAAAGGTGTGTGGGGGAGTAGAGCTATATAGGAATGTTATTTATATCTTCAGAGATATTCATATATCTCTGAAGAATTAAGTGAATATAAATCTTAAGCTAATTCTTACGAGTTACAATGTATATATTAAACTCCAGAACTACCACTAAAAAAAAAAAAAATCAAAAATATGGTTAAAAAAATCTGTAAAGAAATTTAAATGCTGCATTAGAAAAGATTCACTTAATGCAAAAGAAAGAAGTAAAAGAGGGATAGAGGAACAAAAAGGCAACACATGTATAGAAAACAAAAAGTAAAATGACACAATTATTGGTGAGAATATAAATTAGTGCAGTCACTATGGAAGACAATATGGAGGTTCCTCAAAAAATTAAAAACAGAAATGCCATACGACCCAGCAATTCCATTTCTGGGTATATATCTGAAGGAAATCACTGTGTCATACAAATATCTGCACCTCCATGTTCGTAGCAGCATTCACAATTGCCAAAACATGCAAACAACCTAACTGTCCACTGACAGATGAATGGATAAAGAAAATGTCATTAGTGTATATGTATATATATGCATACATATGTACGCAATGGGATATTATTCAGACATAAAAATGAAATCCTGCCATTTGCAATAATGTGGATGAAACTTGGCATCTTACTAAGGGAAGTAAGTCAGATAGAGAAAGACAAACACTATATGACCTCACTAATATGTGGAATCTAAAAAAGCCAAACTCATTAAAACAGGAGAATAATGGGTACCAGGGGCAAGGGAGTAGGGGAAATGGGGAGATGTTAGTCAAAGGGTAAAAACTTCTAGTTGTAAGATAAATAAGTTCTGGGAATCTAATTGATGTCACATTGTTAAATAATCATTTATTAAGTAAAGACCCAGGGTTTTGGATGGTGAACCTTCATTCAACAGAACGCTACAAGGGAATTGAAATAGGGAAGTTTATTACACTCAAGTCCTGGAGTGGGTACACCACATGCTTCAAGAGGCCATGTGGGAAGATCAAGGCAGTGTACAGTCAGAAAGAGAGAGACAGAAAGAAAACCAGCAGGACCTTGGACATGACTTTATTAGGATTCAAGTTCAGAGTACTTTGAGGTTCCTAGACTAAAGCTGGATTAGTCAATTCAAACCCAAAAGAGAAGGTATCTGGTTAGCTTTGCAGAGGTTTTGTCTAAGGGGAGCACAAGAGAAAGGTCCTAGAAGACAGTGAAGACTATTTATCACAAAAGCTTTGGGAGAGTCATATTAGGAATTTATATTTAGTTGTGACTCTGCAGATTGTTATCCAAGGAATATGCTCCTGGAAGGAGATAGTGTCAGTTCAAGGAACCTGAAGACCACTTGGACATAGGTAGCAGTATTGTGGAGAAGTTTAGCTAAACTCTCAACACTAATGTACAACATTCCGATACTGTATTGTACACTTGAAAGATGCTAAGAGAGTACATCTTAAATGTTCTTACCATAACAACAAAAAATAATTATGTGAGGTAAAGAATACATTAACTAACCTTGTACTATAATAATTTCACAATACATATTTGTATCAAATCATCACATTGTACACCTCAAACTTAAACAGTCACATGCCAATCACATCTCAATAAATCTGGGAGGAAAAGTTAAATGACAAACAAAAATCTAATATATTAACAATACTTTTAATATGATTAGATTAAACAATCCAGTGAAAAGGCAGTGTCAAACCAGATTTTAAAAAGTATCCAAATACATGAAGTTTATAGGTGAAACAGTTTTGATTAAAAGATATAAGTAGATTGAAATTAAATTGATGAAAAAATATACATCATGGAAACAGCAACACAAGAAAGCTGGAGTGCCTCTACTCATATCGGAAGAAATAAAATTAAAAACAAAAAAATATTAGAGATAAAGGTAGATTATTTATGATAGAAGTTTTAGTACATCATGAGGAGATATAACAATTATAAACATATATGTATTTAACAGCAGAGTACCAAAATACACGAAGAAAACGACAGAAATGAAAGTATAAATAGACAATTCAATGATAATAGTTGAGAATTTCAATACTCTATTTTCAATAATGAATGAAACAACTGGGAAAAACATCAAGGAAATAGATGACAATACTGTAAGACAACTAGACCTCACAGATGTCGACAGACGTTCCATCCAACAAGAGTATACATTCTTCTCAAGTGCACACAGAACATTCTCTATGACAGACCATATTTTAGAACATAAAACAGACCTCAATCATTTTAAAAGGGTAAAAATAATACAAATTATGTTTCTGACCACAATGAAATGAAATTAGAAGTCAATAACAAAGAAAATTGGTAAACATAAATACGTGGAAATTGAACAGCATCCTCTTAACTAACCAAATAAGAAGAAATAAAAGATGAATTTAAAAATAATTTTAGAGGAATAACAATGAAGACAAAACATAACAAAACTTGTGAGATGCATCTAAATCAATGCTGAGAGGGAAATTTGAAGTTTTAAATGCCTATATTTAAAAAAATAAAAAAATAACTTAAGTTTCTACCGTAATACACTTGAAAAAAAGCAAATGAAATGCAAAACATACAAAGGAAGAAAATAATGAAAATTAATTAAAAAATAATGATATAGAGAATAAAACATGATAGAAGAAACATCAATGAAAACAAAAGTTGATAATATGAAACAATCAACAAGACAAAACTAGATAGGCTAACCAAGAAAAAAATGAAAGAAGACTCAAGTTACTAAAATCAGAAATGAAAGTCATTACTGCTGAGCTCACAGAACAAAAAGTAATCAAAAAACCTTCCAACAGATAAAGCTCAGGCCCAGTTTGCTTTGCTGGTAAATTCTAGCAAACATTTAAAGAATTAATGGCAATTTTTCACAAACTCAAAAAAAATAAAAAAGGAAATAAAATTTTGTAGCTCATTCTATGAGATATTTCCCTGATATAAAAAACAAACAGATTAAAAAAAGAGAAAACTATAGGTAATATCTATTATGAATATTGTGATGGTTAATTTTACCTGTCAACTTGAATAACTGTGGGTGTCCAGATTAAACACGATTTCTGGGTGTATCTGTGAGGGTGTTTCTGGATAATATTAACATTTGAATTGGTCAGTAAAGTAGATTGCTTTCCCCATTGTGGACAGCCATCATCCAATCACTTGAGGACCTCAAAAGAACAAAAGGCAGAGGAAGGAGATAATTGCCTCCCACCCTCGCATTTCACTACTTGAGCTGGGACAACTCATCTCACCTTATCCTACCCTTAGACTAGGATTTAACCATTGGCTCCCTTGGTTCTCAGGTCTTCAGATTTAGTGAATTACACCACTGACTTTCCTGGGTTTCCAGCTTGGAGACAGAAGATCATGGGACCTCTCAAACCTTCATATTCATATGCGAGTCAATTCCTAGAGGAAGAGAATGTTATGGAAGAGTGTTCTAAATTGGTTCTGGGATTTGGGGAATTGGCTCTCTAATATAATTAGATTTAAAGATGCTAATGAGCAGGGAGTTAGATAACTCTATATGTGATATTTTTAGAAAACTAACAAATATAATAATGTTGGTTGCTTGCTTCTAATGTCATTGGATAAAATAGTGAAATAAAAAGATGAACTCAGACATTCAAATTCACAGCTCAAGATCCATATAAGCGCCATGCCACCCTGAACATGCACGATCTCATCTGATCTCTGAAGCTAAGCAGGGGCAGGGCTGGTTAATACTTGGATGGGAGACCACCTAGGATTACCAGATTCTGTAGGCTTTAAAAATTAAATAAAAAAAAAAGATTCACATAAATGGCCTAAGAGCTTCTCTGTGTACCTTGAAGAAGAGACCCATATCTCTTATAGCTGCAGGGCTGAAATTTCTGAATATAAATGCAAAACCTTATGTTATAACTTCCTGAATTCTAATGCAAGTTGAATTCTTAGCCCTCACAAGGTAGCTGCTGTAAAAGGGAGGGCATGAATTGTGAAAGAATTAGATCCAATAAATTGGGATGAGGCCATATAAAAAAAAAACATCCTAATGCAGCTGGGGACATTAGTCCTCCAAATTCTTAATAATCGAATATACCAGTGGAAGATACTCCCCACAAGGAATGGAAAGTAGCCTCCTTAATCCCCATGGAAACAGCCTTCCTATTTCCCTTGGCATTAGCATCTCTACCCTGATGGCTATCTTTCACACATAGCATTATCAGCTTTTCCACTCATGTAAGGGGATTAAACATCCTTTGTCCAAGGAAATTGTAAAGGCCTCCCCGGAGGCAGTTGCTGTGCAAGAAAATGGTGATTCTTATTAGGACATTCCTACCACCACTCTTTGCTTCTAGACTTATAAGGAGACTCAAGCTACAGCAGGACTCTAAAAGGTGAGGTATGATGCGTGTCCCATGAGATGGTGTATGTACTCTAACATAAGTTCTTTAGTTTTATAATTCATACAAACAAAAATCCAGGAAACATGTGTGAGGACAGATATGAAAGGTATAGATAATGGTGAAAGAAACATCAGGTTGCAGCAGGTCAAATTTATTGACATAGGGTCACTAATCAGAAATTCTGCATTTAATGTTGCAGCTCGGTGAGTTATAAAGAGCTCTAGCAGTTTGGTTTGTTTTTTCGTAAGACTAAAAGGTAGCCAACCTGTGTGAATTAAAGATACTGGACATGCTTTGGTTTAATGTAGAGGGAGGTATACAAAGGATTAGGAAGATTAGAATATTCCAGTGGATTTTTCATTGAAGACAAACTCACTCAAATTTGGGATAGTCCAGAAGACATACTTTGTACCAGTATTGTAAGTCATAAATTTGTGAAGGGAACCACAGCATTCTTGAAGAGCTCTGTGGCTACTGTTCTCTGTAGGCCAGACCTCACAGTAGGAACTGCAATCACTGAATTAGAAAACCTAAATACAATGAGAGTTATTGGATCCCCACATGGCAGAGGCCAAGTAGGGGCACTCAAACACCAAAGGCAATGTGGACGTTATTACTATAATGAATAGTAGAGTTAAAGCAGTAATCACAAAAATATGACTTGTCCAGACCTATGGAATTGGCTAATTGGTCATGGTGTTCCTAAAAGTGAAAGAGATAAGAAGCTGTTCTGCAGTTTCAAGGTACCAAAATTTGAGATGCATGGTTCTGGCAGCTGGAAGAATATGTGAGGAGCCATGGGCAGATTCAGACATAGCAAGACACAGCAAAACACAGGCTCAGCTGCAGCTTTCCCCATCAGTCTGCATAGCTGGGGCTGTTCTTATAACAAGGTGCATAATAGTGGCTTAAGGCCAAGTGCTATAATAAATCACAATCTACAGGTTGTATAGGACACTGTAACTAAGGTTACATAGGATGCTGTGTCTAAGGCTGCCCGGGGAAACCCACAGCTTGCTGGGAGAGTTCCTGACTCCAGCCATTTTGTCAGTCACCTCACCCAACACTCCACTCCTTCATGGTTCCTCCTTTATCTAGCCATGGGTTTTGTTGATAGCCATGACAATAGGGTGGACCTTTGAACCCACATCCCACAGCAACAATATAGGGAGCAACAGCATGTCACCAAGACACAAGCTCCTACACCAAGGACAGGGAGGACTCAACACCATGTTGAGGAAAATATGGCCCATTACTCCTGTAGGTGGTCACCAGTTAGTTGTTAGATGGCCTGTATCTCTTGGTTCAGCCCTCCTAAGGCTTGGGTGATATTTTTCTTATTTTCTGGGATGTATACACAGCATTAGGTGTGGAGGATCATACAGGTTCCTCCTTGAGCTGTGGTTAGGATGTCTAAAGCTGTCCAGTTTTGCAGTACTACCTTTCTTATTTGGTTTACTTCATTGGTGAGCAGATCCAAGGTGGTATGGGTCTAATTCAGAGCCCAAGTTGTGTGGGCAGCCAAAGCAATGATGTGTTTCAACTACAATGTCATGTGCAGCAGGCAGGAAAATGGCCAAGGGATAAAACTATCAAGGTGTCCACTTCATACGAACATGGTGAGCATAATGAGCATCTCAATTGCTTGGTCATTTGTGCAAAGTCTTCCACACTTGGGCACGGAGATATGATCAACCTAAGGTACAATATCTGATCCATCTAGCTGGTACATATGGTCACCCATGGTTCCCACACACCCAGAGACTACCGGGGGCGGGGGGAGTAGAGGAAAAGTGGAGACCAGCCCCTAATGTTTCAATGCTGTCCTCCAGTGTGTGGGGGAAATAACAATTGTTACATTGGCACACAATAGCTGAGGCATCCAGCCCAGAGAGCAGGTACCATTTGGCCTCACAATAAAATAGAGAACCATTCCCTTTATCTCGACTCTCTCACTCATTAACCAATTTTACCCAGTGTACACAGAGTACCTAGCCATGGCTTGCAGTGGTTTTGTCGATTCCTCATCATGCTATTTCTCATTGAGCATCCTTCCATCTGGGGGCTGCAGGACTCTATTTCCTCAGGGCATCCCATGCTGTTTGGTTGGCAGCATGTATACACTAGGGCAATCCTGCAGAAGAACTGAAAGGAAAGTCAGTGCAAACCCCGCAGTCGGAGACATTGGTGACTGTGGCATAGGTGTATGCCGGATCCCCCATGGAATTGGCGCATACTCGCCTAAGGGCAGAAGGAAAGTAAAGAGAGTGGAACCAGGAGAGGTAAGGCTCTCCTTATTGGTAAAATATAGGCCATCGTTTTATCTTTGGAGAGAATAGTAGCCACCACAGGCGGCTGCCCAGGCCAGTGGTACTATACTATCTCTTCCTTTGTTTCTGCATCTGGCTGGGACACATGACATAGTCCTGGAGAGCTCACTATAGGCCAGAGTGAGAGAACAAGTGTGCCTTTTAGAAAGCTCTCAGAATGTTCATTTCCAAAAGTTCCTGGGTAGTTGACAGCCACTTGTGGTGGCCAGCTGGCTGTCATGCAAATAGTGACTGTCGAGTTGGCCAACAAGCCTTTTCCCCAGGGAGCAATCAGCCCAAGCTGCTGACAGTGTGGGGCTTGTATCTTCTTTGGCCAAGACTATTGTCTTGTCTCCCATGCTTGCAGGCAAGTGGGAGCAGGCAGCAAAATATTGCCATTCAACCCATGCCCAGGTTTTAATAACACCTCAGATGCGGTAACCTATACTTGGATAGGAGCTGCAACCCGGTGCAGCAGAGCTTCTACTGAGGCCAGTCCTGTGGCTCAAGGTTTCTCATTCAGACTTCTTATCACTTCCCAAAACCAGGTGGCCCATACCCTCAAACCCAGTGGGGTAGTAGAGACCGGCAAGTGTCTCTTCAACAACCCATTATAAGGTTCAGTCATTTCTACAGCCTAGGAATTGTAAGGAGTATGCAAGTGCCAGTGGATATTCATTCATTTGGCCCAGGCTTGAACTTCATGTCCTGTAAAATGGGTGCCCCTATCATTTCCAATGACTAGTAGTTGATTATAAAAGGCACACAAGCATGTCAACACTTTAATAGTGTGCCTTTGGTCAGTGGCCACACAGGCCAGGCAAAAAGCAATCCAGTAGTGGTGTCAACTGGGCTGAGTGCGTACACAGCACCCTAGGCCTTTGGCAATGGCTCATTGTAATCTACTTGCCATCACATCAGAGGTATGTGCCCTCTGGGCACTTGACCAAACTCCTGTTGACATCGTCGGAGGTTTGGGGTGTCCTGTGAAGAGACAGAGGACCATGCACAAGCATCCTGTACCTGAGCCCATGTAATTTGTATGCCCCATTGTTTTCTCACAGACCATATGGTCTTAGCCCCCACATGTTGCAACTGTCAGTGCAACCAATAGGCTACATCTGTAGCTGGGGCCCCTTCCAGCCACCTCATTTTGTCTAGAGCATCTGATTCATCATTCGCCAGTGATACTAACAGGGCATGTCCAGTGACATGATAGACAGTAACATCCTTGTCTTAACCTAAGTCCCACAAGTCTTGCCACATGGCTTGTCCCCACAGGGGTCAGGGGTCAGTGTCCTACCATCCACTATTGCCACTTCCAAGTGGAGGGCCACAAGGCTAGATAGACCCTTAAAGACAGCCCCGCTGTCTGTGCAGATTGTCGGCAGGCCATCTTCATATGTTATCACCACTCATACGGCCCTAAATTCTGCTCATTGACTGCTTTGCCCTGTACCAGTGTCAAACTATACACTGTCAGTGGTTGGCTGCTCTCCTATGGCTACCTACCTTCAAGTGGTCCCTCAACTTGAGCCATTGGTATACCAAGCATTGTCTAGGACAGGGGGCTTCCCTTCTTTAAAGGGAGATGGCTCAGTGTCCGTAGGCTCTTGCTGTGGTTTCTCTGTACTAGTCATAAACTTTATGGGTCCTAAGACCTACTGCAGTTCAGCTGTTAGTGGGCTGGTTGCTCTGCTCTAAGTATGCACTCTCTTTGGTTAGGGTTGGTGTCTGTGCTACCCCAGTTTTGGGGGAACTGATCCAAGTATAGAGTCACCCTTATATTGGGGTATGTGGTCTTTACTACCACCTTGGCAGTTCCAGTGATAGCTTCTGTTGCCTGTAGGGCTATATAGGCAGCAGCTAATTGTTTCTCTATCAGTGAGTACCTACTCTCTGCTCTCTTCCAGAGCTGAGACCAAAACCCAATAGGTACTTGTTTCCACTTGGAGAGCTGCAAGAGCCCCCAGACATAACCCTCTTGGGTCATGTGTACATTCAATTTAAATGGCCGTCCATCCATGGTCAATGACTTTCAGAGACTGTGCCTGCTGGACAACTCTTTTTGTTCCCAAAAAGACCTTTTCTACCTGTTCAGTTCAATCTCACATAGCTCCCTTTTTACTAAGGCATAAAATAGGTGGGTCATTTGCACCAAAAGGCGTATGAAGGCCCTCCAATATACTAGCAAGCCCACATAGCTATAGTTCTTTTACTGTTGTCAGGAGTGAAAAGGCTTGGATTTTATTAATCACTGCCTCAAGAATAACTTTCGTGTTACTGACAAGATAACACCCATGAATTGGACAAATAAGCAGGGCCCTGTGTCTTGGCCTCATTCATGACCCAGCCACGAGCGTTTTCAAGTATTGCAGTAGCACCAGGGTCACTTGCTCTAAATCTGAAAGAGAAGCAGAGGTTAACATGATATCATCAATATAATGGAACAACACAACAGTTGGTGGACAGTGCCATTCAGCCAAGTCCTTTGCTACCAAATCATGACAGATGGTTGGGCTATGCAGGCATCCCTGGGACAGCACCAGGAATGTCCATTGTCGTCCTTCCCATGTGAAGGCAAATTGCTCTTGACTGGTAGAAGCCAAGTCAATGGTGAAAAAGACGTTACCCAAGTCCACTACATTATGGTATGTTCCCAATTGTACTGTTAATCTATCCATGAGTTCATAGATGGAGGGCACTGTAGCATGCAGTGGTAGCATTACTTTGTTCACTTCACGATAGTCAACAGTCATTCTCCAAGTGCCATCAAGCTTCTGGACAGGCCATACGGGGGTGTTGAAAGGGAGAACTACTTGTGCCTTTTCTAATTCCTAAATAGTAGCCCCAATCTCTGCATGGCCCCCTCATAGGTGATATTGCTTGACATTCATGACCCTCCTTGGGGGTGGCACTTCCTTGAGGGGGATATAGAGTGTGTCCACACACCATAACATTTACCACTTGCATCCTCAGGCAAAACTCCCCCGCTGACAACTGCAAGTGCAGGCCTTGCAAAACATCCACCCCTAGGATATATTCTGGGATCAGGGACACATATACCTTGTAGGGGCATGGAGGTATCCTCTCAATTCCTAGGGTATAGTACCAGCTTTTGTCTTTATGGTCTTGCCTTCATAGCTATCAACGTACATAACTAGCCCCGGGAATCTCTCTGGGTTGCTATATATCAGGCTGCACTTGGCCCCAGTGTCTACCAATGCTAGCACACATTGGAATTTTGGGGGGAACCAATAGATTTCAAGTTCCACATGTGGCCTCTAGTCCCCATCATCCCTTCCAGAAGGGCACCTCAGCCTTCTCCCTAGTTATTCAAGGAGAATGTGTCTGGGATTGTCAGGAAGTCTTTCTGAGCCACCTGCTGTGCTCTATCAAATGCCGGTTTTGCAATTTTCTGAAACTGCTGTGTTGGTTTCAACTGCCGCCACAATTTTAACAGCACAGCATTGGTCTGTCTATCAATTTTCTCTGGGTCTACACCTGCCTTCAGGAAATCTTCTCACATTTGTGTTCAGGTCGCCCATTTGGGTCCCGTCCTCCCTGTCTTTCTTACTGGGGAAGTCTGAGACTTAACTGCATGGATACCTCGGTTGCCATGGTAATGCTGCCACCCTTCAATGTCTCCCAGGGTGTCCATTGCCATAGTTACTTCATGGATACATCGCCCAACATAGTGGGCCAAGATGGCTACCAAGGTCCCAAAGGAAGAGGATGGTACAGTCCCCAAAACAAAGTCCCTCATTCCTGAGGTGAACTGTTCATCACCTGGTCTATACATGTTCAAATTGAATATAGCCTGTTTCATTCCCAGCTTGCAGATTATTTGCAGCAACTCCACATATGATTGCAATTTACTCACTGTGTCTGGTAGCTCTCCTGCATCATCCCAGACAGTTCACACAGCCTCAGTTATCCTCTCTATCAGGGTGTGATTACTTTGTCCTTGGGCCAGCCTGGGACTGTTCTGTAGGCATTGCCACAAGGAGGGGGGTGCTGCAAGGAGGGGTGTTTCATAATGGAGGCCAGCTTCTTCATTTAATCTGGTTAGCAAACTATACTGTCTTCCCTTCATCCCACAAATGCAACATCTATGAAGGTAGGGACTCCCCTGATCTTTGCCAGCATTGCTTTCCCAATTCCCTTAACTCAGTAGGGATGTAAGGTGTGTAGGTGGTGTACTCTGTCACAGCAGGGCCTCCAGCCTGTACTCCCTCCAGTCCCTGGGGCTGTTCATATTTTACCTTCTGGTGCATGATAAGCCAGGCTTGCACTCACCTGGTGTCTTCTCCTGGCTCCTCTTCCACCTCCAGTGTGTCACATGTTGCATCACAGAACAGCTCATCCTTAAACTGCTGCAAATTTGCCTCCAGAGCCTACTCCTTTATATGCAATTAATGTAGCTGTACAGCTTCTTGCAAGGATTTGTTCATGTTATGTTTCAGTGAAGTTAGCAACAGCCAACCTATATGTCTGTGGCAACTCTGGACTTTTCTGGCAGCTGCCCTTCAAGGGAGCAGAATGCCTTCTCAAAACTGTGCAGGGAGCCATCTGTATCTCCCCACTCCTCCAGGAAAGTCCAAGTCATAAGAACTGCAGCAACAGATACCACATGCTGTGTGGGGACCACACACCTTTCTCCAATTTCTCTGGGGTGGAGGGTTGCCTTATCTGGCAATCCTGCCAACTAGACTAATTGTTCTGCAAGTTCAGGGTACCAAAGCTTGGGGTGCACAGTTCTGGCAACTGGAAGAATATGTGAGGAGCCATGGCAGATGTGACATAGCTTTATTCAGGCATAGCAGGACATAGCAAGGTACAGGCATAGCTCCAGCTCCCCCCACCAGCCTGCACAGGTAGGTCTGTTCTTATAACAAGGTGCATAATAGTGGGTTAAGGCCAGGTACTATAATCAGTCACATCTGCTGATTGTATAGGATGCTGTATCTAAGGTTACATAAGACACTATATCTAAGGCTGCCTTGGAACCCCACAGCTTGCTGAGAGGGAGCCTGACTGCATCTATTTTGTCAGTCCCCTCACCCAACACTCCACTTATTCATGGTTCCTCCTTTATCTAGCTATGTGGGGCATATTGAAATAGCACTTCTAAGGTGAAGAATAGGTTCTTGCACCTGGTCCCAAAAAAGAGGCACAGCACCTAGTGGGCCTCTTTGGATTGTAGAGGAAACATATTTCTCATTTGGCTGTGTTTCTCTTGACAGTTTACTAAGTGGCTCAGAAGCTGCAAATTTTGAGTGGGGCCTAGGACAAGAGAAAGCTTTACAACAGGTCAAGTCTGCTGTGCAAACTTCTCTCCACTTGGACTATATGACTGCATATTCAATGGTGCTCAAAGTATCAGTGGTAGGTAGAAATGGTGTTTAGAGCATTTGGGAGGCCTCTATAGGTAAATTGTAATAAATCTTTAGGATTTTGGAGCAAGACCCTGCCATCATCTGCAGATAGCTACTCTCCTTTTGAGGAATAGCTCTTGGCCTGCTAGTGAGCCTTAATAGAGACTAAATGTTTTACCATGGGCCACTGAGTTACTGTGTGACCTGAGCTACCCATCAGGAACTGGGTATTATCTGACTGACCAAATCATAAAGTTGGGCATGCACAGTAATACACCATTGTCAAATGGAAGTAGGGCACAGCAAGTTCTTAATGTCATTTTGTTCAATGTCCTTTCTATAGAAAGTTGATGAAGTACCCTAGGAACTTCAGTCTTATATAAATCAATTACCTTATGGTAAAATTGGTCTTGCTACATGTTGTTTCACCACAATTTCAAAAACCTATCAATGACATTAAGTGAGGACTTATTATATGCATACATGATCAGACCCAACCAGATCTTGAAGGCACAAGCATGTAACATGAAGAAGTGCCCATGGTCTGCACTCTTTTTACATTACCTTCTCTTTCCAAGCCTTTAACAAATGGTTCTATGAAGAAATCTGTACAATTAGTCGACAAGAAAAAAGAAGACTTAGGCCTGGTGTACAGATGGTTCTGCACAATCTAAAGGCGGCACCTGAAAGTGGAGAGCTGCAGCACTATAGGTCCTTTCTGAGATCTCTCTGAAGTACAGTGGTAAAGAGAAATTCTCTAAGTGCTCAGAACCTTGAGAAGTGCACCTGATTGTTCACTTTGCTTGGAAGTCAGTGTTGTAATTCACTAAATCTGAATGTGCAAAAAAAAAAAAAAAAGGAGAAGTTATTTGTATGTCAAGTGAATTTTCACCACAGGGTAACCTTAGCAGAATAAGATTTTAATAATTAAGTGGATCAGCTGATCCATTCCCTGGATACTACTCAGCCTCTTTCTCTAGCCACCCCTGTCATTGTCTAATGAGCTAATGAAGAAAGTATTCATGGTGGCAGGGGTAGAGGTTATGCATGGGGTCAGCAACATAGATTTCCACTCACCAAAGCCTATCTGACCACAGCCACCACTGAGTTTCCAAATTTGCCATTAATAAAGACCAACACAGAGCCTCTAATATGAGACCATTCCCTGGGGTGATTAGATAGCTACCTAGTGGCAGGTTAATTACAATCAACCTGGGGCACTTCTATCATGGAAGGTACACCATGTTGATCTTACCGAAATAACCACTTACTCTGGATATGTATTTTCCTTCCCTGCATGCAATGCCTCTGTCCAAACTATATCCCTGAACTTACAGAATTCCTTATCCATCAGTATGGTATACTGCACCCCACTGTTTCTGATTATTGAACTTGCTTTGAAGCAAAAGAATTATGGCCATGAACACATGTTCATAGAGTTCACTGGTCTTACCATGTTCCCTTCCATCCTGAAGCAGCTGACTTGATAGAACAGTGGAATGGCTTTTAATGACCCAGTTACAGGGCCAGTTAGGTAGAAATACCTTGCAGAGCTAGGGTAATATTCTCTAGAAGGCTTTGTACACTTTGAATCAGCATCCAATATATGGTGCTCTTTCTCCCATAGCCAGGATGTATTCATCTAGGAATCAAGGGGCAAAAATGAGAGTGACACCACTCACTATAACTCCTAGTGACTGACTAGCAAGTTTTTTATTCCTGTTACCATGACTT
Organism: Cynopterus sphinx; assembly: GCA_030015415.1. Lineage (NCBI taxonomy): Eukaryota > Metazoa > Chordata > Mammalia > Chiroptera > Pteropodidae > Cynopterus > Cynopterus sphinx. The sequence continues at coordinate 43,177,425 of CM057388.1, forward strand.
TATGCTGTTGGCCTAGAGGTCTTAGTTCTAAATGGAAGAATGCTTCTACCAGTAGACACAAGAATTCCATTGAGTAGAAAATTAAGACTGCCACCTGACCACTGAATCAACAGTCAAAGAAAAAAATTACAAGGTTGGCTGGGATGTTTTATCCTGAATACCAAGTGAAAATTAGACTACTACTCCACAATGGAGGTCAGGAGGAGTATGTCTAGAATACAGGAGATACCTTATGGCATCTCTGTTTTACCATGCTCTGTGATTAGGATCAATAAGCCAATCAATACAAGATTATTAATGGCCCAGACCTTTCAGGAATAAAGGTTTCAGTCACCCTACTAGGTAAAGAATCATGATCAACTACTTGCTGAAGTCAAAGAGAATATAAAATGGATAGCAGAAGAAGATAGTTGTAAATGCAAGCTATGACTACTGACCAGTAACAGAAACAAGAATGGAATTCTCATGATTATTTCCTCTTTACTTTGCTATGAATACATTTGTGTTTGTGTATATTTATTTAAAGTGTATTGATTTTATATCACAGTATTTAAGTACAGTAGTTGCTTAACTCTATCCATGGTTTTGCTTTCTGAGATTTCAGTTATCTGCAGTCAACCACAGTCTGAAAATATTAAATATAAAATTCCAGAAATAAATAAACTCATGTTTTAAATTGTGCATTGTTCTGAGTAGTATGGTGAAATCTTGCCTGGGACATGAATCATCCCTTTGTCCAATGTATCTATGCCTTATGTCCTCTCTACCCAATAGTCACTTAGCAGCTCTCAGAGTTATCAGATTGACTGTCAGGGTATCACCGTGCTTATGTTCAATTAACCCCTGTTTCACTTAAAAGTGGCCTTGAAGCTCAAGAGTAGGGGTACTGGCAATTTCAATATACCAAAGAGAAGATGTAAAGTCCTTTCTTTAAATGGAAGGTGAATACAATAAGATATTTTGAGAGCAAGAGAGACCACATTCCCACAATTTTTATTATGGTATATTGTTATTTTTTTCTATTTTATTATTAATTATTGTTATTAATCTCTAACTGTGTCTAATTTATAAGTTAAACTTTATCATAGGTATGTATAGGAAAAAACATAGTATATATAGGGTTAAATACTATCTGTGATTTCAGACATCTCTTGAAGTTCTTGGAATGTATCCCTCATAGATAAGGGAAGAACTACTGTATTGTTAATTTTGCATTATAGTATTTAAGTTATAGGATATGAAGAAGAGTAAATATCACTCAAGGACTTTATCTCCTCTTCAGGGGAGTCAGGTAATACTCAGGATAGTTTATCATGTTAGAACAAAATATGACCTTGTTATTTTCTTTATTTAGTGATTAAATATAGTTAAACAAGATTCCAGTGGGTGCCAAGTTGACAAAAAATGGACTTGTGATGGTTAATTTCATGTGTCAATTTGAGTGGGCCAAGGAATGCTCAGATTAAACATAAATTTTTGGTGTGTCTGTTAGAGTGTTTCTGGATGAGATTAACATTCGAAATCAGTGAACTTAGTAAAGTAGATTGTCCTCCTCAATGGGGATGGGAATCATCTATTCCTTTGAAAGCTTAAATAGAAAGAAAGGCAGAAAAAGGAGGAATCTGCCCCATTTTTTTTCCATCTCACTGTTGAGCTGGGACATCTCACCTCATATTCTTCTCCCCTTAGACTGTGATTTCATTGTTGGCTTTCCTGGTTCTCAGGACTTTAGACTCAGAATGAATTACACCACCAGCTTTCCTGGGTTTTCAGTTTGCAGATGGCATATGGCATATCATGGGACTTCTCTCTATATCTATATCTACATCTATATCTATATCTATATCTATATCTGTATCTGTATCTGTATCTGTATCTATCTGTATCTGTATCTGTATCTGTATCTGTATCTGTATCATCTGTATCTGTATCTATATCTATCTATATCTACCTATCTATCTACAACTACATATCTACATATATGTAGATTACATTACAAAACTATTACTGCTAATAAATGAGTTTTGCAAACCTTCAGGATAAAAGATCGATGTATAAAAGCTTATTGTATTACTATACACTTTCAAAAAACAATATGAAAATAAAATTAAGAAAATAATTCTATTTACAATAGCATCAAAAAGAATAAAATACTTGGGAATAAATTTAGCCAAGGATGTGCAAGGCTTGCACACTGAAAACTACAAAACCTTTTTAAATTTAATTAATGAAGACCTAAATAAATGGAAAAAGAGCTTACCTTTATGTATCAGAAGACTCACTATATTTAAGATTGCAACACTCTACAAATAGATCTATAGATTCAATAAAATCCCTATTAAAAACTCAGGTGGCTTTTTCTTCTTTTTTTTCTTTTTTTTCTTTTTTTTTCTTTTTTTTGCAGTAATTGGCAAACAAATCCTAAAATTCATTAGAAAACAAAAGGGAACAGAATAGACAAAACTAACTTGAAAAAGAACATTTAGAGGACTCATACTTCTCAATTTAAAAACTTACTACCCAGAGGGGAGATGGAGTAATTGGGGGAGATTTTTGTGATTTTGGATTTGACAACAGTTTTTTAAATACTACACCAAAAGCTCAAGGAACAAAAGAAAATATAAATATATAAATTATATGTATAAATATATAAATTAGATTTCATCAAAATTGAAAATTTTTGTACATTAAAACACAAAACCAAGAAAGTAGAAATGAAACCTACATAATGAAAAAAATATTTTCAAATCATATATGTGATATTAAGAGTTTGAAATATAAAGAACACTTAGAACTTAATAATAAAAAGGAAACCCAAGAGGTGGAAAAAGAAAGGCAGAGATGATAGAGGCTCTGTTCATCCCTCTGGTGACCGACTTAGTTGTGACAGAAACAAGGAGCAAATAGCAAGAAAAACTGTCTAGGATCTAGATGAACAAGCCATACAACTAAGGAGAAATCTAAGAAATCACTCTGAAACAGCAGATGGTAGGATGGGGCAATCATGCAAGGCTGCCCAGTCCCCAGTGGATAAGTGAGATGGAGACTGCAGCAATGATAGTAGCAGAAGCCTCTTAAAGGGGCCATGTCTGCGAGCCAGTTTATGTGATGACTGACCTGCTCGCTCTGTCATTGCTGATTTGGCTGTATTCAGGGGGCACCAGGGACTTACAGGGAGATATTGTCAGAGTGAGGGCCAAGAGGAGACTTACTCTGTACAGAAGTGCTGGTGGTATTCATTGTTCCCTATTGAGTCCTCCCCCAAACCAATGCACCCGGACACAGTGCAGCCATAGCCGAGAAGTCATAAAACTGGATAATAGTGGTCACTCTGCCCAGAGAATTCCCTGAAAATGCACCTCCCCCAACTCACGGCCCCACCCAAGCCTCATCTAGGTGTATCCTCAGCGAGTCAGGTGCTCCTTGCTGAGCAGCACCTAGACTCACATTGGAGGCAGCTAGTATCAGTTTCTGGTGTGGCCATTTGAGGCAACTGTAAGCACAATATCTGTGATTGCTTGGTGAATCTTGACAGGTGGCCCCAAAAGGGTAGAAGCTTGGGATAAGTTTGTCCTGAAGCTGAACCCTCCTTAGGACTGTGGTACTGGACAGACACCTACTTTACAAATCTACACTAATAAGACCAGGAGACTTAGGAGCTTTGTTTAGTACATAGAAAGAGACATAGAAATGCAGCCAAAATGGGAAGACAAAGAAGCAGAAACCATATGAGAAAAAAGAATAAAGGTCCAGATATAATACAGTCAGGTAATGTAACAGGTGCAGAGTTCAAAACACTGGTTAAAAGATGTTCAATTAACTTTTGGAATGTGTATAGAATTTCAACAAAGAGATAAAAGCTATAAAAATGGAAATAGAAATTATAAAAGGAAACCAGTCTGAAATGAAGAACATAGTATCTGAGATGAGAAGTATATTAAATGGAATAATCAAAGGAATAAACAAAGTGAATAAAGAAAAGGATCAAATGCCCTCTCTAGAGAATGAGAAAGCCAAGGACACACAAACAGAGTGGCAAGAGACAAGATGCCAAGACTATAAAAATAATTTAAGGAGCATATGGGACACTATTAAGGGTCCAAGTATCCATCTAATTGGCATAACTGAAAAAAATCAAGATGCTGAACAGCTGTTTGAAAAAATAATAATGGAAAACTTTCCTAACCTGGTGAAGGAAATAGACATACAACTCCAGAAAGCTCATAGAATTTCAAAAATCAGAGATCCAAAGAGGCCCACACCAAGACACATCATAATTAAAATGCCAAAGTTTAAATTAAAAAAAAAGGAATATTAAAAGCAGCAAGAGGAAAACAGATAACTACTTATAAGGGAACACCTAGAGACTGGCAGTTGATTTCTTAAAAGAAACTATGCAGGGCAGAAGGGCTTGGCACAAAATATTCAACAGGATGAAGACCCAGGATCTACAACCAAGGATACTTTATCCAACAAAACTATCATTTAGGGTTGAAGGAGAGATAAAGAGCTTCCTAGACAAAAATAAGCTAAAGGAATTTATGACCACCAAGCCAGTATTATAGAAAATGTTGGGGGGACTTCTTTAAAAGAAAAAATACAAAAGACTCATTTCAGATTAAGATACACAGACTAAAAGGAAAGGGATGGAAAAATATATTGCTTTGATGGACCTAGAAGGTATTTAAGTCAGACAGAAAGATAAACACTAGACGATTTCACTTATATGCAGAATCTAAGGAATAAAAAGAACAAACTAATAAAAAAAACAGACTCACAAATATAGTGGAAAATTTGGTGATGGACAGAGGTGAGAAGGGTTTGTGGGGCTGGGAAAATGGAGTGAAGGGTTAAAGAAGTACAAATTAGTAGCTGATGGATGTTCACGGGGATAGCAAGCATGGCATAGGAATGCAGTTAGCATTAATATGTTTGTGAGGTGGAAGGTCATGGGAGGGAGGGAGCTATTGGGGGAATCACTTTGCTGTACTATATAGATGTCTAACCAATTTACTGTATACTTGAAACTAATTAAAATAAATAAATAAGTATGTATAAATGCAATTGAAATGACATTATAGCTCATAAAAACAAATGGCTAAAATATAGAAGTAAATTAAAAATAAATAAATAAATAAATAAATAAATAAATAAATAAATAAATAAATAAAATATGAACTCAAGGGAATTGTTGTGGCTGTATTATTAATTTTAGTGACTATATTAGTTACCTATTGCTTTATAACAAATTACTCCAATCTCAGAGCCTTAAATGACAAATATTTTCTCACGGTTTCTGTGGGTTTTGCTGGGTGCCTTTGGATGAGGGAATTTCACAAGACTGCATTCAAACTGTTGGCTGGAGCTGCTGTCATCTCAAGACTTGACTGGGAGAGGATTTCCTTCCAGTCTCACTCATGTGATTCTTGGAAGGCTTTAGGTTCTTACTGGCTGTTTGCTAGAGATTTATTGCTATGTGAACTTCTGAACAGGGCTGCTTACAACATGATAGTTGGCTTCTCTCAGAACAAGTAAGCTAGATTGAAAAGAGGGTATGCAAGATGGAAGTCACAATTTCTTTGTAACCTAATTTTGGAGGTGGCATCCGATCCTTTTTCTATATAATGTGTGATAGAAGCAAGTTATTAAATATGGCTTACATTCATGGGGAAGAAATTTCACACAAGGACACTGATAAAGATCATGGGGATAATTGAGGGCCTTCTTAGAAACTACCTAACACAGCATTTTGAATTGTATTATTTTAAAGGAGGAGGGCAAACATTTTGAAAAGTTTTTGTTATAATACAGCATAGTAAATTCCAGTGTATCTATAATAACTGGAAGTAAGCATAGTCTAATTAATTAATCAAATATTTGTATTTTTGGTATTCCTATATAGTTTATATAGATTATTAAACTTAAAAGCTGAGAATTCCAGTTCCGGTTCCAATAAGAATGGAGTAGCTCTACTCTTCATTAGACCTTTCCCTTACAATTAAAAAACCCAGTAATAACACAACAAACACATATATAAGGTGAAATAAGTCAAATTGGTGAGGGACCTTGGCACTTGAGGAATGGCAAGTATTGAGTTATTGAAGTGCTAGTCAGTACTTTCTTCTTCCCCCATTTCCATGTAAACAGAGCCCAGTGTGGAGATGAATTTTCAGCTCCCACATAGCAGCAACAAGGTGATACTATTTTTGTTAAGGATGTGTCAGTATAGCTGAGTGGGGAAAAGAACTTCTACTGTCATCTGGACCTGCACACAATATTAAAAATAAGAAAATAAATAAAATTTAGAGTCTCACAACATAATCCCCAAAATGAAGAATCAAAAAATTACAATTTAAATATAAAAAGATAATTAGCAGACACCAATACCAAGAGGACACATGGAATCTTTACCTGACAAGGAATCTAAAACTGTTGAAAAATGATTGAATGAGCAATTACAATTGACCCTTGAACAATATGGGTGAACTATGCAGGTCCACTTATATGCAGATTTTTTTGTCCCTCAGTTTTGCATCTGCAATTCAACCAACAGAAGATGTGGAAGGCTAACTGTATGTATTGTTCTACATTTTATATAAGGGACTTGAGCATCCATGGATTATGGTACCCACAAAGATCCTAGAGCCAATTCCATATGGACACCAAGGAATGATTTAAATTTTTGGAGACTCAAAAGTTTTAAGTGAATTTTCAAGAGCACAGGGGTTGGTGCCCCAAACTTCTATTTGTTCAAGAGTCAACTGCACAAATATACTGGGGAAAAAAATCTTAAAAATTGTGGGTCTCAGTAAAGAAATAGAAGATATAAAGAAGAACCAAATGGACATTTTACAACTGAAAAATATAGTAACTGAATTAAAAAAAAAAACTGGATGGTCCCCTTAGAGAGAATTTAGAGATGATTTGTAAGTTTTAACTCAAAAAGAAAGGGAATTAAAAGCAAAGATAAATGGATGAGACTAAACTAAAAAGCTTCTCCATAGCCAAAGAAACCATCAACAAAACAAAGAGGCAACCATCTAAATGGTTGAAAATACATGGCAAACAAACAGAGACTAATGGACATGAACCTCAGATTAATAGTCACCAGAGGAAGGGGAGGAAGGGAGGAGGTAGATAGGCATAAAATGGGGAGGGGAGGGGGTTTAAATATTTAGTGACAAGAAAATTTAACATTGAGTAGTAAACACACAATGCAATATACATATGACATTATTGAATTGTACACTTGAAACCTATTTTATTTTTTTTAACCAATGTTACCCCAACAATTTTAATTAAAAAACTGGATGGCCTCAGTAGAAGAATGAATATGACAGAGGAAGAAATCAGGTAGCTTGGAGAAATAATTTATTCAATATGAACAACAGAGACAAATAGACTAAAAGAAGTCAAGAAGCCTCAGATACTATGAGAAAAACACAAAAGATGTGACATTTATACCATTAGATTCCTAGAAAAAGAGAAAAAGAGTACAGAGTAGAAAATTACTATAGGAATCTTAGAAAAGAAGAACAGATTAGTGATTGTCAGGGAATAGGAAGGAGAGGGGAAAATGGTATTTGCGTGACTATCAAAGAACAGCATGAAGTATCGCCTTTGCAGGGAGAGGATGATTTTGTATCTTGGTCACGGTAATGACTATACACAGCAACACAAGCTAAAATTGTGCACACACATATACACACATGCACACACAAGCACATGTAAAACTGGAGCAACCTAAATAAGATTTGTGGATTACAATGTCAATTTCCTGATTTTGATCATACTGTAATTACTTTAAGAAATACTGCCTGAAGGGTACATTGGATGTCTGCATTAATCTTGCAACTTTCTATAAATGTATAATTATTTAAAAATTAATATTCAGAAATTAGTGACATTTTTATACACCAATGATGAACTTTCAGAAAGAGAAACTAAGAAAACAATCTTATTTACAATTGCATCAAAAACAATAAAATACCTGGGAATCAAGTTAACTAAGGAGATAAAAGAACTGTTCTCAGCAAATTGTGTCATTGAAAAAGTAAATTGAAGAAGATATAAATAAATGGAAGCATTCACTGTGCTCATGCGTAGGAGGAATCAATATCATTAAAATGGCCACACTATGCAAACAATCTACAGATTCAATGACATCCCTATGAAAATAACAAAGGCATTTTTCAGAGGGCTAGAACAAATAATCCAAAAATTTATATGGAAGTATAAAGCAAGAGAAACAAGAACAAAGAGGCAGGGATCACACTACTTGATATCAAACTATACCAAAAGCCTACAGTAATCAAAACAGTATGGTACTAGAATGAAAAACAGATACATCAATTAGTAGAAGAGAATAGAGAACCCAGAAATAAATCCATGCCAATTCACTTGGTTAATATGTTGAAGAAAGCGACATCTATGGAGGAAATTGGATGCTCAGACAACTTTATTAGAGGAAGGAGAATTTAAAGCTGGCGGAGAGCGTGGGGCATTCAGCAGACCCAAAGTACAAGCTTGCTTTGGTTAGATTTATTACAGTTTATCCATCTCTGCAGTGTCCGTGCAAAGGGCAAGTAATTCCTTTATCTGAGGTCTTATGTGCACTTTGTGACTCAGGATGGAGAGGGAGAAATTTAGGTGGGCGGGGGCTGCAAGGGGGAAGGAATTTCCAGACCACTGATCTTATCTATTTTCCAGTCATTTTGCCTTGTAAAACCTGTGACCTTGGCATTATCAACACGGTTATAGGATTCTTGGAGAGATGAGACACTGAGGCTATAAGCAGAAAGTAGCACTTATTGATGCTGGTACTAGCTCAGCAGATTCCTATCCAAAGGCTGAGCCCTGATTGTACCTAACAAGCAGTTTTACACCACCTTGTTATTCCTACATAGCTACAGAGATAAGGAAGAACATTAGTTGGATAGTAAGGTCTGAATCAACAGATAAGAGCTGGAGAGTTCTTGAGGTGAGGGAGGTAGCTATGGGAAAACATGTTAGCTAGAGAGTCCTGAAGTGGGGGAGAGGGCAGCCAGGAATGGACTTTAACCAGCTAAGTTAGTCATTTCTGCAAGCCCTTTCCTTTGCATTTTTTTTCAGGTGCCTCCTTTACTCTTTTAAATATATGACAAAGTAAGCAAGTATGTACAGGGGGGTAAAGACAACCTCTTCAATAAACGGTGTTGGACAAAATGAACAGACATGCAAAAAATAAAAATAAAAAAATAAAACCGGACCACCTTCTTGCACCATATACAGGAATAAACTCAAAATGGATTAAAGACTTAAATGTAAGACCAGAAACTGTGAAAATTAATGAAGAAAACATAGATAGTGATATCTTTGATATTGCTACTAGTAATTTATTTTTGGATATATCTCTTCGAGCAAGGGAAACAAAAGAAAAAATAAACAACTGGGACCACATCAAACTAAAAAGTTTTTGCATAGCAAAGGAAACCATCAACGAAGCAAAAAAAAATTATATATATATATATACATATATATATATATATATATATATATATATATATATATATATATAAACTGACTGAATGGGAGAAGATAGCTGCTTATGATTCATTGAATAAAGGGTTAACATCCCAAATATATAATGAATTCATACATCTCAACAACAAAAAAATTGAAGAAATCAATTTAAAAATGGGTAGAAGAGTGACATCAGAAGCATGGCAGAGAGAGAGATGTCCCCAGAACTCTCCCCTTGAAATAGCAATAAACTAAACATTTAAAACTCAAAAAAGAGCACTCAACGTGCACAAAAGCACATCTGAGTGAGTGATCTGTGAATAAGAGCTACCACAAGGACTGAAAAAAACAACCATATCACCCGAATCAGTTTCTTAGCAAGGAAATTGAAACCCTAAAAAAATTTGAACTTCTGGAGATTTTTGGAAGAGGTCAAAAACACGTCAGATGAGAGATGTCCCTGGATCTCTTCCCTTGAAACAATAAGCAGAACATCTAAAACTCAACAGAAAACACCCAAAATGCCAGCCAGCACATCTGAGTGAGGGATCTGTGCATAAGAGCTAACACAGGTCAGAACCCCAGGATTTGTGCAGGGAATTGAGAGAAACAAAGAAGTTGTTTCTTGCAGCCAGAATTCCCTGCAGAAGAATGAGAAGGGTGAAAGTGTGGTGGGTTCCCTGAACAGCCTTGCCTGGGAGAGCTGTCAGCTTCCCCTGGCTGATGGTAGTGTACAGGGTTCAAGACAGAAAGCAGAGAAGTAGGGATGGCAGAGAAGCAGGGATGGTAGAGAAACAACAATTGTTTAAACAAGCTGTGGTTGCAAAATGCCAGGATGAGCAGCAGCCCCATTCACCATATGAGAGGCCTCTCCCCCCACATCCTCCTGATGAACACCGCAAAACCCCAGGGGAATCTGCACAAACGATATACCAAAATTATTCTTAAGACTGACAGTGACTGAAACTGAGGGTAGTGGGCATGATTATATATCTATAAGAAAAAAAATGCATTAAAGTCTTTATAAAAAGCAGGGATGCAAGAGAATTAGTTGCCACCTACTGGAAACCAAAAAAAAAAAAAAAAAAAATGCCTTAATTGCAACAGGCTAAAATGAGACCATTTTCTTTCTGGAAAAACAACATCAACGACAACAACAACAACAATAAAACAGAATACACTTCTATTAATGTCCAGGCAGAGAAAATGGTCCATTAAACACCATCCACAAGGAAGGTGACAAGGAGCATCAGAAAGAAAGAGAAAAATCTTCAGAAAATACTCTTAAAGACATATAAATATGTGACTTAAATGACAGAGAATTAAGAATAGTACTTCTGAAAAAAACTAAATGAGTTCCAAAATAATTCATATCAAATACTTCAAGAACTGAAAAAGTAACTAGATGAGCAGAATGAGTTCTTTATCAAGGAGATGAAAACCCTCAAAAAGAAAAAAATCAAACAGAACTTCTGGAGAAAAAGAACACACTGAAAGAGATGAAAAATAAAATAGTAAGCTTGGGAAATAGAGTCAACAAAATGGAGGAAAGAATCAGTAATATCAAAAGCAGAAATATAGAAATAAATCAGAAGGAAGCAGAGAGAAACAAAAGAATGAAAAATCATGAAAGAGAAGTACAAGAACTAAATAGCATCAGAAGAGGAAATATAAGAAAAATGGTCATGCTTGAAGGAGAGGAAAAGGAGCAAGGATTACAAAGAATTTTCAGAAAATAGTTGATGAGAATTTGAAAAATCTAAGGAAACAGCTGGAACTTGGAATTCAAAAAAAAAAAAAAATAGAACACCCAATTATTTCAACCCCCAAAAGCCTTTACCAAGACACATTGTGTTAAAAATATCAAAAATCAATGACAAAGACAGAATTCTCAAGGCAGCTAGGGAAAAAAATGGTAACCTATAAAGGAAACCCATTAGATTTTCATTAGACTACTCAATAAAAGCCTTACTAGCCAGAAAGAAGAGGAATCAAATATCTAAACTATTAAATGAAAGGAATTACCAGACAAGAATAATTTATACAGCAAAGCTCTCCCTTAGATATGAAAGAGAAATAAAGACCTGTCTAAATATACAAAAATTGAGGAAATTCTCCACTATGAGGCTTGCACTACAGGAAATACTGAAAGGGGTCAGCTTACCTAAAACAAAATGACAAAAAAAAAAAACAACACATAATTAGGAGTAAAGTGACTATAAGGCAAATAGAAGCAGAGGAGTGAAAACTTAAGAACAAGGCATTATGAGCTTAAACAATAAAAGATAATTGTTATAACAAGATAGTAATGAATATGCAGCATACATAGAGACAAGTTGAGATTACAATGACTGAAAAGAGGAGGATTCAAAGATCCAAATTCGCAAAGAGAAATAGAGATGAGGTACGCACAGAAGGAAATAGATGACTGTATATAAATATAGCTGTCCTTTAAATATTTATAATGGTAACGACATACCAAAGATTCTGAACAGAAGCATATAAAATAAAAGAGAAAAAACAGAGGTAAAACCCACAAAAGACAATCAAAATAAAGAAAACATAAACACAAGAACAGCAAAACAATGGAAACACCGAGATACGAGAAATCAAAAGATGAAATGGCTATAAGAAGACCTCATATTCCAATAATCATTCTAAATGTAAATGGACCGGACTCAATAAAAAGACACAGAGTTGCAGAATGAGTGAAAAAACAAACCCAACTATATGCTGCCTCCAGGAGACACAACTCAGGTCCAAAGACAAGTATGGTCTCAAAGAGAAAGTGTGGAAAATAATATTTCAAGCAAATGGCATTCAGAGAAAAAAGGGAGTAGTGGTACTGATATTTGATGAAATAGACTTCCAAATTAAAAAGGTAAAGCAAGATACTTAGGAACACTTCATAATGATAATGGGAATTATGCACCAAGGAGACAAAACACATTAATATCTATGGTCCTGATCCGGGGACCATTCCTTTATTAGAACCAAAGGGAAAAACAGACCGAAACGCTTTCATAGTAAGGTTCCTAAATACTCCACTGCTGGATATGGAAAAATCATCCAAACAGAAAATCAGTCATGTATTGGCAACAAAACAGACATGTGGATCTGTGGAACAGAATTGAAAGTCCAGAAATAAACCCATATTTATATGGGCAAATGATTTTACACAAAAATTAAAAACATACATTGGAGAAAGGAAAACCTCTTCAATGTGTTATGAAAACTCGAAAGGCACTTACAAAAGAATGAAATTAGACCACTGTCTATCACCGCAAAGCAAAATTAACTCAAAATGCATTAAGGACCTGAATACAAGACCTTAAACAATAAAATGCCTAGAAGAAAACATAGGAACTAAACTGAAGGACCTTGAACTTAAAAAGGATTGTATGAATTTTACCTCAAAAGTAAGAGAAGTAAAAGCAAAAAAATTAATGGGAGTACTCCAAACTAAAAAGATTCTGTCCAGGAAAAGACATTGTCAAAAAGGTAAAGAGAAAACCATCTGAATGAGAAAACATTTTTTTTTTTTTGCAAAGAACATCTCTGATAAAGGCCTATTATCCAAAATACACAAAGAAATTATAGAACTCAATAACAAAACAAACAAACAAACTAACAAAAGAATGATTGAATTAAATGTGGGCAGAGGATCTGAACAGACATTTCTCCATAGAGGACATACAGGGCCAACAAATATTTTAAAAGATGCTCAACATAGCTAGCTATTAGGGAAATGCAAATCAAAATCAGTGTAATACCAACTCACACCTGTTAGAATAGCCATAATCAACAGAACAAGTAATAACAAATATTGGAGAAGATACAGAGAAAAAAGATCCCTCACACACTGCTGGTGGGACTGCAAATTACTATAGCCACTAAGTTAAACAGTAAGGAGATTCCTCAAAAAAACTAAGAATTGATCTATCATATGATCCAGCAATCCCTCTACAGAGTATTTACACCAAATATTTGAGAACCCATGTTGGAAAAGATATTTGAACACCAATGTTTATAGCAACATTATTCACAGTGGCCTGGACATGGAAGCAACCAAAATATCCTATGATGAATAATTGGCTGAAGAAGCTGTGGTACATATACGCAATGGAATATTACTCAGCCATAAGAAGAGAAGAAATACTGCCATTTGCAACAACATGGATGGACCTTTAAATAATCATAGTGAGCAAAGTAAGCCAGAGATAAAAAATTGAAATTTATATATTACTTATATGTGGGATAAAAATCTAAAAGCAACAAATGAATAGGAGAAACAAAAGAGACTCATGGACATGGGCTACAGAATAGTGGTAACCAGATGGTAAAGTGTGGGGGAGGAGCTGATAAGTAGATGGTTAAAAGTGGTCAAATTTGTGGGATTAGGGGGAGAGTGAAGTGGGTAAAGGGGATCAAATATATGGTAGCTGAAGGAAACTGGACTTTGGGTGGTAAGCACACAATAGAATATAAAGATGTTAAATCATAATGTACACCTGACAGTTATATAATAGCATTAACCAAAGTTACCCCAATAAACTTAAAAAAAAGAAAATCAATAAGGAAAAAACATCCTTAAATGACAAATTATACCAACTGGACATAATTGACATTTACAGAGCCTTCATCCCAAAACAGCTGCTTCTACATTCTTCTCCAATACACATGTAATATTCTCAAGGATCAACCACACACTGGGACACAAAGAAAGACTCAACAAACATAAGAGGGTGGAAATCATGTAAATCATATTCTCTGATCATAATGCTTTGAAGCTGGAGATAATAAGAAAGCAGGAAGAACAGCAAATACGTGGAGATTAAACAACATGCTACTGAAGAATAACTAGCTCAGAGAAAAAATAAAAAGAGAGATCAAGAGATACATAGAGAAATAAATGACAATGATATTAGAACATATCAAAACTTTTGGGACACACTAAAAATGGTCATAAGAGGAAAGTTCATATCTTTATAGGCCTATCTCTATAAATAAGAAGGAGCCCAAGTAAACTACCTAATGCTTCATAAAAACAAACAAACGAAAAACAGAAAAAGAAGAACAAAAGAATTCTGAAATCAGTTGAAGGAATGAAATAATTAGAGCAGAATTAAATTAAATTGAAAACAAACAAAAAAAGCAACAGAAAAAATAAATGCGACAAAGAGCTGGTTCTTTGAGAAGGTTAATAAAATTGACAAACCCATGGATAGACTCATTATAGAAAAAAGAGAAAGAACACAAATAAACAAAATCAGGAATAAAAGCAGGGAAATTACAACAGACACCACAGATATACAAAAGATCATACAAGAATGCTATGAAAAAGCATATAATACCAAATTTAATAACCTAGAAGAAATAGACCAGTACTTAAAAAGATACAACTTTTTTAGGCCGAATTAAAAGGATGTGGAAAATCTAAATCGAGAAGTTAGGAGTGTGGAAATTGAAACAACCATCAAAAACTACCAAAAAGTGAAATTCCAGGACCAGATATTTTCACCAGTGAATTTTACTAAACATTCAAAGATGATTTAATGCCTATTCTCCTCAAACTCTTCCAAAAAATAGAAGAGGAGACAATACTTCCCAACTCATTTTATGAGGCCAATATTACCCACATACCAGAATTTGGCAAAGATAACACACAAAAAAAGAAACTGCAGACCAATATCTCTCATGAACACAGATACAAAAATCCTAAGTAATATCTTAGCAAACCGAGTACAGCAGCACATAAAAAAGATTGTATACCACGATGAAGTGGGCTTCATTCCAAGGACACAGGGATGGTTCATCATACAGAAATCAATTAATGTGATACGTCACATAAACAATTTAAAAAATTAGAATTATAGGTTCATGTCAATAGACACAGAAAAAGCCTTTGACTAGATAAAGCATTCATCATCAAAACACTTAACAAAATTGATATAAAAGAAAACTACCTTAACATAATAAAAGCCACGTATGTCAAACCCTCAACCAACATTTTACTTAATGGTGAAAAACTTAAATCCCTTCTATTCTCAAGACAAGGCCGTCCTCTATCATGACTATTATTCAGTATAACATTAGACGTCCTACATAGTGCAATCAAGCAAGAGAAAGATATAAAAGACATCCAAATAGGAAATTTCAAATAAATCAAATTGTCATTATTTGTGGATGACCTGATTCTTTATATCGAAAACCCTAAAGACTCCACAACAACACTACTAGACACAATAAGCAAATACAGTAATGTTTTTGGATTCAAAATCAATGTTTAAAAACCTATAGTGTTACTATACTCAAATAATGAAATGTTAGATAAAGAAGTAGAAAAAATAATTCCTTTTGCAATTGCAACAAAAATAATAAAATACCCATGAATAAATTTAACAAAAATTGTGAAGGACCTATATAGTGAAAACTATAAGACCCTATTAAAAGAAATTGAAGAAGATACAAAAAAATTGAAAGATATTCTGTGTTCTTGGATTGGAAGAATCAACATAGTTCAAATGAACTTGTTACCTAAAGCATTGTATAGATTTACTGCAATCCCCATCGAAATCCCATTGGTATTCTTTTGAAGAAATAGAATAAAAAATCATCAGATTTGTATGAAAGCACACAAGACCTTGAATCGGCAAAGCCGTCCTGAAAAAAAAAAGAACGAGGATGGAGTCATCACTCTGCTCAACTTCAAATTATACTACAAAGCGACAGTAATCAAAACAGCATGGTATTTGCAAAAAAGCTTACACACAGACAAGTGGAACAGAATCCAGAATCCAGAAGTCAGCCCATGTGTATATGGGCAAATAATTTTTTAAGAAAGAGCTAAAATATATACAGTGGAGAAAGGAATGCCTCTTTAATAAAGAGGCATTGCTGGGAAAACTGAAAAGCCACCTGCAAAAGAATGAAATTAGACTGTTGTCTATCACTGCACACCAAAATTAACTCAAAAATGAATTATGGACCTAAATATAAGACCTGAAACAATAAAATGCATATAAGAAAACAGAGGAACTAAGCTCATGGACCTTGGACTTAAAGAGGATTTTATGAATTTGACCTCAAAGGCAAGGGAAGTAAAAGCAGAAATAAATGAATAGGACTACATCAAACTAAAAACCTTCTGCTCAGCAAAAGAAATCATCAACAAGGTAAAGAGAAAATCATCTAAATGGGAAAATATATTTGCAAGCAACGTCTTCAATGAGGGCCTAGTATCCAAAATAAAAGAACTCATACAACTCAATAGCAAACAAACAAACAAACAAACAAAACCCCACAAATGATTCAATCAAAAATGTGAAGAAGACCTGAACAGACACTTCTCCATAGAGAACATGCAAATGACCAGCAAACATATAAAAAAATAATTGTTTTTATGTTGTTATTGAGTTGTATTAATTCTTTGTATATTTTGGATATTAGGCTCTTATCAAAGGTGTTGCTTGCAAATATGTTTTTCCATTTAGATGGCTGTTTCTTTATCTTGTTGTTTGTTTCTTTTGCTGTATAGAAACTGTTTAGTTTAATGTAGTCCCATTCATTTATTTTTGCTTTTATTTTTCTTGTTTTGAGATCAAATTCATTAAATCCTCTTTAAGTCCAAAGTCCATGAGTTTAATTCCTCTGTTTTCTTCTATTCATTTCATTGTTTCAAGGTCCTTAATCCATTTTGAGTTAATGTCAGTGTGTGGTGATAGACAACAGTCTAGTTTCATTCTTTTGCAGGTGGCTTTCCAATTTTCCCAGCATCATTTACTGACGAGGCTTTCCTTTTTCCACTTTATGTTTTTGGCATTTTTGTTGAAAATTATATGCCCATATAAACATGGGTTTACTTCTGGATTCTTGATTCTATTGCATTGGTATGTGTGTCTGTTTTGCTGCCAAAACCATGCCGTTTTGATTCTTGTTACTATGTAGTATAATTTGAAGTCAGGTAGAGTGATATCTCCAGCCTCATTCTTTTTTTCTCAGTATGGCTTTGGCAATTTGGAATCTTTTGTGCTTCCATACAAGTCTGATGGTTTTTTTCTTCTATTTTTAAAAAAAAATTGCCAATGGGATTTTGATGGGGATTACATTCAATCTGTATAATGTGTTAGATACTAAGCTCATTTTAACATACAGAAATTGATCAATGTGATACATCACATAAAGAAAATAAAGAATAAAAATTATGTGATTATATCAATAGATCCATTAAAAGGATCTGACAAGATACAGTATTTACTTATGATTAAAACACTTAATAAAATGAATATAGAAAGAAAAAAACCTCAACATAATAAAGACCATATATGAAAAACTCTCAGTTAACATCATGCTTAATGTTTAAAAATTAAAAACTTTTCCTCTACAATCAGGAACAAGATAAAATTGTTGATTATCACCACTCTTACTCAATATTGTATTGGAAGTTCTAGCTAGAGCAATCAGGCAAGGGAAAAGAATAAGGCATCCAATTTCAGAATGAAGAAATCAAACTGTCACTTTTTGCAGATGATATGATTTTTTACATAGAAAACCCTAAAGACTCCAATAAAAAATTATTAGAAATAATAAACAAATACAGTAAAGTTTCTGAATATAAAATTAATGTATGGAAATCCATAGTGTTTTTATATTCTAACAACAAATTTTCAGAAAAAGAAATAAAAACAATTTATTTTGCAATTGCAACAAAAAGAATGAAATACCTAGAAATAAGCTTGACAAAGCATATGAAGAACCTCTACACTGAAAACTGTAAAACATTCTTAAAATAAATTGAAGAAGACACAAAGAAATAGAAAGATACTGTATGTTCATGGATTGGACTTTTTTGCAATCTACTGGAAAAAAAATCAAACAAACAAACAAAATCCCTCTTCTTATCAAACTCTTAAAGAGACATCACTCTTAATAATAATAAAATGTTTAAAAAGCATAGTTCATTCTCATAAGTGCCTAGGCAGAGAAATGATCTACCAAATGTCATAGACAATAAGAGTAACAAAGCAGCTCTAAAAGAAATTTTAAAAATTCCAGTAAATAAACTTAAAGACATAGAAATAATTGATTTACACAACAAGTAATTCAAAATTACAGTTAATCAAAAGAGAATAAAAATATAACATATCAAAAATTTTGGGATACACCATAAATGGTAATAAGAGGAATGTTTATATGAACACAGGCCTATTTTAAGAAATCAGAAAATACCAAATAAACAACCTAACATTATATTTTAAAGAATAGAAGGACAAATGAAGCCTTAAATCAACAGAAAAGGGAAATAATAAAAGTTTGAGCAGATTAAATAAAATAGAGAAAAAAGACTAGAAAAATTAATAAAACAAATAGATGATTCTTTGAAAAGATCAAAAATTTTGACAAACCCTTAAGATTACTAAAAAAAAAAGAAAAAATACACAAATAAAATCAGAAATGAAAGAGGAGAAATTATGACAGATATTACAAAAGTACAAAGGATTGTACAACAATGTTATGAAAATTATACACCACCATATTCAATAACCTAGAATAAATGGACAAGTCCATAGAAATATACAACCTACCTAGAATGAAACATGAAAAACTGGAAAATATAAATAGAATGATCAACAGTAAGAAAATTGAAACAATTATAAAAATCTTCCCAAAAGTAAAACTCCAGGTCCAGATGACTTTACTAATAAATTCTACCAAACATTCAAGAATGATTTAATGCTTGTCCTTGTCAAACTCTTTCAAAAAAAAAAAACTGAAGAAAGGGCAAGACTTCCTAACTCATTTTGTGAGGCTTACATTATCTTGATACCAAATTATGTTAAGGATAACACACAAAAAAGAAAATTACAGACCAATATCTCTAAGAAATACACATGTAAAAATCCTAAATAAAATAATTGCAAACAAAATACAACAATATATTAAAAAGTTTGTACATCACAGTCAAGTGGAGTTCATTTGAGGGGTACAAGGATGGTTCACCATACATAAATCCATCAATGTAATACACATAAACAAAATAAAGGATAATAATTATATGATAATATCAATAGATGAAGAAAAAACTTTTGACAAGATATGGCATCCATTTAGGATTAAAACACTTAATAAAATGTGCACAAAAGATAATTTTCTGACCATAATAAAGGCAATATACAACAAACCCTCAGCTAATATGACTAAATGATGAAAACCTGAAAGCTTTCCCTTTAAGATTAGGAGAAGAACAAGGATGTTAGCTTTCACTTCTCTTATTCAATATTTTGTTGGAAGTCCTAGCAAGATTAATCAGGCAAGAGAAAAATCAAAGCATCTAAATTTGAAATGAAGTCAAGTTGTCACTTTTTGCAGATGACATGATTTTTATATAGAAAACCCTAAAGAATCCACTAAAAAACAGAAATAATAAACAAATATGGTAATACTTCATGATACAAAATAATTTTATACAAATCCATAGTGCTTCTCTACACTAACAATGAAATCTTAGAAAAAGAAACAAAAAACCAATTATTTTTGCAATTGCAACAAAAAGAACAATTACATAGGAATAAACTTAATGAAGCATATAAAAGACCAATACACTGAAAATTCTAAGACATTGGTAAAAGAAATTGAAGAAGACACAGAGAAATTAAAAGATATTTTGTATTCATGAATTGAAAGAATCAGCATAGTTTGAAATGGCCATATTACCTAATGCGTTATACAGATTTAATGCAATCTCATAAAAATTCCAATGGCATTTATTTTAAGAAATTGTCAGATTTATATTGAATCACAAAGGACCTGGAATAGCCAAAGCAATCTTGAGAAACACACACACACACACACACACACACACACACACACACACACACAGCCTGAGGTATCATACTACCTGGCTGCAAATCATACTACAAAGTGACAATAATCAAAGCAGCATTATATTGGTAGAAAAACAGATACATGGACCAATGAAACAGAATCAAGAACCCAGAAATAAACTTCTGTATATATGGGCATATAATTTTTCATAAAGGAGACAAAATATAAAAATATAGAAAAGAAAGCCTCTACAATAAATGTTACTGGGAAGATTACAAAGCCACAAGCAAAAAAAATGAAACTAGACTACTGTTACCTTACACCAAATTTAACTCCAAATGGATCAAAGACTTGAATATAAAACCTAAAAAAATAAATTGCGTAGAAGAAATCATAGGTACTAAACTCATGGACCTTGGATTTAAAGAGGATTTTATGAATTTGACCCCAAAGACAAGAAAAGTAAAAAAAGTAAAAGTGAATTAATCATACTATATGAAACTAAAAAGCTTCTGTACAGCCAAAGAAATCATCAACAACACAAAGGGGCAACTGACAGAATAGAGAAGATATTTTCAAATGACACTTCCAGTAAGGGGCTAATATCCAAAATATATAAAGAACTCATACAACTTAACAACAACAAAAATAATCAAAGAATCCAATTAAAAAATGGGCAGAGGACCTGAACAAAAACTTCTCCCAGAGGCATACAAATGGCCAACAGACATATGAAAAGATGCTCAACTTCACTAGCTATTACGAAAACAGAAATCAAAACCACAATGACATACCACACTTGTTAGAATGGCTATCACCAACAGGACAAGTAATAATAGGTGTTGGAGAGATTGTCGGGGAAAATGGAATCCTCGTACACTGCTGATGGGAATAAAATTGGTACAGCCTGTATGGAAAACAGTATGAAGTTTTCTCAAAAAACTAAGAATCAAATTACTCTATGACTCAGGAATTCATCTTCTGGGTATTTACCCCCCAAAATTGAAAACATTTATTTGTTAAGGTATATGCACCCCGATATTCATAGTAACATTATTCATGGTGGCCAAGACATGGAAACAACCAAAATTTCCTTCGATAAATGATTGGATAGAAAAGATGTAGTACACAAATATAATGGAATCTTGAGGTTATCATGCTAAGTGATATAAGTCAGACAGAAAAAGAGGAGAACCTTATGATTTCACTAATATATGGGATATAAAACTGAAAGCAGCAAACAATCAAGATGAAACAGAGACTCATGAACAGGAATAACAATTTATTGGTTACCAAAGAGAAAGGGGAGAAAGGGTAGTAGATAAGGGTAAAGGAAGTTAAATATATGGTGTTGGAAAGAAATTTAACTTTGGGTGTTGAACACACTATACAATATACTTACGATGTATTATTGAAATGCACCCTTTATATCTATATCCTTTTATTAACTAATGCCATTCCAATAAATTTAATAATAATAAATGTTCTATTAAATTATAGTTGGCATAGAATATCCTATTAGTTTTCTATGTACTACATAGTACCATTTATATACCTTACGATGTGATCACCACAGTAAGGTGAGTAACCATTTGTCATCATGTAAAATTATTACAATATTATTGACTATATTACCTGTGCAGTATATTTACAATCCCACTGGTTATTATTTTATAACTAGAGGTTTCTATCTTTTATTTCCTTTTAACTTTTTCCCCATCTCCCAACCTGCCTCCCTCTGGTAACCATCATTCAGTTCTCTGTATCTATGGATCTGTTTTTGTTTTGTTAAGTCATCTGTTTTGTTATTTTAAATTCCACAATAATTGAAATCATATAGTATTTGTATTTCCCTGTCTGACATTTCATTTAGCATAATATCATCTATGTCCATTCATGTTGTCTTAAATGGCAAGATTTCATTCATTTTATTGTTGAGTAAAATTCCATTGTGTATATGTGAAACACCACATCTTTATCCATTCATCTATTGGTGAACACCTACATTTCTTTCATATTGTGGCTACTGTATATAATGCTGCAATGAACATAGGAGTGTATATATATATGTTTTTAAGTTAGTGTTTTTACTTTTTTCAAATAAATACCCAGAATGAAATTGCTGGAATATGGTAATTATACTTTTAATTTTTTGAGGAACCTCCATACTGTTTTCCATAGTGACTGTACCGATTTGTAATCTCATCAACAGAGCATGAGGATGTCCTTTTCTCCACATGTTCACCAACACTTATTTGATGTTTTCTTTTTTTTTTTTGTGGGGGATGTTTATAGCAGGTTTATTTTAATAGTTTCAAACTGAAAACAACTCAAATGTCCATCAAATGGTAGATGGATAAACAATTTCTGTTATATCTATACAATGGAATGACATTCAAAAATGAAAACAAATAACTATGATACATGCAACAATATGAATAAATCTCAAAAGCATTATACTAGGTGAGAGAAGCCAGGTAAAAAAGACTCCATATAGTATGATTTCATTTGTAAGTCATTCATGAAATGAAAAAACTGTAGGGACAGAAATATATCAGTGTTTGTCAGAAGTTGAATGTAGGGGAAGGAATTTGACTCTAAAGAGACACAGAGAACTTGGTGAGATGTTAGAAATATTCTATATCTTAGGTTGATGTTTACCTGACTAAATACATTTTTCAAAATGAGTAAATTTAGAAAAGATAACCTTTTAAAGAAATGATTAAAAAACGCATCTAAATACAACCCTACACAGAAAATTAACTCAAAATGAAGCATAGGCATCTTTTTTTTTTAATTTTAAAGTTCTAACAATTTATTGTGGTCATTATTTTAAAAAGTGATGGAAGTTAGGCAATTTCATGATGTTCTCAGATCAGTGAAGTCAGTTTTAAACAGCTTTTAGGCTCTTTCACTTATCTTAAAACATTTCAATTCTCCTGTATTTATAAGGCATATGAAGTCAGAGACAATTGTCTCTCCAGTTCTCTTTGCTCATGGAATTACTCAATACTTGTTTTTCTTTATTTAATTTTTTTTTTATTTAGAGTTGACATTCAATATTATTTTATATTAATTTCAGGTGTACAGCATAGTGGTTAAGACATTCATATAATTTACAAAGTGATCTCCCTGATTAGTCTAGTATTGACCTGGCACTACACATAGTAATAATAATACTGTTGGTTGTATCCCCAATGTTTTACTTTACATCACTGTGACTATTTTATAACTACCAATTTGTACTTCATAATTTCTTCACTTTTTTTCACCAAGTCCAAACTCCTTTCCACTTGACAACTATCAGTTTGTTTTCTATATCTATAAATTTGCTTTTGTTGTTTCTTTTTGTTGTTCATTTTTTTGTTTTTTATATTCTACATATAAGTAAAATGGTATTTGTCTTGTTCTATCTGACTTATTTCTTTTATCACAATACCCTCTATGTGCATCCGTGTTGTTGCAGAAGGCAATATTTAATTCTTTTGTTATAGCTGAATAATATTCCATTGTATATATGTACAACTTTTTCTTTATTTATTAATCTATTGATAAACACATAAGTTGCTTTTGTATTTTGGCTATTGTAAATAATGCTGCAGTAGACATATTAATGCAAATGTCTTTTTAAATTAGTGTTTTGATTTCTTCGTATAAAATCCCAGGAGTAGAATTACTTAGTCTTTCTTTGTCTTTTCTTATGGCCTTTATTTTAAAATCTATTTGTCTGGTATAAGTATTGCTACCTCAGCTTTTTACATTTAATTTTCAATTTCATGAAATATTTATTTCTTTACTTTCAGTCTGTGTGTATCTTTCAATCTGAAGTGAGTCTCTTATAGGAAGAATATGAAAGGGTTTTGTTTTCATATACATTCAGCCACCCTATGTCTTTTGTTTAAAGTATTTAATCCATTTACATAGAAAGTAATTATTGATAGATTTGTAGTTATTGCCATTTTATTATTCATATTTTTTATCTTTTTACCCTTTCTTAAAGAAGTCTCTTTAAAATTTCTTGTAATATTGGTTTGGTAGTGATTAATTCTTTTAGCTTTTTCTCATCTTGAAAGCTCTTTATCTGTCCTTTGATTCTAAATGATAACTTTGCTGGGTGGAGTAATCTTGGTTGTAATTTCCCATTTTTCTTCACTTTGTCCTGCCAATCCTTTCTGGTCTCCAAAGTTTTTGTTGAGAATTCATCTGAAAGTCTCATGGGAGCTTCCTTGAAGTTAACTAACTGCTTGTCTCTTGCTGCTTTTAAGATTCTCTCTTTGTCTTTAATCTTGCATTTTAATTATGATTTGCTTTGCTGTAGGCCTCTTTTGGGTTTATCTTGTTTGGGATTCTCTGCAATTCCTGGGCTAGTATATCTATTTCTTTTGCTAAGTTGGGGATTTTTATGTTATTATTTCTTTAAATAGGTTTTTAATTATTTACTTTTTCTCTTCTCCTTCTGGTACACCTATGATGTGAATGTTGCTATGCTTAATGTTGTCCCAGAGGCCCCTGAACCTATCCTCATTGCTTTGGATTATTATTTTTTTTTTTACTTTTGTTGTTCTGATTGGGTGTTTTCTGTTACCTTTCTTCTCAATCACTTATTTAATTTTCTGCTTTGTGTAATCAGTTGTTTATTCACTCTCTTGTATTTTTTTTTCATTTCAGTATTGCATTCTTCATTTTTGAGTGTTTCTTTTTGATGTTTTCTATCTCAATTTTTATGTTTCCTATCTCTTTATTTAAGTTCTCACTGAGAATGTTGAGCATCCTTTTAACCAGTGTTTTGAATGTAGACTGCTTGTCTGTATTTTGTTTAGTTCTATTTTTGGAGCTCTGTTTTTTTCTGTCAATTTAGGACATGTTTCTTTGTCTTTCTATTTTGGTTTTCTTTATGTGACTTTTTCTATGTATTAAGTAGAGCTGGTATGTATTCTGGTCTTGATAGAGTGTTCTTATGTAGAAGGTGTCCTGTGAGGCCCAGTGGCACCATTTCCCAGGTAGCCTGATCCAAGTGCTTCAGGTGTGTCCCTTGTGTAGGTTGTGTGTACCCTTCTGTTGTAGTTGAGCCTTGATTGCTATATGTGCATCAATGGGAAGAATTGACACTAAGACTGATTTATTATGAGGAATGGTCATGACTACTGTGGAGGAGCTGTTATGCACGGGCTTACCTTACAGAGTTGGATTTATCTTAGCAGGTCATTGGTGCTTGCCAAGTCTGCCTTTGGGTGTGTCATTTGTGGAGGCTGCTGGGTAGTTTTTCAACTTGGTTAGAAGTGGCCACCAGGAAAGCTGGCCCTGGGGCCTTTTGGGAGGCATCTGGCTGCAGGTCAAGTTCCATTACCACCTGTGTTCTGCCCGGGGCCACCAGGAATAATCCATAAAGTAATTTGAAGATTTTTTCCATCTCCACTTGGCTAGAGGTGACTGGGAGGGCTAAGCTGTGAACTGAGGCCTGCTGCTGCTAGAGCCAGGCTTGGGGCTGCTTAGCAAGAGGTATAGGTCATGCTGAGGCCAGGTGCTATTTCTTTGTGGTTTGTGAACCTTTGAGAGATTTTAGAAAAGTTTGCGACAATGAACTAAAACAGATCATTTGTATGGAAAAGCCACTGGCAGTGGCTTGGGTGAAACCTCCCGCTGGGTGGAACAGGATCTCAGGAAATCGCCTGGGTGAAGCTATTAGTGTTAGCCAGGCTGATGGAGACTCAGATATGGTGCTTGCCCAAGTCTACATGCTGAGATGGGAGAGCTCAATAAAGGAACAATGCCTCTGCCAGCACTTCTGTCTGCAAGAAAAGTGCTCATATTCTCTCCCTGAAACCAGACAATTAAGTTTTTCCCTGTATGTCTCTGGTGCCTTTAGAGCTGCTGCCCCAATGCTGAAGCTTAGAGGAAGTCAGTTCCTCAGGAAATGTGTCTGTGTGCAGGCCCTTTTAGAGGAACACCTGAGAATCATGCCACCCTCCGTCTCACTCAACCACAAACTCCAATGGTTTTCATAGCCAGAATTTGTGGGAAATTCTTTACTCAGCCCTCATTATCCAGGTTGGGGAGCTTGGTTTGGAGCTTGGGATTCCTCACTTCTCCAGGGAGACTTCCACAGCTGAAATATCCCTCATGATTCTCAACCACCACATGTGTTGTGGGACCAGCCAGTTTTGCATCTCTGCCCCTCCTACCAGTCTTGATGTGGCTTTTACTGTACAGCCTTTGTTATAGGACTTCTGTTATGCTAGACTTTAAGTGATTCTCAGTGATGGTTGTTCTGTAGGTTAGTTGTAATTTAATGTGGTTTTAAAAGGACGCCAGGACAGCATTTCCCTACTCTTCTATCTTGACTGAAAGCTTGACCAGTTTTTAATCAATTTATTTTTGTTTTATTATTTTTTCAATATTGACTTCTATGACGTTTTGATATATTTTGAATATTTGCCTCTTACTGATTGCATGATTGTGAATATCTTCTATTCAGTAGGTTCTCTTTTTATTTTCTTGATGGTTTTCTTCACTGTGCAGAAACTTTTTAGTTTGAGATAGTCCCATTTGTTTTTGTGTTTGTTATCCTTACCGTAGAAGACATATCACAAAGATATTGCTAAAACTGATATCAAAGACTTTATTGCCTATATTTTCTACCAGGAGTTTAATGGTTTCAGGTTACACATTTAAGTCTTTATAAAATCAATGTACAAAAATCCGTTGCATTATTGTGAAGTGACAATACAATTGCAGAAAAAGAAATAAAAAAAATTCTTTTTGCAATTGCAACAAAAGAACAAAATACTTTGAAATATACTTAGCAAAGAATGTGAAGGATTTATACACTGAAAACTACAAGTCATTATTAAAAGAAATTGAAGACACATAAATGGAAAGATAATCTGTCTTTATGGAAAGAAAAAATCAGCAGACTTAAAATGGTTATATTATCCAAAGCAATATACAGATTTAATGCAATCACCATCAAAATCCAAATGACATTATTTTAAAGAAATAGAACAAAAATTACCAGATTTGAAGAATCATAAAAGACTCTGAGTAGCCAAAACGATCCCCTCACCAAAAAATAAAAAATAAAAATAAATAAAAATAAAAAATAAATAAAGGCAAGATAGGTGTCACATTTCCTGACTTCAAATTATGCTACAAAGTCACAACAATCAAAACAACATGATATTGGTACAAAAACAGACACACAGACCAATGGAATAGAATTGAGAACCCATAAAATAAACTATGTATATATGGCCAAATAATTGTCAACAAAAGAACCAAAAGCATACCATGGAAAAAAGAGTCCTCTTCAATAAATGATGCTTGGAAAATTGGAAAGTCATTATGAGTTTTGTCTTGTATAGGCATAAGAAAGTGATTTAATCTCACTTTTTGTATGCATCAGTCCAGGTTTCTTAACATCATGCACTGTAGAGGATGTAATTTCCCCACTATATATTTTTGCCTACTTTATTGTAGATTAACTGACTCTAAATGAGGTTTATTTCTGAGCTGTATTTTCTGTTCTATTTATCTTTGTGTCTGTCTTTTGTGCCAGTACCATATTGTTTTGTCATAGCTTTGTAGTATAGCTTGAATCAGGGAGAGTGATAATTGCAACTTTGCACTTTTTTAAAATCAAGATTGCTTTGGCTATTTGGAGTATCCTTTGTTTGCACATTAATTTGGAAACTATTGTTCTAGTTCTGTGAACAATAACATTAGTTTTCTGATAAGGATTTCACTGAATCTGTAGGTTTCTTTGGGCAGTATGGAAATATTAATGATGTTAATTACTCTAATTCCTAAACATAGTATATCCTTCCATTTATTAGTGTTTTCTTTAACTTCTTTCATCAATGTCTTATACTTTTCATAATACAGATTATTCAATACTTTGGTTAAATTTATTCCTAGGTATTTTATTATTTTGATGTAATCATACGTGAGACTTTATTTCTTAATTTTTCTTCCTGATTCTTTGTTATTAGTGTATAGGAGCACAAAATATTTCTGTAAATTAATTTTTTATCTTGCCAATTTACTTAATTCATTTATTATTTCTAATGTTTTTTAGTGGATTCTTTAGTGTTATATATATATATATATATATATATATATATATATATATATATATATAATCATGCAATCAGGAAGTAGCTAGTTTTAGGTATTTATTTCCAATTTAAATAGCATTTACTATTTTTGAAAATTTGTTATTACTTTAGACAGGACTTCGAAAACTACGGTAAATATAAATGATGAGAGTGGAAATCTTTGTCTTTTTCTTGTTTTTAGTGGAAAAGATTTTAGTTTATTACCATTGCCTAACATTACTGTGGGTTTGAAATATACAGACTTTTTGTTCTTTGTTTAAAATGCACTTATTTTTATCATAGTGACATTTGTTAACAAAACTACAGTAAGTTTTAGGAGTACAATTTAACACTAAGGCATATATATTTCATTGTGTGTTCATCTCCCAAATTTCATTCCGTGACCACATATTTGCGACCTTTGACCCCATCTACCTCTCTACTCACCCCTTGGATCCGATTTCCAGTATTCAAGAGTCTATTGTACATGTCCATGAGTGTCTGTCTGTTTATCCTGCTTCTTTGTTGATTTTAGGTTTATATCCTACATATAAGTGATATCATGTGGTTTTCAACTTTATTCTCTGCCTTATTTCCTTACCATGATTACAACAAGGTTCATCCAAGTTATCGTAAATGGCAGAAATTCATCTCTTCTCATGGCTGAGTAATATTCAATTGTATATATGTACCACGGCTTCTTTATCCAAACATCTATTGTAGGACACTCAGTTGCTTCCCTATCCTTGCCACCATGACTAATGCTGGTGTGAACAGCAGTGTGCAAATATCCTTTAAAATATTAATTAAGTTTATTGTGATAACATTGGTTAATACAATTATATAATTAACAGGTGTACATTATCATTTGACATCTGTATATATTATTGTGTGTTTACCACCCAAAGTCCAGTTTCCTTCAGCTATCATATATTTGATCCCCTTTCTCCACTTCACCCTCCCTCTAAACCCTATATTTGACCCCATTTACACCGTCTACCTCACACTTCTAGTCTAGTAACCACTAGTCTATAGTCCTCAGGTAACCACTAGTCTATATTCCATGTTCATGAGTCTCTGCATGTTTTCCCTGCTCATTTGTTGCTTTTAGGTTTATATCAAAGATATAAATGATATCATGTGATTTTCAACTATTTCAGTTTGGCTTATTTTACAAGCATGATTATCTCAGGGTCCATCCATGTTGTTGCAAATGGCAGTATTTCATCTATTCTTTTGGCTCAGTAATATTCCATTGTACATATGTACAGCAGCTTCTTTATCCAAACATCTATCATAGGACACTTTGGTTGCTCCTATGTCCTGGCCACTGTGAATAATGCTGCTATGAACATCAGTGTGCAAATATCTATTTGGATATGAGTTTTCAAGTCTTTGGGGGTAGATACCCATTAGAGGGATTGCTGGATCATATGGTAGATCAAGTTTTAGATTTTGATGAACCTACAGAGTGTTTTCCATAGTGGCTGTACCAATTTTCAGCCTCACCAGCAGTATATGAGGATTCCTCTCTCCCCATGCCCTCCAACATTTGTTATTACTTTTCCTGTTGATTATGGCTATTCTAACAGATATGAGATGGTATCTCATTGTGATTTTGATTTGTATTTTCCTAGTAGATAGTAATGTTGAGCATTTTTTCATATATTTGTTGGCCATTTGTATGTCCTCTGTTGAGAAATGTCTGTTCAGATCCTAAGCCCATTTTTTGAGTGGATCATTCATTTTCTTGTTGTTATTGAGTTATATGAGTTCTTTGTATATTTTGGATATTAGGCCCTTATCAGAGGTGTTGCTTGAAAGTATATTTTCCCAATCAGATAGTTCTATCTTTACCTTGTTAATGATTCTTTTTGCTGAGCAGAAGCTTTTTAGTTTGATGTAGTCCTAATAATTTATTTTAGCTTTTACTTCCCTTGCTTTTGCGGTCAAATTCATAACATCCTCTTTAAGTTCAAGGTCCTTCAGTTTAGTTCCTATGTTTTCTTCAATGTATTTTATCATTTCAGGTCTTATATTTAGGTCTTTAATCAATTTTGAGTTTGGTGTGTGCTGATAGATAACTGTCTATTTTTATTTTTTTGCAGGTGGCTTTCCAGTTTTCCCATCACTATGTCTTGAGGAGGCATTCTTTTCTCCACTGTATGTTTTTGGCTCTTTGGTCAAAAATAGTTTGTCCATATTAACGTGGATTTATTTCTGAACTTTCAGTTCTGTTCCACTGATTCATGTGACTGTTTTTTTCTGCCACTCTCATACCGTTTTGTTTACTGTCACTTTTTAGTATAATTTGAAGTTGATCAGAGTGATGTTTCCAGCCCAGTTCTCTTTCCTCAAGATAGCTTTGGAAATTCTGGGTCTTTTGTACTTCCATACAAATTTGGAGATTTTTTGTTTTATTTCTTTATAAAGTGCTGAAGTGACTTTGATAGGAATTGCATTAAATTTGTATAACACTTTAGGTAATATGGTCAATTTAACTATGTTGATTCTTCCAATGCAAGAACATGGAATATCTTTCAATTTCTTTGTATCTTCTTCTATTTATTTTAATAGGGACCTATAGTTTTCATTATATAGTTCCTTTAGTTGTTCCACTACATTTATTTCTAGGTATTTCATTCTTTTCATTGAAATTTCAAAAGGAATTATTTTTTTCACTTTTTTTTCTGATTTTCATTGTTAATGTATAAGAAAGTTATGAATTTTTGAACATTGATTTTGTATCCAGAGACTTTACTGTATTTGCTTATTGTTTTCAGTAGTGTTCTTATGGAGTCTTTCAGGTTTTCTATATAGAGAATCACATCATCTGCAAATAGGACAGTTTGACTTCTTCATTTCCTATATGAATGCCTTTTTTATCTTTCCCTTGTCATATTGCACTTGCTAAGACATCCAATGTTATATTGAATAACAGTAGCAATAGTGGACAGCCTTGCCTTGTTCCTGATCTTAGAGGGAAGGTTTTAGTTTTTCATCATTAAGTATAATGTTAGCTAAGTGTTTGTCAAATATGGCCTTTATTATGTTAAGGTACGTTCCTTGTATACCAATATTGTGAAGTGTTTTGATCATAAATTCATGCTGTATCTTGTCAAAGGCTTTTCCCACATCTAATGATATGATCATGTGATTCTTATTTTTCAACTTGTTATGTGTTGTATCACATTAATCAATTTACATAGGTGGAAGGATTTTTGTTCCTCTAGGATGAAGCCCTCTTAATTATGGTGTATAATCTTTTTAACATGTTGCCATATTTCGTTTGCTAGTATGTACTTAGAATTTTTACATCTGTGTTCATGAGAGATGTTGGTCTGTAGTTTTCTTATTTGTGTAAGTTATCTTTACCAGGTTTCAGTTTCAGAGTAATCTTGGTCTCATAAAAGGAGTTGGAAAGTATTGCATCCTCTTCGATTGTTTTGAAGAGTTTGAGGAGAATAGGCATTAAATCTGTGAATGTTCGGTAGAATTCACTGGTGGAGCTATTTGGTTTTAGACTTTTACTTTTTGGTAGGTTTTTGATGATTGTTTCAATTTCCATACTGCTGATGGGTCTATTTAGATTTTCCAGATCTTCTTGATTCAGCCTAGAAAGATTGTATTTTTCTAAGTCCTGGTCCCTTTCTTTTAGGTTATTATATTTGTAATTATATACTTTTCACAGTATTCTTGCATGATCCTTTGCATCTCTGTGATATCAGTGGTAATTTCCAATCTTTCATCCCTGATTTTGTTTATTTGTGTTCTTTCTTTTCTTTCTTAAGTGAGTCTAGCTAGGCATTTGTCAATTTTATTAACTTTCTCAAAGAACCAGCTCTGTGTTGCACTAACTTTATTATTATTATTATTATTATTATTATTATTATTATTATTATTATTATTTAGTCTTTGAGTTTATTTATTTCTGCCCTAATTTTGATTATTTCTTTTCTTCCACTAACTTTAGGTCACAATTTTCCTTTCTTTTCTAGTTTAGTAAGGTGAAGTATTAGGTTGTTTATTTGGGCTTGTTCTTATTTTTGGAGATAGGCCTGTAATGATATGAACTTTACCCTTATGACCACTTTTGCCATGTTCCAGTTCATCTTGACTCACTTTAGGAAGGTTGCATATTTTTAATTACTGGTCCATTTCTTCTAGATATCTACATTTGGTGTTATATTCTTTTTCATAATATTTTTGTATGATCCTTTGAATTTCTGCGGTGTCTGTCATAATTTCCCCTTTTCATCCCTGATTTTGTTTATTTGTATCCTTTTTTTTATTTATTTAGTCAGTCTAGACAGGAAGTTGTCAATTTTATTGACTTTTTCAAAAAAACAGATCTTTGTTACATTTATATTTTTTCAGTTTCATTTATTTCTGCTCTAATTTTGAATTATTCTTTTCTTCTGATGACTTTAGCTTTCATTTGTTCATTGTTCTTCCTTTTCTAATTTTTTAAAAGATGAAATGTTAAGTGTTTATTTGGGCTCTTTTTATTTTGAGATATGCCTGTAATGATATGAACTTTCCTCTTATGACCGCTTTTGTCATGTTTCAAAAGTTTTGATATGTTGTACTATCATTATAATTTGTTTCTCTTTATCTCATGAGTTCTTTTGTTTTGACTCAGTTATTCTTCAGTAACATGTTTTTTAATCTCCATTTATTTGTGATTCCCTCTGCTTTCTTTTTACAGTTTCTCTCTAGTTTCAAAGCAATATGATCTTATATTTGTTTAGGCTATCTCTGTGTCTCAGTATGTGGTCAATCTTTGAGACTATTTCATGTGCACTACAGAAGAATGCATAAGCAGTTGTTTTGGAATGAAAGACTTTGTAAATATCAATTATGTCCAGTTGCTCTAATGTGTCATTTAAGAATGTTATTTCCTTATTAATTTTCTGTTTGGATGATCTGTCCATATCCAACAATGAAGTATTTTGGTTCCCTACTATGACAGTATTTTGGTCGGTTTCTCCCTTTATTTCTGTTAGTAATTGCTTTATATGTTTTGGGGCTCCCTGCATGGAAGCATAGATATGAAAGAGTGTTACGTCTTCTTGATTTCCTTTGTTATTATGAAATGTCCCTCTGTATATTTCTTTACCATTTTATTTTGATGTCTATTTTGTTTGATATTAGTACTGCTACTTCTCCTTTTCTCTGAATACCATTTGCTTGAAATATCATTTTCCATCCTTTCACTTTGAGTCTATATTTTTCTTTGGAGCTGATATGTGTCTCCTGAAGCAGCATATGGTTGAGTTTTGTTTTCTTTGATTCAATCTATAACTCTGTGCTATTGAAATTTGAGGTTTCCTATAACCATTGTATCTTTTGCTTTCTGGTAGCTTGATGTTTCCATTGCTTCCTTGCCCTGGCATGTCTGTTTTTTTTTCTTTTTTTTTTTTTTTAATCTTATTTAGATTTTGTAGGTTTTGCCTCTGGTCCTTCTTGTTTTTTTTTTTTTTTATATACTTTATTTCTAAACCTTTTGCTTGTCCTTACCATTATGAGCATGTAGAAGGTAAATATATCTACATAACTATATATAGTAGTAATTTGTTTCTGGGTACGCATTACCTCCATTCCCCTTTGGAAATTTGGATCTTTGAATCCTCCTTATTTCTGTCATTGTTGTCTCAATTAGTCCTTATGTATAGTGAATGTTCATTACTGTTTGCTATAGCAAATCTCTTCTTATTGTTTAAGTTTATAAAGATCTGTTCTTAGTAAGTGTTGCACTCCTCTTCTATCTTCCCGTTTGTTGCCTTTCTGATATTTATTTATTTTGTCATTTCTTTTGAGGTGAGCCAACTACTTTCAGTATTTCCTGTAATGCCAGCCTCATAGCGAAGAATTCACTCAAGTTGTATGTCTGTAAAGGTCTCTATTTCTTCTTCATATTTAAAGGAGAACTTAGCTGGATACATTATCCTTGGGTGGTAGTTTCTTTCATTTAATAATTTAAATATTTTATTCACTTCTTTCTGGCTTGTTTGTGCTGAGAAGTCCAACAATAATTTAATGGGTTTTCCATTATAGATTATCTTGTTATTTTCTCTTGCTGTCCTGAGAGTTTTTTCTTTGTTATTGATAATTGATAATTTTAATATGTGTCTTGGAATAGGCCTGTTTGGGTTGAGATATTTGTGTGTTCTGTTCACTTCTTGAATTCCAAGCTCCAGCTCATTCCTTGGCTTTGGGAAATTCCCATCAATATTTTTTCAGAAAGTGCTTTCTAAACCCTGCTCTTTTTTCCCCCCCTTCGAGAATGCCCATTATTCTTATGTTTTCTCTGCTGATACTTTCAGCTAATTCTTGTATTTTTCTTTCATTATTTTTCAGTCTTCATTTTCTCTCTCTTTTTTTTTTGATTTATTTCTAGACTTCTATCTTTGATATCACTGATCCTTTTCTCCATTTTGTTGACTCTATTTTCCAAACTTGCAATTTCAGTTTTCAACTGTTGAAGTGTGTGTGTGCTTTTTTTTAATCTCCAGAAGTTCTATTCTGTTCTTTTTGAGCATTTCAATCTCCTTGCTATAAAACTCATTCTGCTGATCTAGGTTTTTGTTTGTTTGTTTGTTTGTTTGTTTATTTGGTCAGTTCCTGAAATTGTTGATATGAATCTTTTCAGATATCATTAAGTTTTTTCAGAAGTACCAGTCTAAATTCTCTGTCTTTGAAGTCTCATATTTTTCTGTCTGTAAGCTTATTTTCTGGAGATTTTTCTCTTTCTTTCTGAGATGCCTTGTCACCTTGGTTTTTCATAGTGTTTAATGAGCTATTTTTCAACCTGAGCATGAATCAAAGTATATTTTGCTTTTTTTCCAGAAAGATTTATTATATAAAGGCCTCTGTTTAGCCTGTTACAAAAAAGGTGTATTCTTTTTGGTTTCCTGTAGTTGGTGTCTACCCCTCTTGGATCCCTTCTTTATATAAAGCCTTAATAATGCTCTTATTTTCTTTGTAGATGTTTAATCATTCTCCTCACCCTCAGTTTCAGTCCCTGCCAGTGTTAGTAACAGTTTTGGTAGTGTTTCCTCATATTTCCTTGTGGCTCCGTGGAGTTCATTATCTGGAGATATGGGGAGAGGTGTTCTTTGTGTTGGGGGATGGGGGCTGCAGATCAGCCTGGATTTTGCAA
Organism: Cynopterus sphinx; assembly: GCA_030015415.1. Classification (NCBI taxonomy): domain Eukaryota; kingdom Metazoa; phylum Chordata; class Mammalia; order Chiroptera; family Pteropodidae; genus Cynopterus; species Cynopterus sphinx. The sequence continues at coordinate 43,213,005 of CM057388.1, forward strand.
CCACAGCTGATAAAAATTAACTTTTTACTCTGCTGTCCCTGTTTCTCTGCTTTTTGCCCCGATGACTTGGCCCTGCAGCCAGCTAAGTGGAGCTCAAAATTCTTCCAGGCAGGGCTGTTCAGGGTTTTCACTGTACATTTTCCTCTCCCCTTCCTCCTACAGGGAGCTCTTGCTGTGAGAGGCAGGTTATTTGTTTCTCCCATTCTGCCCCCCCCAGCCCAACACCTGCTTTTCTTACCTGTTGTATCTATTATGAGGAGATCCCATGCTCAGATGTGCTGGTGTGCACTTTGGGTATTTTTCTGTTGAATTTCAGATGTTTAGCTTATTGTTGTTTCAGGGAGAGAGATCTGTGTATGTCTCTTACTCTGTCATGTTTCTCCAAATTTTGATAAAATTTTAATATCTTGAATTTATTGAGGCTGTTCTGTCGCTTAATATGTAATTTATCTCAGAGAATGTTTAATGTACACTCCAAGAGTATTCATATTATGGCCTTTATGTATGTAATGTTCTGTGTATATCTATTAAGTTGATGTGTTCTAATGTGGCATTTGAAGCCATTGTTTCATTAATGCTTTTCTCTTGGGTTGATATATCCACTCATGTTAGTGGGGAATTAAAGTCCCTATTTTTTATTATTATTATTATTATTGTTATTATTATTAATTATATTATTTACAATTTCCCCTTTAGGCCTTTAATATACGCTTTATATATTTAGGTGTTCCTATGGTAGGTGTGTAGATATTTATGATTGTTGTATACTGTTTTTGCATAAGTGCATTTATGTAATACACTTTGTCTCAATTTATAGTCCTTGTTTTAAAGTGTGTTTTGTATGATATGAGTCTCACTATCCAAGCTTTCTTTTTGTTTCTATTTTCATGGAATATTTGTTTCCATTCCTTCACTTTAAGTATCTGCATGTCTTTTGATGTATAGTGACTTTCTTGTGGGCAGCATGTAGATTTTTTTAACCTATCAATCCATTCTACATCTGTCTTTTAATTTGGGCATTTATTCTATTTACATTTAAAGTAATTTTTGATAGGTATGGACTTATTATCATTTTATTAATTTTTTTTTGGTTGTGTTTTTAGTTCTTTGTTTCTTTTTTTTCTCTTGATCATTTCTTTTGTGATTTGCTAGTTTTCCTTCGTGTTTTTTGGAGGTTCCTTTCTCTTTATTTTTGGGTGCCCTTTGTAGATTTTTGGTTTGTGATTATCATTCATGTGTATGACTACTTATCTATAGCAATCTATTTTAAGCTTATTGGAGCTGAAGTTTTAACATATATTAAAAGAATTACATTTTCACTCCTACCTGCTTTATGTTTTTGAGATCATTTTTAAATTGTTTTGTTTTGTTCAGCTCCTAACTACTCATTGTAGTTATAGTCAATTTTCCTACTTTATTCTTTTAACCATCACACTAGGTTTTTATAAGTAGTTGATTTGCTATTTTTATGAAATATCTGCATTTACCAGCATATTTTTCTTTTCAGAATTTTTTAAATTTCTGATTATGCTTTTTGTTTTCTATGTAAAGATGAAAAAAAAAAAAAGAAACAGAAACTGAGGTGAGCTGCCACCAGTGTGAGTTTGGTGCTGTTCAGTAAGGAGCATCAGATTCACCCAGGACACACCTGGCTTGGGTGGGGCCTCAAGCTGAGAGAGGCAGAGTTTCAGAGAATCTTCTGGGCAGAGCTACCTCTGTTATCCAGTTGGATGATGTCTCAGCTATGGTGATGCTGAGTTTGCACAATGTTTTCCCAACAGAAGAAAAATTGATTCTGCCAGCACTTCTGCCTGGGAGAAAGCCTTGTGTTTAGCCTTCACTTTGACAGCTCAGTGTACCCCTCTAAGTCCCTGGGGCCCCCTGAACAACCAACCTGGAGCTGGTGCTCAGAGCGAATAGGTCTGTCACAGTGAAGTCCTCTCATGGGCATGGCCCCATTAAGAGGCATCTAGAGTTGCCAGCTGCAGCTGTGGCGGTCTCTATCCCTCTCATCCACTTGTGTCTTTGCCCCCTCCTACCTTCTATTGCTGCAGAATGATCTCTTATTTTTTCTCTCTAGCTGTACTGCTTCTGTCCATTTATATTCCAGGAGAATTTGTTGCTCTTTGTTTTGTGCTTCTGTCACAACTTCAATTTGGTTGCAAGAGAGTTGAACAAAGCTTCTATCATTTATGCTGCTCTTTTTTATATTTTCTAACATTTTCTTGAAGTTCTCACTGAGCTTTTCTATTCTACTCTCAAGTTTAGTGAGCAACCTTATGATCATTACTTTTAATCATTAATTATCTCTGTTTAATTAGAGTTTTTTTCCTCAGGTTTTTTTTCTGTTCCTTCATTTGGAATACATTTCTTTGTCTTCTCATTTTGTTTGACTTTCTTGTGTTTGTTTTAATGGATTAGGTAAAAGAGCTATCTATCCCAATCTTGAAAGAGTGACCTTGTATAGAGTAATCCCTCTGTGTAGACTGGATGATATGCTGAATGGTTTGAACAGAGAAGATAGGGCTGGGGGCAGGGCACATGCAGTACCTGGTGCACTGGCAGGAAGGGGGTAGAGTGGACTTGGTGTGGAGCAGCCTTGTGTGTACACACATGCAATAGTACCTTGTTGGTCTGTTTGGGCCTGAAATGGGCTCCAGGTAGGGCACCCTGGTGCACATTTGTGATGAGATGTCCCAGGTGTCTGGAGCTGGAGTGTACTCAGCAGTGCAGCTGGAAATACATTGCAATGTCCTTGTAGCTCAGTCAGGGCATCTGGATAAAGCTTGCACACAAGCTATGTAGGTCAAAGTGGAGTATAAACAATGCTGCTCAAAAGCACCTTTGATTCTAGAGATACCTGCAGATCTTGAAGAAATACCACATTTCTCCAATCTTCTTTAGGCTCTCTCTCTCTCTCTCTCTCTCTCTCTCTCTCTCTCTCTCTCTCTCTCTCTCTTTCTCCTTCCTTCTCTGTTTATTGTAAAGAATTCTTCAATCAGGCCTTACTTATGTCTCAGGAGGAATTGCTGGATAAGCAGGTGTAAATTCAGTGTATTAATGGGTGAGTTCATTGTTCTCCTATGCCACCATCTTGGCCATATCTTATATATCACATTTTGTGTATCTATTTATCCATTGATAGACACTTAGTTTGTTTCCACATTTTGAATTTCTTCAACCTGTAAAACTGGTATAATCAAAAGCAACTTAGAGATATGTGATATTAAATGAAATAACTACTGAACACAGTGCCTGGTAAATTATAAGCCCTTCAAAATATGAATTTATTTCAGCAATTATCATACCTCATTCAGGTAGAAACTAAGTCTTCAGTGCTCTTAAAATATGTTGTGTATATTTCTATTGTAACACTTGTCATCCTATACCGTAGCTATTTTTCATTTGTCTTTCTAATTATGAGCTTATTGATAGAAGGGATTTATTTAAAATTTTCAACTGCCTATTATGAGTCAGGTGGTATTATAATAATTTTTACATTTTATTTACTCTTATGTCCTTGAAAACCTTAGTCCATGGTATTTAAATAACTTATATTCAGATCCAATTTTCTGAAAGTGGTGATGCCTTTAATCATAACATATATTATTTTTATTTCAAAGTATAAAGATCTTGAAATGTGAACAGTAATTTTTTTTTACTAGTTCATTATTTTTTTTTTCCTGTCCCTCTTTTGACTTTTGGAATAAGTTTACAAATAGAGCTTTTTTCACATTTTGAATGCAATCTGTGACTATCCTAAAGAGTGAAATCTATTCAGGGAACAAATTTTGAAGTTATGCTTTATTGGTTTTATGTTTTTAATCAATTGAACTGCATCAACGGGTTCACCAGGTTCAATTTCGTTTTAAAATTAAGTGTAGCTAAAGAGGGAGGGAGGGGGAGAGAGAGAGAGAGAGAGAGAGAGAGAGAGAGAACAAACCACTAGATTTTACTCAATGTTCTGATTGGCATTTCAACAACTTATTGATGTTATGAGACTTTGATATTATTATAAAATTTTGAAACGTGAGAACATTTAATATAATTTGCTTTGTGACTATTTTGTCAAAAATCATATGAAACTACATTGCATTTTTTTGTGAGTCATGATAACACTGATCTGTGAGAGAATGAAGACAAACTGCCTTCTAGAGCAAAATGTCACAGACAAATTTCTCATTTATAGACTTCTGGTGTTTGTTTTTAAATGTAGGAGCAAAGTTTGCTAATTACTCAGGTGGGGAGATATTCTGGGTTCTAATTCTGCATTTCATTTAATTGAGTAGGCTTCTTGGAAGAGATAAATTTTGCACTGAGCCTTTGAAAACTTGAGGGCAATAATTTAAAATACAGAACAACAGGGGAGATCCTCAGTTAATATTTAGAACTTAACAAAGCAATGTTGGTGTGAAAACTAGTTCTTTGCATGCTATATGTGTACTTAAGTAAAATCCTTTGAATATGGAGATACTTTTTCATTATAAGTAAAGTCTATTAATAAACTTAAATTTGTTACAAGAAAGAGAATGTTTGAGAGGGTAAAATACATAATCATATCAAGATCTGTGGTGAGAAGTTTAGTCACTAAATAAAAGAAAATGTAATTGGTATAGTTAAGGAAATTGGAAAGGCGAGAAATTGGGAGAAATTTAAAGTGAGAAATGAATGAATTGAGACCTATTTAAAGACAGAGGTAGGTAAAATCTTAGAAGGCTCAGACAAATTAAATCTAAAGGACCATGATACCTAAAGTGAGAGAGCTGACTAGAAAACAAGAAATAAAAAGTTCTTATTTTCTTCGAGTTTATAGGACCTTAGAGAGCTTATATTTGAGCTGGAGACAGAAAATAAGTGGAACTATAAAGATAAACTAATAGAGAAATTGAGAAAGATGAATTATGTAGCTATATCTGATTAGAACAGAGAGAGTTGGAGAATTTAAGATATTAAAGAATAAGAGTAGAATAGAATAAAATGATGAAAAGTCTGTAAGTCAAATGTGAAGGTGAAGAACATAGACCATTGTGGATGGTCATGGGAGAAGTTACATGAGATTTAATGAGGTGAGTAATGTCAAAATGGCTTCTGAGTATTAGAATTTTTGCCATAGCATTGGGAAAGATAAAAAAGAGAGATTTAAAGAAATCAGTGAGCAGAAGTTTATGGTAGTCTACTCAGGGGATTATCAGGGCTGAGGCAAAACATTTGGCCATGAAAATAGAAAATAAGAAGGAAATCACTGTAATAAATACAGTCACATATCACTTAATGGTGCGGGTACATTCTGAGAAAAGCATCATTAAGTGATTTTGTTATTGTGTGAAAGTCACAAAGTGTATGTACACAAACCTATATATCAGAGCACACTACACACCTAGGCTAGGTGGTATAGCCTAGCGCTCAAAGTTAAGAACTTGTATTGCATTTTACTATAGTAAATGCTGTAGGCAACTGTAATACAATGGTATTTTATATCTAAATATAGAAAAGGTATCGTAAAATATGGTACACCTTTAAAGAACTGAAAGTTGTTCTGAGTAACTCAGTGAGTAAGTGGTGAGTAAATGTGAATGCCTAGGACCTTACTGCACACTATTGTAGACTTTGTAAACACTGTGCACTTAGGCTACGCTAATATTTTTAAAAATGTTTTCTTTCTTCAATAATAAATTAACCTTAGCTTATGGTAACATTTTTACTTTATAAGTTTTAAATTTCTATTTTTTTTATTCTTTTGTAATAACAGTTCTTATAACACAGTACGTTGTGTAGCTGTACAACATGGTTTCTTTTTTTATATTTTATTATGTAAGATTCTCTCTCTCTCTCTCTCTCTCTCTCTCTCTCTCTCTCTCTTTCTTTTTCTTTCTTTCTCATTTTCTCTATTTTGAAAAATTATCTTTTAATTTTTAAACTTTATTTTTGGTTAAAAAATAATAAACAAGTTCTGGTCAAGATGGCAGAGTAGGAAAATTCTGTGCTTGTCTCCCATAACAACCATTTGAAAATTACAACTAACCTATGAAACAACAACCAATGAGAATTATCTGAAGTTAGGCTGAACAGAAGTCTTATAACTAAGGCCATATAGAAAAAGCCATATCGAGACTGGTAAGAGGGGTGGAGAGGACAAAAGGCTGGTCTCACACTCACATGTGGTGGTTGAAAATCAAGAAGAATATCTCAGCTACAGAGGTCCCCACCCTGAGTAGCAATGGGTCTCAGCTTGTTCCAGGCTCCCCAGCCCAAAACTTCAGTCCTCAAAACTTCTGGCTGTTAAAATTGGTGGGGATTGTGGCTGAATGAGATGAAGGGCAGCTAGAGTGCCACGTGTTCCTCTTAAAGGGACTGCACAGAGACTTACTAGCGATGGACTTACTTGCTCTGAGCTACAGCAATGGGGAAGCAGTGTAAAAGCTGCCAGAGACATATGGAGATGAATTAGATTATATACTTTTGGGGCAATGGCTGGAGGGACAGCTCTCTTTCAGACAGAAGTGTTGGCATAAAAATTGTTCCTTTGTTAAGCCCTTTCCTGACCCAGTGTACAGACCTAGGCAGGCACGAAATCTCAATCTCCATCATTCTGGCTCAGACTGGTTGTCCCACTCTGGGGATTCCCTAAAACCCTGCCCCCACACAACTTTCGGGCCCACCCAAATCGCCTCCATCAATTTTTTCATACAAAAACTGTATTGTCTCATGTTGTGAACTTTCCTAAAATCTTTCAAAGGTTCACAAACCCCAGTCAAGCCACATCTAGCCTCAACATGCCCTGTACCTCTTGCTAAGCAACCCTTAGCACAGAATTAGTGGCAGCTGGCCTTAGTTTTCAGTTTAGTTTCTCCCAGGCACCTCCAAGTCCAACACAAGTGACATCCATTTGTAGGTCACATTTTAGCTCATATCACATGACCCAGGGAGGGGCACAAGCAGCTTGTTCTGCAACAAAGCCCCTCCTAGGAGGCCCCAGAACCACAAAACCCGGTGGCCAGCTTCAGAACACAGCAGAGTGCCATGCAACTAACTTCATAAAAGACACACCCACAGGTCAGTCTTAGCAGGCACCAGTGTCCTGATAAAGTTATTCTTGCTCTATAGCAGCAACTCTTTCACAACAGTTCCTCAACTGAAGTTTAAGCCAGTCCTCAAAACAAATCAGCCTGAGGGTGAATTCCTTCCTTTGATGTACCAACAGCAACTAAGGCTCAAAAACAATGGGAACGCACACACAACCCACATGAGGGACACACCTGAAGCACCCAGATTAGGTGACCCAGGAGACTGTACAACTGGGCCCCAGAGGACACTTTTTTCATTAGGCCACTTCGAGACCTAGAAATTCTACCTAATGCATTAAAAAAAAAAAAAAAAAAAAAACAAGGAGGCAAACAAAATGGTGAGGCAAAGAAACATCTCTCAAATGATAGAAAAGTACAACATTCCAGAAAACAAACTCAACAAAATAGAGACAAAGTACTAAAAACAGAGTTAAAAACACTAATTATAAGGATTCTCAATTATTTCAGTGAGAACTTAAAAAAAGATATAGAGAACATAAAAATGGAGATAAAATACATAAGAATCAGTCAGAATGAAGAAGGCAATAACTAAAATGAAGACTACAATAGAGGAAATCAACAGTAGATTATACGGGTAGAGAATTAAATTGGCAATTTGGATAAGATAGTGGAAAATAATAAAAAAAATGCTAAATACAAACAAACAAACAAACAAACAAACAAACAAATAAATAAATAAAGATTAAAGGGCCACTGGGACAACATCAAGAATATCGACATCAACATTATAGGGGTACCAGAAGGAGAAGAGAGAGAAAACAAGGAAATAAAAACCTGTTTAAAAAGATAATGAGGGAAAACTTTCCTCAGCTTGAGAATGAAATAGACATACAAACCCAGGAAGCACAGAGAGTCCTCAAAAGATGAAGTCAAAGAGGTCCACACCAAAACACATCATAATTAAAGTGCCAAAGGTTACAGACAACGGGAGAATCTTTGAAGCAGCAAGAGAAAAGCAGTTAGTTACCTACAAGAGAACTTCCATAAGGCTGTTAGCTGATTTCTCGACAGAAACTTTGCAGGCCTGAAAAAATTGGCATGAAATATTTAAAGTGAGGAAAAGCAAGGACCTACACCCAAGATTACTCTACCAAGCAAAGCTATCATTTAGAAGTGATGGACAGATAAAGAGCTTCCCAGACAAGAAAAAGCTAAAGGCTTTAATCACCAACAAATGAATATGACAAGAATTATTAAAGTAACATCTTTAAAAAGAAGAAAAAAATAAAATTACTAGTAAAATGGCACTAACCAAAATTATATCAATTAATTTAAATGTAAATGGATTAAATGCTTCCATTAAAAGACATGGCTGGCTGAATAAACAACACAATAAAACACTTCCATATGCTGCCTACAGAAGACTCAGTTCAGATCCAAAGACACACACAGACTAAAGTAAAGGAATGAAAAAAAAATAGTCCATGAAAATGAAAATGAAAAAAATTAAGCTGGTACAGTAATACTTACACCAGAAAAAATAGACTTTAAAATAAAGGCTAAAACAAGAGACGAAGAAAGACCCAGTAATACCATCTCTGAGTATTTATCAGAAGAATCCCAACACACTATGTCAAAAGGACATGTGTATCCATATTGCCCTTGAAGTATTATTTACAATAGCCAAGATATGGAGACAACCTGGGTGTCCACCTGTGGAACAATGAATGGATAAAAAGGAGGGGTAGATATATACAATGAAATGTTTTGTAGCCATAAAAAGGAATGACATCTTGCCATCTGAAAGAACATGGATAGATCTAAAAGGTATTGTGCTGAGTGGAATAAGTCAGATAGGGAAAGACAAATGTCATATGACTTCATTTACATATGGAATCTAGAGAACAGAATAAAGAAACAACAGAAACATGTTCATAGATACAGACAGCATTTTGATGGTTGCTGGATTGGAGGGTGGTGGCATGAATGAAGTGGGGAAGTTTGAAAAGCTACAAATGTGTAGTTACAAAATAGTCATGGGGATATAGCGTGTAGCAGAAGGAATATAATAATCAGTAGTATTGTAATAACTATGTGGTGTCAGATGGGTACTAGATCTATCAAGGTGATCCTTTCCTAAGTTATATAAATATCTAATCATTGTTTGATACACCTGAAACTATAATAGTATTGTATGTCAACTATAATTGAAAAAGTAAAAAAAAATGCTATTGGAAAAATAATAAAGCAAATTGTATAGCAAAATATTTTTGAAAATTAGCTAAAAGTATACAATGGAGAAAAGAAAGCTTCTTCAATAAATGGTGCTGGGAAAATTGGAAAGCCACATGCAAAAGAATGAAATTAGATTGCTGTCATCATACACCAATATTGACCCAAATGGTTCAAATACATAAATATAAGACCCGAAACAATAACTTGCATGGAAAAAAACAGATACTAAACTCATGGACCTTGGTTTATAGAATATTTTATGAATTAGACCTCAAAGGCAAGGGAAGTCAAAGAAAAATAAATGAATGGGACTATATCAAACTAAAAAGCTTCTACACAGCAAATGATACCATCAATAAAACAAAGAATCAACTAATTGAATTAAAGAAGCTATTTGCAAACAAAACCTTTCATGAGGAGCTAATATTCAAAATACATAAAAAACTTGTACAACTAAAGAACAACGAAAAAATATCCAATTAAAAAATGGGCAGAGGACCTGAACAGACATTTCTTTCAAGAAGACATACAAATGACCAACGGAGACATATGAAAAAATGCTCAACTTCACTGAATATTAAGAAAATACAAATCAAAACAACACTGAAATACCTCCTGACTCCCATTGAAATGGTTATCATCAATAGAACGAATAATAACAATTGTTGGAGAAGTAGGGAAAAAAGCAAATCTCATACACGGCTGGTTGGAATGTAAATTGGTAAAGCCATTTTGGCAAACATGTGGTGATTCCTCAAAAAATTAAGAATAGAAATATCATATGACCAAGCAATCCTTCTTCTGGGTATCTATCCCCCAAATTTAAAACAATTGATTTTTTGTTCATTAATTTTGTACCCTGTAACTTTGTTGATTTGTTTATTATTTCTAACAATTTTTTGTTGGACTCTTTGAGGTTTTCTATATTGAAGATCATGACACCTGCAACTAATTTGTCTTCTTGCTTTCAAATATAGATACCTTATTTTTTATTTTTTATTTTTTGCCTAATTTTTCCAGATATGCTTTTGACACTATATAGAATTGATGAGTGTGCTGGGCCTTGTTTCTGATCTGATGGGATAATATTTAAGTTTTCACCATCAAGGATGTTAGATTTTAGCTTGTCATAAATGACCTTTATTTTGTTGAGGTAGTTTCTTTTTGTTCCCATAATTTTTTTAGTGTTTTTAAATTTTTTTTTAATTTTTATTTTTTTTCAATTATAATTGACATACAGTATTATATTCGTTTCAGGTGTACAGCATAGTTGATCTTTTTTTTGCTTGTCTGGGAAATGATTTCTTTTTCAATTCAGAGTGATAACCTTGCTAGGTACAGTACTCTAGGTTTTAGGTTTCTTTCTTTCAGCAGTTTAAATATTTTCTACCTCTCAGTTCTGGCCTGTAATGTTGCTGCTGAGAAATCCACTAATAACTTTATGGAATTTTTTGTGCATATGACTTGTTTTTTTCTTCTTGCTGCCTTCAAGATTGTCTGTTTATCCAAAATTTTTGCCATTTGAATTATAATATGTCTTGGTTTGTGTCTCTTGGGTTCATCTTATTTAGAACTCTCTGTGCTTCCTGAATCTGGATTTTATTTTCCTTCCTCAGATTAGAAAAAAAAATTTAGTCATTTTTTTTTAAATAAGCTTTCTGCTCTTCTCTATCTTTTCTCCTTTTGGAAACCTTATAATGAGAACGCTACAGTGCTGATGTTATTCCAGTGGTCCATTATACTATCTTCATTTATTTACAATTATATTTTTCTTTTTGTTGTTCTGATTGGTTAATTTCCACTATTCTGTCTTCCAGGTCACTAATTCATTCTGGATTTAACTAATCTGATATTGATTCCTCCAAATGTGTTTTTTTACTTCAGTTATTGTATTCTTCATCTCTGATTGGTTTTTGATGATATTTTATATCTCTTTCTTTGCTTTATTTATTTATTTATTTATTCGTTTGTTTGTTTATTCGTTCATTCGTTTGTTCATTCGTTCGTTCTTGAAGTACAGAATTTTATTTAGCAACTGTTTACAATAGGAAAAATTTCTGTTGAGAAAGATCAGGTAGAAAATGTTCTTAATAAAATGGAATTTTAAGGTGACAAAAGTTTGAAAGACTACAAAATAGAAATAACACCACTATAGTTGGTTACTTTCATTTTAGGCATTGTTAATCACCAGATCTGTGTTTCCCTCTGAATTCTACACACAGTATGCACTACACAACAATTTATCATAAAATGCCTGCTTTCTACACACATTTTTGGACACATTATTGAAACAATATGAATACATCAGGTGATGAATAATCTCAGTAGTGTGTGGCATTTTGCAGAATTCTACCAAACAAAAGAACTGAATAGGCTGTGGGCAAAACAAATAAAAGAGTGTTAAGGTATAAAATATTTTAAATATTAATAATTAATTAAGACATGATATTGTATGTCATGAAAAAGAAAATTAACTTTTAGTAACACACTAAGAAATTTTATCTCCAAAGAGATTAGTGCACTGGCAAAGTATTCTGATAAAAGTGCAGGGCTGTAGACAGCAGTTACCCAAAACACCCTGCCTTGCCGTTCCCAAGGTAGTGATGGTCTTCACTGATTACTTTCTTTGCGAGAGATCCAGAAATAATTTGCAGCATGATCACCTGTCTGTTGAAGTTCCACTCTAAGCAGCAAACTTTAAAGTGCCAAAGAGGAGTTTCCAGTAGACAAATGGAGAAGAAAAGAGAACTATGTTAAATTTAAACTTAAAAGACAGTATAACAAACATGACCCCCATTCAAATCCCAGAGATGTGAGCAAGTCCCCAAAAGCAGTTGTTAGTTTTAAAACTGGACACACCTCATTTCTCAAAATACACAATACATAGAAATTTCAAGGATAATTAGAAAAACCATCAGAGAAATGCACAATGAAAATCAAGCTATTTAACTCAAATATCTCAGGGCTGAAACATACCCTCTATTCATACAGGTAGCACTGCCTCTTGCTTCTTAGCAGACGTACAGTTTGTCAAGGACACCAAATGGCTTTACAGAGCAACATTTTAAACTTTTCTTCTGGGCCAAGGTTAGCTCTATAAAGATTCAAGCAGCCCTGAAAGGCCTTTGAAGAGCAGGTTCCAAAGAGTCAAGGGTCTGGCCTTTCCTTCCCAGCATAAGGGCAAACACACAAAATCTCCTGTCAGGTTATAGTTCATATTTTGAAGAATCGAAGCATATTTGAAATACTCTTAAGGCATTTATTAAAAGTCAGTGCCAAGATTTCACATTAGCTTAAATTCAAATCAGTCTTTACATTTCTTTACTGAGTCTCCATCTCAGAATATCATGTAAAAAACACCTTTTCCAAGAATTAGTGTTACCAGTATACATTCAGTGAGCTTCATGGTCAGCCTCTTTATTCTCAATGGTGAACCAATTATATGTTAATACTGCTGTGATACAAGGTAAAAGCTCTTAACTCAAATTTATTAGAAAAGAAGTGAATTTTTTGAAAGTGCACTTTAAGAAGAGGTACTTTTTGCTTATGAAAAGAAACCAGTGAGCCCTCTAAGAATAATAAAAGGGAGTAGTTTACAGTTAAGCACATGATTTTGAGTGAAAAATTTATATGTTGCTCTGCTGGTCCAAGCTGTTAATACTCTTCTTGTTCTTTCCATAGGCCCCCTTCTTTAGGTATCACAAAGCCTTAATCTGTGGCATAGAGAATGTCCACAACCCTCTGCAATACAGGGTTGTTTTTCTTCTTACAGCTGCCAAAGTAGAAATCTCTCTTTCTCCAAGTCTTCAAAGGTAAGTTTAAATTGTATCAGTTTGGCTGCTTTCTCATATCAGTTGCCCACACCAAGATTCTTTCACACCACACCCAGACCAGCCTTAGGGGTTGCAGTAGTTCTCTGTGTTGCAATGGCTCTCTGTGGAGTCACACTGTGAGAGCTGAGGAGTTTCTTCAGTTTGTTCAAAGCTGGAGGAACAAGGGAAGAAGTCACTGAACTTCCTTGACCTTGTCTGGTAGCTTCAGAGTCACAGTCTTTTCCATCAAACTTTGCATTAAAAAAAATTTGGCCACAGTAATTATTTTGTAAATATCCATCCTCTTAGAACCCACTTGTAGTATTTTGAAATTCTGGTTGTATTAGTATCCTAGCTTAGTTTGGAATTTCATTTTCTTCAAGGCAATGGAGCCAGGGTACAGCATGTCCATAAAATGACAATAGGAAGCCCTTGAGCACAACTGTTCGATCTTTGTCAAATTTGACCACAGAGGCTCATTTCTCCATGCCAGCATTTCATGTTAACTTAGGTTATCGCTGATGACTAACACTGAGCCATCTTTGGCTCTCAGCAAACTGTGTCTTTTGGAGGTTCCTGGGTTCGGTTCTGTCTTCCACTTGTTCAAACCATCTGACTGGGCCTACCCATGGGATGACCTCACACATACCCCCATTAATGCTGAGGTAAAAAAAGTTATTTTTAAATTTTAGTTACATACAATATTATATTAGTTTCAGGTGTACCACATAGTGATTAGACATTTACATATCTTATGACATGATAACCCCAATAAATCCAGTACCTACCTGACACCATGCATAGTTATTATAATATCGTTGACTATATTCCTTGTTATACTTTACACCTCTATGACTATTTTGTAGCTACCAATTTGTACTTCTTAATCCCTTCCTTCTTTTCACCCAATTTTATCTGATAACCATCAAAATGTTCTCTGCATCTATGGATTTGTTTCTGTTATATTTGTTGGCTTATTATTCTTTTCTTTAAGTTTATTGAGGAAACATTGGTTAATGCAATTATATAAATTTCAGGTTTACATTATCATTTGATATCTATATATTCTATTGTGTAATTATCACCCAGAGTCCAGTTTCTTTCGTATATCTGATACCTTTCACACACTTCACCCTCCCCCAACACCTTATATTTGTCCACCTTTACCCTGTCCACCTCTTTTCTCCTTCTCCACCCCTTACCCTCTGGTAAACACTAGTTCATTGTCTATGTTCATGAATCTCTGTTTGTCCTATATATTTGTTACTTTTAGGTTTATATCCCACATATAAATTATACCATGTGATTTTCAACTTTTTCATTCTGGCTTATTTAGCATGATTATCTCGAGGTACATTTGTGCTGTTGCAAATGGTGATGTTTCATCTCTTCTTATGCCTGAGTAATGTTCCATTGTACAAATGAACCACAAATTTTTTAGTCAAACATCTATTTTAGAACACTTCAGTTGCTTCCATGTCTTGGCCACTGTGAATAATGCTGCTATGAACATCGGTGTGCAAATATACTCTCAGATATAAGTTTTCAAGTCTTTAAATAGCCAGTAGAAGAATTGCAAGATCATATGGTAGATCAATTCTTAGTTTTCTGAGGAACATCCATACTGTTTTGCATAGTGGCTGTACCAATTTGCAGTCCAATCAGCAGTGTATGAGTGTTCCTTTTCATCTGCATTGTCTCCAACATTTATTACTTGTTCTATTGATTATAGCTATTCTAACAGGTGTGAGATGGCATATTATTGTGGTTTTCGTTTGCATTTCCCTAATGGCTAGGGATGTTGAACCATTTTTTAATATATATATATATATATATATATATATATATATATATATATATATATATATATATATATTTGTTAGCCATTTGTATGTCCTCTAAGTAGAAGTGTCTTTTCAGGTCCTCTGCTCATTTTTTCGAGTGGATCTTTCTGTTGTTGTTGTTATTGAGTTGTATGAGTTCTTTATATATTTTCAATATTAGGCTCTTATTGGAGGCATTGCTTGCAAATATATTTTCCCATTCAGATAGTTCTCTTTTTACTTTGTTGACAATTTCTTTTGCTGAGCAGAAGCTTTTTAGTTTGAGGTATTCCTGTTTATTTATTTTATTTAGCCTTTACTTCCCTTGCTTTTGAGGTCAAATTCAAAAATCCTCTTTAAGTCTAACGTCCTTCAGTTTAGTTCCTATGTTTTCTTCTATGCATTTTATTGATTCTAGTCCTATGTTCAGATCCTTAATCCATTGTGAGTTAATTTTGGTGTGTGATGATAGACAAAAGTTTAGTTTCATTCTTTTGCAGATGGCCTTCAAGTTTCCCCAGCACCATTTATTGAAGAGGCTCTCCTTTCTCCACTGTATGTTTTTGGCTTTTGTTGTTGTTGTTGTTGAAAATTACTAGCCCATGTAAATATGGGTTTACTTCTGGACTCTCGATTCTGTTCCACTGGTCGGTGTGTCTGTTTTTCTGCCAATACCATGTCGTTTTGATTAATGTCGCTTTGTAGTATAATTTGAAGTTGTACAGAATGCTGCTTCCAGGTTCATTCTTTTTTCTCAGTATGGCTTTGGCAATTCGGGGTCTTTTGTGCTTCCATACAAATATTATGATTCTTTGTTCTAATTCTTTAAAAAATGCTGATGGGATTTTGATGGGGATTGCATTAAATATGTATAATGCTTTAGGTAATAAGGTCATTTTACAATTTGAAAATATGGAATATCTTTCTATTCTTTGGTATCTTCTTTGATTTCTTTTAAAAGGATCTTATAGTTTTTATTATTTAGCTTCACATGTTTCATTAGATTTATTCTTAGGAATTTATTCTTTTTGTTGCATTTGCAAAATGAATTATTTATTCCACTTCTTTTTCTGACACTTCTTTATTAGAGTGTAAAAATGCTATGAATTTTTTAACATTGATTTTGTATCCAGAAACATTACTGTATCTTCTTATTGTTTCTAGTAGTGTTTTATAGATTCTTTAGGGTATTCTATATACAGAGTCATGCCATCCATAAATAGTGACTGTTTGACTTTTTTGTTTTGTATTTGGATGCCTTTTGTATCTTTCTCTTGTCTGATTGCAATAGTTAGGATCTCCAATGTTATATTGAATAACAGTGGTGATAGTGGGCAGCCTTGCCTTATTTCTGATTTTGGAAGGTTTTTAATTTTTCACTTTTAAGTATAATGTTAGCTGAGGGTTTTTCATATATGGCCTTTATTATGCTAAGGTACTTTTCTTCTGTACCAATTTTGTTAAGTGTTTTGATTATAAATGGATGCCATATCTTGTTGAAGGCTTTTGTTGCATCTATTGATATGATCATATGATTCTTATTTTATAATTTGTTTATGCAGTGTATCACATTAACTGATTTGCATATGTTGAACCACCCCTGTGCCCCTGGGATGAAGCTCACTTGACCATGGTATATAAACTTTTTAATATGTTGCTGTATTCAGCTTGCTAGGATCTTAGGATTTTTGCATTTGTATACGTGAGAGATATTGTTCTGTAGTGTGTGTGTGTGTGTGTGTGTGTGTGTGTCTTTACCAGATTATGGTATGAGAGTAATATTGGACTCATAAAAGAGTTGTGAAGTATTGCCTCCTTTTTGAATTTTTGAATAGTTTGAGGAGAAGAGCTATTACATATTTGAATGTTTGGTAGAATTCACTGAACTTTAACATTTTGGTAGGCTTTTGATGATTGTTTCAATTTCCATACTGCTGATGGTTTTATTTAGATTTTCCATTTCTTCTTGATTTAGTCTAGGAAGGTTGTATTTTTGTAAGTATTGGTCCATTTCTCCGAGGTAATTAAAATTAGTATTATATAGTTTTTTAGAGTATTCTTGTGTGATCTTTTGTATATCTGTGATATCTGTTGTAATTTGCCCTTTTTCATCCCTGATTTTGTTTACTTGTGTCCTTTTTTCCTTTTTCTTTAGTGTATCTAAGCAGAGGTTTGTCAATTTTATTAACTTTCTCAATGAACCAGTTCTTTATTGCATTTGTTTTTTTTTTGTTTGTTTATTTATTCATTTTAGTGTTCAATTTCCTTTATGTCTGCTCTAATTTTGATTATTTCTTTCCTTCTGCTTACTTTAGGCTTCATTTGTTCTTCCTTTTCTTGTTTTTTAGATTAAACGTTAGCTTGTTTATTTGGGCTCATTCTTGTTTTTGGAGGTGGGCCTGTAATGATATAAATTTTCCTCTTATGACTGCTTTTGCCATTTTCCAACATTTTTGATATGTTTTGCTATCATTATCATTCGTTTCTATGTATCTCTTGATCTCTCTTTTTATTTCTTCTCTGACCCAGTTATTCTTCAGTAGCATGTTGTTTAATCTCCACCTATTTCTGGTTCTTCCCGCTTACTTTTTACAGTTGAACTCTAGTTACAAAGCATTATGATCAGAGAATATGGTTGATGTGGTTTCCACCCTCTTATATTTGTTGAGGCTATCTCTTCATCTCAGTATGTGTTCGATTCTTGAGAATGTTCCATGTGCACTAGAGAGGAATGTATAAGCAGCTGTTTTCAGATGGAAGGCTTTGTAAATGTCAATTATGTCCAGTTGGTCTAAAATGTCATTTAAGGATGTTATTTTCATATTGATTTTGTGTTTAGGTGATGTGTTCATATTCAACTATGGAGTATTTTGTTCTACTGCTATGATAGTGTTTTGGTCTGTTTCTCCCTTAGTTCTATTAGTGATTGGTTTACATATTTTGAGGCTCCCTGATTGGGATCATCTATATTTATAAGTATTATGTCTCCTTGGTGCATGATTCTCTTTATCATTATGAAGTGTCCCTCAGTATATATCTTTACATATTTTATTTTGAAGTTCATTTCATCTGATATTAGTACTGCTACTCCCACTTTTCTCTGAATGCAATTTGCTTGAAATATCACTTTACACCCTTTCACTTTGGATCTATATTTGTTTTGAGGCTGAAATAAGTCTTCTGGAGGCAGCATATAGTTGAGTTTTGTTTTTTGATTCATTCTGCAACTTCATGCCTTTTTATTGGTGAGTTCAGTATATTTACATTTAGGGTGATTATTAAAATATAAGGTCTTTTTATAGCCACTTTATCTTTTGCTTTCTGGTAGCTCAGTGTTACTATTGCTTCCTTGTCCTCGTGTTCTGTTTTCTTTATTTTGGTTGGCTTTTTTGGGGTTTCTCTCTGGTTTTTCTTGCTTTATGTTATATGCTTTGCTTCTCAATCTTCTGTGTGTGGTTATCATTATGAATATATAAAGGATATGTGTAAAGGATGCACACACACACACACACACACAGTCATTCCTTTTATTCTGCACATGACTTATCTCCATTCCCCTTTTTGAATTTGGATCTTTGAATCCTCCCCTTTTTAGTCATTGTTGTCTCAATTTTTCCCTATGTAAGCTGAATGTTCATTACTATCTTGCTATAGCAAATTTCTTCTTATTTTTAAGCTTTTAATGCCTGTTCCTAGTAAGGTTTGCACTCCTCTGCTTCTATCAGCCAGCTAGTTATCTTACTCCCAATTATCTATTTTTTTTTTGTCATTTTGTTTTAGGTGAACAAACCCCTTTCAGTATTTATGTAGTGCAGGCCTTGTAGTGGAGAATTCCCTTAATTTTTGTATGTCTGGAAAGGTCTTTATTTCTTTCTTTTTTTTTTTTAACATCTAAGGTAGAGCTTAGTTGAATACATTATTTTTGGCTGGTATTTCCTTGCAGTTAGTAGTTTAAATATTTGATTTCATTCTTTTCTGGCTTGTAATGTCTGCACTGAGAAGTCCAACGATAATCTAATGGGTATTCTTTCATAATTTACCATTTCTTTCTCTCTGGTTGCCCTGAGAATTTTATCTTCATCACTGATTTTTGATAGTTTAAATGCAATGTGTCTTGGTGAAGGCCTTTTTAGATTGTGATAATTGAGTGTTCTGTTGACTTCATGAATTCCAATCTCCAGTTCATTCCTTCATTTTAAGAAATTCTCAACTATTTTTC
Organism: Cynopterus sphinx; assembly: GCA_030015415.1. NCBI lineage: Eukaryota > Metazoa > Chordata > Mammalia > Chiroptera > Pteropodidae > Cynopterus > Cynopterus sphinx. The sequence continues at coordinate 43,232,119 of CM057388.1, forward strand.
TGAAAATACTTTCTAGTCCCTACTCCTTTTCCTCGCGTTTAATAATGCTTATTATTCTTATGTTTCTGCTCCTGAAGGCATCAGCTAGTTCTTATACTTCTATTTCATTATTTTTCTTTCTTTCGTTTCTCTTCTTCCTTCTGGTTTATTTCTATATATCTGTTTTTAATATCACTGGTCCTTTCCTCCATTTGGTCGAGTCTATTTCCCAAGCTTGTTATTTCACTTTTCAACTCTTGCAGTGTGTTCTTTATCTCCAGAAGTTCTATTTGGTTTTTTTTGAAAGTTTCAATCTCCTTGCTCCACTCATCTGGTTGTTTTTCAATTCCAGAAATTGTTGATTTGAGTTGTTTTGGATCTCATTGAGTGTTTTCGTAAGTACCATCCTGAATTCTCTGTCATTTAAGTTGCATATTTCTATGTCTGTAAGCTTATTTTCTGGAGATTTTTCTCTTTCTTTCTTAGATGCTTTTTCACCTCAGGTGTTCATGGTGTTTAATGGACTATTTCTCCTCCTAAGCATTAATGGAAATATATTGCTTTTTTTTCCATAAAAATGATTTATTATATAAAAGTCTCTCTTTAGCCTGCTGCAATGAAGGCACTTTTCTTTTGCTTTCCAATATGTGGTTTCTAATCCTCTTGGATCCCTTTTTATACAAAGCTTTACAAATGCCTTTTAATTTTCTTGTAAATATTTAATCACACTCATTACCCTTAGTTTCTATTCCTGTCAGTGTTAGCAATAGTTTTGGTAGTGTTCGCTCACACTCCCCTGGGGCTCCACAGTGTTTGGTCTTGGAGGGAATGGGGGGAGAGGCTCCTTTGGTTAGGTGTTTGGACCAGCTGCGCAGCTTCAGTTTTGCAACTGCGGCCAGTAAAAACTCAACTATTGTTTTTATGCCTTTCTGCTTCTCTGTTTTCTGCCCTGATGACGGGGTCCTGCTGCCAGTCGGCCACGGGGAGCTCATAGCTTTCCAGGCAGTTGTGTTCAGGGAATTCATCGATCTTTTTTCCTCTCCCCCTCCTCCTACAGGGAGCTCTAGCACCTGTGAGAGGCACCTTCTTTTTTTCTACCTGTCCATCACCCAGTACCAGGGTTTTGACTTGTGGTAGGTCTTAAGTGCAGATCCCACACACAGACATGCTGTTGTACAGTTTGTGTGTGTGTTTTTTTATTGTTGTTGAGTTTTAGATGTCCAGCTTATTGTTGTTTCAGGGAAAGATATCCGATAACGTCTCTCACTCTGCCATGTTTCCAAAGATCCTGCCATTTTATCTTTTGATTTCTGGTACCTCGATCTTTCCATTGCTTCCTTGTCCTTGTGTTTCTGTTTCTACATTTTGGTTGGCTTTTATGGGTTTTCTCTCTGGTCCTCCTTTTTTTATGTTATTTAGTTCAGTTCTGAATCTTATGACCTGTGGTTATCATTTTGAACATGTAAAGGATGCTTATATACATAAAGTCATCCGTTTTCTTCTGCTTTTGTCTCATCTCCATTTCCAATGCCAGTTTGGATCTTTGAGTTCTCCCCATTTTAGGCATTGTTGTCTCATTTTGTCCCTATGTATGTTGAACATTTATTTCTATCTTGCTATAGCAAATTTTTTGTTGTTGTTGTTTAAGCTTATAATGCCCTAATTTTAGTAAGGGTTGCATTTCTATGCTTCTCTTTCCCTGAGAGTCACTTTACTCCTAATTACATTTTTTTTGGTCATTTCATTTCAGTATTTTCTGTAGTGCAGGCTTCATAGTGGAGAATTCACTCAATTTTTGTATTTCTGAGAAAGTCTTTACTTCTCCTTTATATCTCAAGGAGAGCTTAGCTGGATACATTATTCATGGCTGGTAGTTCCTTTCACATAATAGTTTGAATATTTTATTCCACTTCTTTTTGGCTTGTAAGATTTGTGCTTAATAGTTCAATGATAATCTAATGGATTTTATTCTTCCTGGCTGCCCTGAGAATTCTGTTTTTGTCTTTGATTTTTGATAATTTTAATACGACGTGTCTTGGTGAAGGCTTTTTGGGTTGAGATAATTGGATGTTCTGTTTACTTCTTGAATTCTAAGCTCCAACTCATTCCTTAGATTTGGGAAATTCTTGTCAAATATTTTTCTGAAAATGCTTTCTAGTCCCTACTCCCTTTCCTTCCCTTCAAGAATGTCCATTTTTCTTATTTTTTCTCTCCTCCTGGTATCAGCTTCTTCTTGTATTTCTCTTTCATCTCTTTTCATTCTTTGGTTTCTCTCTTCTATTTTCTGATTTATTTCTAGATTTCTTTTTTTGATATCACTGATTCTTTTCTCCATTTGGTCTACTGTATTTCCCAAGCTTGTTATTTCATTTTTCATATCTTGCAATGTATTTATCTGCAGAAGCTCTCTTTGGTTCTTCTCTAGGGTTTCAATCCCCTTGCTAAAGAACTCATTCTGCTCATCTAGCTGTTTTTTTTTGTTTGTTTGTTTGTTTTTGTTTTTTTATGATTCCTGAAATTGTTGGTATGAATTTCTTGGATCTTATTTTTTTTTTCAGAATTACCATCCTGAATTCTGTCATTTAAGTCGCATATTTCTATGTCTGTAAGCTTATTTTATGGAGATTTTTCTCTTTCTTTCTGAACTGCCTTGTCACTTTGGTTATGTATGGTGTTTAATGGACTATTTCCCCACCTGTGCATTAATGAAAGTGTGTTCTATTTTTTTTCCAGAAAGATTTATTATATAAAGTTCTCTCTTTAGCATGTTGTATGGAAAGAGCTTTTCTTTCGGTTTCCGTAGGTGGCATCTGAGCCTCTAGGATCCCTGCAGTATATAGTTTTTATAATGCCTTTTTTTCTTATTAATATTTAATCATGCCCACTTCCTTCAGTCTCAGTCCCTGTCAGTATTAGTGACAGTTTTAGTAGCATTTCCTTAGATTCCCCTGGCCCTCCTTTTATCTAAGGAAGGTTGCTCTATTTGGCTCTTTTTTTACATCTCTATGGGGTAGAGTCCCTCTGGATTGAGGAATAGGGACTGTGGCTCAGCCTCAATTTTGCAACCATAGCTGCTAATAATCAACTGTTATTTCTCTGCAGGCCCCACTTCCTTGCTTTCTGCCCTGATGCCTGGACCCTGCCGCAGGCCAAATGATCACTGTACTTCCAAGTAGGGTTATTCAGGGAACTCGCTGCACCTTCTCTCCTCTCCCTCCTCCTACAGGTAGTTCTGGCTGCTGTGAGAGGCAGCTTCTTTGTTTCTTCCAGTCTACCACCTGACACCTTGGGTTCTGATCTGTTGTAGCTCTTAAGCACAGATCCCATGCTCAAACAAGGTTTTGTTCAATTTGTGTTTTTTTTTTTTGTTGATATTTAGATATTCAATTTATTGTTTCAAGGGTGATATCTGGGGATGTCTCTCACTCCTCCATGTTTCTTATGTCACTCAAATGGGAGGTCTTTTTGAGCAATGCAAGCAGATAATGTCTATGAAACAGCAATAAATATCCTTGGAACAGGCACTGCTGAGAACTCTTTGTGAAATTCCTTCTGAGTACATGGAGGGGCCACATTCTGAGTTAAGTTTCCCAAAATAAAGAGGCAGCCTAACAAATGGGCAAATGTAATTATAAATCATATTTGTTATACAAAGTCAATATCCTAATTATATAAAGATATAACACAACACAATAGTAAAAATAACATCTAATTAAATTGGGCTGAGACTGAATAGAATGTTTTCTAAAGAAGACATATAGATGACCATCAGATGTATCAAATATGCTCAAGTTTACTACTCATTGGGAAATTGCAAATCAAAATCATGATGAGATGCCACCCCACCATTGTTAAAATGACCATTATCAAAAGAGGAAAAATGATAAGTTTTGGTGAGAGTAGGGAGAAAAGGGAACTTTTGTACACTATTGGTAAGAATGTTAATAGGTGCAGAAACTATGGAAAAAAGTATGAATGTTTCTCAAAAAATTAAAAGTAGAACTACTGTATGATTCAGCAATTCCATTTTTGGGAATTTATCTAAAGGAAATAAAAATAGTAATTCAAAAAATAATATGCACCACTATGTTGAATGCATATTACTTACAATAGCCAAGATATAAAAGCAACTTAAGTATCCACCAATGGACGAATATATAAGGAAGGTGTTAATTTGCATTTCCCTGATGATTAGTTACTTTGAGAATATATATATATATATATATATATATATATATATATATATATATATATATATATATAAACATGGAGGAGTGTGTGTATATATATATATATATATATATATATATATATATATATACACACACACACTTCATATATATATATGGAGTATTATTCAGCTATACAGAGAATAAAATATTGCCATTTACAAATTTACAACATGGATGAATCTTAAGGGCATTATGCCAAGTGACACAAATCAGGTGAGAAATAGAAATACCATATGAGATCACTTATATGTAGAATCTTAAGAAAAAACTAAACTCACAGAGGGCTGGGCAAATGTGTGAAGACAGTCAAAAGGTAGAAACTTGTGTAATGAGGATGTAATATACAGCATAGCAACTATAGTTACTCATACTGTTTTCTATATTTGAAAGTTGCTAAGAGAGCAAATCTTAAAAGTTCTTATCACAAGAAAAAATTTAAAACAAGAGTGTTTATAATACTGGTATCACATTAATTATAGTCTTTACTATGCAATAACATAATTTTTTCTAAGTAAAAATTTGTCAGGCCTGTTGGAGTATTTTTTAAGAAAGAAGGCTGATTTCTTCCATAAATAAATATTAAAAAAAAACAGTGAGTGAGAAAATAATAATAATAATTAAAATAAATTATATTTTAATTATGCCATGAGTTATATTTATTTAATATACCAGTTATTCCACTACCAAAAAAAAATTACAATGCATATGCAAACAAAAGACCAAACATAATACAATTTGAATTAACAATATGAATGTGACTTATTTTTCTATTTTGTTGACATTAAATTGTATGGAACTACTTCAGTATGGGTTTATTTGAATTCCATTTGCTTATTCTATTGTATGAACAAATATTCCCATTTTTCCACTGTTTTTCTGTGTTTAAAGAACAGTAGGAACTGTGCTATCTTATGTAGTCTGAGAAGGAATGAACAGATATTGGGTTAATTCATCAAGTTAGAGTGAGAAAAGATAAAAGATAAAAATGCCTTAAATATTTAATGTCAACTTAAAACATATAAATGTACACTGAATCACACATCCTTTATTCTAGCACCAAGACTTTTTGAGTATGGGTATCTTGAAGATATTCCATGTTTACTTTCTTACATAAATTATATTCATTCCAGTTTCAGTTATTTAAAATGTGAATCAAGAAATTAAAAATGTTTGCAAAGTAATCTAAGGGCGTAATCCTAGATTATAATGTTTTACCCCCAGTCATTTATAATTATGTAATCTGCACCTAATTTGACAGCAAATATATGCAATAATGCTTAATAGATATTTTCAAATTTTGATTTAGCTTCCATAAAACATTTTTCTTTATGTACCAATTTCATTATCTTACATAATATTTAAATAAATTTTGTCACTGTAAGTCATATGTAAATTATATAATTGCAACAGGTATAACTGGCATAAACATATTTAGAGCAAACAGTTGACTCCAGGTATGTATTGTATCACCTGCTGTTTTATACAATAAAGTAGCCATTAGCAACGTATAACAATATAAGTTTAAATTTAATTTAACTTAAAATTCAATTCCTCAGTCAAACTTTTCAAGTGTCCAATATCTACATGTGGTTAGTGGTTTCTCTGATAAACAGGGCATATATGGAACACTTCTATAATTGCAGAAAGTTCTATTGGATCTCCGTGCTCTAGAAAGTATCCAATAGCTGTGTGATTTGAATATCATTTAAATATTTATATGGGGCATTAATCAGACAAGTTGATTAAGTAGAAGTTATTTAAAACTTGAAGTATTGTTGAATTACACACTTGGAACCTATTTAATTTTATTAACCAATGTCACCCCAATAAATTTAATTAGAAAAAACTTGTACTCTACTATGATGGTTTGCTTGTCAAGAAGTTAAATCTACTTTTGTCAGAAAGCATTGAATTAGTACTACATGCGACAACTTGATAATAAACAAATATAAATGTGGACACTAAAATTTCCTAGTATTACTCTTTTAAAAGTACTTTTTAAATTTAAATTGATTCGGGTGACATTTGTTAATAAAATCATATAGGTTTCAAGTGTATACATCATATGTATATTGCATTATGTGTTCACAAGCGAAAGTTAAATTTCCTTCCTTTGTCATCTGTTTAACTCTCCTTACCCTCATCAACCTCTCCTCTTCTCCACCCCTTTGTCTGGTAACAGCTAAACTATTGTCCATGTCCATGAGTCTCTGTCATGTTTGCTTGTTGTTTTCAGTTGTGTATCCCACATATAAGTGAAATCATACACTTTTAAAGTATTTTCAGTTCAAAATTCTCATAGAGAACTAACAGAACCCATGAGCATCTGTTGAGCTCCACAGATAAACATTTTTTTTAAAAAATTATCCAAGTGATGGAGTCAGAGTTTAAATATGGAGAATAACACAGTCATATTTGTATTGGAAATGTAAAAGACAAGAAATAGATAGGAAGCTCAGAAAATGATACATGTAGGAATAAAGAGAAAAGTATTCTTTTGAGAAATATTTTTCATGTGAAAGCAACAGATTTAGATGTGAAAAGTGAAAGAGATGAATTTCAAAGGAGTCATAGATTTGAAATTGGGTAATAGAGTGGAGAATTTCTGAGAAATAACATACACAAGACAGGAAAATGTGTATAAGAGAACTGAGAAAGAATAGTTCATATAATAATTCATGGGCACAAGATGGGTTGGGAAATGGAGAAATAAAAATTATACTTATAATTGCAAAAATAAAGGAATAACTGAGAGACTCAGTTTTAAAAACCAGGTTTGAAAGCAGTAAGAACATAAGAGAATTGGTAGAAGGTTGTGGACATTGTAGAATATTAAAGTTTATTCTTTCTGAAATTAATCAGTTATAAAATTCAGGGTATAGCCATGTTGGTGGGGTGTCTAAAGGTCCAACAATTTGAAGGCTAGGTTACGAGGTGAGTAACCTTCATAAATGTTTGAATAACACAAGTGGCAATAATAAAATGGGAGCTGCCATATATTGAGAATTTACAGTGGGCCAGGTATATTGCCACATTGTCTTACTTTATTATTAATCTCATGGGATACTATAATCTCATAATACATATGAGGAAACTGAGACTCAAGCAGATTAAGTTTCTAGCCAAGGGTTGTATTGTTGATAAATATTTAACCTTGATATAAATTTAGGCCTTTTTGGTCTAAAATATATACACTTTCCTATATGTCAAAGATGAGAAATAATTTATCAGCCATATATGAAACTTTACTTTTCACTGTGTGAATGCAATGTCTTTTTATTTTCATATTATATTAGTAAATTAGAATATAAAGTCTCTTAAATTAAAGGTCTATTTTATTTATATATAGACATAAATAAGCATTTATATAATTAAATATTCCTAAAGTTCCAAGAATTTAAAGAAGATGAATATTTAAGATTTTCAATGTGGTAGAAAAAAAGTATTCTTGAAGAAACCAGCTCAGAAATGTTTAGACAAATACAGATTTCTAACAGTAAGCAAATACAGTAAAGTTTCTAAATACAAAATCAACATTCAAAAATCAATAGTTTTCCTATATTCTAATAATAAAGTGTCAGAAAAAGAAGTAAAAAAATTAATTCCTTTCACAATTGCAACAACAACAACAACAAAAATATCTAGGAAGAAATCTAATGAAACATGTGAAGCACCTTGGACTTAAAGATGATTTTATGAGTTTGACCTCCAAGGCAAGGGAAGTAAAAGCAGAAATAAATGAATGGGACTACATCAAACTGAAATGCTTCTGCTTAGCAAAAGAAATCATCAACAAGGTAAATAGAGAACTATTTGAATAAAAAAATATATTTGCAAGCAATGCCTCCAATTAAAGCCTAATATTCAAAACATACAAAAAACTCATACAACTCAATAACAACAAGAAAATAAACAATTTAATCAAAAAATGGGCAAAGGATCTTAACAGACATTTCTTCCTAAAGGACATGAAAATGGTCAACAAATTTTTGAAAAGATGCTCAACATTGCTAGCTAGTAGGGAAATACAAAGCAAAATTAAAATGAGATACTATCTCACACCTGTTAGAGTAACTATAATCAACAGGGCATGTAATAACAAATACTGATGAAGATCTGGAGAAAAAGAAACCCTCATACACTGTTGGTGGTACTGCAAATTGGTACAGCCACTATGGGGAACAGTATAGAGGTTCCTCAAAAAACTAAGCGTTGATCTATCAAATGATACTTCAATCCTTTTACTGGATATTTACCTCAAAGACATGAAAATAAATTTCTGAAAAGATATCTGCAAACAAATGTTTACAGCAGCATTATTCATGGCAACCAGGACATAGAAGCAACCAAAGTGTCCTACAATAGATGGTTGGATAAAGAAGCTGTGGTACGTATGTACAATTGAATATTACTCAACCATAAGAAGAGGTGAAATACTGCCATTTGTGACAACATAGATGGACCTTGAGATAATCATACTAAGAGAAATAAGCCAGAAAGAAAATGTTGAAAATCACATGATACCACTTATATGTGAAATATAAACCTAAAAGCAACAAAGGACCAGGACAGACAAAGAGAGACTCATGGATATGGACTATAGACTAGTGGTTACCAGAGGGTGAGGCTGGGGGAAAGGGGAAAAAAGATGGGTAAGGGGGTCAAATATGTAGTGACAAAAAGAAATCTAACTATGGCAGGTGAACACAGAGTGTAAATATATATATATGCTTAATTGTTAAAGTGTGCAGATGAAACATTGGATATTATTAACCTTTGTCACCATAAAAATAGATAAATAAATGAATTAATTAAAAAAAATTAAAAAATATTAGTTTTTATAATTTGGTAAAACTTTCTTAAAATAATTTAATAATTTTTATTTAATAATAATAACCATGTCTTCTCTGATTTATCAATATTAAGTGTAATACAAGCATACATTTCTATTCTACTTTTATTCATACATTTCACTCAACTTATATAGTTTTATAAGTCAATTAAGCCAGCATCTCTTTTCATTAATGCTAAAGATTCTAAAAATGTAGGTAGATGAAAGAGGCACAGTTCATTCCTCTGAAGAAAAAAATCAAAGCAGTTACAGAAACAAAGAGCAAACGGCAAGGAAAAATCACCTGAGATCTACATGAACAAGCTATACAACTAGGGAGAAATGTAAGAAATCACCATGCTCTGACAGAATGTAAGACAATCTGAGGACAAGAGGCTTTCTGGTCCTGAGTGGCTGAGTGTGATGGAGGCTGCAGCAGGTGCAGATGCCTCTTAAATGGGCCATGTCCGCAAATGGACTTTGTGATGACAGTCCTGCTCGCTCTGCACCCGTGCCAATTCAGCTGCGCAGCGGTCACCAGGGACTTGCAGGTTGACATTGGGTTGTCAGAGTGAGAGCCAAGATAAAACTCACTCTGTACAGAAGTGCTGGGGATATCCATTATTGCTCTGTTGAACCCTTCTCCCTCCCAGTGAGCGGACTCATTACTGCTATAGCAGAGACATCACCAAACTAGATAACAGATGTCACTCAGCCCAGATGATTTCCTGATACTTCCTCTTCCAACTCATGGCCCTACTCATGGCCCAACCCAAGTCATTGCCAGGAGTATCCTCAGTGAGTCAGGTGTTTCTAGCTGAGCAGCGCCTAGACTCTTATTGGTGACAGCTGGCCTCAGTTTTTGGTGTAGCCTTCTGAGGTAACTATAAACAAAGCATCTGTGGATTTCTCACTAAATCTTAACAGTGGGCCTCAGAGGAGTAAATATAGCCTGAAGCTGAACGCCTCTCAGGACTGTGTCACAGGATGCCTACACAAATCCACATAATAAGACTGGAAGACTGAGGAGCTTTGCTGAATACATAGAAACAAACACAGAAAGGAAGCTTAAATGGAACAAAGAAGCAGAAACCATATGAGAGAACAGAACAGAAATCCAGAAATAATGAAGCCAAGCAATCTAACAGATGCAGAGTTTAAAACGCTGGTTATAAAGTCACTCAATGAACTTATGAGAAATGTGGATGAATTCAGTGACAACTTCAATAAATAGGTAAAAGCATAAAAGTAGAAATGGAAATCATAAAATAAAATCAGTCAGAAATAAAGAACACATTATCTGAAATGAGAAGAATATTAAATGGAATACACAAAGGGAATAAAGAAGATCAAATGACCTGTATAGAAGATGATAAAGCCAAGGACACTCACCAAGAATGACAAAAAAAAAAAAAAGAAACCAAAACTATAATAATAATTTAAGAAGCCTATGGGACATTATTAAAGGTAAAAATACCCATGTCATAGGCGTACCAGAAAAAAAAGAACAAAACAAGACATTGAAGAACTATTTGGAGAAATAATGATGGAAAACTTCCTTAACTTGGTGAAGAAAATAGACATAAAACCCCAGGAAGCTCAGAGAATCCCCAAAACCAGGAACCTAAAGAGGTCTACACAAAGGCACATTATAATTAAAATGCCAAAGAGGGAATCTTAAAAGCAGCAAGAGAGAAGCAGTTAGTTACCTACAAGAGAGCACCTATATGACTGGAAGCTGATATCTTAAAAGAAACTATGCAGGATAGAAGGGTTTAACACAAAATATTCAAAGTGATGAAAACCCAGGATCTACAACCAAGAATATTTTATCTTGCAAAGCTATCATTTAGAATTGAAAAACAGATAAATACCTTCCCAGACCAAAATAAGCTAAAGGAATTTATTAACACCAAGTCAGTATTACAGAAAATGTTGGAGGGACCTCTTTCAGAAGAAAAAAAAAAAACAGGTATCAAAAACAGGAATAAAGAATGGCAATAACTACATTTCTATCAAAAAGTACCTCAAATAGAAAAGAATTAAGTGCTCCAGTTAAAAGATAGAGTGGCTGAATGGATTAGAAAACAAGACCCCTACACATGCTGCCTACAAGAGACTCACTTCAGATTAAAAGACACACACACACACACACACACACACACACACACACACACACACACTAAAAGAAAGGAAATAAAAAAATATATTGCCTTGATGGACCTAGAGTGTGTTGAGCTGAATGAAATGGGTCAGATAAAGACAAATATCGCATAATTTCATGTACATGTGAAATCTAAAGAACAAAACCAACAGCAACAACAACAAAAGTGGAAATAAACTCATAGATTCAGAGAATATTTCGAGGGATGCTAGATGGGAGGGAGGTTGGGGGAAACAAAAAAAGGCAAAGGTATTAAGAGCTACAAATGGATAACTAAAGAACAGACATGAAAATGTATAGTGTAGCATGGGGAAGATGGTTAATAATGTTGTAATAAATATGTAAGTAGCAAGAGGGGTACTAGATTTAGTAAGGTGAGCACTTTGTGAGTTATGTAGATAACTGATCACTGTGTTATACAACTGAAACTGGTATATTATTGCATGCCAAGGATAATTGAAAAAAAAAGACTTTGAATTTTACAATGTAAATACAAGCAACTAATTGTCTATTGTATTTCAATAAAGAAGAAAAAAATGAAAAAAACATTTAAAAATTATAAATTAATATTTAACTAAATTGCACTTTTTTGAATGAACTATTTTAACAGTATTTGTTTTGATGTATATTAGCTTACATATAATTTCAAAATCTTTAAGTGGTTCAAAATCATGGACTGATACTAAATTAGTTAATTAATGGATTCATAGGATGTCTAGATATTTTTTCAATTTTATTATTTGCTCTATTTTTATTTCTTTTTATTAAAATTAATGAGGTAAAATTGGTTAGTAAAATCATATAGGTTTCAAGTGTACAATTCAATAATACATCACAGGTATATTGCATTGTGTGTTCACCACTCAAAGTTAAATTTTCTTCTGTCACCATACATTTGACACCCTTTACCTTTATCTAGCTATCCGCTTCCCCCATGTCCCTCTGGTAACCAATAATTTGCTGTTTGTATCCATGAGTCTCTGTTTTTCTTGTTTGCTTGTTGCTTTCAATTTTATATCCCACATATGAGTGAAATCACATGGTTCTTAAATTTTCTGTTTGACATATTTCTCTTAGCATGATAATATCAAGCTCCATCCATGCTGTCAGAAGTGGCAGTAGTTCCTCTTTTCTTATGACTGAGTAATATTTTACTGTATATATGTACCACCTTTTCTTTATTCTATCATCTATTGAAAAGCACTTTGTGTATTTTCATGTCTTGGACACTGTGAATAATACTGCTATGAAGATCAGTGTGCATATATCTTTATGGATAAATGTTTTTAAATTTTGAGGGTAGATACCCAGAAGATGGATGCTGGGTCATTTGAAAATTGTATTATTAGTTTTTTAAGGAATCCCCAAAATGTTTTCCATTAGTGAACATACCAATTTGCTTTTCCACTAGCAGTGTCTGAGGACTCTTTTTCCCCTATGATCTCTCCAACACTTTTTATTTTTGTTCTGTTGATGATAGCCATTCCAGCAGGTGTGAGGTGGTATTTCATTGTGGTTTTGATTTGCAATTCCTTAATAGCTAGTGAAGTTGAGCATCTTTTCATACATTAGGTAGTCATTTGTATGCCTTCTTGGAAGAAGTGTCTGTTCCTGTCCACTGCCTATTATTTAATTGCATTGTTTTGTTTTTTTTTTTGAGTTGTATGAGTTTTTTTTATGTATTTTGGATATTAAATCCTCATCAAAAGCATTGTTTGAAAATATATTCTCCATTTGTATGGTTACCTCTTTGCTTTGTTGATGTTTTTTTTTTTTTCAGATGCTTTTGGTTTGATATAGCCTCATTCATTTATTTTTGCTTTAACTTCCTTTGCCTCTGAGGTAAAATTCATAAATATTCAAAATCAAGGTCCAGTGACATCAGAAGGATGGTGGAGTGAGAGACTTCCCTAGATCTCTCCCCTTGAAAAAATAATAGGCTGAACATCTAAAACTCAACAACCTTCCCCCAAACTGCACACCACCATGTATCACCCTAGGATTTGAACATAAGAGTTACCACAGGTCAGAACCCCAAGTGTTGGGAGATAGACTGAAAGAACCAAAGAAACTGCTTCTCAAAGCAGGAGTTCCCTGTAGGAGGATTGAGAGAGGAGAAGGTGCTGCAAGTTCCTTGAACAGTCTTACCTGGGAGAGCTCTGAGATCCCTGCAGCTAGTGACAGTGCCCAAACTTCAGGGCAGAAGACAGAGAAGCTGGAATAGTAGAAAGTGGGAATGGAAGAGAAACAAGAGTTTATTTTTATCAGCTGAGGTTGCAAAACCAAGGCTGAGCTGCAACCCCTGTCCCTCAACCCAGGGGTCCCTTTCACCTATATCCTTCAAGACAGAACACTGCAGAACCCCAGGGGAATCTGAGCAAATGCTACTGACACTGTCGCTAACACTGACAGAAACTGAGACTGAGGGTAGTGAGTGTGATTAAACATCCAGAAAAAAACAAGATATTATTAGGACTTATATAAAGTAGAGATTCAAGTGTCTTAGATGCCACCTACTGGAAACCCAAAGAAAAAAACACCTTCTTTGCAACAAGCTAGGGAACATTATATAATAAATCTTATTTATGGGGGGAAAAAATCAGAATACACTTCTGTTATTGCCCAGGAGGAGAAATAGTCCATTAAACAGCCTGAACAACCAAGGTGACAAGGTATCTCTGAAAAAAAGAGAAAAATCTCCAGAAAATAAGCTTACTGACATAAAAATATGCAACTTAAATGACAGAGAATTTAGGAAGGAACTTCTGTAAAAACTCAAAGATATACAAAATGAATCATATCAACAATTTCAGCAACTGAAAAAACACCTAGATGAGCAGAGCAAAGAGATTGAGACCATCAAAAGAACAAAATAGCACTTCTGGAGATGAAGAACACACTGCAGGAGATGAAAAATGAAATAGAAAACTTGAGAAATAGAGTCAACCAAATGGAGGAAAGGATCAGTGATATTGAAGACATAAACCTAGAAATAAATCAGAAGGAAGAATAGAGTAAGCGAAGAATAAAAAATAATGAAAGAGAAATTCAAGAACTAGCTGATATCATCAGGAGAGGAAACATAAGAATAATGCGCATTATGGGCATTATCAAAGGTGATGAAAAGGAATAGGGACTAGAAAGCATTTTCAGACAAATAGTTGATGAGAATTTCCCAAATCTAAGGAATGAGTTGGAGCTTAGAATTCAAGAAGTAAACAGAACACCCAATTATCTCAATCCAAAAAGGCCTTCATCAAGACACATTGTATTGAAATTATCAAAAATCAAAGACAAAAACAGAACTTTCAGGGCAGCCAGGGAGAGGAAACAACACCTTATAAAAGAAAACCCATTAGATTATCATTGGACTATTCACCACAAACCTTACAAGCCAGAAAGAAATGGAATCAAATATTCAAACTACTATGTAAAAGGAACTACCAGCCAAGAATAATGTATCCAGCTAAGCTCTACTTTAGATACAAAGGAGAAATCATTTTCAGACATACAAAACTAAGAGGGGTCAGCTCACCTAAAACAAAATGACAGCAACAAATAAAACATAATAAAGAGTAAGGTGACTAGCAGGCTGATAAAGCAGAGTCGGACAACCCTTACTAGGAACAGGGCATTATAAACTTAAAAATAAGAAGAAATTTGCTATAGCAAGATAGTAATAAAATGTTCAGCATACATAGGGACAAATTGAGACAACAATGACTGAAAAGGGGAGGATTCAAAGATCCAAATTTGCGAAGGTGAATAGAGATAAGGCATATGCAGAAGAAAAGGGACACAACACACCAAAGGTTCAGACTGAAGTGTATAACATAAAACAAGAGGGAAAATCCACAAAACTCAAACAAAATAAAAAAGTTTGAAACAGAAGGACAGGTAATCAATGGAAACACCGATCTGCCAGAAAACAAAAGATAAAATGGCTATAGGAATACTTCATATTTCAATAATCATCCTAAATGTAAATGGACCGAACTCACCAATAAAACATCACAGAGTTGCAGATTGGATCCAAAAGCAAAACACAACCATATGCTACATCTAGGAGACACATATTAGTCTGAAAACAAATGTAGGCTCAAAATAAAAGGGTGGAAAATGACATTTTAAGCAAATGGCATTCAGAAAATAGCAGGAGCAGTGGTATTAGTATCAAATGAAATAGACTTCAAAATAAAAAAAAAAAAGGTAAGAAAGATACTAAGGCATACTTCATAATGATAAAGGGAATCAAGAACCAAGACGATATAACATTTATTAATATTTATGCTCCCAGTCAGGGAGCCCCTAAATGAATAAGCAATTACTAACAGAACTCAAGGGAGAAACACATCAAAACACTATTGTTGTAGGAGATCTAAATACTCTGCTTTTGAATATGGACAGATCATCCAAACAGAAAGTCAAGAAGGAAATATCCTCCTTAAATTACACATGAGACCAACTGGGCATAATTGACATTTACAGATATTTTCATCCCCAAAGAGCTGCTTATACATTCTTTTCTAGTGCACATGGAACATTCTCAAGGATTGACCACATACAGGGACATGGAGATAGCCTCAATAAATATAAGAGGGTTGAAATCATATTAACCATATTCTCTGATCATAATGCTTTGAAGCTGGCGATCAACTGTAAAAAGGAATCAGAAAGTACAGGAAATAACATGGAGAATGAACAACATGATAATGAAGCATAACTGGGTCAGAGAAGAAATAAAAAGAGAGATTAGAGGTATATAGAAACATATGATGATAATAGTACAACATACCAAAACTACTGAGACATGACAAAAGTGATAATAGCTGGAAATTTCTTATCAATACAGGCCTATCTCAAAAAATAAGAATTAGCCCAAATAAACAATGTAAGGCTTTGTCTTAACAAATTAGAAAAGGATGAACAAATGAAGCCTACACTCACCAGGAGGAAAAAAAATCAAAATTAGAGCAGAAATAAATGAAATCAAAAATTAAAAATAAAAAAAACAATAGAAAAAATAAATGCAACAAGGAGCTGGTTCTTTGAGAAGGTTAATAAAGTTGACAAACCCCTGGCTAAACTCAATAAAGATAAAAGAAAAAGGACGCAAATAAACAAAATCAAGGATAAAAGAGAAGAAATTACAACTGATATCACATAAAAACAAAGGATCATGCAAGAATACTATAAAAATGTATATAATACCAAATTTTATAAGCTAGAAGAAATACACCAGTACTTAAAAAATATAATCTTCCTATACTGAACCAAGAAAAACTGGGAAATTTAAATAGAACAATCATCAGTATGGAAATTAAAACAATCATCAAAACCCTACCAAAAAGTAAAAGTCCAGGACCAGATGGCTTCACCAGTGAATTCTACCAAACATTCACAGAAGATATAATACCTATTCTCAAACTCTTCCAAAAGTGAAGAGGAAACAACACTTCTCAACACATTTTATGGGCCAATTTTACCCTGATAGCAAAACCTGGCAAAGATAACACACAAAATAAGAAAACTACAGAGCAATATCTCTCATGAACACAGATGCAAAAGTCCTAAATAAGATACTAGTAAACTGAATACAGCAACATATTTAAAAGATTATACAACATGATCGAGTGGGCTTCATCACAGAGGTACAGGGATGGTTCACAGTACGCAAATCGATTAATGTGATACACCAAATAAACAAATTTAAAAAAAGGATCATATCAATAGATGCAGAAAAATGCCTTCAACAAGCTATGGAACACATTTATGAAAAAAAGACTTAACAAAATTGGTATAGAAGGACACATAATAAAGGCCATATATGACAAACCCTCAACCAACAATGCAATTAATGGTGAAAAACTAAAAGCCTTCTGTCTAAGATCAGGAACAAGCAAAGCTGTCCACTATTGCTACCATTATTCATTATAACACTGGAGGTCCTAGCGGTGCAATCAGACAAGAGAAATATATTAAAGGCATCCAGATAGGAAACAGAGAAGCCAAACTGTCACTATTTGCAGATGACATGATTTTCTATATAGAAAACCCTAAAAACTCCACAAGAACACTACTGAAAACAATAAGAAAATGCAGTAAAGTTTCTGGATACAAAATCAATGTTCAAAAATCCATAGTATTCCTATACTCTAATAATGAAGTGTCAGAAAACATAGTAGAAAAATTAATTCCTTTCACAATTGTGACAAAAAGAATAAAATACCTAGGAATAAATTTAATGAACCAACTGAAGGACCTATATAATGAAAACTATAAGACCCTATTCAAAGAAATTGAAGAAGATACAAAGAAATTGAAAGATATTTTATATTGTTGTATTGGAAGAATCAACATAGTGAAAATGATTATATTATCTAAAGCATTATAAATATTTAATGCAATCCCCATCAAAATCTCATTGGCATTTTTTTAAAGAAATAGAACAAAAATTCATCAGATTTCTATGGAAGCACAAAGCACCCTGAATCACCAAAGCCATCCTGAGAAAAAAAAAGAACAAGGCTGGAGGCATAACTGCCCAACTTCAAATTATACTACAATGTGACAGTAATCAAAACAGCATGGTATTGGCAGGAAAACAGACACACAAACCAGTGGAACAGAATCAAGAGTCCAGAAGTAAACCCATATTTATACGAGCAAATAATTTTCTACAAAAAAATCCAAAATCGTACAGGTGAGAAAGAAAAGCCTCTTCAAAAAATGGTCCTGGGAAAAGTGGAAAGTCACCAGCAAAAAAATAAAACTAGATTCTTGTCTTTCACCACACACCAAACTTCACTCAAAATGGATTAAAGACCTGAGTTTAAGACCTGAAAAAATAAAATGCATTTTAGAAAACATAGAAACTAAACTCAAGGACTTTAGACTTAAAGAGAATTTTATGAATTTGAACTCAACGGCAAGGGAAGCAAAATGAAAAAATAAATGAATGGGACTACATCAAAGTAAAAAGCTTCTGCTCAGCAAAGGAAATCGTAAATACGGTAAAGAGACAACTATATGAATGGGAAAATATATTTGCAAGCAACAACACCTATAAGGGCCAAATATCTAAAATATACAAAGAACTCCTACAACTCAATAACAAAAACAAACCAAATAATCCAGTCAAAGAATGGGAAGAGGACCTGAACAGACACTTCTTCCTAGAGGACATACAAATGGCCAACATATATTAGAAAAGATGCTCAACATCGTTAGCTATTAGGGAAATGTATATCAAAACCACAATTAGATACCATCTTACACCTGTTAGAGTAGCTATAATCAACAGAACAAGTAATAACAAATGTTGGAGAGGATGTGGAGAAAAAGGAACCCCCATACACTGCTGGTGGGACTGCAAATTGGTACAGCCACTATGGAAAACAGTATGGAGGTTCCTCAAAAACTAAGAATTGATCTACCATGTGATTCAGCAATGTCACTAGTCAGTACTTACCCCAAAGACTTGAAAACCCATATCCAAAAAGATATTTGCAAAGCTCTTTATTTTGAAGTAGTCATATTTGTTTATTTTTGCTTTTGTGCCTTTGCCTAAGATATATCCAACAATATATTATAAAGAACAACATCAAAGTGTTTATTGCCTATGTCTTCTAGAAGTTTTATGGTCTTAGGTCTTACATTTAAGTCTTTAATCTATTTTAAATTTATTTTTGAGTATGGTGTAAAAAAGTGGTCCTGCTTCTTTATTTACTTATTCATTTTGCATGTATCTGCCCAGTTTTTTTCAATGCCATTAATTGAAGACAGTCTTTTCTTCATTGTGTATGCTTACCTCCTTTGTCATAGATTAAGTGGCCATATAATTGTATTTTGTTATATTGATCTACATGTCTCTTTGCCAGCCACACAGTGCTGTGATTATTATTACTTTGTAGCATAGTTTGAAATTGGTAAGTGTGATATTTCCAGATTTGTTTGCTTTCCCAAAATGGTTTAGACTATTTATGTTCTTTTTTATGATTCGACATAAATTTTAAGATTCTTTGTTCTAGTTCTATGAAAAATACCATTGGTATTTTGATAGTACTTGTATTGAATCTGGAGATTTCTTTGGGTAGTATAGAAATGTTAACAATATTAATTCTTCCAATCCATGAGTATGGTATAACTTTCCATTTATTTGTGTCATCTTCCATAACTTTCATCAGTTTTCATTGTATAGGTATTTTGCCTCCTTAGCTAAATTAATTTAGGTATTTTACTTTTGATGCAATTGTAAATGGGATTTCCTTAATTTCTCTTTTGATAGTTTATTAGTAGGATATAAAAATACCATGGATTTTGTATATTAATTTTTTTTATCTTGCAACTTTACTGAATTCATTTATTATTTCTAACAGTATTTTTGGTGGAGTCCTTATGGTTGTGTATGTATAGTATCATGTCATCTACAAATAATGACAGTTTACTTCTTTATTTCCAATTAGATAAAAATGAAACAGTGATTAGTAAACATAACATTACCTTGGTGTTTTTACTTTTACTTTTTATTTGAAAATTTATATCTTTGGGTATGGTTGTGGTAATATGTTAATTTTTGCCACTTTTGGAAATTGTATATGGAAATGTGTGGCTGTAAAAAGTTGTATTATGTGTATTAATGACCTCTGCAAATTTACTAATGCTGGTGTGTAACAAGCAATCTCTATTAACTGCTCCCAAGTTTTCTTTGTGAAATAAAAGTTACGTTGGTTAAAAGTTATGATTAATATAAGTGATTGAGACTATACTTAAGAGCAACAGTTTCAGAGAAATGTAACTGTGTACTTGCACTTGATTTTCAGAGGCAAGAGTAGTTTTATCATAAAGAGGCAATTCTCAGAGGGTATTTCTTAATTGAATTTATTGGAGTAACACTGGTTAATAAAATTATATGATTCAAGTGCATAATTGAATAATATAGCATATGTATATTGCATTGTGTGTTTACCACTCAAAGTTAAATTTCCATCTGTCACCATATATTTGATCCCATTTACACTTATCTACCTCCCCGCTTCTCCCTCCCCTCTGGTAACCACTCACTAAGCTGTTGTTTGTGTCCACAATTTCCTGTTTGTTTGTCTTGCTCATATGTTGCTTTCAGTTTTATATCCCATATATGAGTGAAATTGTATGGTTCTCACCTTTATTCTGCCTGACTTATTTTGCTTAGCATGATAATCTCAAAATCCATCTTTGTTGTCACAAATGATAGAATATCATCTTTTCTGATGGCTGAGTAATATTACATTGTACATATGTACCACCCCTTCTTTATCCAATCACCTATTGAAGGGCACTTCGGTTGTTTCCATGTCTTTGCCACCATGAATAATGCTGCTATGAACACCAGAATACATAAATCTTTTTAAATTTGGGGTGTAAATACCCAGAAGAGGGGTTGTTGGGTCATTTGGCAATTCTATTCTTAGGGTTTGAGGAACTTCCATACTGTTTTCCATAGTGGCTGTACCAATTTGTTTTTTTCACCAGCAGTGTATAAATGTTCTGTTTCACCCACAGCTTCTCCAACACTTGTTATTTCTTGTCCTGTTGAGGATAGCGGTTCTAACTGGTATGAGGTGGTATCTCAATATTTTATTTCTATTTCCTTTTGTCTTTGTCTCCAAACTTTTTTTATACTTTATATATATATTGAGGACTCCAAGAAGCCTTTTGTAAAATATAACTGCTGATATTTACAATACTAGAAATCAAAACTGAGATGCTTCTTAGTGCATCCTCATTGGAAACTTAATGCTTCTATATTGATTTATTTTAAGATACCAATGAGGAATGTACTATGTGTTAATAACATCTTAGTTTCATTATATTTGTCCTGACCTCACAGAATGTGACATAAAAAGTGTTTCTTTTAGAATATGAAAAAGCATAATAAAAAGGTAATTTTTGTTTCCCTTTCTTTATAAATGCCTGATTCTGAAAACTTGTAAAATAATATTTTAGTAAACTTTGCTCAATGTCAATTGTCTTATGTATTTCATTTACTATTCATTGTCTTTAATCTACAATGTAGAGGATTCCTCTCACACCAGTGTAATCTGTTTATACACCAAAGAATTGTGTCTGACTGGAATGATTTTCTATGATTTATGTTGACTTTATTATGTCATTGATTATTTAAGAAGACAAAGATTTTCCAATTAGCAAATAGCTAAGATTATTTATAATTATGTTCCCTTCTATGCTTATTTTAAAATTTATTATTGTCACTTTCAAATGGAGAGACGTGTATCATTCCACAGGCACCCACAATCTTATATTAAATGTTTAAATTTACTGACAATTATTTTTTCTTCCAAAAATTGAATACTAAATGTACAATTAATAAAAATTAATTTTTGAGATTTTTTTAAGTTCTACTCTCAGGAACATTCAAATATACAATACAATGTCTTCAACTGTAGTCACCATGCTTTACATTGGATCCTCAGTCCTTTACTACCCTCTTCTCATTTCCCCAACTATCCAGCCCAATGCCCAACCACTTTTTTTACTCTCTGTTTCTATTTTACTTTATTTTAGATTCCACATATAAGTGATACCATGCAGTATTTGCCTTTGTATGGCTTATTTTACTGAACATAATATCCCAAAGGTCCATTCATATTGTTATTTATGGGAAGATATCTTTCTTTTTTATGGCTGAAAAATATTCCATTGCACATATATGTCACATGTTCTTTTTCCATTCATCTGTTGATGGACTCTTAGGTGTTTCCATATCTTGGTTATTGTAAATAATGTTATGATAAACATGAGAGTGCAGATATATCTTCAATATACTGTTTTTGTTCCCTTTGGATATACAGCCAGAAGTAGGATTGCTGGATCATATGGTAGTTTCATTATAAATTTTTGAGTAACCTTCATATGCTTTTCCATAGTGGCTGCACCAAGTTACATTGATATTGACAGTGAATATGGGTTCATTTTTCTCCACATTTTGGGCAACACTTGTTATCTCTAGTCTTTTTGTTGATAGCTATTCTAACAGATGTGAGGTGATGTCTCATAGTTTTGATTTTGATTTCCTTAATGATTAGTGATGTTGAACAACTTTTCATGTACCTGTTAACTATTTAAATGTCATATTTGGAAAATTGTGTATTTAGGTCTTCTGTCTATTTAAAAATTTTAATTATTATTATTATTTTAAAAACTTGGTTTTATTGAAATATAATAGACACTTAGTTGCTCATAGTTACATTGCACTATTCAATGAGTTTTTTCAATTGTATTTTACATACAATAATATAGTAGTTTCAGTTGTCCAACATAGTGATTAGAAATCTATATAACTCACAAAGTGATTGCCCCATTACATATAGCACTCCTTTTCCCCTTACATATTTATTACAAAATTATTAACTATTTTCCTTAAGCTACACTTTATATCTTCATGAATATTCTGTAATAATCTATTTGTATTTCTTAATTCCTTTGCCTTTTTTCACTGTCTTTCCTCAAAATCCCAACTATCTAATAGCCCCCAAATATTCTCTGTATTTATGAGTTTATTTTCATTTTGTTTTTGTTTATTATGTTCTTTACATTCCACATGCACATGAAATAATGCAATATTTGTCTTTATCTATCCAACTCATTTATCTCATACCCTCTATGTCAATCAAGGTAATATCTTTTTCCATCCCTTTCCTTTTAGTCTGTGTGGTTCTTCTAATCTGAAGTGAGTCTCTTGTAGGCAGCATACGAGGGGTCTTGTTTTCTTATTCATTCAGCTACCTTATCTTTTGGTTGGAGCACTTACTTCTTTTACATTTGAGGTACTTGTTGATAGGAATATAGTTATTACTATTTTTATTCATGTTTTTCATACATGCTTTTCTTCTTAAAGAAGTCCCTCCAACATTTCTTGTAATACTTACGTAGTGTTGATAAATTCCTTTAGCTTATTTTTGTCTTGGAAGATCTTTATCTGATTTTTGACTCTAAATGATAGCTTTGCAGGATAAAGAATTCTTGACCATAGATCCTGGGTTTTCATCACTTTGAATATTTTGTGCTAAGCTCTTCTGTCCTGCATAGTTTCTTTTGTGAAATCAGCTTCCAGACATATATATGGGTGCTCCCTTGCAGGTAACTGCTTTTTTTCTTGCTTCTTTTCAGATTCTCTCTTTGTATTTAAACTTTGGCATTTTAATTAAGATGTGTCTTGGTCTGGGTCTCGTTGAGTTCCTCTTTCTGGTCTCTCTGAAGTTTTCCATCATTATTTCTTCAAATAGGTCTTCAACTTCTTTTTTTCTTTCAGGTACTCCTATGACACAGATATTTTTACATTTAGTTGCACCCCATAGGCTCCTTAAATTATTATTGTATTCCTGGCTTCCTTTTTCTTGCTCTTTTGATTGTGTGCCCTTGACTTACCCATCCTCTACATGTAGGTCATTTGATTCTCTTCTTTATTCACTCTGTTTATTCCATTTAATATAATTATCATCTCAGATAACATGTTCTTTTCTGAATTTTTTTCTTTTATAGTTTCTGATTCCTTTTTTATGTTTTTATCTCTTTGTTAAAGTACTCATTGAGTTCATGTACCTTTCTGCTAGGTTCAATGAGCATCTTTATAACCAGCATTTTGAACTCTGCATCTGTTAAATTGCTTGACTCCATTATTTCTAGATCTCTGTTCTGTTCTCTCATATGATTCCTGTTTCTTTGTCCCATTTAATCCGCCTTTCTGTGTCTGTTTCTATGTACTAAGCAAAGCTCTTAAGTCTCTCAGTCTTATTAGCATAGCTTTGTGTATTACAGTGGCTTTGTGTAGTAGGTGTCCAGTGGTACAGTCCTGAGTGGAGTTCATCTCCAGCCTATGCCCATTTGGAGCTCCCCGTTAAGATTCAGCAATGCTGTGCTTATACTTGCCTCAGGATACTACTCTAAAAACCAAGGCCAGCTGTCACCAGTGTGGGTCTTGTCACTGTTCATCAAGGAGCACAAGACTCACAGAGGACACAAGGATGTGGCTTGGGTTGCCAGAAAATTGTGCGAGGTGGAGTTTCAAGGAGTCCTCTGGGTTGAGCAACCTTGGTTATCCAGTTTGTTGACAGCTCAGCTATGATGGCACTGCATCAGCAACTGTGGGTGGCAGAGCTCAGCAGAACAACAATGGATTCTGCTGACACTTTTGCTTAGGAAAGAACATTCCACATGGCCCTCACTCTAACAACTCAGTGCTCCCTTGTAAGACCCTGGTGCCCCCCATGCAGCCCATCTGGTGCTGGTGCTCAGTGAGCAGGTCCGTCACCATGAAAGTCCGCTAGCCCACACAGCCCCTTTAATAGGAGTCTGAAGCTGTTGTATCTTCTATCCCACTGAGCTGCTTGGGACCAAGCAGCCTCATGTCTTTGTCTCTTCCTACCTTCTATCTTTTCAGGGTTGTTTCTTATTTCTCTCCCTAGTTATAGTGCTTCTGTTCATTTATGTTTTGGGTGACTTTACTTACTCTTTCATGTTTCTGTCACAGCTTTCATTTGATCGCTAGAAGGATGAACAAAGCCTGTTTCACTTACGCCATTTTCCCTGTCCTTCAAGGGTCTTGTTTTATTAATCCTCTCATCTACCCTATATTTTGATTAGAGCATTTACTCCTATTTTCATTTGAAGTAATTGTTGATAGATATGTTGTTTTTATCATTTTATTATTCATAATTTTAATATATATGTTTTCTTTCTTTTTTTTTCTTTCTTTTTTTTTTTTTTTTTAAGAAATTCCACCAATATTTCCTGTGACACTGGCTTGGTGGTGATTAACTCTTTTAGCTTTTTCTTATCTAGCTTTTACTTACCTGTCCTTTAATTCTGAATGTTAGCTTTGCTGGGTGAAGTAATCTCATTTGTAGGCCCTTGCTCTTCTTCACTTTGAATATCTTGTGCCAATCGCTTCTGCCTTGCAACATTTCTGTTGAGAAATCTTCTGGTATTCATATAGGAGAACCCTCAAAAGCAACCAGTGGCTTTTCTCTTGCTGCTTTTAATATTTTCTCTTTGTCTTTAACCTTTGGCATTTTAATTATGATGTGTCCTGGTGTGGGTCCCTATGGGTTCATCTTATTTGTGATTGTACTTCCTGGGTCATTATTTCTAGAAATAGGTTTTCAGTTCCATGCTCTCTCTCTTCTCCTGGTACCCCTTTGATGCAAATGTTGGTGTGGTTGATGTCTAGAGGCCCCTTAAACTATCCTTATTTCCTTTTTGCTGCTCTGATTGGGTGTGTCTGTTACCTTATCTTTTAAATCACTGATTCAGTCCTCTGCTTCATTTAATCTGTTGATTCTCTGTAATCTATTCCTCATTTCAGTTATCGTGTTCTTCATTTCTGACTGGTACTGCTTTATGTATTCTATATCCACTTTTATGTTTTCTATCTCTTTGTTAAAGTTCTTGCTGAGTTAATCCATCCTTCCTCAAAGTTCATTGAGCATCCTTATAACCAGTGTTTTGCATTTCGTAACTGGTTTATTGTCTTCATTTTGTTTAGACTTTTCTTTTATTAAATTTATTGAGATGACATTGGTTAATACAATTATATATTTTTCAGGTAAACATTGTAATTTGACATCTATATATTCTATTGTGTGTTTGCCTCACAAAGTGCCCTTTCCTTCAACTACCATATATTTGATCCCCTTTAATCTCTTCACCATCCCTTTGTCCCCCTATATTTAACCCACTTTACTCCATCTAACTCTTCCCTTCTCCTCAACAACCTACCATCTGGTAACCACTAGTGCATTGGCTCTATTTGTTTGTCCTGTTCATTTGTCACTTTTAGATTTATATCCCACATATAAGTGATATTGTGTGATTTTCAACCTATTCTGTCTGGCTTATTTTGCTTAGCATAATTATCTCGAAGTTCATCCATGTTGTTGCAAATGACAGTATTTCATCTCTTTTTATGCCTGAGTAATATTCCATTGCTTATATGAACCACAGCTTCTTTACACAATCATCTATTGTAGGATACTTTGGTTGCTTCCATGTTTTGGCCACTGTGAATAATGTTGCTATGAACATTGGTGTGCAAATACCCTTTTGGATATGGATTTTCAAATCTTGGGGTAAATACCCAGTAGAGGGATTGCTGGATCATATGGTAGATCAATGCTTAGTTTTTTGAGGAACCTCCATGCTGTTTTTCATAGTGGCTGTACCAATTTGCAGTCCCACCAACAATGTACGAGGGTTCCTTTTCTCTGCTTCTTCTCAAGCAATTGTTGTTACTTGTCCTGTTGATTATAGCCATTCTATAGGTGTGATGGTATCTCATTGTGATTTTCATTTGCATTTTCCTACTAGGTAGCAATGTTGAGCATATTTTCTAATATTTGTTGGCCATTTGTATGCCCTCTAAGGAGAAGTGTCTGTAGAAGTCTTCTGCCCAATTTTTAATTGGATCTCTCTCTCTCTCTCTCTCTCTCTCTCTCTCTCTCTCTCTCTCTCTTTGGGTTGTTATTAAGTCATATGAGTTCTTTGTATATTTTGGATTTTAAGCCCTTATAGGAGGTGTTGCTTTCAAATATATTTTCCCACTTGGATGGTTGTCTCTTTACCTTGTTGATGGTTTCTTTTGCTGAGTAGAAGCTTTTTAGTTTGATGTAGTCTCATTCATTTATTTTAGCTTTAACTTCCCTTGTTTTGAGGTCAAATTCATAAAATCCTCTTTAAGTCCAAGGTCCTTGAGTTTAGTTCCTATGTTTTCTTCAATGCTTTTTATTGTTTCATATCTTATATCCAGGTTCTTAATTCATTTTGAGTTAGTTTTGGTGTGTGGTGATAGACAGCAGCCTAGTTTCATTCTTTTGCAGCTAGATTTCCAGTTTTTCTGTTTTCCCAGCACCATTTATTGAAGAGGCTTTCCTTTCTCCTCTGTATGTTTTTAATTTTTTTTGTCAAAAATTATTTTCCCATATAAATATGTGTTTACTTCTGTACCCTTGATTATGTTACACTGGTCTCTGTGTACACCTATTCTCCTCAAACTTTCCTAAAAGATCAAAATGAGGCAATACTTTCTAACTCATTTTATGAGGCCAGTATTACCCTATAGCAATGTCTGGTAAAAATAACATAAAGAAAGAAAACTACAGACCAATATCGCTCATGAACACAGATGCAGAAATTCTAAATAAGATAATAGTGAACAAAAAACAGCAACATACTAAAAAAAATTATACACCATGACCAATTGGGTTTTATTTACTAAGTTTTAAAGTCAGTTTGTTTACTAGCAGCTTCAAGTGGTGACCAATTAATTTTTTTAAACTTTCATTATGATCCAATGCCTTAACGTGTTTAGATTCATGACAGCTATTATCATTATGTGTGACCAAATTTTTCTTCTTTCACCTGTGGAGTCTGAGTTTTGTTTTGTTTTGCTTTGTTTTTTTGAAACAGCCCCCAGTAATCTAACAATAGCTTCCTTATTTTTTGTATGACAAGATGTTCCAGGCTCATCTTGTACATTTCCTCCCCCAAAACTTGAATTTATCCTAATAACATTGTTTTATTTTAGAGAGAATTGTTCTTTCAAGACCACAATCTGGGTACTCAGAGTGCTCTTCGTTCCTGGGTTGGTCATTATTTATAGGTATTTTCAGTGAACAGAGCTAGGAATTTATTTTAAAGACAGTTCATACTGATACTTAAAATTCAAATCCCAAAATACAGGTTTTAAATTAACCTCTTTGATCTTACATCTGTGACTGTTTTCTTCAATGTTGAAAATCCCAATTCTCAAAGTCACCAGGAATAATAGAATTATAAACTTTTTGCATTTTTTTCTATGAACTGACTGTTAATTTCTCTAGTCTATTTTTAAGGGGTGGCTGGTCTTTTTCCTACTTTTAAAAGAATTTTATATTTTATAAATGTTAACCCTTTGTTGGTAATATAAGTTGAAAATCTGTTTTTTTTTTTCAAATTTTGTCATATTCCTTTTTCTTTGATAATGGAGTTTTTATCATGCTAAATCTAAAAAAGGGGGCATAATAAAACGATCTATCTTCTTTCTTTATTTCTTCTGAATCTTGAGTCAAAGTTAAGAAAGAATTCCCCATTCCAATATTATAATATAATTGACCCTTATTTCCTTCCAGTACGTGTATGACTTCATTTATTTACACTTAAACCCATGATCCTTATACAATCTGTCCTGTTGTATAGTTTCAAAAATGGATGCAATATTTTCTTTACCCCACATGGTTTTCCAGTTACCCTTATGCCACTCATTGTGAAGTCCATATTTTCCTATTGACTTGAGTTCTGCCTAAGGCAGAAGTTGTTGATTATCCCTTGATTATGTCTTGTCTATTATCCCTTGCCTTTACCACTTCAGTGTTTATCAACAGGACTTCCAATTACCATCAACTGCCTTTATTTTCATGAGGGTTTTGTCTGGCCACCAGAACCTATTTTGCTCACACACTGTACGTTGGGAATTCCTGGGAATTAACATTCCTCAAAAGCAGCCTACGATCAATTACTAATTAAAGTTGCTGACATAATAAGCTTCAAGATGCATAACAGTGGGGGACATGTTCTTCCCAGAATTGCCCAGCAAAAGTTAGCTATAAATACCCACAGAGGCAACTGGCTTGATAACAAACCCTATATTGACTGCTTTTCCTTTCCTATTTCATTTCCCCCATGCTCTTCCTGGTATTTCTTAAGATCACTTCACAGATAAACAGTTGGACTCTAATCCTTGCCTCACGATCTCCTTCTGGAGGATCTTAGCTAGCCTTGGTGTGATCTGGGACATTTATGATTGGCCAGAGGCACAGGACTGGCACCAAGTCTAAATGCACTGACCTAGGAAACACCACTTATTCCACCCTGGTGACTTCTTAGGAACTTGCCTAAGCAACTTGCATACCACCTGAGAATGCTTCAGCTGCTGAGCCTAATAGACAACCAACAGGTTGTCCCAGATTGTGGGGTCTCAAGGACCTTTTATTTAGCTTCCCTAGGCCAAATACTGGTGGCAGCTGGCCTTAGTCCACCATGTGGCCTCTTCCATGTGCCTTCAGGTCCAGCAAAGGCAGCAATAAACCTTGGCTTCTACCAAGTAGCTCTGGCTGATCACAAATTGCAGCTGACCTTGGCTTGTACAGGATACCCTCTCAAGGGCTCCAAACCAAAACACATGGAGGCTGGCATCAGACAACAACAGAGCACCACCTGATTAACTCCACAAATCACACAAACAAAGGGTGATCTCAACAAGCACATGAACACACTAAGGCAGATCTTAATCCATGGGGTCAGCCTCCACACAGCAACTCATACTCTGTGGTCATGGACAATCCTCACAGCAGGTAAGCTTTAGAATAAATTCCATCCATTGAAATAGTAATTAAGGCATAACTACAACAGAAGAGCACATAGAAACCATATAAGACATTCCTGGAGCACCATCCCCAATAGATGACCAAGGAGACTGTGCCACTGGACCACACAGGGCAGACCGGCAGACATTGCAAATCTATTTAATGTTTAGAAATGTTTCTTATCTCAAGTGAGAAAACAACAACAACAAAAATGTCCCAAATGAAAAAAAAAAAAAAAAAAACAGGAGAAAACTCCAGAAAAGGAACTAAATAAAATGGAGGCAAGAAACCTAGTCAGATATAGAGTTCAAAGCACTGGTTATAAGGATACTCAATGACCTTAGGGGCAAGAATAGATAAATGCAGTAAGAAATTCAACAATGATTCAACTACAAAAGGTGGGCACACACGAAGCATACAAAAGACATTCCTGGAGCACCCAGATCAGATAACCAGGAAAGACTGTGCTATTAGGACCCATAGCAAACTTAGTATATGAAGCCAATCTATTAAGACTGGGAGACATAGCAGCCCTACCTAATACATAGAAACAAACATAGGAAGGCAGTCAAAGTGGGAAGACAAAAAAACATGTCCCAAATGAAAGAGTAAAACAATATTTAAAAATATATATATTTAAACAAAATGGAGATAAGCATTCTAGCTGGTGCAGAATTCAAAACATTTCTTATAAGGATGTTCAATAAACTTAGGGGAAGAATAGACGAACTCAGTGAGAATGTTAACAAAGAGACAGGAAACATAAAAGTAAAGATAGAAAACATAAAAAAGAACCAGTCAGAAATGAAGAATACAATAACTGAAATAAAGAATACATTACAGGGAACCAACAGATTATATGAAGCATGTAATTGAATCAGTGATTTAAAAGATAAGGTAACAGCACACTCAATAAGGACAACAAGGATAAAGAATCCCCCCAAAATGAGGATAGTTAGGGACCTTGGGACAACATCTAGTGTACCAACATCCACATCATAAGGATTCCAAAAGGAGGAGAGAAAGCAAAAAATTGAAAATATATTTAAAGAAATAATGATGGAAAGTTTTCTTAACATGGTGAAAGAAATAGACATACAAATACAGGAAGCTCAGAGAATCCCAAATAAGATAAACCTAAAGAGGCCAATACCAAAACACATCATAATTCAAATGCTACAGCTTAAAGACAAAGAACTTTAAAAGGAACAAGAGAAAGGCAGTTAATTATCTATAAGGGAGCTATTGTAAGACTGTCATCTGATTTCTCAAGAAAAACTTTGCAGGCTGGTAGGGATTGGCAAAAAGTATTCAAAGTAATAAAAGGCAAGAGCATAAAGCCAAGATTGTTCTACCCAGAAAAGCTATCATTTAGAATCAAAGAAGAGAAAAAGAACTTTTCAGACAATAATAAGCTAGAGTTTATCATCATCAAGCCAGTATTACAGAAATTTTGCAGGAAATTCTTTAAGAAGAAGAAGAAAAAGCAAAAAAAAAAAAAAAGATCAAAAATAAAAAGGCAATAACTACAAATCCATTCATAATTACTTTAAATGTAAATGGATTGAATGCTCCAATCAAAAGATCATGTGGCCAAATGAATAAGAAAACAAGACCATTACATATGCTGCATATAAGAGACTCACTTTAGTTCAAAAGACACACAGACTGAAAGTAAAGGGATAGAAAAAGACATTTCATAAAAATGGAAACACACATGCAAAAAGCTGGGGTAGCAGTACTTATACCAGACAAAATAGACTTAAATAAAAACTATTACAAGAGACAAAGATGGACCCAGTTATCTCACTTCTGGGCACTTAATTGAAGAAACACTAAACACTACTTTGAAGGGACATGTGAATCTCTATGGTCATTGCAGCATTATTCACAGAAGCCAAGATGTAGAGGTATCCTGGGTGTCTATCAATGAATGAATGGATAAGGAAGAGGTGATTATATATATATATATATATATATATATATATATATATATATATATATATAATGTACTGAGACACAAAAAAATTAAATCATGTCATCTGTAAAAACATGGATAGACCTAGAAGGTATTGTGCTGCTGAGTGGAGTAAGACAGAGAAAGACAAATGTCATATGTGGAATCTAGAGAACAGGATAGAAAAAAAAAAAAAACAGCAAAAGTACACATACACCATGATGAAGTTGGAATTATTCCTGGAATGCAAGGTTGGATCAATGTCCACAAATCAATGAATATTATACTCCACATTAACGAGTTTAAGATAAAAAATCGTATTGTCATATCAATAGCTGAAGAAAAAGTCTTTGACAAAATGTAGCATCCATTTATGATAAAAACCCTAAGTGGGAATAGAGGGAACATACCTCAATATAATGAAGACCATAAATGACAAACACACAGTAAACATTATAAGCAATGAGAAATAGTTAAAACATTTTTTAAGATTAAAAAAGACAACAATGTCCACTTTCATCAATTTTATTCAGCATAATATTTGAAGACCTAACTACAGAAATCAGACAAGAAAAGAAAATTGGAAAGGAACAAGTAAAACTATTATTACTTGCAGATGACATGGTGCTACACATAGGAGACTTTAACAATTCCACCACAAAACTGTTAGAACTAATAACTCAGTTAAGTATCAAGATACAAAATAATATTCAGAAATTGGTTGCATTTCTATATACAAATAATAAACTAACAGAGAGAAAAGTTAAAGAACAATTCCATTTCCAGTTGCATCAAAAATAATAAAATACCTAGGAATAAATTTAACTAAGAAACTAAAAGACCTGTATTCAAAAATCATGTCATTGAAAAAATAAATCAAAGAAGATATAAATATATGGAAATGTATATTGTGCTTATGGATGGATTGAAAGAATCAATATTAATATGTCCATACTACCCAAAGTAATATTCAATGCAATCTCTATCAAAATACAAATGGCACTTTTTCACAGATCTATAAGAAATAATCCAAAAATTTATGTAGAACCACAAAATACCTCAAATAGCCACAGGAATCTTGAGAAAGAGGAATAAGTTGGGGGTATCACACAACCCGATATCAAACTACACTACAAGGCTATAATAATCAAAACATCATGGTAATGGCATAAGTAAAGACATATAGAGCAATAGAACAGAATAGAGAGCCCAGAAATAAATCCACGATTAATGATCATCTAATCTATGACAAAGGAGGCAAGAATACAAAATGGATTAAAGACAGTCTATTCAGTGAATGGCGTTGTGAAAAATAAACAGACATGTGCAAAAAAGTGAAACTGGTCCATCACCTTATATACCATATACCCAAGAATAAACTCAAAATTGGTTGAAGGATTAAACATAAGAACAAAAACTTAAAACTCCTGGAAGAAAACATAGGCAGCAAACTCTCTGACATTGCCCTTAGTAATTTTTTTAAAAATATATCTCCTTAGTCAAAGGAAATGAAAGATAAACAAATGGGACTACATCAAATCATATTTTTGTACAGCAGAAGAAACCATCAAAAAATGGGAAAAAAACCCTACAGAATGGGAATTTTTTTGCCTATTATTAAATCTAATAAGGGTTTAATATCTAAATTTATAAATAAAAGCCACAATGAGATATCACCTAACACCTGACTTAATGAATATCATCAGTAAATCAACAAAAAAGTTTTAGCACAGATGTGGAGTTAAGGGAACGACTGTGCACTGTTGGTGGGATTGTAAGTTGGTGCACCCACTATGGAAAACAGTACAAAAGTTTTTTATAAAAAATATAAAACTAGAATTATTATATGATCCAGAAATTCCACTTTTGGGTATTTATCTGAAGAATTCCAAAATGCCAATACAAAAAGATATATATATATATATATATATATATATATATATATATATATATATATATATATATAAATGTCATAGATGATGGAGGCTTTGTTCATCCCACTTGTGACCACATGAAAGTTGGGTTAGAAACAGGGTAAAGAGCAAGCAAAGTCACCTGGGATCTAGACAAACAGAAGCTCTCCAACTAGAGAGAGAAATAATTATCAACCTACAACTGTAGAAGGTAGGAGGGAGTGAACAATGAGGCTGCCCAGTCCTGAGCGGCTGAGTGGGACAGGGGTTATGGCAGCATGAGATGCCTCTTAAAGAAGTGGTGTCTATGACAAGATTTTGCAGTCACAGACTTGTTCACTCTGAGAACCAGCACCAGATCAACTGCTCAGGGGTCACCGGGGAATCATAGGTGGACACTGAATTATTGGAGTGATGGCTGTAGGTTAAGCTTTCTCCAGGGCAGAAGTGCTGTAAGTATCCACTGTTCCTCTGTAGCACTATGCCAACTCCCAGTGTGTGGAAACAGCAACTCCAAAGCCAAGATATCTTCGATCTGGATAACAGAGGTCTCTCCACACAGTGGATTTCTTGAAATTCTGCCTCTTCCAACTAATGGCCAAACCAAAGCCACATTCAGTTGTGTCCTCGGTGAATCCTGTTTTTCTTACTGAGCCACCCCCCAAAAATCCACACTGGTGGCAGCTGGCCTTGGTTTCTGGCAGGGCTTCTTGAGGCAACTATTAGCACAGCACCTGTGGATTGCTTGTTGAATCTTAACAGGTGGCCCTGGAGGGGCACAGGCTGGGGCTAAACTTGGCCTGTAGCTGAACCCCTCTTAGGACTGTGCCACTGGACACCTACTACACAAAGCCACACTAATAAGACTGGGAGACTTAGGAGCTTTGTTTAGTACATATAAACAGACACAGAAAGGCAGCCAAAATAGGAAGTCAAAGTAGCAGAAATTATATGGGAGAACAGAACAAAGATCCAGGAATAATAGAATCAAGCAACCTAACAGGTGCAGAGTTCAAAACACTGGCTATAAAGATGCTTAATGAACTTAGGAGAAGTGTAGATGAACTCAGTGAGAACGTTTACAAATAGATAAAAGAACATAAAAATAGAAATGGAAGTTATAAAAGGAAACAATCAGAAATGAAGAACACATTATATGTGATGAAGAGTATATTAGAGGGAATCAACTGAGTGAACAAGAAGAGGATTGAACCACCGATATAGAGGATGGAGAAGCCAAGGACACACCATCAGAATGGCAAGAAAAAAAGAAACTAAGACTATAATGATAATTTCAGGAGCCTATCAGACACAATTAAATGTAAAAATATCCATGTCATAGGAGTACCTGAAAGAAGAAAAGACGTTGAAGAGCAATTTTAAGAAATAATGATGAAAAATTTTCCTCATCTGGTGAAAGAAATAGACACAGAACTCCAGAAAGCTCTGAAAGTCCCAAGAAAGAGAAAACCAAAGAGGCCCACACCAAGACACATCATAATTAAAATGTCAAAGGTTAAATACAAAGAGAGAATCTTAAAAGCAGTAGGTAGTTACGTACAAGGGAGCACCCATTAAGACTGGCAGCTGATTTCTCAAAATAAACTATGCAGGGCAGAAGGCTTGGCACAAAATATTAAAAGTGATGAAAATCCAGGATCTACACCCAAGAGTATTTTGTCCTGCAAAGCTATCATTTAGAGTTGAAGGATAGATAAAGAGCTTCCCAGGCAAATAAAAGCTAAAGGAATACATCATCACCAAGCAGCTATTACAGGAAATGTTGGAGAGACTACTTTAAGAAAAAAAAAAAAAAAACATCTGTGAAAAACAGGAATAAAGAATGGTAGTAACTACATTCCTATCAACAAGTGCCTCAAATGGAAATGAATTAGTTATTCCAACCTAAAGACAGGGAAGCTGAATGGATAAGAAAAAGTGCATATGCTGCCTACATATGCTGTCTACATGAGACTCATTTCAGATTAAAATACACACAGAGACAAAAAAGGAGATGGAAAAAGATATTGCCTTGGTAGATCTAGAGGGAATTGCTTTGAATGAGGTTAGTCAGATGAGAAAGACAAATATCACATGATTTTACATCCTTGTGGAACCTAAAGTGCAAAAGAAACAATGACAACAAAAATGGAAGCAAAATCATAGATTCAGAGCATTTTGAGGACTACCTAATGGGAGCGGGTTTGGGGGGATGGTGAAAAAGGGCAAAGGGATTAAGAAGTTAAAATAGATAGTTACAAAATAGACATGGAGATATAAAGTGTAGCATAAGGAAAATAGTTAATAACATTCTAATAATGTAAGAGGTGTAATAAATTTAGTGGGGTGATCACTTTGTGAGCTATATAGATCTCTAATCACTATTCTGTACAACTGAAACTAATACTTTATGTATGGCGACTATATTTGAAAACAAAATACTGAATAGTATTATGTAAATATGCACAACTAATTGTCTATTATATTTCAATAAAGCCTGAAAAAATAATTACAAAAATTAAAAAGATATATGAAACCCCTTTGTTCATTGTAGCATTGTTTATGATAGCCTATATGTGGAAGCAACCTAAATGCCCATCATTAGGTTATTGGGTAAAGAATTGGTACATAGACACATGGTATATTAGCCATAAAAAAGTTTGAAATCTTACCATTTTTGATGACATGGGTGGACCTGGAAGTTATCATGGCAAGTGAAATACATCAGAAAGAGAAAGAAAAATGCCATAGGATCTCAGTTATATGTGGAATCTAAAGAATAAAATAAATGAACAAACAAAGTGAAAATGGACTCAAAGATGCAGGGAACAAACTGATAGTTGCCAGATGAAAGGGTTGGGGGAAAGGGTGAAAAAGACAAAGGTATTAAAGTATTAAGAAGTAAAATTGGTATTTACAAACTATGTATGGGAATGTAAAATAAAGCATAAAAGATGTAGTCAATAATATTGTGATAACTATGTATAGTGCCAGGTGAGTACTACATTAGTCAGTGGGTCACTTTGTAAATTATTAAATAAATGTCTAACAACTATGCCATACACTTGAAAGTAACATAAAATAATATTGACTGTCAACTGTAAATGAAAAATCAAGAAAAGGGGGAAAAAGTGAAGGAATCAAGATGTTCAAATTTCAAAGTATAAAACATATAAGTATGGGGATATGAGGTACAGCATAGGGAATATAGTCAATAATATTATAATACCATTGTATGGGCATATTATAGTGATAATTTCTTTAGGTATATAAATGTTGAATAATTATGGTGTACTCTTGAAACATTTAATATTGTATGTTAGCTATATTTTAATAAAATATTTATTAAGAAAAAAATGTGATACAATGTAATATAACTCAGTAGCTTCTTTGTTTCTTTCAGCCTACCCTAAACTTCTTGGGTTCTGATCTGTAGTTGCTCTTATTCTGAGCTCTTACTCAGGTGTGTTTGTGTTCAGGTTTGGTGTTTTTGCTGAGTTTTAGATGTTCATCTGATTATTGTTTCAAGGGGAGAAATCTGGGGACATTTCTCACTCTGCCATGCTTCTCATGTCACTCTACTGCTGACTCCTGCTTTTTAAAAATTTTGCTTATATGACGTAAGTCTGTCTACCCCTTCTCTTTGTTCTGCCATCCTCTCTCTTTTCTGTCCCTATGGTACTCCAATTATATGTATAGTTGATGAACTGATATTATCCCACTGCTCACTGATGCTCTGTTCATCTTTTAAACTTTTTTTTCTCTGTATTCTATTTTTATAGTTTCTATAGATCTGTAGTCAGGATTTTTGTGGAGATTTACCTCTGCATTACAGTGTGCAAACTCTCAAGGCTCTACCCTAGGTAAACTGTAAGGATCACCTCATTTGTTTTCCTTCTTGCAGAGATCTGTATTAATGTATATGAGATACCCTAAATGTGATTTTCGTCTCTCAGGGATAATTATTACTACAATTCTGATACTCCAAATTTTGGAGACCAGTGTTTCATAAATTATGATTACTTTTATTTTTTAATGCAGAAGTGTAAATTTAGTTTCTGTTACTTTATGTCACCCTAGAGGTGAAGTTCTCCATGTAAATTGTTTAATCAGCTTTTGACATGTACAAAAAACCTTGGTGGGATTTTTCATGAGAATTGTATTGGATCTAAAAATTAACAAACTATAACTGAAATTCTACCAATACAGTCAGGCACCATGTAATGATATTTCAATGAGTATACAATGATAATTATATAAGATTATAATGGAACTGAAAATATTTTATCACCTAGCGACATCATAGCCATTGTAATGCAAGTAGTTACTTGCATGTTAGTGGTGACTCTTGTGTAAACAAACCTATTGCTCTGTCAATAGTATAAAAATATAGCATATACTATTATGTAACACACATGATTAAAATAATAAACAATGTTACTGGTTTATCTATTTATGATACTATACTTTTATTATTATCTTAGTATTCTCTTTTATTTATAAAAAATATTTACTCTAAAACAGTATGCTTTATTATGTCAGCAGCAGCCTTATACATCTTGTGTTTACTGCATTTTTTGATTGTATCATTTTCTTTTGTACTTGATTGAATCCTGTGTTGTGTTCATTATGACCCCTAAGCACACAAAAGCCACTTCTGGTGTTGCTTGTAAGAGGCTATATTGAATGACTGAACTGGAACCCAAATTAAAAGTGTTAAGTACTACAAAGTTGGAAAATCAGTAATCGTTATTGCTCACAGATCAGGTATATTAAATTCCACCATAGCTATGATCTTGAAGAACAATAAAGTGACAGAAGCTGTTGAAAAATCTGCCTCATTGAAGGCAATGAGACTAACTAAAACTTGAAAAGGGCCTATATGAAAATGAAGAAACTTCAAGTGAACTAGACTGAAAATCACAGAAGCACATCTCTCTCAGCACCATGAGAATTACAGCCAGAGCAAAAAAAATTGTTGGTATTGTTGAAAACAAAGGCCTGACAACTAAAATATTGAATTCACTGCTAGCTCTGAGTGGTTTCATTGAATCAAGACTTGTTATTCGTTGCATAATGTGTAAGTGAGTACTGATGTGAAGGCAGCTGAAGAATTTTTGGAAAGTATAGATAATCTGATTGTAGAGAAAAATTACTTGCCAGAGAAAATATTCAATATGTTTTAAATTTTACTATTCTGGAAACAGATGCCTGAAATGACTTTTATCCATAAATATCCCAAGTCAAACCAGGTTTCAAGGCTTTAAAGAACAGGGTAACAGTCTTTCTTGAGGGCAATGTTGTATGTTACAAATTGAAATCCTTTGTGATCTGGCATGGTAAGAACTTCACAGCCTTTAAGCATATCAATAAGCACACACGGCCAGTGTTCTGCAGGAATAATAAGAAGGCATTAAAGGCCTATCTTTTCTTCCAATATGGCTTCTTAAGTTGCTATGCCAACAAAATGGAGAAGTACTGTTTGGAGAATTACATATCTTTCAAGATTTTGCTTATCATTGATATTGCTCTTGGACACATTTTTTTTATTGGTGATTTTCATTCCAATATCAAAATGTTATTTCTCCCTCTTAGCACAACTTCTTTGATATAATCAATGGATCAAGGAGTTTTAATAGTTTTGAAGGTCTATTACCTGAGGAAGTTCTTCACCCAGGCTATTGATGCAACAGAGAAAGACACTGAGAAGACACGGATGCAATTCTGGAAGGATTACAATATCTATGACTTCATCAAAAACATTACTTGGGCTTGGGTTGATGTCTGCAAAGGGTATATAAATGGAATCTGGAAGACATTCAAGAGATTTGTCTATGACTCCAAAGCATTTGCCAAGGATGCGGAGGTTGCAAAAATCAACAAGGCTGTGGTTGAGATGACAAACAATTTTAGCTCTAATGTGAATATGTATGACATAGAGGAGCTCCTAAAAGTGGTTTTGGAGGATTTGGCTAATAAGGAGTTGTTGGAACTGGACAGGAACATATAGCTGAAGAAGAGGCATCATAAGAGGAAACTACAGGAGAAATTAAAGGACTCCCAAGAAAATTCACAGTAAAGTGTTTAGCAGAAGTTTTTGTAGACCTCAACAAGCTCCTTAAAATGTTTGAAAATGTTAGCTGCAACATTGAAAGATTTTCTTTAATCTAGAGAAATATTCATGGTGTGCTATCTACTTACAAGCAAATTTGTCATGTATTAAACCAAGCAAAACACCTTGGATCTACTTCTGCAAAGAGTGACTTCTTCTTAAGAAGAGCCTCACACACGTACTTTGGGAAGTATTTCAGGAGACATCTCCATGTGTGTTATTTCTACTGAAGACCTCCCAGTGGGACAAGATATGGAAGTGGAAGACAGTGATATTGATGATCTTGACCATGTTCAGGCCTAAGCTAATGTTTGTGTTTGTGCCTTAGTTTTCAATAAAAATTTTAATAAGTAAAACAAATAAAAAATTAAAACTATAAAAAAGCTATAGGGAAAGAATATAAAAAATATTTTTGTACAGCTGTACAATGTGTTTGTGTTTTAAGCTATGTGCTATTACAAAAGTCAAAAAGTTAAAATTTTTAAAGTTTGTAAAATAAAAATTTACAGTTGGATAATGTTAATTTATTATTAAAGAATAAAAATGTTTTTATAAATTTAGTGTAGCCTAAGTGCACTGTGTTTATAAAGTCTATAGTAGTGTTTAGTAATGTCCTAGATCTTCACATATACCCACCACTCAATGTCTCACCCAAGGTTACTTCCAGTCCTGCAAGCTCTATTCATGATAAGTGCTCTAAATACATGTACCAGTTTTATAATTTATACCATGTTTTTACTGCACCTTTTCCATGTTTAGATATGTTTAAATACACAAATACCATTGCATTACAATTGCTTACAGTATTTAGTACAATAACATGCTGTATAGGTTTGTAGCTTAGGAACAATAGGCTATATCATGTAGTCTATGCGTGTAGTAGGCTATATTATCTAGATTTGTTTAAGTGCACTTCATGATGTTTGTGCAATGACAAAATTGCCTAACATTGCATTTTTCAGAATGTATCCCTATCATTAAGTGATGCATAACTGTATCAAGTCTTCTGATTCATAAACATGGTATAGCTCATTATTTATTTAGGTCTTCTTAGAGTTCTTTTAAGTGTTTTGTAGTTCACAGCATATACGTCCTATACACATTTTTTAAAAAAGCTTATTCCTATGTAGTTCATTTTTTAGATAATCTCTAATGTATTATGCTTAGTGAAAGAAGCCAGATTCAAAAGGCTAAATTCTATATGACCCTTTTTATATGATACTCTGGAATGAAAAAAAAAATTATAGAGATGGAGAACAAATCCGTAATTGCAAAGGGCTAATGGTGAATAATAAAGCTGTTTTTTATTTTTATTTATTATTATTTTTAAATGCATTTATTTATTTTTTAAGATGACATTGGTTAATGAAATCCAGTAAGTTTCAGCTGTACATTTTAACAGTAAGGCATAGATATATTTACATTGTGTGTTCACCTCCCATAGATTTCTTTCTGTCACCATATATTTAACCCCTTTTACCCCATCTACTTCCCCCTCCCTCCTTGAAACTGTTTTTTAATTTTGATTGTGGTGGTCATTACCTGATTCTCTGCATTTGTCAAAACTCACAGTACTCTACACCGAAAAATAAAGTTTTCTGTATACTAATTTTTAAAATTTTCCTAGAGAACATTTATTTGTTTTAGTAGGGGATCAATCATTTAGGATCAGATTGAAAGTTCTGTCTCACATCTGGGGTAGTAGTTCAAGTATCATTTCATTTATAAAAACATTTACTATGCAGCTTTATGTATTTGCCACATTTGTGTAGCTGAGGAGTGACCCTGGTTTGTCACTTCCTCAACTCTGAACTTTGTGAAATTTCCTCCACTCTTTTCTGCCTGAAGACACCCTCTTTTTCTTGTTCTCTGGCAAGAAAGACAGTACAAGCATACCTCATTTTATTGTTCTTTGCCTTATTGTCCTTTGAAGATATTGTGTTTCTAACAATATTGAGGCAAGATCATCCTACTAAGAAAATATTACAGCTCTCAGAAGGTTCAGATGATGGTTAGCATTTTTATCAGTAAAGCATTTTTAATAAAGATATATGAATTGCTTTTTAGACACGATGCTATTGCGCCCTTAACAGATTACAGAATAATGTAACTTTTATATGCACTGGGAAAACAAAAAAAAATATCATTTTATTGCAATATTCACTTTATTGTGGTGGTCTGGAACCAAACCCATAATATCTTCAAGGTATGCCTATATTTCTCTCCAAAATTTAGCTGCCTGAACTACTCCTGGGATATTCCCTAAATAGGTCTTCCATTTGAGTCAAAGTGACAGAAGAAAAGCAGGAAAAAATTAATACTTACCTTGTATAAATCACATCTTCAGTTTTTTACATTCCCCAATCTGAATGTTTATGTTTACTTTTCAGAGTTTTCATGTAATGACTTGTTGTTGTTCAGAGTTTTTACTTATAATCATCAGGAGAAATAAGCTGTATTGAGCTTATGGTTGGAAATTCTGACAACAATTTTATTTTTCACTTGTATATAGTTTGGTATTTACACTTCTTTGTATAGGTTTTTCTTCTTTTCCTTGAAATCCAGCAGGTGTATCAAAATATATGTTAATGTCTATCATTCTAGGACTTTTCTCTCAAGTACATGGTGCACCATTTACATATGTATTTTCAAGTTTCTTTTCTTTTTTCCTCAGGAAAACATTCTTGAATTTTTAATATTAGCCTTTGTTCCTCTCTTTTGAAACTCTTTTTCTATGTATGAAAGATCTTACTTACCAATATCTCTCTATATAATTTTCTCTTAGATCTTTTTTATTTTAATTTTATTTAAAATCCATTGTTTACTGAGCTTCTAACACTTTTCTTAAAAAGAGATAATTTCTCTACTGTTGATCTATGGAAAGTATTTCTTTTTTGTTAATAGAATTAAGGATCTTTTGTCTTGTAGAATCTTGTAATAATTTGAAACACTGTGTATAAAATTATACCTCATAAAACACTGGGTAGTATAAATGCTAATGATATTTTAAAGACTCTATCAAAAAATTATTAGAAATATTGAACAAATACAGTGAAGTTATAATATACAAAGTGAATATACAAATATCTGTTGTGTTACTATATATGATGAACTATCAGAACAAAAAATGAAGAAAACAATTCCATTTACAGTCACTACAAAATAATAAAATTTCTAGAAATAAACTCAACAAAGGAGGTGAAAGACTATTCATGGAAAGCTACAAGACATTGTTGAAAAAATTAAGAAAACACAAAGAAATGGAAAGATATTTCATATTCATAGATTATAAGAATAAACATTATTAAAATATCCATATTACCTAAAGCAATCTATAGATTAAATGCAATTCTTCTCTAAATACCTATGTCATTTTCACAGAAATAGAATAAAAACCCTCAAGTACATATGGAACCACAATAGATTCCAAATTTTCAAAAACAATCGTGGGGAAAAAAAAATGATCAAAGCCAAAGGTATCAAACTCACCA
This sequence comes from Cynopterus sphinx, assembly GCA_030015415.1. Lineage (NCBI taxonomy): Eukaryota > Metazoa > Chordata > Mammalia > Chiroptera > Pteropodidae > Cynopterus > Cynopterus sphinx. The sequence goes on from CM057388.1 coordinate 43,275,196, forward strand.
GTTTCAAACTATACTACAAGATTATAGTAACCCAAACAGTATATGTACAGAAAAACATACACACAAATGAACAAAACATAATTGAGATCCCAGAAATAAACCCACACATATATGGACAAAGGAGCCAGGAATTTACAATGGAGAAAAGAAAGTATCTTCAGTAAATGTTGATGGGAAAACTGGGCAGTTATATGCAAAATAGATAGATGATTGATAGATTGATAGATAGATGATAGATAGATAGATGATAGATACATAGATAGATGATAGATAGGCAGACAGATAGATAGATAAACCGATCCCTATCTTTCACCATACACAAAAATTAACTCAAAATAGATTAAAACTAGAATGTAAAACCTGAAACAATAACATACACAGAAGAAAATAGCCACTAAGCTTCTAGACATTGGTTTCAGTGGAGTTTTTGTGAATTTAACTCCAAAGGTAAGGGAAACAAAACAAAACAAAAAAATAAACAAATGGAACTATATCAAAATAAAAAGCTTTTGCAAAGCATAGAAAACCATAAAAAGGGAATCAACAAAATGGGAGAGAATGATAGATTGCAAATAATATTTATAAAGAATTAATGTCTAAAATATTTAAAGACATGAAAATCAACAACCTGAGAAAAAAATGAGCAGAGATATGAATACATGTTTTTCCAAGGAAGCCAGATGGCCAACAGGCACATAAAAAGGTGTTCAATATCACTAATTAGTATAAAAAGGCAAACCAAAAAACTACAATGGAATATTACCTCACATAGGTTAGAATACTATTATCAAAAAGACAAGAAATAGAAAGTGTTGGAAAGGATGTGGAGAAAAGGTAATGCACACACACTCTTGGTGGGATTATAAATTGGTGCAGTCATTACAGAAAACAGAATAAAAGTTCTTCAAAACATTAAGAATACAATTACTGTGAGATACAGAAATTCCTCTTATGGTTATTTAACCAAAGAATATAAAAGAACTAATTGGAAAATACATATATACTCCTATGTTAATTGCAGCATTATTTGCAATAGCCAAGATATGGAAATTACTTAAGTGTTCATCAATGGATAAATGGATAAAGATGTCATATATATACAATAAAATACTATTCATTCACAAAAAGAGAAAATATTGCCGTTTGGAACATCATAGATAGATCTTTAGGGTACTATGGTATGTGAAATAAGTAAAGCAGAAAATTTAAAAACTGTATGCTTTTACTCCTGTGTGCAATATAAAACAAAAACTTAAAAAAAAAAACAAAAATTCATAGATACAGAAAACATATTGGAGATTAACAAAGAGGAACGGTCTGGAGGAAAGAGTAAAATGGGTAAAGGGTGTAAAATATATGGTAATGGATGAAAACTAGACTTTTGATGGTGAGCGTGCATTAGGGAATACAGATATTATATTATAATGTACAGTTAAAATTTATATACTGTTATTAACCAATGCTCCCTTTATTTAAAAAAGAGAAAACCACAACTTTCTATAAAATTTTTCTTCTAAAAATATATATTATTTATATATAAATATATTTAAATTATTTGACATTAGTCAAGTGATGTGCTCACCAAACATTTCTTAATGTTGTACTGTGTATACAAACCACATAAATGCTTAGTAAATTATGATGACATTGAGATAAACATTCAATTCTTTCTACTCTAAGGATAAATAGTTATTTCCAAATTTTCCTTGAAAATTGAAAAAGTAAATAAAATTTCTCCTTTTCATCTTTTATTTCCTATAATCACTCAGTGTTTTTTCTAGTTTTGAACTTCTTTATTTTTATTAAATTTATTGGAGTGACATTGTTTAATAAAATTACGTAGGTTTCAAGTGTACAATTCAATAATACATCATCTATATATTATATTGTGTGTTCACTACTCAAAGTCAAATATTCTGTCACCACATATTTGACCCGCATTACAATTATCTACCTTCCCCATCTCTCATTTCCCTCTAGTAACTAATAAATTGTTGTTTGTGGCCATGAGTCTCTGTTTGTTGGTCTTGTTCATTTGTTGCTTTCAATTTTATATCCCACATATAAGTGAAATCATATGATTCTTACCTTTCTCTGTCTGACTTATTTTGCTTAGCACAATAATCTCAAAATCTATCCATGTTGTCACAAATGACATCATTTCATCTTTCTTATTGCTGAATAATATTCCATAATATATGTACCACATCTTTTTAATCTAATCATCTATTAAAGTACATTTCAGTTGTTTTCATGTCTTTGCAACTATGAATAATGCTGTAATGAACATCGGGGTGCATATATCTTTATGAATAAATGTTTTCAATTGGGGGGGGGTAGATACACAGAAGATGAGTTCCTAGGTCATATGGTAATTCTATTACTAATTTTTTGAGGAATCTCCAGACTATTTTTCATAGCAGCTGTACCAACTTGCAATCCCACCAGCAATGTATGAGGGCTCACTTTTCTCTGCATCCTCACCAACACTTGTTTTTTGATTTATTGATGATAGCCATTCTAACAGGTGTGAAATGGTATCTCATTATGGTTTTGATTTGCATTCCCCTAATAGCAAGTGAAGTTGAGTGTCTTTTCATATGTCTGTTAGCCAAATTCATTTCTTAAATAATTTTAAATTCTAACTCTTTCCTGAGATCTATCATCTTAATTACTGTTCTTTTTCTTTATGTTGTTACTTCGTATTTTCTACAATTTTCTGAATTTATTTTAGTTTATTTTGAAATATTGTTATAATTTTTATCTGCTTTTTGGACGTCTTTCTGGCATACTTTTTATTCTTTAGGTTCTTATTCCATCCTTTACATTTTCTCTCAATTTTGTATGGATTTGACTTCAATATTTTTGTTGTTGTTGTTCTGAGGTTTTGGTACTGAGGGTGGGTTAGGAGAGCTTTTCTAGCTTAATAACTTTAGATCTCCTTATATTGTTTTCACAGAGTGTTAACACGTATGTATGTTCTTCCCTCTGATATTTCCTGCTTCTGTTTCCAAACTCCATTTTTATATAGATCTTTTTCTCTACTGTTCAGTTTGAGGGTTCTGTTCTCAGCAGGTTTTTACTTGATGTGGGGATTTTCATAAAAGGGGGTTTCAGAAGGTTATTTTCAAGAATCTTAGGGCACAGATTGTTCCAATGCCTTCAGATATTTGTTGTACCTGTTTATTCATCTGCAAAGTGAAAACATTCTTAGGCTCAGCTGCTATTTTCATATTGGTCTAATGCAATGTAGTGAGTACCTGTGAGTATTTTAGGACTTGCATGGCCTCATAACTATCTGCAAGCTCTGTCACTCCCCTCCTCACATACGCTAATACTATATTCATCTATGTACTTGTCGGTGATTTGTTGCTTCAACTTGAATTTTAGGATTTGAGGGGGATACCTTGCTCTCCAGTTTTGTTTTAGACATCACCTGTGGTATTTTGTTTACTGTTCTAGTTATTCTGTTTATATATAAATATATAAATATATAAATATATATATGTATGTATATATATATGTATGTGTGTGTATGTGTGTGTGTGTGTGTGTATATATATATATATATATATATATATATATATATATATTTCTTATTTTTCAATTATAGCTGGCATGCAATTATATAGTTTCAGGTGTACAACATAGTGATTAGACATTTATATAACTTACAAAGTAAACAGTGATTAATCTAGTGCCCATCTGGCACCGTACATAGTTATGCAATATTATTGACTATATTCCTTATGCTATACTTTACATCCTCATAACTATTTTATAACTACCAATTTGTACTTCTTAATCTCCTCTTCTTTTTCACTACACTCCTACCCCCCTCCCATTGGGCAACCATTAAAATGTTCTCTGCATAAATTTGTTTCTTTTTTTTAAAAATTATATTTCTTAGATTACACCTGTAGGTGAAATCATATGACATTTGTCTTTGTCTCATTCATTCTACTCAGCACAATACACTGTAGGTCCATTCATGTTGTTGCAGATGGCAAGATTTCATTTATTATTTATTTATTTTTATGGCTGAGTAATATTCAATTATATATGTATACAACCTCTTTTTTATCCATTAACCCAGGTTGCCTCCATATCTTGGCTATTGTAAATAATGCTTTAATAAACATGTGGATACACATGTTTCTCCAAAGTAGTATTTTGGTTTTTTTTTTAGATAAATATTCAGAAGTGAGAAACTGAGTCTTTATTTCTTGTGATAGCTTTTGTTTTAAAGTCTGTTTTGTCCTGTGTAAGTATTGCTGCCCCTACTTTTTTGTCTCTATTTTTATGAAATATCTTCTTCCATTCCTTTACTTTTTGTCTGTGAGTGTCTTGATCCAAAGTGAGTCTCTTGTAGGCAGCATGTGTAAGGGTCTTGTTTTCTTATCCATTCAGCCAACCTATTTTTTGAGTGGAGTTTAATTCTTTTTCATTTGAAGTAGTTGACAGATATGTAGTTATTGATATTTTATTACTCATATTTTTTATATATGATTTTTTCCTCTTCTTAAAGAAGTCCCTTCAACATTTCTTGTAATAATAGTTTGGTGACAAAGAACGCTTTTAGCTTTTTCCTATCTGAGAAACTCTTCATCTGTCTTTTGATTCTAAATGATAGCTTTGATGGTTAGAATGATCTTTGTTGTAGGTCCCTGCTTTTCATCAGTTTGAATATTTCCTGCAAATTTGCTTCTGCCCTGCAAAGTTCCTGTTGAAAAATTAACTTTATGGGAGAACACTTGTAAGTAACTACCTGCTTTTCTCTTTCTGCTTTTAAGATTCTCTCTTTGTATTTAAACTTTGGCATTTTAATTATGATGTGTCTTGCTGTGGACCTCTTTGGGTCCATCTTGTTTAAGACTCTGAACTCTGGGCTTGTATGTTTATTTTCTTCAACAGGTTAGGGAAGTTTTCCTTCATTATTTCTTGAAATAGGTTTTTAACATATTGTTCTCTCTCTTCTCCTTCTGGTACCACTAAGACACAAATGTTGATATGCTTGATGTCTCAGAGGCCCCTTAAACTGTCATCATTTTGCAGAAGAGAAATTCTTTTTTCTTTTTGCTATTCATCATTGGGTGTTTTTCACTACCTCATCTTCTAAATTGCTGATTTCATTCTCTCTTTCACCCAATCTGTTGATTTCCTGTAATACATTTCCTCACCTCAGATATTGTATTCTTTATTTCTGACTGTTTTTTAAATTCATTTTCCATGTCCATTTTAATGTTTCTTATCTCTTCATTAATGTTCTCATTGAGTTCATCTCCTCTTCTTCCAAGTTCTTGGAGCATACTTACAACCGGTGTTTTGAACTCTGAATCTGATAAATTACTTCTCTCCATTTTCTCTAGTTCTTTTTCTGGAGCTTTGTTCTTTTCTTTCATGTGGGACATATTTCATTGTCTACCCATTTTGGCTGCCTCCCTGTGTTTATTTCTGTGTATTAGGTAGGGCTTCTAAGTCTCCTGGTCTTAGTAGAATGGCTTTATGTAGTAGGTGTCTTAGGGTGCTCAGTGATGCATTCTTTCCTAGTCACCTGAGTGGGGTGCTCAAGGTGCATTGCTTGTATGGGTTGTGTGTGTCATTCTGTTGTAATTGAGCCTTGGTTGTTTTTTGAAAGTTGGTGGGTGGGATTGATCCTTGGGTTGATTTTTAGTGAGGACTGGCTAGTGAGGGGCCAACTCTACAAAGCAGGATTTAAATTAGCAGAGCTCTAGTGTCTGCCTAATTTGCCCTTTGATTGAGTCCTCCTCAGATCTAGCTCTTGGTGGTATACCAACTCCAGTTGAAGCTGGCCAAGTGTGTCCCAATTCAAATGCCTCCTGGGAGGGGCCCAGATGCTTGCCTAGGTCAACCACAGCCTGTGCATTTCTAGGGTCACCTGGCTAGAGTCAACTAATAATCCTCAGATGGCTGCCTCTTGTGCTGAGCTAGAGGTGCTAATTTTTATGGGAAAATAAACACTGGAGGTAGCTTTATTGGTCCTTCAAGTTGGGAGTGGCGGGGTCTCAGGGAATCACTAGGGCAGAGACACCAGTGTTAGCCAGGTTGATGGAGACACAGATATGGCCCGCTTGTCTCTGCTTGCTCTGAGGGGGAAAGTTTCAATGAAAGAACAATAGATATTGCCAGCACTTCTGTCCAGGAGAAAGCTCTCACCTTCAAGCCAGACAATTTAGTTCCTTTCCATATGTCCCTGGCATTCCTCAAGTAGCTGCTCCAGTGCTGGAGCTCAAAAAAAGTGAGTCTGTCACCAAGTAAGTCTGTGTGTGAGCCCTTTTAAAGAAACATCAGTGACTCCTTCAGTCCTCCATTTTTAGTCACAATCTCTGCTGGTTTTCACAGCCAGAGGTTATGAGTACTTCTCTAACTGGCGTGATAACTCTGGGCTGGGGAGCCTTGTGTGGGACTGGGATCCCCTGCTCTGCCAGAAGGACCTCTGCTACTGAGATATTTCTCCTGATTCTCAACTGCCACATGTAGGTTGGGATCAGCTATTTTGTGTTTCCACCCCTCCTACCAATCTCAAAATAGCCTCTTATGTATGTTCTCAGTTGTAGGACTTCTGTTCAGCCAGAACTCAGGTGACTCCCAATGATAGTTGTTCTGTAGTTTAATTGTAATTTTGATTTGGTTGTGAGAGAAGGTGAGTGCAGTGTCCATTATTTACACCATCTTGACCACAAGTCCTCTGTTCTGTTTTTATAGGTGGTTTTAGAAAGTGATTAAAAACTATGCTGCTATGGCTATTGTTTTCTTAATCACCCAAATATTTAAATTTTTATATGAGAATTTATGACAAAGTCATTATGCTTAGGTAAAATTTAAGCTTAAAACTGGGGTAAAATGAAACAAAAGGCAGGATAAAGTCATCTCTGAAGAGAAAAGTGATTGCAAAAAATAAGTGAGAACTCAATGAGTGGCACAGATTATGAGAATGTACAAAACTTTGTGCATTATATCCCCCTCAGCAAGTAATTTCTTCTATAAGTTTTTCATCTGTGTCAATTTCTTGTGTTCTGGGGCATAATTATGTTTGAAAGTGTTATTTAAATTGATGTATTAATTTTGCAGCTAATTTTAATTGTACCTACAGTATTTATTTTATATATGAAAATGCCAAGTTTTAGTGTAATTATATTAACTGTATAGCTTTTTCCCAAAAATTTCTCCCCATATTTTCAATGTAGAATAATACAAATGTCGATAAAATATATGTGCTTAACACATAACTTTCAAGTGGATGTTTAATAAATGTACTAAAGATATATGTTTTAGATAACTGAGTTGCAGTCTTAGGCCTACACATGCAACAGTAAAACACAGATCTTTCTCATTCTGAATGCTATCCTTTTGGAGACTTTCAACTAGTAATTTATCAGTCATTTTTCTGACGTTAAAAATAAATATTATTTATTTTATTTAATTTTGAAAGAAATTAAAAAGAAATCCAGTTTTATTTTCATTAACAAAAACGCTATAGACACTTGATGAGAAAACTAAAGATAAAAAATATGAGTGAAAATTTAATAAATCAGAAGAGTCCAGACTAATGTTTTCCAAGGTGTATTACTTTGATTAGGCTCACAATTTCTTCTTTTGTTCCAGTATTTCATAGCTAAAATTTCAAGTGTTTTTATAACTCATTGGTTTTTGCTGTAATAATATAACTAGCTTGAGTCTTTTTCACCAAAAACTTAGATTCAAATAACTTACTTTGCGGTTTCTGGTTTGTTCAATTATTTGTATATATTGTATTGTGAGCAGTTTTTCAGAGAGAACATATTTACTGAGACTCCATCTGTGCTTAGCATTTATGGGTTTACCAAAAAAAAAAAATCCTTACCAAGATGTTGATCAGCACTATAATTCTGGATACAAACTGATTTTTCAGAGACTCTGGGAAGTTTCTCTTCATGTCCCCTAACCCTTCATCTCCTTTAAACCTCTCTCACCTCATAGTAGCTGATTTATAAAATTCCAGAATACAAATGTTCCTAGAAGAGAGAGTTCATTTAATTAAATTCACACTCAATGTCATATCAATAGACCTTCCTGACTGTGGCCAAATAAATTACAAGTGTCATGAGATCAATTGGGAAAGAGTTGGATATGGAATTATATCTTTCTACTAGACAGAAGTAGATATTTGATATCAGATTCAGCCTTAAGCATCAAAAGGAAGTACTATATGACATACGGTCATCATATCTGATTGGTATGGCAACAGGTGGTCCTTTACACAATTTGTTAGCATAAATGGTCTAATGAGAGTAAACATCATGCTTTCCAAATTAGGCCACAGTACAAATTCATTAAATCAAGGAACTGATGTCATCCAGAACACTGGATGTACAAAGTGAAGTACTTTGTTTAGCATCAGGAAATGGGTCACCTGATAGCAAGCTAGAATTGAAATTTGGGGGGAGATTACCATGGGGAAGAGGTTCTAGCAGCAAAGGGCATTGTGGATTAAAAAGTCCAGAGGAAGGAAATGTTGGTTTGTTTGAAGGAGTTGAAAGGATGGCAGTGTTACTGAAGCTTAGTAAATGAGAGAGAGAGAGAGGAACAGAAAATGGGATAAGGATGGGAAGATGAGCAAGCCCCAAGTCACACAAGCCATGGTAAGGAGAATGGGTATTATAGAGTAAGTGCTATGAAAAGTGTTAGAAGAGCTTTAAGCAGAAGAGTAAGATGATCTTATTTAGATTTTAAAAAGATAACCATAGCTACTCTGTGAAGGAGAAATTGGAAGAAGCAAGCTGGGAAGTGTAGGACTAATTTGGAGACTGTTGCAGTTCAGGTGAGACTATTGGTACCTTGGATATCAATGTTAACAATAAAGGTAGAAAAGGTGAGCCCATATGAAAAATTCTTATTAGAATCTCAACTGAATTTTAACTCATCTAATCCAGGTATCCATAGGTATGCCTAGGAGTTCTTAAAATGTGTCCTGCAGACAAGCAGCATTTGTATCACCTGGGAACTTTTTGGAAGGGCAAATTTCAGGCTCCACTCCAGATCTACTGAATCAGAGATTCTTGAGGTGGGACCCAGGTGATTCTGATGCATGCTAAAGTTTGAGAGCCACTCAGTGACCTAGATCAGTGGTCTCCAACACCCAGGCCACAGACCAGCATCGGTCAGTGGCCTGATAGGAACCAGGCTGCACAGCAGGAGACAAGCGGCAGGTGAGAGACTGAAGCGTCATATACATTTGCAGCTGCTCCCCAGTACTATCATCACTGCCTCAACTCTACCTCAGAGCATCAGGCATTAAATTCTCATAGGAGCACTGGTCCTTGGTGCCAAAAATGTTGGGGACCGTTAAAGGGAAATCCATTAAATCGAGACTTTCTAAATATAATAAAACATGTGTAGAAAATTACTGAGCCAATACTATGGAGTTAAAATACATTTTCTATATTGTTAATAAGACCTAGATTAGTATGACAGCCTGAAAATATCATAGTAGTGTTCTGAAATAAAATTCTAGTTCCTATGTACTAGAAACTTAGATGAAAAACTTGGCTATTATAATAACTATGTGTGGTGTCAGATAAGTACTAGATTTATCAAGGTGATCATTTTGTAGATTATATAAATGTCTAATCACTATGTTATACATATGAAACTAATATAATATTGTACATTTACTGTAATAAAAAAATAAAAAAAATATTTTTAAAAATTGATGCGGGATTAACAAGATTACCCAGACTCAAACACCGAGACCAAGATAGATGTTCAGTTACCAAGTCTGGGGCACAGTGGAAATGGGTCTTGGGAATAATGCAGAGAGCCAAATGGAAGATGCAATATAGGGAACACAGACACTAACATCTATAGTGGCTAGGCAGACAACAGAAAGGTTTAAATCAAGTCAATTCTTCAATGCAAGATTTGAACTAGAAATGGAAAGTCTTATATAAAGACATTTACATTTAATTTTTTTTAATTGCCATACTGAAATAGTATGTCTACTGGCCAAATTCAGCTTTCAGGCTACCAGTTCATGGACGCTTGGTAAATGGCTGATATCACCGGTGTTCCTTAGAGAAAGCTTTAATGGCAGTAGAAAGAGAACACAGAAATGGGCACTAGATAGTCAGAAAGGCAGAAAAAGAAGCTGGAACCGTGTAATACAAGTTTCACCAACTTCACAAATTTTGCCTTAGGCCAAGCTTCCTGTTAAGAAGCTTAGTCTAGGTGAAGAAACGAAATACACACAGAGCAAATGACTGAATTCTTTACAAAGAAGCATATCATCAAATGCAAAATAATTGGTGCTAAGTGAGTGCTGAATATTTTTGTTCAGAGTTAAATGAAATTAGTTTTACAAACTACTTACAGAGGATAAAATTTGAGGCCAGTTTCAAAGGAAAAATAATAAGCAGACTGAAAGAAATGTTGAAAGTGTATTGGTAGCAAGAGAAATAACTTATTCAAAGACTCACATCTTAGAGCCTTGAATTGGGAGTCAAAGAGACCTGGGCTCTAGTCTGTTTTGCTACCAACTCTCTGTGAGGTCTTGGATAAATCAATGTCCTTCTCTAAGTCTCTATTCCTCTTCTGGAGTTCAATTAAACCATGGATTATAAGTGCAAATTCCTAGTAGTTAAATGAATGAAGGACAGGAGTAACCTATGTAACTAAAATATATATGCCTTATTTAAACAGACAGAAATAACTGAGTAATAATTGTTTGTTACCAAGCAGCTATGCAGATTCAGTATTCTATTTTTTTTTTCTGTAGACTCCAACAATTCCAGTTTTTATGTGAAATCTTTTAATTTTGTATTTTTGACAAAGAATTTACACTAAAACAACATGAAGACCAAACAAAATATTTCTGTAGGCTATATTCTGCCTGTAGGCTACTAGTTTGCAATCTCTGGACTAGACAAACTTCAAGGTTCCTTCTGATCATTTTTGTTTATGGCTTTATGATATTAAAATTTAGATTCAGTAAAATGGAAGGAGATGCCATATTTTCTAGGCATTGCCACAAAGTAAAATGACTAAAAGTTTGGAAGTTAGAATCAGACAGCCTGGCTTTGCCTAAAAAGCATGTGACCTTGAGAAAATTACATTAATCTCTCTGCACATCTGTAAAATAAAAAAATAATAACAGTCATTACATTATAGTAGTGTGAGTATTAATTGAGATGTTGCACATACATCACTTAAAAGAGTACCTGGACCATAGTAATTATTTAGTATTTATCTATTTGAATGAAAATAGTATATGAGATAAGCTATTTTGCCAACTGAATGTAGGATAATTAAAGGCAGGGAGAAAAGCCAGGAGGCTTACAAATGAGATAAGTATAAATGCGTGGCTATAAAAATGGAAAGAAAGTACCAGATATAAGAGACATTATAAAATTTGTTTGATCTTGATGATTGAATGTGGGCATGTTGCAATGCTTTGCCTTTAGTTTTAAAATTCTAAGCAGTTTCACTTTTCATAGTTAATATATTTCTTGTTATTTGAGAGAATTTAATTACCTTGAAATACTAGTTTTATCTTTATATCTTCCATTTTTCTAATGAAAATTGCGTCTGAAATTTAATCTGTCTTATTTAAAAGGCCATTTGTGAGTACAAAACAAAAATAAAACAAAACAACACCAGGATTAGATCTATTAATCATGTTCTTATTATAAATGATGCTCCAACTGTGGTTGTTAAATTTCAGGCTACTTTAAATTAATTAAGATTGTTTTATTTAGAATATTACTTATAAATATATGATAATACTGTTCATTTTTTGTGACTGATGCAATAGATGTTACTTCATTAGCTCAGTTTATGCCCCTAGTCCCTTGACCACTGTATAAATGTTAACTTGAATTTATTTTATGGACTGCAACTTTCATTTAGACTGAAGTTGGCTTTATTATCACAAAAGCCATGATATAAAAATAAATAAGTGAGAAGATAGGATTTTAAAGAGAGCTAATATCAGAGGCAAAGAAGAAGAGAGGGCAGGGCATATACTTAGGTAGAAAGAAAGAGATACTAAAGAGAGGCACACACAGATTGAAACTTGTGAAGGATGAACAGAGTTAAAAGGAGAGAGAGGTTAACACTGACAATAGTAATATTTTCCTCCCTTACACATATTGCATTGTAATTTGTAAGGATGTTAAATTGAATGCTCTTTGAGAAGAAGGACCTGGTCTTGGTCATTTTGGTATCCCTTAGAGTTTTTAGCACTTTATAATGCAAAAAAAAAAAAAGTACTCAGTAAATGTTTGGCAAATAAAAGTTCTCATATGTCTCTTTGTGAAAAAATAACCAGTGGAAGGAGATTGAGCACAACACTATTTTAGTTTAGCATATAATCATTATTACTATTTATTGAGTGCTTATTAAGTAAAAGGCACAAAGTAAGCATTTCACAATTATTATCTCATTTAATATTTATAATAATTCTGTGAGTTAGGGAATATTATTATCATCAGGTTTAGAGAAGTTAAATGAATTACCCAAGTCCACACAATTAATAAATGATAGAATTACCAACCCACTTTCATCTTACTCCATAACCTTTCCTCTTGATAGTTACTTTTTAAACTATTTCTCTTAATATTTCTATTAGACTTTAGACCAACAAATAGATACAAATATGTCTACAAAAGTTTCTGTTTGTCTCACAGACATAAATATTACCAGTAACCCTATAAAATATATTAAAATTAAGGTTCTCATAATAAAACATTTTTTCGTTTATTGGTATTGATATAAACTTTTTAGAAAATATTATTCAAAACAAAATTGAATTAACTAGACATTAAAATAACCTGCTTTGGATGTGCTATAGACATAGAAAAGGAAAAAAAAAGTGGAAGGGGAGAACAAGATGAATATAAAATGAAAAATAAAAAAGTATAGAAGCTTTTTGAACTAATGACAGGGATTAGGTAGGTAGGAGAGGAATTAGTAAGAGAATGGAGAAAGACCAGGTGGCCGGCAAGTCAACTAAGTAACCACCAGATGTTAGTTTTTCATTTACTATACATGAGTAAGTGGGATATGTCAGCTGTAATTTTTTTTTGGCTGTATCATCTTACACAGTGTGCACATATTTCTTTTTGAAGGAGTACTCAATATCAATTTTTCTTAATCTTATTTAAGTCATAAATCTTTTTTAAAATCTTATGAATCCTATTGACCTTCTTTTCAAATGGACATATGAGCCAAATCTTACATATAATTTCAGGGACTTTCCAGATTCCCTGAATCCCATCTGTAGATCTTAGGCTAAGAACCCATAACTTTATTAGGGTTATGATTTCTACATCACATGGCTAACAGAGTAGAGAAAACTATTTGGGGAAGAGGATAAAGGAGAAAAGATAGTAGAAACACCCCAGTCTGTTTTCCAAGACAGAAACTAAAGAAATATCATTATAAACATTGTACATCCTAAAAATTTTCCAAAGGTCTAAATCACTAGTGGTAAAGGGGATTCTAAAGATAAACCCGATTATTAGCTTTCTCCTGATGCAGCTAGTAAGAAGATATAATAAATTAACTTTCTACTTATTAAAAGAATATTGTGTAGTATTAGTAGCACTAATATGTTGATAAATGTTTAACAACCAGCTCTCAGTGAGATAGGGATTGCAAAGTGAAAAGGAAGCCCTAATTTGTAATGTTTGCTGACTTCCAGGGTGTAAATACTCCAATTACAGCTAATTTTAAGCTACATATGAGCAATCACTGAACACACAAGTACATACAGTAGTCCCCACTTATCTGCAGGGGATATGTTCTAAGACACCCAGAGGATACCTGAAATCATGAATAGTACCAAACCCTATACATACATTATTTCTTATACATACATACCTATGATAAAGTTAAATTTTTAAATCAGGTACAGTAAGCAATTAATAATAATAACTAATAATACAATAGAAAATTATAATAAATTGTAATAAAAGTTATGTGAATGTTCTCTCTCTCTCTCTCTCTCTCCCTCTCTCTCTCTCTCTCTCTCTCTCAATAACTTATTATACTGTAGTCACCTTTTCACCTAAAGAAAAATCTTTACTGTTTCATTTTGGCATATTCAAATTGCCAACATCACATCTTGTGCTTTGGGGCCATTATTAAGTAAAATAATGGTTACTTGAACACAAGTACTATGACATTGTATCAGCCAATTTGATAACTGAGATAGCTACTAAGTAACTAATGGGTGGGTAGTCTATATAGTTTGGACACTCTAGACAAAGAGATGATTCAGGTCATGAGCAAGATGAAATAGGATCATGTAATATTTCATTACACTACTCAGAGTAGCACACAATTTAAAACTTGTGAATTATTTATCAAATTGTTTATTTGGAATTTTTTATTTAATATTTTTGGACCATGTTTGGCCAAGGGTAACTGAAATCACAGAAAGTGAAACCAAGGTTAAGGGCAAACTACTGAAATTACTTATTATTTCCAACATACAGATAAAATAGATGTAAATAACTTAAAGAGCATAAATAGTAAAATGTAGTAAAATAATGAGGAAGTAATGAGTTTTGAGTTTTAATGTTCTTTTTGTTTTTAATATAACATTTAACTGTGTTACATAATTTACTTTTAATAATGGTTGTGTTTAACAACTCTAATACCCCTCATATTTAAAAAAAAAACTTTTTTATCTTGAAATAATTCTAGATTTATAGAAAAGTTTCAAAGATAGTACAGGGAGGTCTCTCATCTAGTTTCCTTTATTAATGTCTTATAGTAATATAAAAATGGGGTATTTGTCAAAACTAAAAATACAGCATTGGCACATTACTATTAACTTTACTCTAGACTTCATTTGGACTCCCTTAGTTTTTCCACCAGTGTCTTTTTTTCTGTTCCAGGATTCAGTTCAGTATATCACATTGCATTGAATAATTACACCTCCTTAATGTTCTTTGTTCTGTGATAGTCTCTCAATCTTTACTTGTTTTTTCTTATCTTAAGAGTTTTGAAAAGTATTGGTCAGATACTTGGCAGAATGTAACTCAACTATTTTTCTTATATTTTCACTCAGGCTTATACAAGAGTTATGGGTTTTGAAGGAAAATACCACAGAGGTGAAGTGCCCTCCTTATTATATTGTATGAGGAGGTTTATGATATAAACATGGCATCATTGGTAATGTTGAACTTGATCATTTGCTTAAGGTGGTATCTGACAGGTCTCTTCACTGTAAAGTTATTGTCAACTCAGGCTTCTATTAAAAAAATACTAAAAACTGGGAGATTTAA
This sequence comes from Cynopterus sphinx, assembly GCA_030015415.1. Lineage (NCBI taxonomy): Eukaryota > Metazoa > Chordata > Mammalia > Chiroptera > Pteropodidae > Cynopterus > Cynopterus sphinx. The sequence goes on from CM057388.1 coordinate 43,290,486, forward strand.
ACAATAGACATTTATTTCCCGGAGTTCTGAAGGTTAAAAATTCAAAGATCAAAGTGCCAGGAGATTCAGTTCCTGATAAGAGCCCTCTTACTGGTTTGTAGATGGCCACCTGCTTGCTGTGTACTCATATGACCCCTTTGTGCATCCATTAAGAGTGAGATCTCTGTTTTCCTCTTCTTACAGGGGTAATAATCCCACTATGAGTGTCTAACCCTCATAATCTCATCTACTTCTCAAAGGAGCCACCTCCAAATACCATCATATTAGAGGTAAGGTCTCCAATATATAAATTTAGGGGACACAAACATTCAGCCCATAACAGCTAATATATTTCCTCTTATTTACTCTGATTTTGGAAGGAAGTCACTAAATTCAGCTCAAGCCCAAGGGGTGAGAGTAAACTCTATCTCCTTGAGGAAAGGAAATATCTACGTATATCATTTGGGATTCTTCTATAAGGAAAAGTTTCTCTGCTACCCCATTTATTTTTCATCATTTATTTATATTAACATTAACTCTTCAGTCTTTATTTGATACAATGGTTTAGAATCCAATACTATAATATTTATTTTGTTGCTCAAATTGTTTCAGATTTGATCATTTGGAGCTCTTTTTGACTGGCTTACATCCCTTTGACATTTTTCACTATTTTGCTTCTTGAGCACTTCCTTACTTTCTGGCACTACAAGAAGTCCTGGGCTCATTGTGATGGTTAATTTATGTGTCAACTTGACTGGGCTGCAGGGTACCCATATATTTGATCAAACAATATGCTGGGCGTTCTGTGAGGGTGTTTTTAGATGAGATTAACATTTAAATCAGACTAAGTAAAAAAGATTGTCCTTCCTAATGTGGGTGGTCCTTATTCAATCAGTTCAAAGCCTGAATAGAACAAAAAGGCTGACTCTTCTTTGAGTAAGAAAGACCTCCTTTTGCCTGAATGACTTGAGTTGGGACAACAGTCTATTCCTGCCTTCAAACTTGAACTGAAACAGGAGCTCTTCTTGGGTTTAGAGCTTGGGACTTTCAAACTGGAACTTATACCATCAATTCTCCCGATTCTCAGATCTTCATACTGGGACTGGAGCTACACGATCCACTCTCCTAGGTCTCCAGCTTGATGATTGCAGTTCTTAAAACTTTTTAGGCTCTATTATTACATAAGCCAATTCCTTATAATACTTCTCTTTCTCTGTCCCTCTCTCTCTCCATACAAAAACCGACACACATTGTTTCTCTCTCTCTAATTGTTCCATTTCTCTGAAGAACCCTTACCAATATACTCATATTTTGTTTTCCTTATACATTCCTAAAATTCATCATTTCTCTAAATAGGCCTGTAACGAGAGTAGTATTTAAAAATCAAGATCTTGGCACTGGGTATTGCTCCACTAATTTATTTGCACATAATGCTTAGTTCAACTAAGTATTCTAAAATTCTTGGAGGTATAAATGTCCCTACCTTTTTGCAGTTTTTAGTGCTAAAAACTATTTTTTCCTGTAAATCAGTTAATAAGCCTGTAAACCTATAAATTAACCTTTAATTCACAAATCTCATGTTGATAAAGATGTCATAATGATTATTTCACAGTTTTTCAAAGTAAGAGAAAATTATTTGAGATATTTTTCTTGTGACCCAAAGTGTTTACCTATAAGCTGTCCACTAAGGGAACTAAAATATGACATCCTGAAAGTTTAAGCTTATGTAAACTTTTACCAGTGTGTGGACTGACATCTTGAAAAGTAATCAATTTCATGAAGGTAGAGAAAATAAAATATGTTGTGACTTAATTTAAATTGATCATAATTAATCCTATGGTTATTTCAATGCATACATTGCTTTGTCAAATTAGTTTATCAAACCATGAAGCATGATGTGGTAAGAAAGGTATATTCAATAGCGTGAATTGCAAAAGACCTCCCTTAACATAAGATGAAACATGTAGCCCTAACTTTTGTAGTTTTGTATGGCAAGAAAAAAATATATATATTGTTATAGATTAAAATAGGTTGAACTTTGGAAGGCACATAGAACAGCCTTCATATTTCTACATTGGGGAACTGGAGTAAAAAAGAAGAATGTGGCAATTTCTTTTTCTTTTTCTTTTTTAACACCTATAGCTCCTGGTATTCCTAGGTGGTCTCCCATCCAAGTACTAACCAGGCCTGATGTTGCTTAGCTTCCAAGATCAGATGAGATTGGGCAAGTTCAGGGTGAAATGGCCATAGACAAATGTGGCAATTTCAATGTCTGTAATCAGGCTATTTTTTTCCCAAATATGCCCCCTCTTTTTTATTATACATCCCAATAAATGACATTACTATTCATCTAATCTTTCATTCTATATATCTCACAGCCATCCACACAATTATCAAATAATATTAGTTTAACACTAATTGGGGTCCTCTCAATCAATGGTGTAGATTGAATCTTCAACACATTTATCCATGATTATTCAACTGAATCCATGTAAATCATTTTTGTTTGTTTGTTTGTTTGTTTGTTTGTTTTTGATTTCATGGTGACATAGGTTAACAAAATCCAGCAAGTTTCAGGTGTACAATCTAACAGGAAGGCATATATATATATATATATATATATATATATATATATATATAGCATTGTGTGTTCACCTCTCATAGTTAGATTTCTTTCTGTCACCACACATTTGACCCCTTTTACCCCATCTATATCCCTCCGCTCTCCTCTCACCTACTTTCTGTTAACCACTAGTCATGCCAATGAGTCTCTATTTGTTTCTACTGTTTGTTTGTTGCCTTTAGGTCTGTATCCCACATATAGGTGATATTATATGGTTTTCAACTTTTTCTGTCTGGGTTATTTCACTTTGCATGACTATCTCAAGGACCATCCATGTTGTTGTAAATGGCAGTATTTCATGTTTTCTTATGGGTGAAGAATATTTCATTGTACATATGTACCATTCTTTCTTTAGCCAATCATCTATCATAGGACACTTCAGTTGCTTCCATGTCCTGGCCACTGCGAATAATGCTGCTATAAACATCGCTGTGCAAATATCTTTTTCCATATGGGATTTGAAGTCTTTGGGGTAAATACCCAGTAGAGGGATTGCTGGGTCATATGGTAGATCAGTTCTTAGTTTTTGGAGAAACCATACTGATTTCCATAGTAGCTGTACCAATTTACAGTCCCATCAGCAGTGTATGAGGGTTCCTTTTTCTCTGTATCCTCTCCAACATTTATTATTATTAGTTCTGTTGATTATAGCTACTCTAACAGGTGTGAGATAGTATCCCATTGTGGTTTTGATTTGCATTTCCCTAATAGCTAGCGATGTTAACCATCTTTCCATATATTTGTTGGCCATTTGTAGTTTTTTTTGTGTGTGTGTGTGAGAATTTCTATTCAGGTCCTCTGCTCATTTTTTGATTGGATTGTTTGTTTTTGTTGTTATTGAGTTTTATGAGTTCTTTACATATTTTGGATATTGGGCCCTTATTAGAGGCCTTGCTTGCAATATATTTTCCCATTTAGATTGTTGTCTCTTTGCTTTGCTGACAGTTTTTCTTTTTAATATTTATTGCTTGTTTGTTTATTATTTGTTTGCTTATTTACTTATTGCGCTTCAGAAGCTTTTTAGTTTGATGTAGTCCCATTTTAGCTTTTACTTCCATTGCTTTTTCTGTAAAATTCATAATATGTTCTTTAAGTCCAAGGTCCTTGAGTTTAGTTCCCATGGTTTCTTCTGTGCATTTTATTGTTTCAGGTTTTATATTCCAGTCCTTAATCCATTTTGAGTTAATTTTGGTGTGTGGTGATACACAACAGTGATTTCATTCTTTCGCAGGTGGCTTTTAGTTTTCCCAGCATCATTTATTAAAGAGGCATTCATTTCTCCACTGTATGTTTTTGGCTTCTTTTCAAAAGTTATTTGTTCATATGAATATAGCTTTACTTCTGGACTCTCAATTCTGTTTCCCTGGTTAATGTGTCTATTTTGCTACCAATACCATGCCATTTTCATTGCTGTTGCATTGTAGTATAATTTAAAGTTGGGAAGAATGATGCCTTCAGCCTCATTCTTTTTTCTCAGGATGACTTTGCAATTTGGGGTCTTTTTCTTCCATTCAAATCTGATGATGTTTTGTTCTATTTCTTTAAAAAATGCCAATGAGATTTTGATGGGGATTGCATTAAATGTGTGTAATGCTTTAGGTAGGTAATATGGTCATTTTAACTATGTTGATTCTTCCAATCTAAGAACATGGAATATCTTTTTATTTCTTTGTATCTTCTTTGATTTCTTTTAATAAGATCTTATAGTTTTCATTATATAGTTCCTTCACAGGTTTCATTAGATATATTCCTAGGTTTTTTATTCTTTTTGTCACACTTGCAAAATAAATTATTTTTTCCACATCTTTTTCTGATACTTTGTTATTAGAGTATAGGAACACTGTGGATTTTTGAACATTGATTTTTTTTTTTATCCAGAGACTTTACTGTATTTGCTCATTGATTCTAGTAGTGTTCTTATGGAGTCTTTAGGATTTTCTATATAGAGAATCATGCCATATGCAAATAGTGACAGTTTGGCTTTTTCATTTCCTGTTTGAATGCCTTTTATATCATTCTCTTGCCTGATTGCACTCCCTAGGACCTCCAATGGTATATTGACTAACCATTGGTATATTGACTAATGGTATATTGACTAACCAATGTTATATTGACTAACACTGGCAAGAGTGGAGAACCTTGCCTTGTTCCTAATCTTAGAGGAAAGGTTTTTAGTTTTTCATCATTAAGTCTAATGTTGGCTGAGTGTTTGTCATAGAAGGCCTTTATTATGTTGAGGAACTTTCCTTCTATACTGATTTTGTTAAGTGTTTTGATCATAAATGGATGCTGTATCGTGTTGAAGGCTTTTTCTGCATTGATTGACATGATCCTTATTTTTAATTATTTTGTGGTGTATAATATTAATTGATTTGCATATGTTGAATCATCCCTGTGCATTTTGGATGAATCTCACTTGATCATGGTGTGTAATCTTTTTTATATGTTGCTGTATGTGGTTCACAAATATCTTATTTAAGATTTTTGCATCTGTGTTCATGAGGGATATCAGTCTGTAATTTTATTTTTTTGTGTGTTATCCTTAACAGGCTTGGTATCAGGGTAATATTGGCCTCATAAAAAGAGTTGGGAAGTATTGCCCCCTCTTTGATTTTTTGGAAGACTTTGAGAAGAATAGGTATTAAATCTTCTTTGAACATTTGGTAGAATTTATTGGTGAAGCCATCTGGTCCTAGACTTTTACATTTGGTAGGTTTTTGATGATTGTTTCGATTTCTATACTGCCAATAGGTCCATTTAGCTTTTCCAGTTCTTGATTCAGTCTAGGAAGATAGTCTTTTTTAAGTACTATTCTATTTTGTCTAGGTTATTAAATTAGGTGTTATATACTTTTTCATAATATTCTTGTATAATCATTTGTATTTCTGCGATGTCAGTCATAATTTCCCTTCTTACATCCTTTACTTTGTTTATTTGTGTCTTATCTCCTTTTTCTTCAGTGAGTCTAGCCAGGGTTCTTTTTTTTTTTTTCCATTTTATTAACCTTTAGAAGAACCAGGTCTTTGTTGCATTTATTTTTCTATTGTTTTGTTTGTTTGTTTGTTTTCAATTTCATTTATTTCTGCTCTAATTTTGATATTTCTTTCCTTCTCCTAACATTAAGCTTCATTTGTTCTTTTTCTAGTTTTTTTTAGATGAAGTGTTAAGTTGTTTACTTAGGCATGTTCTTGGTTTTGGAGATAGGCCTGTAATGATATAAATTTTTCTCTTATGATCACTTTTACCATGTCCCAAATGTTTTGATATGTTGTACTGTCATCATCATTTGTTTCTATGTATCTCTTGATCTGTCTTTTTATTTCTTTCCTTACTCAATTCTTCAGTTTTATGTTGTTTAATCTCCATGTATTTGTGATTCTTTCTGATTTTTTTTGCAGTTGATCTATAGTTTCAAAGCATTATGATCAGAGAATATGATTGATATGATTTCCACTCTCTTATCTTTATTGAGGCTATCTCTATGTCCCAGTATGTGGTCGATTCTTGAGAATGTTCCATGTGTACTAGAGAAGAATGTATAACCAGGTGTTTTGGCATGAAAGGTTCTGTAAATGTCAATTATGTCCAGTTGGTCTAATGTGTCATTTAAGGATGTGATTTTCTTATTGATTTTCTGTTTGGACAATCTGTTCATATCCAACAATGGGGTATTTAGGTCCCCTACTATGATAGTGTTTTGGTCTGTTTCTACCTTTAGTTCTGTTAGTGATTGCTTTACATATTTCAAGGGTCCCTGATGAGGAGCATAGATATTAATAGGTATTATGTCCTCTTGGTGCCTGATTCCCTTTATCATTATGAAGTGTCCTTCAGTATCTTTCTTTACCTTTTTTTTTTTTTTTATTTTGAAGTCTATTTTCTCTGATGTTAGTACTACTACTCCTGCTTTTCTCTGAATGGTATTTGTTTGGAATCATTTTCCACCCTTCACTTTGAGTGTATATTTGTTTTTGGAGTTGAGATGTGTCTCCTTGAGGCAGCATTTGGTTGGGTTTGGTTTTTTAATTCAATCTGCAACTCTGTGCTTTTTTACTGGTGAGTTCAGTCCATTTGTATTTATGGTGATTATTGAAATATGAGGTCTTCTTATAGTAATTTTATCTTTTGTGTTTGGTAGTTTGGTGTTTCCATTGCTTCTTTGTCCTTATGTTTCTTTATTTCTTTATTTCTTTATTTTAGTTGGGTTTTGTGGGTTTTTCTTTTTTTCTTTTTTATGTTTTATACTTCAGTTCTGAATCTTTTGCTTTATTTACCATTATGAATATATAAAGATTATACATACATATGTGTGTGTATATGTGTGTGTGTATATATATGTGTGTATGTGTATATATATATGCCTTATCTCCATTCTCCTTTGAAAGTTTGGATCTTTGTTTCCTCACATTTTTAGTCATTGTTGTCCCAATTTGTCCCTATGTATGCTGAACATTCATTACTATTTTGCTATACCAATTCTCTTCTTAATGTTTTGCTTATAATGGATGCTATGTTTTTTGTAAGAGTTGCACTCCTCTGCTTCTATTTGCCTGGTAGTTACCTTACTTCCAATTATGTTTATTTTTTTGTAATTTTGTTTTCGGTGATCTGACCCCTTCAATATTTCCTGTAGTGCAGATCTCACAGTGGAGAATTTCCTCAAGTTTTTTATGTCTGGAAAAGTATTTTTCTTTCATATCTAAAGGTGAGCTAATGTAGATACATTATTCAAGTTTTCTAGACTGGTAATTTTTTTCACTTAATATTTGATTCTGCTCCTTTTTGGTTTGTAAGCTTTGCACTTTGAAATCTGATAATAATCTAATGGCTTTTCCTTTATAAGTTACCATTTTCTTTGCCTTGGTTGCCCTGAGTATTTTGTCTTTGTCACTGATTTTTGATAATTTTAATACAATGTGTCTTGGTGAAGACCTTTTTGGGTTGAGATAATTGGGTGTTCTGCTGATTTCTTGAACTACAACCTTCAGCTCATTCCTTAGGTTTGGGAAATTCTCATCGACTATTTGTCTGAAAATGCTTTCTAGTCCCTGCTCCTTTTCCTCCCCTTCTAGTATGTCCATTATTCTTATGTTTCCTTTCCTTGTTGTATCAACTAGTTCTTATATTTCTCTTTCATTACTTTTCATTCTTTAGTTTCTCTCTTCTTTCTTCTGAATTATTTCTAGATTTCCTTCTTTGATATCACTGATTCTTTCCTCCATTTTGTTGACTATATTTTCCAAGCTTGTTATTTCATTTTTCAACTCTTGCCGTGAGTTTTTTTTTTTTATCTCCAAAAGATCTATTCTGTTCTTTTTGAGGGTTTCAATCTCCTTACTAAGAAACTAATTCTGCTCATTTAGTTTTTTTTCAATTCCTGAAATTGTTGATATAACTTGTTTTTGATATCACTGAGTTGTTTTTTTTTTTTTCATAGGTATCATTCTGAATTCTCTCTCATTTAAGTCACACATTACAATGTCTGTAAACTTATTTTCTGGAGATTTTTCTCTTTCTTTCTGAGATGACTTGTCACCTTGTTTGTTCATGAAGTTTAAAAGATAATTTCTCTGCCTAGGCATTAATGGAAGTCTATTCTGCATTTTTTTTTCCAGAAAGAAGATTTATTATATAAAGGCCCACTTTAGCCTTTTGCAAAGAAGGTGCTTTGGTTTCCAGTAGGTAGCATCTAAGCCTCTTGTATCCCCGCTTTATATAAAGCCTTAAAAATACCTTTTTATTTTCTTGTAGATATTTAATCACACTCACTACCCTTAGTCTCAGTTCCTGTCAGTGTTAGTGACAATTTTGTTAGTATTTGCTCAAATTCCCCTGAGCAACACAGTAGTTGGTTTTGGAGGATGTGGGGAAATTAGCCCTCTGTGTTGGGGGTGGATGCTATGGCTCAGCCTTGGTTTTGCAACCTTTGCTGGTAAAAACAAACTCGTATTTCTTTGAATTCCCCCTTTTCTACTTTCCACCCTGATGACTGAGCCTTGCCTTCCACTGTGTGGAGTTCACAGCACTCCCAGGCAGGGCTATTCAGAGAACCCACAGCATTTTTTTTCCTCCTCCTCCTCCTTCTCCTGCAGGAGCACCTGCAGCTGTGAGAGGCAACTTCTTTATTTTTACCAGTATACCACCTGACACCTGGGGTTCTGACTTGTGGTAGCTCTTATGCACAGATTTCATGCTCAGACATGCTGATTTTCAGTTTGGGTGATTTTTGTTGAGTTTTAGATGTTCAGCTTATTGTTGTTTTAAAGTGGGAGATCTGAGGATATCTCTCACTCTGCCATGTTTCACCAAACTACAATTTCTTTTAGTGTCTTCAAGTTATCAGTGTATAAGTCATTCACATGCTTTGTTAAGTTTATTGCTAGATATTTGATTTTTCCAAGTGCAAAAGAAAAATTTTAAATGGTTTTTTTTTAATTCATTGTTAGTATATAGAAATTCTATGGATGGGTGAATATTTATATGTTGATTTTTTATCCTGAAGTTTTACTGTATTTGTTTATTGTTTCTAATAGTTTTTTTGTGGATTCTTTAGAATTTTCTAAATAGATAATCATGTCATCTGAAAAAAGTGACAATTTGACTTCTTCATATCCAGTTTTGATATCTTTATTTTTTCTTGTATTATTGCTCTAGATAAGACTTCCAAAAATATATTGAATAATATGGTGGTATTGGGTATCCTTGCCTTGTTTTTGATCTTAGAGGGAAAGCTTTCAGTCTTTCCTCATTAAATATGATATTAGCTGAGGGCTTCTTTTATATGGCCTTTATTATGTTGAGGTACTTACTTTCTATTCCTATTTTATTATGAGTTTTAATCATAAATGGGTGTTGTATCTTTTTCTGCATCTGTTGATATAATCATATGATTCTTTTTGTTTATTTTGTTTATGTAATCACATCGATCAATTTGCATGTGTTGAACCATTCTTGTGCCCCTGAAATGAATGCCACTTGATTGTGATGTATGTCTTACTAACGTATTACTGTATTTGACTTGCTTGTATTTTATTTAGAATTTTTGCATCTATATTTTTCAGGGGTCTTAGTCTATAGATATTTTTTTGTTTTTGGTTGTGTGTGTGTGTGTGTGTGTGTGTGTGTGTGTGTGTGTGTGTGTTATCTTTACCAGGTTTTGGTAGAAGCGTAATGTTGGTCTCATAAATTAGTTAAAATTTATTGCTTATTGTTCAATTTTTTTAGAAGAGTTTGGGAAGAACTACAATTAAATCATACTTAAAACATTTTATTTCATTTTATTATTATTTTCAAGTATACAGTACATTGTTTAGACATTTTTATAATCTCCTGATTAAATTGTCTTTGACTATTTGGTAGAATTAGTGAAACCATCCGGTCCTGCACTTTCAGTTTTTGGAAGGATTTTAATGTTTATGATTTTAATTTGGATTTTTCTAATGACTAGAGACCTTGAATATCTTTTAATGTGTTTCTTGGCCATTTGACTATTTTTGAACAAATGTTTATTCAAGTTTCCTGCCCATTTTTGATTTAGATTGTTTGTCTCTGATTGTTAACATAAAATCTCTTTATATTTTTTGGATACTAGATTCTTATCAAATGAATAATTTGAAATTATTTTCTCCCATTCTGTGGTTAGTCTTTTTATTTTCTTGATAGTGTCCTTTGCAGCATAAACTATTTTCATTTGATAATCTCACATCACTCATTTATTTTTTTGTGCTTATACTTTTGGTGTCACATATAAATATTAATTCCATAATGCAAGGTCATAAAAATTTACACATGTATTTTTCTAAGATTTTTATAGTGTCTACCTTTAAATTTATTTATTTAGTCCATTTTGAGATACTTTTCTGCATGTTGTGAAGCAAGAGTTTAACTCAATTTTTTTGCATGTCAATTTCTATTTGTCCCAGGACCATTTATTGAAAAAAAATTATTCTTTCACCATTTGTAGATCTTGGTTTTAGAGGAGTGGTACTCAAAACCAGACATCTGATAATCTTGTAAAATGAAGGCAATACATTTTTAAGTTTCTTAAACTAGGACTTTAGGTATGTAAGTAATATGGAAGTAGAATGCTGAAGAATAACACTACATATACTATATGAATGTGATCATAACTAAAATTTACTAAGCACAAAGCCACTCTATCAAGACCAAAGACATAGCAGGTCTACCTAATACATTAAAACAAACACAGAGAGTCAGCCAAAACGAGGAGACAAAAAACATGTCCAAACAAAAGAATAGGACAAAACTCTAGAAAATAGAACTAAATGAAATAAAGACTTCATAAAAATGTAGATAGAAAACATTTTTAAAAAATCAGAACTGAAGAATAAAATAATTGAAATGAAGAATATACTAGATGGAATTAATAGCAGATTAGATGAAGTAGAAAAATATAACAGCTATCTGAAAGACAAGATAATGGAAAACATGCAATAAGAACAGCAAAGAGAAGAAAGAATTTTTAAAAATGAGAAGAGTTTAATAGAAAGACTTTTGGGACAACATCACACATGCCAATATACGTATTATAGAGGTCTCAGAAGGGGAAGAGAGAGAAAATAATTAAAAATCTATTTGAAGAAATAATGACTGAAAACTTCCCTTATTTGTTGAAAAAAATAGACATACAAGTCCAGGCAGAAAACACAGAGTCATGAACAAGTTGAACCCAAAGAGGCCCACACCAAGACACAGAATAATTAAAATGTCAAAGTTTAAGGACAAAGAGAGAATGTTAAAAGTAACAGGAGAAAATGATTAAGTCATATACAAGGGCATTTCCATAAGATCATCAGCTCATTTTTCAACAGAATTATTGCAGGCCAGAAAGGAATGGTGTGAAAAATTCAAAGTGATGAAAGGCCAAAACCTACAGCCAAGATTAGTTTACCCAGCAATGCTTACATTTAGAATCAAAGGAGAAATAAAGTGTTTCCCAGGCCAAAATAACTAAAGAAGTCTATCACCACTAAACCAGTATAACAAGAAATGTTAAAGGGACTTATTTAAATAGAATAAGAAGGAAGTTAAAAATATATAATTAAGAAAACATAGGGGGAAAAATCACATTGACAAGGCAAACAAAGGCAGCCACTTCATAAAAGTGGTGGATAAATCAATTAAAAAGCTGGTACAGAGGTTAAAAGACAAAAGTAAAAAATATCATGTGTAATTACAAAAATAAAATAATGATAATACAAATACACACAAAAGAATTAAAATATAATGACAAAAACATAAATGTGGAGGGGGTGAGTAAAAACTGTAGTAATTTAGAATGTGTTTGATCTTAAGGGAATACCAACTTAAATTAGACTGCTATAAACATAGTTTGATATATATGAAGCACATGGTAACCACAAAACAAAAATCTATGAGATACAGAAGAAACAAAGAAGAAGGAATTCAAACATAACATTAGAGAAAGTCAACAGCATATAAGAGACCAGCAGAATAAGAAAAGAACAGAAAATTAGACAATACAATGAAAAAAAAAACAATAAAATGGCAAATAAGTACACACCTATCAATAATTGCTTTAAATGTATATGGATTAACTACTCCAATTCAAATACAAAGGGTGGAGTTCCAGACAAGATGGTGAAGTAAATGAATACTGTGCTTGCCTCCTCTCATGACCATATTAAAATTACAACTAAATTATAGAACAACCAACCTGGACAGTCATCTGAAGACTAGCTAAACAGAACTCCTATAATTAAAGATATAAAAAAGAGGCCACATTGAGACTAGTAGGAAGGGGTAGAGAAGCAAAACAAATTGATCCTACACCCACATGTGGTGGTTAAGCATTGGAAGGAATACCCCAATGGTGAAGGTCTCTACAAAGGAGTGAGGGTGCCTAACCACAAACAAGAAACCGAGCTCAGGGTTCTAGTGCAAGGAAGAGGAGTCACCACAAAATCTGGCTGTAAAAATAATCATGGATTCTAACCATCTGAGTGAGAGAGAAGGCAGCTGGAAACCCAGACATCCCATTAAAAAGAATTCCACACAGATTCACTCATGACACTCATCCTGGGCTCCAGTGGAGGGATAGCAGCTCAGGAGGTACCAGATACATATACCTGGGAAAACTGCGTTGTATTGCTTTGGGGAAGGACTGGAGGGACAGCTGCCATTTTCTCTGAGCCCTCCTTCTGTGCAGCTTACTGGTGGGTGCCATCTTGCCTGTGTTGAGACCTTCCCCCACATGGCCAAATCTGAATCTGTACTGGCCTAGTGAGCTCTGCTTGATCCACCCAGTGACTCCCTGCGACCCTGCACCACACAATTTTAAAATTGCCTGTGATTGGGAAACTAGCCCCACTCTATGTTCTCAGCACGAGGCCCCTTAAGGAGCAATCAACAGGCCTTAGTTCATGCAGTTCTGGAGACAATTGAGGTGGAGGGCAACCAGCCCCAGCTCAAGATGCAGTATTTCTTGAACAAATCCTATGGTTTACAGGCCTGAGATGGGCAGCAGCTAGCTTCAGTGTGATCTGAGACATTTGCAAATAGCCACAGGCTCTGCCCTGGCACCAAATCTGAATCTGCACTAACCTGGGGAACACAACTTGCTCCAGCCTCATGACTCTGTGGGACCCCACTTCACTGAACTTGCATACCCCTGATGGTCCTCAGCTGATGAGGCTTATTGGTAGCTGATAGGCAGCCTCAGGCCTTGGGGTGCCCTGTACCTTTTGCTGAGCTGCATCAGGCACAGAACTGGTGGCATCCAACTTTGATTTGCTCCTTGGCCTCTCCCACATGCCTTGACAGGTCCAAGAAAGGCAGAATCCAACAGCAGATAAATTTGCAGCTCCTTCAGTTAGCCTCAGGACAGTCAAAGGCAAAATATGACTTTGTTCAACATGAGAGACACTCCAAAGTGGTTCTAGAACTGAATTGCCCAGAGGCTGGCATCAGACCTCAGCAGAACAATACCTGCTTAGTCCCACAGGTAGCAAACCCAAAGCGTGCCCTTAACAGGCACACAGGTATATTGGGGTGAATCCTACTTCTTGGGGTGAGCCACCATAAAAAAAGCTCATATACTGTGGGAATAACCAATTCTCACAACCAGTCAGCATGACAGTAAATCCCCCCCCACACACACACACACAAATGTGCCAAAAGCAATTAAGGCTCAACTACAACATGAGGGCACACACAACTGACACAGAGGACACCCCTGGAGCACCTGGCATAGGTGATCAGGGAAACTGTACCACTGGGCCTCACAGTACACCTACCACATAAAGCCACCTGGCTGACACTGGGAAATGTAGCAGATCTACCTAATATATAGACACAAACACAGAGAGGCAGCCAAAATTAGAAGATAAAGAAATATGTCCCGAAAGAAAATATAGAACAAAGCTACAGAAAAAGAATTAATGAAATGGAGGCAAACAACCTACCAGATATAGAGTTCAAAACACTGGTTATAAGAATGCTAAACAAACTTAGGAGAAGAATAGATTATCTTAGTAAAAAATTCAACAAAGATATAGTGAGCATATAAAAATGATATAAAATCCATAAAAAAGAACCAGTCAGAAATGAAGACTACAATAACTGAAATGAAAACTACATTAAAAAATAATCAACAGTAGATTATATGAAGTAGAGTATCAAACCAGCAAAGATAAGGCAGCAGAAAACACCCAACCGGAAAAGCAAAATAAATAAATAAATAAATAAATAAATAAATAATGAATAGTTTAAGGAACCTCTGGGACACCATCAACCATAACAAAATTTGCATTATAAGGTTAGCAGAGAAGAGAAACAGGAAGGAACTGAGAATATATTTCGAAAAATAATAAAAAATTTCTTGAGCTGGTGAAGGAAATAGAGTTACAAGTCCAGGAAGTGAGGATAATCCCAAACAAATGAATCCAAATAGACTCACACCAAGACGAATCATAGTTAAAATGTCAAGGTAAAATACAAAAGGGGTATACTAAAAGCAGTATGAGAAAGGAAGCTAGTTACTTACAAGTGTACTCCCATAAGACTGTCAATTGATTTCTTTACAGAAACTTTGTAGGCCAGAAGGAATTGGCATGAACTATTCAAAGTGATCAAAAGTAAGGACCTAAAACCAAGACTACTCTATTTAGCAAGATTATCATTTAAAATTGAAAGTGAGATGATGGGCTTCCCAGAAAGGAAAAAGCTAAAGGAATTTACTACCAAGCCAATATGTCACGAAATGTTAAAGAGCCTTCTTTAAGAAAAAGAAGGAGAAGGAAGAAAAAAAAACATTAATATTAATAATAAAATGGAAAAATACTGTACATTTCAATAGTTACTTTAAATGTAAATAGATTAAATGCTACAATAAAAACTCATAGGGTAGTTAAATGGATAAGAGAACACGACCCATACATATGCTGTCTACAAAATACCCTCTTCAGATCAATACACAACTCAGATTAAAAGTAAAAAAAGATGGATAAAGATATTTAATGCAAACAGGAAGGAAAGAAAAGAAGTTGAGGTAGTAATACTTATATTTGACAAAACAGACATTGAAACAAAGGCTATAATAAGAGACAAACGACATTATGTGAAGTTAAAGAGATCAAACAATGCAATATAAACATAGTAAACATTTATGCGCCCCACCTAGGATCATTTAAATGTATAAAGCAAATATTGACTGACATAAAAAGAGATATCAACAGTAACATAGTCATAGTAGGGAACTTTAACACTCCATTAACACCAATGGACAGTTCTTTGAGACAGAAAATCTACAAGGAAACAGTGACCTTAAATGACATACTAGACCAGATGGATTTAATTGATATTTTAAAAGCATTTTACCTCAAAGTAGCAGAATATACATTCTTCTCAAGTGCATTTGGAACATTTTCCAAGATAGACCAAATGTCAGGCCACAAAATAAGTCTCAGTAAATTTAAGAAGATTGAAATCATATCAAGCATTTTCTCGATCATAATAGCATGAAAAAAGAAATTGATTACAAGAATAAACTAAAACCACAAAAATACTGAAAGGCTAAATAGCATGCTACTTAACAATGAAATGAAGGAAGCAATCAAAAGATACCTAGAGACAAATCAAAGTGAAAACACAACTACACAAAATCTATGGGACATAGCAAAAGCAATTCTAATAGGAAAATTCATGGCGATATAGTCAAACTTCAGGAAACAAACAAAAAACTCAAACAAACAATATAACCTTACACCTAAAGGAAATTGAAAAAAAAACATATCAAACAAAGCCCAAAATTAGTAGAAGGAAAAAAAATAATAAAGATCAGAGCAGAAATAAATGAAATAGAATCTAGGAAAACAATACAAAAGAGTAGTAAAACCTAGAGCTGATTCTTTAAAAAAAAAAACAAAAATTATAAACTTTTAACCAGACTCATCAAGAAAAAAGGAGAGAGGACCCAAATAAATAACATCAAGAATGAAAGAAGAGAAGGAAGAAGTGACTCTACAGGAATGCAACAAAAGTAAAAAAAAAATTAATGATATGAGCAATTGTATGCCAAAAATTTAGATATTCTAGAAGAAATGGATGCATTTCTAGAAACATACATCTCCCAAGACTTAATCATGAAGAAATAGAAAATCTGAATTCACTTTTTACTACAAAAGAAATTAAATAGCTAATCAAAAAGTCATAATAAACAAAAGTTCTGGACCAAGTGGCCTCAGAGTTGAATTTTATAAAACACTCATAGAAAAATTAAGTTATTCTTTTCAAAGTATTCTAAAAATTTAAGAGTATGGAAGGTTCCTAAGCTCATTTCATAAGGTCACCATCACCCTTAATCTAAAGCAGATATAGACATTACAAAAATAGAAAATTATGGCCCAATATCCTTAATGAACATAGATGCAAAAATCCTCAACAAAATGTTAGAAAACCAAATTCAGCAAGACATTAAAAATTTCGTATACCACTATTTAGTGGGACTTATTGCTGGGATGTAAGGTTGGTTTAACATCAGCAAATCAATGAATATGATTCTATACATTAACAAATTAAAAGATAAAAAATATAATCATTAAAAATGCTGAAATGAACATTTGACATAACCCAGCACCCATCTATGATAAAAACTTTCAGAAAAGTGAGAATAAAGGGAACATACCTCAACATAATAATGGCCATCTATAACAAACCCACAGCTAACATGAGTCAACAAGATCAAGAACAAGGCAAGGATGCCCACTATCACCTTCTTTATTCATCATAGTATTGAAAGTCCTAACCACAAGAATCACACAAGAAAAAGAAATAAAAGACATCCAAATTGGAAAGGAAGAAGTAAATCTGTTAGTATTTACGGATGGCATGATACTATATTAGAGAACCTTAAAAATTCCACAAAAAAACTATTAGAATTTATAAATGAATTCAGTAAAATAACAGGATATAAAATCAATATTTAGAAATCAGTTGCATTTTTATACACTAATAACAAATTATCAGAGAGAGAAATTAAAAACAATCCCATTTATAATTGCATCAAAACAGTGAAATATTTAGGAATCAATTTAACCAAGGAGGTAAAAGACCTGTTCTTGGAAAATTATGTTATTGAAAAAAGAAACTGAAAAAAATATAAATAAAAGTAAGTATATACCGTGCTCATGTGCAGAAAGAATAAACATTGTTAAAATGTCCATACTACACAAAGTTATCTATAGATTCGATGCAAATCCCTATCAAAATACCAATTGCATTTTTTTTTCAGAGAGCTAGAAGAAATAATCCTAAAATTTATATGGAACCATAAAAGATCCCGAATAGCCACAACAATATTGAGAAAAGAGAACATAGTTGGAGATATCACACTATATGATATCAAACTATACTACAAAACTATAGTACTCAAAACAGCATGGTACTGGCATAAAGGCAGACACATTGGTCAATGGAATAGAATAGAGAGCCCAGAAATAAATCCGCACCTATACTTTCACTTAATATATGACAAAGAAAGCACAAATATAGAATGAAGTAAAGATAGTCTCTTCAATAATTGATGCTTACAAATTTGGACAGATACATGCAAAAAACAACCAGAAGAAACAAAACTGGACCACCTTCTTACACCATATACAAGAATAGACTCTATTCTTATAGACAGTATTCTCTCTGATATTGCTACTAGTGATGTATTTTTAGTCCTATCTCTTTGGGCAACAAAAGAAAAAAATAAACAAATGGGACTACATCAAACTAAAAAGTTTTGAACAACAAAGAAAGCCATCAACAAAACAGAAAGACAACCAACTAATGGGAGAAGATAGCCACTTATGATATATCAGATAACAGGTTATTAACCAAAATATATAAAGAACATATAAAACTCAATAATAAAAACAAACAAACGAACAATCCAATTAAGCAATGGGAAGACCTGAACAGATGTTTCTCCAAAGAGGAAATACAGATGGTCAATAAACATGAAAATATGGTCAATGTCACTAATCATCAGAGAAATGCAAATTAAAACCACAATGAGGTAACACATCATGACTATCATCAAGAAATCAAAGAACAAGTGTTGGCGGGAATGAAAATTGGCATAGTCACTATGGAAAACAGTCCAGAGTTTCTCAAAAATTTAAAAATGGATATACTTTTTAACCCAGCCATTTCACTTCTAGGCATTTACCCAAAAAAAAACCTAAACAATAATTCGTAAAGATCAATGAACCGCTATGTTCATGGCAGCACTAATTGCAATAGCAAAGACATGGAAGCAGTCTAAATGCCCATCAACTGATGGTTGGATAAAGAATTTATAGTTCATATATACAAGGGAATATTAGTCATAAAAAATGAAATCCTACCATTTGCAATGACATGGATGGACCAGAGGTTGGTATGTGAGTAAAGTAAGTCTGAGAGAGAAAGATAAATACCATTTGATTTCACTTAGATGTGGAATCTAAGGTCAAAAAGAACAAACTAATCAAACACAGACTCACAAATATAAAGGACAATCTTGTGACAGCCAGAGGAGAAGGGGGTTGAGGGCCTGGGAGAGAGTGGTGAAGGGTTAAAAAAGTAAAAATTTTAGTTGGTAGGTGGTCATGAGAATAGGGAGAAAAAAAAAATTTATTAACCAGTACTTTAAATGAAAAAAAGAATTAAATGCTTCAATAAAAGAGTGGGTGGCTGAATGAATAGGAAAATAAAACCCACATATATGCTGCCTACAAGAGACTCACTTCAGATTATTAGGCATATACCGAATGAAAGTAAAGGGATGGAAAAGATATTAAATGATGGACCTTGAGGGTATTTTGCTGAATGGAGTAAGTCAGATAGAGAAAGAAAATTCCATAATATTTCATATACATGTGAAATGTAAAGAATAAAATAAACAGCAACAGAATTTACTGGGTAAAATGGTGTTGATGGGGCTACAACCTAGAGTGGCCTGTATTCAGTGATGCTTTCTTTTTCAACCAACATGGGCAAATCGAAGTAGACAGTGAAACTACCTTAAAGTTAGCAGTGATTATTTTACAGTGATAAAAATGCCAGGAAGGATTTAAAGACATTACCAGTCTTTCCAACAAAAACTCTTCAGGAGCAGCCATCCCTTGCTTACTGTGAGGACAGGGTAATTGGGCATTATTTGAAAATCAAAGGTCTGACTCAGGGTCAAACTGTGTTTCAGTATATGAAAATAGTAGAAGCTCTACCAACTTATGGAGTCAATTAACATGCAGTAAAGGATAAACAAGGACTTCCTTGGTGACTTGGAATCAGCTATAAATGAATTGACCAGTATGATTTACAAGATAAGGTGAAACCTCAAAATCTCTTTTAAGGTGCTACTCCTAATTCTGCTTAAATGCCAGATGAGGTTAACCATAGAAGAAGAGAACATGTGCTGTCCAGCCGCACTTTTTACATCAATACAAAATTAAGTATGGTGTGGTGGAAAAAAAATTGAATCCATGGTGGAGGAAAAAAGATAGGTAGATAATAGAGGCTCTGTTCATCCCCCTGGTGACCAAATCAAAGTTGTGACAGAAACAAGGAGCAAACAGCAAGAAATAATCACCTGAGATCTAGATGAACAAGCCATACACCTAGGGAGAAATCCAAGAAAGCACTCTGCAATGGCAGAAAGTAGGACAGGGGGAAGACACAAGTCTGCCTGGTCACAAGCCACTGAGACGAATGCTGTGGCAGTGACAGTGGCAGCAGCAAAAGCCTCTTAAAGGGGCAGCATCCACAAGTGGATTTTCATAGTGACAGGTTTGCTTGCTCTGAGCACCAGTGACAACTCAGGGGCACCAAGGACTTACAGGGAGACATTGTTGGAGTGAGGGCAAAGGATTAAATGCCCTATCTAGATGTTGGTAAAGCCAAGGACACTAAAACAGAATGGCAAGAAAAAAGGTGACGAGACTTTAAAAACAATTTAAGGAGCATATGGGACACTATTAAAGGTCAAAATATCCATGGGAGTACCTGAAGGAAAACAAGATCTTGAGCAGCTATTTGAAGAAATAATAGTGGAAACCTTCCCTAACATGGTGAAGGAAATGAACATATGACCCCAGGAAGCTCAGATAACACCAGAAATAAGGGATTCAAATAAGCCCACACCAATATACATCATCATTAAAATGCCAAAGTTTAAGTACAAAGAAAGAATCTTAAAAGCAGCAAGAGAAAAGCAGATAGTTACACACAAGAGGACACTCATAAGACTAGCAACTGATTTCCCAAAAGAAACTTTGTAAGACAAAAGGGCTTTGCACAAAATATTTTATGTAAATAAGGTCCAGGATCTACAACCAAGAATACTTTATCCAGAAAAACTATCATTTAGAGTTGAAGGAGAGATAAAGAGCTTCCCAGACAAAAAAAGCTAAAGAAATTTCTCACCACTAAGCCAGTATTACAAGAAATAATGGAGGGACTTCTTCAAGAAGAAAAGACTTGTATCAAAAACATGGATAAAGAATGGTAGCAACTACAATCCTACTAAGTACCTCAGATGGAAAAGAATTAAATGATCAAACTAAAAGTTAGAGTAGATGAATGAGTAAGAAAACAAGACCCCTACATGTGGCCTACAAGCAACTCATTTCAGATTAAAAGACACCCAGACTAAAAAGAAGGAAATAGAAAAAGATATTGCTTTGATGGACCTAGAAGATATTTAAGCCAGACAGAGAAAAATAAACACTATATAATTTCACTTATATGTGGAATCTAATGAATGAAAAGAACAAACTAATAAAAAAGAAACTCACAAATATAGTGTCCAATCTGATTATGGATGGTGGGTAGGGAAGTTTGGAAGCTGGGAGAGTTGGGTGAAGGATTAAAGAAGTACAAATTAGTAGCTGATGTATGGTCACAGGAATGGGGAATAAGGCATAAGGAATGCAGTTATCATTAATTTGTTGGCTAGGTGGAGGGTCAGGAAAGGGAGAGAGCAATTGGGGGGATCTTTTTATGAACTATATAGATGTCTAACCAACGTATTGTATACTGGAAACTAACTGAAATAAATAATTTAAAAAAAAAACTTAAAAAAAAATTACATTACCAAACGTCAACTGGAGACTGATGGGGTGAGGGGATGGTGTCGATGATAGAGGCTTTGTGCATTCCCTCATGTGACTATATCAAAGGCATGACGGAAATACGAGGCAAACAGCAAGCAGAGTTGCCTGGGGGGGTCTAGATTAACAGAAGCACTACAACTAGGGAGAGAAATAAGACATCATCCTGCAATGGTAGAAGGTAAAAAGGGTGGAAGACATGAGGCTGCCCGGTCCCCAGTGGCTAAGTGGGACAGAGTCAATGATAGCAGCAGCCGGCAGCTGCACATGCCTCTTAAACAAACTGTAGCTACAACCAGACTTTGTGGTGATGGACTCACTTGCAGCACCAGAGCCAGGTAGGATGATTGGGGGGAACCAAGGACTTACAGAGAGTTCCTGAGTTGTCAGAGTAAAGACTGTAGGCAAAGATTTCTCCTGGGCAGAAGTACTGGAATCCATTGTTACCCTGTTGAACCCACCCCAATCCCAGCATGCAGAAGCAGTGCTTCCATAGATGAAATACCATCAAATTGGATAACAGAGGTTCCTCTGCCCAGAAGAGTATCTGAAACTTCACCTTCCCAACTTGCGGCCCTACACAAGCCACATCCAGTTGTGTCCTTGGCATATCTTGTGCCTCTTGCTGAGCAGCTCAAAGACCCACACTGGTGGCAGTGGACCTCAGTTTCTGGCATTGTCCCTTGAGCAAGTATAAGCACAGCATCTGTGGATTGCTTGCTGAATCTTAAAGGGTGGCCCTGGAGGGACTCGGGCTGGCACTAAATTTGACCTGCAGGTGAACCCCCTTAGGACTGTGCCTCTGGACACCTACTACTCAAAGCCAGGCTAATAAGACTTGGAGACTTAGGAACTTTGACTAGTACATGGAAACAGATATAGAAAGGCAGCCTAAATAGGATACAAAGAAGCAGAAAGTATATGAAAGAACAGAAATCAAAGGAAAATGGAGTCAAGCAATTGAACAGATGCAAAATTCAAAACAGTGGTTATAAAGATGCTCAATGGAATTATGGGAAGAGTAAATGAACTGAGTCTGTCCTTTGGGTGCATCTTCCTCAGATGAAGCCTCAGGTTATGCTCCAGCTTAGGTTGAAGACAGCTGCTGATCATGCTGGCCCTAGAGTCTCCTTGGAGTAGTCCTTTCCTAGGCTAAGTTCAAATGCAGTCAGCACACTTCTTAATGTCATTAGAAGCCTGGGCTGGGAAGCCCAATGTGAGACTGGGGCACCTCCCTCCACTGGGAGTACTTATGCAGCCAAGACATTCCTTTCAATTCTCAACTGCTATATGCAATTGTGGGACCAGCTCTTTTCACAACTTCGCCCCACCTATCAGTCTCAAGGTAGCCTCTTATGTAAGTCCCCAGTTGTAGGACTTATGTTTAGCCATACCTTAGGTAACTCCCAATGGTGGTTTAGATGCAATTCTAATGTGGCCATGAGAAGAGGTGAGCACAGTGTTGCCTTCCTTACTATGCCATCTTGACTGGCAAGATGTATTTTTTAAATCTGCTATGGGTTTTTAGTTTTTCAAATGCCCTTTTGGACTCAATATTCACAGTCTGCACAGAGTAAGCACTAATTAAGTGCAAGTTCTTTTTAAATTTTTATTTGTATTGATATAATGTACTTTTTCTTTTTTAATCTATTAATATATTCAGTAATATCTTTCCTAATATTACATTATCTTTAGGTTATTGTAATAAATCCTAATTAGTCAGTATGTATTATTTTATGTACTCGTAATTTTTAATTTCTTAAGATTTCATTTGGTCTGCTTACACATAGTTTATTAAGTCCAAGCTGCTAATTTTCTTTATTGTGTTATCTTCTGTTTGACTTTGAATATCTTAGTTTTATAAAATGAATTATGCAACTTCTTTTCCTTTAATGGTATACTTCACATCCCCATGAATATTTTGTAACTACCATTTTGTACTTCTTAACCCTTTCCTTTTTTTGCTCATCCCAACATCCCTCACATCTGGCAACCCTCAAAATGTTCTTTGTATCTATGATTTTTTTTTTCTGTTTTGTTTGCTTGCTTATTTTTTTCTTTAGATTCCACATGTAAGTGAAATCAAATAGCATTAATCTTTCTCTGTCTTACTCTGCTCAGCACAATACCATCTAGAACCCTGCATGTTATTGCAGGTGTCAAGATTTCATGCAGAGATGTACATGTCACTTCTAAGTAGGATTTGGGTTCTTCAGATAAATACACAGAAGTGGGCTTTTTGGGTGCTTCTTTGTCTCTTGTTATAATCTTTGTTTTAAAATCCATTTTGTCTGATATAAGTAATGCTATCCCAGATTGTTTTTTAATTTCCATTTTTATGAAATAAATTTTTCCATCCCTTTACTTTCAGTCTGTATGTACCTTTCAATGTGAAGTGAGTCTCTTGTAGGCAGCATATGTAAAGGCCTTGTTTTCTTATCCATTCAGCCACTTATCTTTTGATTGGAGACTTTAATTCATTCACATTTAAATCAATTGTTGATAGATATGTAGTTATTGCCAATATTCATATTTTTTTATCTTTTTCTGGAGCTTTGCTCTGTTCTTTCGAGACATATTTCTTTTGTCTTTCCATTTTGGCTGCCTCCCTGTGTTTGTTTCTGTGTATTAAGTAAGGTTCCAATATCTCCCAGCCTTAGTAAATTAGATTTATGTAGTAGGTGTCCTGTGGGGCCCAGTGGCACAGTCTTCCCTGGTCACCTGAACAGGATGCTCCAGGTGTATCTCTTGAATTGATTGCATGTGCCCTTCTGTTATAGTTGAGCCTTGGTTGCTCTTTGCACATCAATGAGAAGAATTAGCCTTGGTCTGTTTGTGAGAACTGGTTGACCCTACATAGCAGAATTTACTTTAATAGGGCTCTGGTACCTGCCCAGTCAGTCCTTGGTGTGTGCCATCCTTGGATACAGCCCCTTGTTGTACTTCAGCTCGGTGGAAGCCAGCCACTAGTCATTCCAGCCTGGGAAGAGACCCACCACAGGCCACGTTCAGTTACCACCTTTGCATTTTCTGAGGCCACCTGGCAACAATCACCAAGCAATTCAAAGATGGCCATCGCCCATGTTGGACTTAGAGGTTCCCCAAGAGGCAAAGCCAGAAACCATGTTCAGCTGTTGTTAGTGCCAGGCTTGGGGCCACTCAGCAAGAGGTACAGGGAATGTTGAAGCCAGATACTACTTGTTTGCATTGTGTGAACCTTTAAGACACTGTAGGAAATTCTACACTATGGGCCAAAACAAGCTGTTTGTATGGAAAAGCCACTGGAGGTGTCTTGGGTGGGCTTGCAAGTTAGGAGGGGTAGGGTCTCGATGAATCACCTGGGCTGGGCAACCTGTGGAAGCTAGATTAATCACGATTCAGATATGACATTCACCTTGATTTGCAACAAAAGAGCAATGGATTCAGTCAACACTTCTGTCTAGGAGAAAGCTGCCCTTCCAGCCATCACCCTGAAACTGGACAATTTAGTTCCTTCCATATGTCTCTGGCACATTTTGAAGAGCTACCCCACTGCTGGAGTTCAGAGCAAGTGAGTCTGTCAGTAAGTCCTTACATGGGCCCTTTAACAGGAATTTCTGATTCCCACAGCTCTTTGTCTCCCTTGGCCAAAATCTCCTCTAATTTTCACAGCCAGAGGTTGTGGGGATTTCTTTTCCTGGCACTGAAAACATGGACTGGGAAGCCCAGTGTGTGGCCAAGACTCCTCACTCTTCCATGGGGACCTCTATAACTGAGTTATCCCTCTGGTTCTCAACCACCACATGCAGGTCTGGGACTAGCCCATGTTAATCTTAGGACCCTTCTATTTGTCTCCAGATAGCATCTTTCATATGTCCCCAGTTGTAAAACTTCTGTTCAGTCAGATCTCAGGCAATTCCCAGTGATTGTTCTCTAGTTTAGTTGTAATTTTGAATTGGTCATGAGAGGAGGCAAGCATGACATCTACCTACTACACAATCTTGAATGGAAGTCCTCATTATTATTATTATGTTTTACCTGGTAACATCTGATGTAGGGTCTCTTTTAATTCACTTATTTGCAACCTGTATATCTTCTTCGGTGAGATATCTGCTAATCTTTGGCCTATTTTTTTTTCAGTTGAATTGTTTTCTTATTGGTGATATATAAAAGTTCTTTGTATCTTGGATAGCATTCTTTATTTGATGTGTCTTTTGTAAACATTTTTTTCCAATCGGTAGCTTGTCTTCTAATTCTCTTTACAATGTTTTTCACATAGCAGAAGTTTTTAATTTTAATGATTTACAGTTTATTAGTTATTTATTTCATGGATCATGCCTTTGGTGCTTTTTTCAAAAAGGCATCACCATACCCAAAGTCACCTAAATTTTTTTCCTATATTATTTTCTAAGTGTTTTATATTTTGAATTTTTTAAATGGAGGGTATAAATTCTGGATCTAGATTCAGGGTTTTTTGTTTGTTTGTTTGTTTGTTTCTTTGTTTGTTTTTGCTTTTAGATGTCCAGTTGCTCCAGCACAATTTGTAGAAGAGACTATCTTTGCTGTAATGAGTTGCCTTTGATTCTTTGTCAGAGATCAGTTGACTATACTTATGTAGATCTATTTCTGGGCTCTCTATTCTGTTCCATTGATCTATTAGTCTCTTCTTTTACCAATACCACACCGTCTTGATAACTGTAGCTTTATATCAAGTCTTAAAGTTTGGTATTCAGACCTCCAACTTAGTTCTCTTTCAATATTGTATTGGCTATTCTAGGTTTTTTTTACTTCACCATGCAAACTTTTGAATCAGTTTGTCAATATTAAAGGAATAACTCGCTGGATTTTTTATTAGAATTGCATTGATTTCATTGATCAAGTTGGGAAGAACTGACATCTTGATAATTTTGAGCCTTCCTATTCATGAACATTGAATATCGTTCTACTTATTCAATTCTTTGATTTCATTCATCAGAGTTATGTAGTTTTCTTCAAATATGTCTTACATTTACATTTTGTTATATTTGTGCATAAATATTTTATTTCTGGAATGGTAATGTAAATGGTATTGTGTTTTTAACCTCAAATTTTATTTGTTGGTAAGTTTCCTGTATTTTTATTTGCTAAAGTTGCCAAATTTACTATTTAGATTCTCTATTTGTGAATTTCAGGATTTTTCACTTAAGAATTTGTTCAACTATAAGTAACAGGAAACACAACTGATACTGGGTTAAACAAATATGCATTTTTTTCTTATATTAAAATTTATAATATTAAAATTAATAATAAATTTTGAGATAGACAGACACTGGTATCAGTTCAATAGCTCAAAATACCATGGATAGTTTGTCACATGATAGCAGTATGGCTGTTATAGCATCAGACATCACAGCCATCTGCAAAAAAAGAAATGTTGGGGGAAGAAATGGTACTTTCTATTAATGCCTCTATTATCTATTATCAGAAAAGCAAAAGCTGACCCAACAACCATCAACAGACGTATTATTATATTAACCAAAACTAATTAGATGGCTGTCTCTATTTGCAAGAGAATCTATGAACCTAACTGTTTAACTTTTCTACCTTCTAAATGGAAGTGGGCAGAGGGAAGGAGTTGAGAATGGATATTATGACATGCAACTAGCAGTGCCTTCTATAGAGTAATTTCTATTTTCTCCTCAAATTATCTTTTTCATCAAGATTTTTACATTTATTAGCTTAATATATAGCATCTAGCTTTATACCACTTAACATACACTGTTCTAATGCAAGTGTAAATTGATAAAACCTCTTTAGAAAATTGGTTGGCAAGATGGATACATGCCCCATGACCCAGAAATTCCACTCCTCAGTAGGAATACACTCAACCAAAGATATGCACAGGAATATGTGTAGCAGTTGTATTCATAATAGTCTAAAACCAAAAACTACATAAACTCCCATCAACAGTAAAATGAATAAATTATAGCATATTCATACAATAGAATTTGGTATGTTCATATACTGGCCAAATGACTTCACATGAAAATATAATTCAGTTTCACAAACAAAATGTTGAGTGAAAAAATTCATATACCAAAGTGGACATGCTTTATGTACCACTTATATAATATTCAAAAGGAGATCAAATTAATCCATATTATTAAAAGTCAAGATTGGAGTTACCCTCACTAGAGATGTGGGTAATGACTAAAAATGAGCATTAGAGGGATTTCTGGAGGGCTTATAATGTTATGTTATTTAATTTAGGAATGTTCAACTTGGAAAAATATTTTAATTTTAACTTATGACTGGTATAAATTTGTGTATGTAGGTTATAATTAAACTTAAGTAAAAAAATACTCTATGAGAACAAAAAAATCTTGACTGCAGGCTAAATTGATCCATCTGACTGCTAGTTTATACTTTCTAGTAATTATTTACATGAGGTAGCATTTGAAATATGGTTTTCACATCTACTTATATATTTTTAAAATTATAATTGACATACAACATCATACTAGTTTCAGGTTTACAACACTGTGATTAGACATTTTTATAACTTACGACATTAACACCATGATAAATCTAGTTCTCACCTGACACCATACATAATTATAATAATAGTATAGGCTACATTCCCTATGATATATTCTACATTCTTACGACTTTTAAAAATTTTTTCTTCATTTTTTTCTTTATTTTTATTATAGTGATATTGGTTAATGTAATCCAGTCAGTTTCAGGTATACAATTCAAGAGTAGTCATATATATATTGAATTGTATGATCACTACCCATAATTAGATTTCTTTCTGTTGCCGCATATTTAACACCTTTAACCTCATCTACCTCTCCCCCTCACTCCTCCCCCCTACCTTTTGATAACTACTAGTCTATTGTCCAAAGATTTGAGTCTCTGTTTCTTTGTCCTGTTCTTTTGTTGCTTTTAAGTTTATATTCCACATATAAGTGATATCATGGGGTTTTCAAGTTTTTCTGTCTGGCTTATTTCACTTAGCATGATTATCTCAAGATCATTCCATGTTGTTGCAAATGGCAGTGTTTCATCTCTTCAAATGGCTGAGTGATATTCCATTGTATATATATAACACAGATTCTTTACACAAATCATCTATTGAAGGGCACTTTAGTTGCTTCCATATCCTGGACACTGTGGATAATGCTTCCTTGAACATCAGTGTGCAAATATCTTTTCAGATACATGTTTCCAAGTCTTTGGGTTAAATAAATAACTGATAGAGAGATTGCTGGATCATATCGTAGATCATTTCTTACTTTTTGAGGAATCTCCATACTGGTTTCCATAGTGGCTGTACCAATTTGCAGTCCCACAAGCATTGTATGAGGGTTCCTTTTTCTCTGCATCTTCTCCAACATTTGTTATTACTTTTCCTATTGATTATAGATATTCTAACAGGTGTCAGATGATATCTCATAATGTTTTTTTATTTGCATTTTTCCCTAATAACTAGCGATCTTGAGCATCCTTTCATATGTATGTTGGTAATTTGTGTGTCTTCTTGGAATAAGTGTTTGTTCAGATCCTCAGCCCATTTTTTAATTAGATTTCTTTTTGTTGTTATTGGGTTGCACAAGGTTTTTTTTTTTTTTTTTTTTTTTTTTTTTTTGGTATATTTTGGATATTAAGCCCTTATCATAGGTGCTGCTTGCAAATATATTTTCCCATTTGGGTAGTTGTCTCTTTACCTTGTTTCTTGTGCTGTGCAAAAGCTTTTTAGTTTGATGTAGTCCCATTTATTTATTTTTGCTTTTACTTCCCTTGCCTTTGAAGTTGAAATCCTAAAATCCTCTTTAAGTTCAAGGTCTCCAAGATTAGTTCTTATGTTTTCTCTTATGTAATGTATTTTTTTTCAGGTCTTATATTCAAGTCCTTAATCATTCTGAGTTAACTTTGGTGTGTGGTGATAGAAAACAGTCTAGTTTCATTCTTTTGCAGGTGGCTTTCCAGTTTTTTTAGCACTATTTATTAAAGAGGCTTTCCTTTATCCACTGTTTGCTTTTGGCTTTTTTTTTTCATCAAAAATTTTTTTTTCCACATAAATATGGGTTTATTTCTGGACTCTTCTTTCTGTTCAGCTGGTCTGTGTGTCTGTTTTTCTGCCAATATCATGCTGTTTTGATTATTATCTCTTTGTATTATAATTTGAAGTTGGGCAGAGTTATGTTTCCAGCCCTGTTTTTCTTCCTCAGAATAGATTGGGTGATTCAGGGTCTTTTGTACTTCCACACAAATCTGATGATTTTTTCTTCTACTTCTTTAAAAGTTGCCGATGGCATTTCAATGGAGATTGTGTTAAATCTGTATAATGTTTTAGGTAATTAGTTCATTGTAACTATGTTGATTCTTCAAACCCTGCCCCCCAAAATGGAATAACTTTTCATTTCTTAGTATTTTCTTCGATATCTTTTAATAAGGTCTTATAGTTCTCATTACATAGGTCCTTCACATGTTTTGTTAGATTTATTTCTATTTTATTCTTTTTGTTGTAATTTCAAAAGGAATTATTTTTTCCACTTTTTTTCCTGACAATTCATTATTAGAATATA
Source organism: Cynopterus sphinx (assembly GCA_030015415.1). NCBI lineage: Eukaryota > Metazoa > Chordata > Mammalia > Chiroptera > Pteropodidae > Cynopterus > Cynopterus sphinx. The sequence continues at coordinate 43,320,257 of CM057388.1, forward strand.
GGAAAGCTATGAATTTTTTAACATTGATTTGTATCCAGAAACTTTACTGTGTTTGTTTATTGTTTCTAGCAGTGTTCTTGTGGAGTCTTTAGGGTTTTCTATGTAGAGAATCATGTCATCCGCAAATAGTGACAGTCTGACTTTTTCATTTCCTATTGGGATGCCTTTTACATCTTTCTCTTACCTGCTTTCATTCTCTAGGACCACCAATGTTATATTAAAAAACAGTCACTATAGTGGACCACCTTGTCTTGTTCCTGATCTTAGAGGGAAGGTTTTTATTTTTTCACCATTCAGTATAATGTTGGCTAAGGGTATATCATATGTGGCCTTTATTATGTTAAGGTACTTTTCCTCTATACCAATTTTGTTAAGTGTTTTGATCATGAATGGATGCTGTATTTTGTCAATGGCATTTTATGCATCTATTGATATGAACATATGATTCTTATTTTTTAATTTGTTTATGTGGAATATCACATTAATCAATTTGATTATGTTGAACTATACCTGTGCACCAGGGATGAAGTTCACCTGATTATAGTGTAAAATCTTTTATTAATTTTAATTAATTTTAAGTATACAGTAAACTGATTATACATCTAGTTCATAAATCTATCCCTTCTTTTCCTTGATGCTCGACCTAGCCATCATATTAAGGCAAACTATATTTCTTATGCCATGTTCCTAATTCCCATGACCAGTTATAAACTACTAATTTGTACTTCTTTTTCCCATCACCCCATTCTCCCAGCCCCACAACCTTCCCTCCCCTCTGTCCATCACCAAATTGTCCATTATTTGTAAGTCTGTTTTTGAATAGTTTGTTCTTTCTGTTCCTTAGATTCTGCATGTAAGTGAAATTATATGGTATTTATCTTTCTCTGTCTGACTTACTTCACTCAGGATAACAACCTCTTGGGCCATCCATGTTGTTGCTAATGGTAGGACTTCATGTTTTTTAAGGGCTGAGTAATATTGCATTTTATATATGAACCATAATTTCTTTATCCAATCATCTTTTGATGGGCATTTAGGTTGCTTCCATATCTTGGCTGTTGTAAATTATGCTGCCATGCTTATTGGGGTGCATAGATCTATATGAATTATCGTTTTTCTTTTTTTTGGATAAATAATGAAAAGTGAAATTGCTGGGACAAAAGGTATATTCATTTTTTAATTTTTTGAGAAACCTTCACACTGTGTTCAATAGTGGTTGTACATATAGGCAATTGTTAGTATCTTATTTAGAATTTTTGCATATGTGTTTATAAGAGATATTGTTCTGTAGTTTTCCTTTTTCTGTTATCTTTACCAGGTTTTGGTATCAGAGTAATATTGGCATCATAAAATGAGGTAGCAAGTATTGCCTCCTCTTTAATTTGCTGAAAGATTTTGAGGAGAGTTGGTATTAAATCTTCTTGGAATATTTAGTAGAATTCACTGCTGAAGCCATCACATCCTGAACTTTTACTATTTGGTAGGTTTTTGATGATTGTTTCAATTTCCATACTGCTGATCAGTCTATTTTGTGTTATATACTTTTTGATAGTATTTCTGTAAGATTTTTTGTATTGCTGTGGTGTCTGTCATAATTTCCCTCTTTCCTCCCTGATTTTGTTTATTTGTGTCCTTTCTAGTTTTTCTTTAGTGAGTCTAGTTAGGGGTTTGTCAATTTTATTAACCTCCCTTTAGAACAAGCTCTTTATTGCTTTTATTTTTTTCTATTTTTTAAAATTTTGTTTAATTCTGCTCTAATATTGATTATTTCTTTTACTCATTTTAGGTTTCATTAGTTCTTCCTTTCCTAGTTTTTTATGAAGAAGGGTTAAGTTGTTTATTTGGGCTCATTCTTATTTTTGGAGATAGGCCTGTAATGATATTAACTTTTCTTTTATGACCACTTTTGCCATGTTCCAAAAGTATTGATATGTTCTACTTTAATTATCATTTGTTTCTATGTATCTCTTGATGTCTCTTTATATTTCTTCTCTAATCCAGTTATTCTTCTGTAGCACATTGCTTTATCTCCACATATTTGTGGCTCTTCCTGATTTTTTTTTTTTTTTGCAGTTGATCTCTAGTTTCAAAGCATTATGATCAGAGAATATGGTTGGTAATGATGTCAATATTCTGATATTGGTTGAGGCTATCTCTGTGCCCCAGTATGTGGTCACTCCTTGAGAATATTCCATGAGCACTAGAGAAGAATTTATAAGCAACTGTTTTGGAATGGAAGGTTGTGTAAATAAATGTAAATATGTCCCATTTGTCTTATCTGTCATATAAGGATTTTATTTTCATATTGATTTTCTGGTCAGATGATCTGTCACTATCCGACAGTGGGGTATTTAGGTCCCCTCCTATGGTGGTGTTTTGGTCTGTTTCTCCCTTCAGTTCTGTTAGTAATTGCTTTACATAGCTCGAGGCTCCATGATTGGGAGCATAGATATTAATAAGTGTATGTCTTCTTGCTGCATGATTTTCTTTATCATTATGAAATGTCCCTAAGTATCTTTCTTTACTGTTTTTTTAATTTTGAGGTCTATTTCATTTGATATTAGTACTGCTACTCCTAATTTTCTCTGAATGCCATTTGCTTGAAATATCATTTTTTTACCTTTATACTTTGAGTCCATATTTGTCTTTGGAGCTGAGATGTGTCTTTGGAGGCATCATATGGTTGGATTTTGTTTTTGATTCATTCTGCAATTCTGTTTCTTTTTATTGGTGAGTTCAGTCCATTTACATTTAGGCTTATTATTAAAATATTAGGTCTTCCTATAGTCCTTTTCTCTTTGACTTTCTTGTAGCTCAGTTTTTTTCATTGCTTCCTTGTTTTTGTGTTTCTGTTTTGTTTTGTTTTTATTTATTTATTTTTTGAGGGGGGATTTCCCTCTGGTTCTTATTGATTTTATGTAATATGCTTCAGTTCTGAATCTTCTGTGTGTGGTTATCATTAAGAATATGTAAAGGATAGTTATGTGTGTGTATATATAAGTATATATACAAACAGTTGTCTATTTTCTTCTGTGCCTGCCTTATCTCCATTCCCCTTTGTAAATTTTGATCTTTGAATCCTCCCCTTTTCAATCATTGTTGTCTCAATTTCTCTCTATGTATGCTGAACGTTTATTACTGTCTTGCTATAGCAAATTTTTTCTTATTGTGTAAGTTTATAATGCCCTGTTTTTATTAAGGGTTGCACTCCTCTGCTTCTATTTGCCTCATAGTTATCTTACTCCCAATTATGTTTGTTTGTTTGTTTGTTTGTTTGTTTGTTTGTCTGTCATTTTGTTTTTGGTGAACTGACTCCTTTCAGTATTTCCTGTAGTGAAAGCCTTGTAGTGGAGAATTCCTTTTTCATGCTGTATAGGCATTGTAGTGAATTTTGCTTTTGTTGTTGATTTTTGATAAATTTAAAGCAATGTGCCTTCGAGAAGGTCTTTTGAGGTTGAGACAATTGGGTGTTCTGTTTACTTCTTGAATTCCATGTTCCAGCTCATTCCTTAGATTTGGAAAATTCTTGTCAGCTATTTGTCTTAAAGTGCTTTCTAGTCCCTGCTCCTTTTCCTCACCTTCAAGAATGCCCATTATTCTAATGTTTCCTCTTCTGATGATATCAGCTACTTCTTGTATTTCTCTTTCAACATTTTTCAATCTTTGGTTTATGTGTTCTATCTTCTGATTTATTTCTAGGTTCTGTCTTTGATATCACTGATCCTTTCCTTCATATTGTTGACTCTATTTCCCAACTTGCAACTTTATTTTTCAGCTCTTATAGTGTGTTCTTCATGTCCAAAAGTTCTATTTGTTTCTTCTTGAAGGTTTCAATCTCCTTGCTAAAAAAAGAAAACAACAACAACAACAACAACAACAACAACGACAACAACAACAAAAAGAAAACTCATTCTGCTCATCTAGTTTTATTTTAAATTCCTGACATTCTTGAGATGTCTCTTTTCGTATCTCACTGATTTTTTTCAGAAATGCTGTCCTGAATTCTCTGTCATTTATGTCATATATTTCTATGTCTCTAGATTTATTTTCTGGAGGTTTTTCTCTTTTTTTCTGAGATGTGTTGTCAACTTGGCTGTTCATGGTGTTTAATAGATGATTTCTCTATTTTTGCATTAATAAAAGTGTATTCTTTTTTTTATCCAGAAAGTGAATTTATTATATGAAGGTGTTTCCATAGCTTGTTGTAAAGTAGGTGCTTTTCTTTTTTGGTTTGCAGTGGGTTGTGTCTAAGTATCTTGTATCTCTGCTTTATTTAAAGACTTAATAATGTTTTTTTTTTTCTTTTAGATGTTTAATTATGCTCACTACCCTCAGTCTCAGTCACTGTCAGTGATAGCAACAGTTTCATAAACATTTGTTAAGATTCCTCTGGGGTTTCCTTCTGGTTTGGGAGTTTTGGACTGCGACTCAGCCTATGTTTTGTAAGTGCAACAGGTAAAAACCAACTGTAGTTTTTGTGCTTTCTGCCCTGAGGACTGGGCCCTACCACTGGCCATGTGGAGCTCACAAATCTCCCACTCAGGGCTGTTCAGGGAACTCTCTGCATATTCTCCACTCCTCTTTCTCATATAGGGAACTATGGTTGCTGCGAGAGACAGGTTTTTTGTTTCTCCTAGCCCACTTCCCAATACCTGGGGTACCTGTGGTAGCTCTTACACACTGATCCCATGCTCAGACATGCTGGTGTATGGTTTGTGTGTTTTTGGTTGAGATCTAGACCTTCAACTTACTGTTGCTTCAAGTGGAAAGATCTGGAGATGTCTCTTACTCTACCATGTTTCTCCAAACCTCCTTCTGTTTTATTTTTAGATTTCTGCTTTTGAAATCATTGATCTTTTCCTCCATTTGGTCAACTCTATTTCCCAAGCTTACTATTGCATTCTTCATCTCTTTTAGTGTGTTCTTAATTTCCAGAAGTTCTATTTGCTTCTTTCTTAAGATTTTAATCTCCTTGAAAAAACAAAACAAAACAACAACAACAAAACAACAACAACAACAACAACAACAACAACAAACTCATTTTGCTGATCTAGTTGCTTTCTCAACTCCTGGAATTGTTAATATGAATTATTCTGGATCTTATTGAGTTTTTTCAGAAGTAATATCTTTAATTCTCTGTCATTTAAGTTGCACATTTCTATGTCTTTAGACTTATTTCTGGAGATTTTTCTCTTTCTTTCTGAGCTTCCTGTTACCTTGGTTTTTCATAGTTTTTAATGGACTTTTGCTGCCGGGGCTGTGATGGAAGTGTATTCTGCTCCCCCACCCCTCCCCACCCCAAAAGATTTATTATATAAAGATGTTTTTTTTTGGCCTGTTGCTAACAAGGCATTTTTCTTTCAGTTTCCAATAGGTGGAGTCTAAGCCTCTTTGATACCTGTTTTGAGCCTTAATAATGCTTTTTTTTTCCTCATAAGTATTCAATCATGTTCACTACCTTCACTCTCAGTCTCTGACAGTGTTAGCTACAGTTTCACTAGAATTTGCTCATATTCCCCTGGGGTTTCACAGTGTTCCATCGTGGAATATATGGGAGAAAGTGCTCTCTAGGTTGGGAAATGGGGACTGCTGCTCAGCCTCAGATTTTGTAACTGTGGCTGGTAATAATCAGCTGTTGCTTTTCTGACATACCCACTTCTCTGCTCTCTGCCCTGATCCCTAAGCACTGCCGCTGCAAGGAGCTCACAGCTCTCTCATGCTAAGCTGTTCAGTAATCCTACTGCACCTTCTTCAATCCGCTCCCATTGTTCTGACTTGTGGTAGCTCTTATTCTGAGCTCTTACTTAGACATGTTGTGTGCAGGTTTGGTGTTTTATGTTGAGTTTTAAATGTTCAGCTTATTTTTTTTTTTCAAGGAGAGAGATCCGAGGACATCTCTCACTCCTCTATGCTTCTAACGTCGCTCCTCCATGATTAATTTTCAACTGCTAATTTGTACTTCTTAGTTCTCTTTCCATTCACTCATCTCCCCAATCTTCAATTCTAGCATCATCAAAATTCTGTCTTTATGCACTTTGTCTGTTGTTTGCTTGTTTATTCTGTTCCCTAGATTCCACATATAAGTGAAATCATATGAGGTTTTTCTTTGTCTGACTTATTCCACTCAGCACAATATTTTCTAGGTCCATCTATGCTATGCAGATGGCCAGATTCCATTTGTTGTTATGGTTGAGTAATTTTCATTGTTTATATGTTAATTTCTATTTTTTATCCATTCATTCACTAATGGACACCTAGGTTGCCTCTACACCTTAGCTATTGTAAATAATGCTACAATAAACATATGCAAATGTTCCTTTAAAGTAGTGTTTTGAGTTTCTCTATATAAATACCGAGAAGTGAGATTATTTGGTCCTTCTTCGTCTCTTGTTATAGCCTGTTTCTTAAAGTCTTTTCTTGGCTGTTTTAAGCATTTCTACCTCATCTTATTTTTTCCCCTTCTGTATTCATCCCTTTACCTTCTGTCCATATGTGTCTTTCCAACTGAAGTGAGTCTTCTGTAGGTTGCCTATGTAAGAGTCTTATTTTATTATTTATTCAGTCACCCTATGACTTTCTATAGAGCATTTAATCAATTTACATTTAAATTAATTTTTGGTAGATATGTAATTATTGGTATTTTATTATTCATATTTTTTTAAAATCTTTTTTCCTTCTTCTTAAAAAAGACCCTTTAAAGTTTCTTATAATATTGATTTGGTGGTAATAAACTCCTTTAGCTTTTTCTTGCCTGGGATGATCTTTATCTGTTCTTCAAATATAAATGATAGCTTTGTTGGATAGAGTAATCTTGGTTGTACCCCCTTACTTTTCATCACTGAATATTCTATGCAAATTTCTTCTGACCTATAAAGTTTCTGTTAAGAAATCAGCTGACAGTCTTATGGGAGCTCCCTCATGAGCATCTAACTATTTTCTCTTGCTACTTTTAAGATTCTTTCTTTGTTTTAAATCTTTGGTATTTCTATGATGATGTGTCTTGGCATGGACCTCTTTCAGTTTATTATGTTTAGGACTCTGCACTTCCTAGGCTTATATATCTAATTTTTTTTTTGCTAGGATAGGAAAGTTTTTTGTCATTATCTTTTTTTCAAATAGGTTTTAAACTCCCTGTTCTCTCTCTCTCTTTATTCTGGTACTCCTATAATGTGATTGTTGTAAGACTTGACATTTTCTCAGAGACCTCTTAAACTATCCTCATTTGAGGGGATTCTTTTTTTTCTGGTATTTTTCTGATTGGGTGTTTTCTGCTACCTTATATCCAAATCTCTTATTTAGTTTACTCTACTTTGGATTCCTTCTAATGTATTCTTTATTTCAGTGAGTGCATTTCTTATTTCTGACTTTTTTTAATGTTTTCTATTTCTATTTTTGTTTCTTATCTTTTTGTTGAAGCTCTCACTGAGATCAATGATCATCTTTATAACCAATGTTTTGAACTTTGCATCTAGCAAATTATTTCTCTGCGTTTCACTTAGTTCTGTTTCTGAATCTTTGTTCTGTTCTTTCATTTTCGTCCCTTTTTTGTCTCAAAATTTTAGCTGCTCATTTTGTTTGTTTCTATGCATTAGGTATAACTGCTAAGTGTCCTGGTCTTAGTAGAGTGGCCTTTAGTAGTAGGTGTTCTATGGGACCCAGTGGTGCAGTCCCCCTGGTCACCTGACCCAGGTAGTCCAGGTTTGTGTCTCTTGTGTGAGCTGTGTGTGCCCTCCTGTTATAGTCAATCCTTGGTTGCTGTTTTTCTATCGGTGGGAAGGACTGACTCTCAGTGTGATTTATTGTGAAGATTGACTAGTGACTATAGTGGAGAAGCTGTTGTGGAGGGGCTGACCCTGTGGAGCACGATTCATTTTAGCTGGGCACTTGTGCCTGCCGAGTTGACTCTTGAGGTATTGTTTGTGGAGGCTGCTGGATAGTGTTCTGGATAAGTTTGAAGTGGCCATCTGATGTGCTAGCTTCAGAGCTCCTGGAGGGGTCTCCACTGCAGACCCAGTTCACCTGCTGCCTGTGCCCTGCTTAGTGTTATCTGGCATGAGCTACAAAGCAATCTGCAGACATCCAACATGTTGACCTTGAGTCTGCCTGGGAGAGGCTAAGTTGAAAATCGAGGCCTGCTGCAATTAGTGCCAGGGTTGGAGCTCTTCAGCAAGAGGTATGCGGCCAGATGCTGCTTTTGTTTTTGGTACCTTTAAAAGATTTTAGGAAAATCCACAGCATGAGCCAAGACAAACCATTTGTATGAAAAAGCCACTGGAGGTAACTTTGGTGGGCTTGCAAGTTGGGTGGGGTAGGGTCTCAGAAAATCACTATAGTAGGCTACCAGTGTTAGCCAGGTTGATGGAGACTCAAATATGGTGCCCTCTGGAGTCTGCATTCTGGGAGAGGGAAGGGATAAAGAAAGGAACAATGTCCTCTGGCATTATTTCTGTCTGGGAGTAAATTGCTCCTTTCACTCTTGCCTGAAGCCAGACAATTCAGTTCCTCCCCAAATGTCCCTGGCACCTTTTGAGATGCTGCCCCAGCATCAGGCTCAGAATTAGTAATTCTGTCAGTGAGTGAGTGTGTGCAAAGGCCCTTTAGGAGGAATATCTGAGACTTCAGCAGCCTCCATCTAACTCAGCCACAATCTCCACTGGTTTCCAAGCCAGATGTTGTGGGGACTTCTCTTTCTGTCCCTGGTGCTCTATGTTGGGGAGTTTGGTGTTGAGTTGGAACCCCTTGCACCTCTGGGATGACCTCTTCTGTTAAGATATTCCTCTTGATGTTCAACTGCCACATGTGAGTGTGTGGCCAACTTGTTTCACATCTCCACCCCTCCTATCAGTCTCCATGTCACTTCTTTTGTATAGCCTTAATTATAGGACTTCTGTGTATCTAGACTTCAAGTGATTCTCATTGATGTTTGTTTTGTAGGTTAGTTGTAATTTTGATGTCATTGTGAGAGGAGGCAAGCACAGTGTTTATTTACTCTGCCATCTTGGCATGAATTCCCTCAATGCTCCACATTTTCTTTTAATGCTTGTACATTCCAGTTTCTCATCTGATCACTGAGCTTATTCACTATGCTTGTATCCAAGTGAATCCTTGAACTATTTATGCTCAATTAGATTTATTCATTAAAACTTTAATTTGTTTAGTATTAATCATAAAATTATCTATCTTCCATTTTGAGTAATATCTTCTAATATTTTCTCATTGAGATTCTGAAATACTCACTAATGAGGCCTGAAAGTTCCCATTGAACATGTAAATCCTCTTCCTCCATTTTTATGACATGCTTCATGAGTAGACAATATTAGAAGTGAAATGGCTACATCAGAATGAATCCCTTTGGAACTATTAATTTACTTTTGTATTTTTTCTGTGATGTTAATAGATAAGCACTAATACTGCAATCATCATTGTGAAATGACTGTGATTAAAACTTCTAAGGCTATCCTTTTCTCTGAGCTAGTCTTTTCCCATGTCCCCAGTTCTTTTCCATGTTTGAATGGATGGTTGAAGATTTTTGTATTCCTCTAAAAGCTTTTTGTAAATATAAAATATATTTAGTAACTTGTTAAAATATATTTTTTATCTGTCAGGCTATCTTTTATATTGCTGCCTTGGGGAATCAGTATCAATCTGATATGGCATGGTGGCCAAATGCAAGAATGCTTTCAGGTATGTTCTGACAAATGCTTTAGTTCTATTTATTTGTTTTTTTTTTTTTAGTTCTTGTATCTGCACTGGCTTCCCATACACACACCTGTAGGGGGAGAGGTCATTCTTTATATTTTGAAATTTAAAAAAAAAAACAGGTGACATTTTCTTCTGATCTTAAGAAATGGGTATCGAAGCAGTCTAAGAACTCTGATTATCTCAGATAACCCAAACCTAGGAGAGTTGATGACTGTTATCGTAGAAGCTGCTCTCATGTTTCTATTGGCCTGTGCTCATCCTAATGCCTTCTAGGACAGCAGTAATATAAAATAATTTCCATATATACAAAGTAACACTTTATTCAAAAAATAAAATGTAATCTCCAAATGACATAATTAAAAAATATTCATATATTATCTTTCTGAGAAAGTGCATAGCAGATAAAACATTTGAGGCTATTCATATATAAAAATTTTCTTATTTTACTCTCATACTTGATTGATAAATTGTGTAGATATAGATTCTAGGTTGTAAATTACTTTTAATTAATAATTTTGAACTCATAATTTATTGTCTTCAAGCTTCCAGTGTTGTTGAGAAGTCTTTGCCATTCTTATTTCTTCTCCTTTGTATATAAGCTTATTTATATGGAGTATATGCACAGCATTTGAGAGATGAGAGAAGGAGAATGAGGATGAGATTGAGAATTGTAAGCTTTTAAACTATTCTTTTAATACTTAATGTTCTAAAACTTCCACATTATTTTCCTTGACATTTTCTCTTTTAATTCAGTTTACTGGGCACTAATATATACATTTAAATCTAGAATTTGAGGTACTTTAGTCCTCAAAATATTTTTGCATTATTTTTTTGATAATTTATGTTCCATTTACTTATCATTTTGTAACAAACAACCCAAAAACATAAGATAAAAATGTATTATCATCTCAAAATTCTGTGAATTAACAGGGATCAACTGTACTGCTCTCATTTGGATTCCATCATGTGGTTACAGTCAAATGGTGGTGGAGACCAGAGTCATTTGAAATTTTACTGGCTGACCATCTGAAAATGGCTTCCTCATGTACTTGTTTGGCATCTCAGCTACAATGGCTAAAAATCCTCAGGGTCAGCTAGTAATTTTTCTCCACACACAGTCATTTTTCTCCATACACAGTCATTTTCCTCCATACACAGCTCAGGGTAATCATACTTCTCATGTGGAGGCTGGATTTCCCTAAAACACACATTCCATAAGTCAATGTTTTAAGAATTAGGAAGCAGAAGGCACTGATCTTTTTAAATCAGTGGTTCTCAACTAGGAGGGGCTATTTTGTCCCTAAACCAGGGGATATTTGGCTATATCTGAAGACATTTTTCATTGTCACAAATTAGGTGGTGAGTGTGCAACTGACATCTAGCTAGTAGGGGCCAGGGATACTGCTAAATGTCCAATAATACATGAGTCAGTCTCATTCAGTAAAGAATTATTAAACTCAAATGTCAGTAGCGCTGAATTTTAGAAACACTATTTTAAAGTTTAGACCCAGAACTGACTCAACATCACGTCTGCCACATTCTATTGGTCAAGGCTAGAAGTTTAGTCACCAGAGACTTTGAAACAAAAGAACTCTGGACTCAGTGATACCAGATACAATTAGAGGTGGAGGTAAGGTGCTTTTTGAAAACATCAAGGAGAATTAATTAAAAGTGTACATACTAATAAGTGAGATTGTAATGGTTTTATATGTCAACTTAGAGGATATTTTGGATGAGCTTAACATTTAAACCTGTAACTCTGAGTAAAAGATTGCTACCTGTAATGTGTGTGAGCTCAATCCAATCAACTGAAGGCCTAAATAGAATAAAGAGACCAACCTTCTTAAAGGGGAATTATCTAGTTGACTGCCTTCATCTGAACCATTGGTTTTCCTGATTCTCTAGGTTGCCTGCCCTTAATACTGGAACTGCAGCGTCAGCTCTCCTAGATATTGAATCTGTCAATTTATACTACAAATTTAGACTTGCTGGTTTCCATAATTATGTGACTCAATTCTTTAGAATAAATCTATCTACCTATATGTCTATCTGTATATCTATTCATTACCTATCTATCCATTGTCTATCATCTATGTATCTATGTATCTAGTATCTATCTATCTATCTATCTATCTATCTATCTATCTATCTATCTATCTCGCTATCTATCTATATATTGATGTATCTATCTATCTCTCTATCTATCTATCTATCTATCTATCATCTATCTATCATCTATCTATCTAATCTATTGGTTCTGTTTTTCTGGAGGATCCTGACTAATATAGATACTTACAGGGCCACTTTTTTCTTTGGACTTCAAGTCATCTGTAGTAAAGCTTATACATTCAGACAGGATTTTACATGATTCATTTTCTGGGAACCTCACTAGCTGAATAGATAAGGCCTATAGAGAATGACGTTGGTGGATCCAACTTATGAAATGGCCAGATTCTTACAAATCATCCCAGAGTGCCATTAGTCGACTTGCTCCGCTCAACCAGCGTTTTTAGTGTCTCATTCTTAAATATGAGTGTTAAATGTCTAAAGTCACCATGCATTTAAGGCAAGACTCTAATATTAAAGTAGATAGTAAAACAAGCAACAATGGAGATGGGGAGGAGGGGAGAGGATCTTGCAGGAAATATGGTAATCCAGAGACCAGAAGAAAACTTAGAACAAACAAATTTAAAAAATAGCAACAAACTGGTAAAATTGATACCAGAGAACAGAGGTGAGAAAATGTTATATCAAGAGATAAGAACAGCATGACATGCAAAAAAGGAAAAGCATAGAACAAGACAGAGTTCATGGAAATTAAAAATAAATATAAAATTTCATAGACATCTTGATGAACATATAAAGGTATATCCCAGAAAAAAAAAGAAAAAGAAAAAGAGAGAAGCAAAATAGGAGAGAAAGGTTTATTTTAAATAAAGGATCACTCCAGAAGGTTCAACATCTATGTAGGAATTCTGGAAACAGAATAAAGAAAATAGAGCATTTTGGTGATTAATCTCCAAAGATGTCTTCCCAATGAATTATGCCTCCCTGTATTCATGTCTTCATCTATTTTCTTTCCCTTATATTTGGGCAGACCTTATTTTTGACCAAAACAAAACAAAACAAAACCAACCAACAAACAAAAAACAACAACAACGTGGTAGAAGTAATACATAGTTGCTCAGGCTGGATCACAAGAAGCTTTGCAACTTGTGCCTGGGTCTTTTGACATTCTGGAGTAAGCCAACCACCAGCTATCAGCCACCTTGTAAGAACTTGGACTACCCTAAAACCACCATGCTTTGAATAATAATAAAAAATGTCTAGCTATGTGGAAAAACATCCAAGCTGAACAAGCTAAAATGCTAGACAGTTTATTGATGAAGCCATCTTAAATATCTGCTCAGTTGAGCTTGTAGTTGACTCCAACCCCAGTCACGGTGTGCCTATAATTGCAAGGGAAACTTCAAGTTTGAATCTTTTACCTTAGTTTAATCAATCCATATGTCTTGGTGAATGGATTAGACAGACACATTATATGAAAATTTTCACCTCTAACCACTCACAAGTGCTAGCTTCTCTCAGATCTCTGTCATACTGTCTTTTAGCTACCTTACAATTCTTCTATAGCATTAACAAAAGTTGTAATTAATGATTACTTATGTGATTAAAACAAATATATTGGTTTCCTCTGCTAGACTATAAGATCTATGAGGGCAAGGAAGATCCCTATTGTCTTAATTGATGTAATACCAGTCCCTAACTGACACATAGTAGGTACTCAAAAAATATTTATTGACTAAATAATCTAAATTGTAACAGTGGTGAGTGAGTGACTTGTCATTTCTCATTAAATTCATGTAATTATTTTTACAAAACAAAATCCTGTTGGGCAGAAGTGGCTTGTGGATTAAGTCTTTTTGAGAGACAACATAACCTAGTTCAAATCTTGGAAACCATGGGTTTATCACAAGTAAAGTAAACTGATTAACCTTTGTACTTTAGTTTGCTCGTCTATAAAATGAGAATAGTAATAGTATCTTCTTCATAGGTTTGTTATCTGTAAATATGTATTTACATAAATGTATTATATATATACATATAATGCTTAAGAAAATGCCTGACACATAGAAAACACTTTTATATGTTTCAAATATTTGAAGAAATTATTTAACTTTTGGTAAGAATTTCTAATCTATATGAATAAAGTAGACTTTTAAACAACTACTGCTAAAATATTTCAAAATCATCCATCTCAATTTGTGATTTTCTTTTTCCTCTTCTCTAGAAAACAAACACACATGCACAGAGAGAGAGAAATACCCTTCCTCATTAAATTATCTAAAACAAAATGTAAACACTAAAGTTCATTTATATTATTTAGTAAATTCCACCAAGCAAGAATGTATAATATCCTTGCTAAGGGATTAAAGGCATAATTGTCAAATAGCACATATTAAATCATAGTTTTGCTTCTTAAAGAATATTTAATTTTTCTGAATTTAATGTGTAACTCTCTTAAAGAAAGGGAACTCATTTTGATCTACATTGTTATATGACCCTTAATATAAATATGTCCATAGGGAAAAAAAAACATTAAAAAATGATTTAAAAAATCAGAAACAATTGGAATGAACAACTTTAGTTACAGAGACAATATGTGAGAGAAACTTAGTATTACCCCACATAAAACTGGACTTTTGCCTACTTACTATTTTCCAAGGTAGGAAAATTAACATGGTCTGAAAGTCTGTACTGTATTCATGAGAGGGAAATGAATCATTATTAATGAAAAGTCTTAAATCTATGTATTTTCAGATAAAAATAATATCTATTGTGTAAATATCATATTTAAAATCTTTTCTGTATTCTAGAAAAGTACCTTCACACAAGTCATTTATGTATTGTCATGGTTTAGATTTAACAATTTTTTGCACAAGAAGCTATAAACTTCAGCTGATTTGAAGTTTTTCTTTATTCTTGCATGTTAACCAACTTATTCCATTTTTTTTTAATTTTTGAAGATTGCTACAATGATATCTTGAAGAAAAATAATTATCATAGCACCAAAATATTATTGAGATTTTCATAACCTGATTTTTAAGATGATGTAAATATGTATCTATGCAATCTCATTAAGTAATCAATAATTCTTTTATTATGGTTTATGAAATTAGAATCCAAGTCTGACATGCACTTGCTCCATATCTCCTTTATACCATGCAAAACATGTTTTTTAAAAAAATAAGGATTAATAATGTTCAGCATGAAAAATATTACATATTATTAGGAGTAAACATTAAAGGTAGGCCTTGCTTTATGCAGCAGATATGCCCCCTGAAGTTTTGTGTACCGTTATTCTTTTTTCAAGGTACAGCAATAGACTAAATTATGCTTTTCCATCTAATTACAATTTCAAAGGTTATTTCCATTTTTTTTTATTCTGAGGCATGCTCACACAAGCAAAATTCACTTTAAAGGCACAACAGAAAATTTTAGATTAAATTTCAGCACTGTATACTCATAAAATCAATTTTGTGATGAATCAGTATTATATTTACCAAAACCGTGTGTTGCTAATGGGTTAACAAAAGATGCTTTATATTACTATAGAAATTCCAAGTGTACTTCTTGAACTTTTCTGTGAGGTTCCCCGAAGATTTTTTATCCATTTGTCTATTTTTCCACATCTTTAGTAAGGAGTGTTCTGCTACAATAGATTTATAATTTATATTCATTTTCACTCATTGATGGTGTGCTGCCTCTATAAATTATCACTCCCTTACTATATACCTCCCTTCACATCTTACTACTAATGAGCCTTTTAGAAGAGAAATTGTGTGAAGTAAAGTTTTTGTAGTAAAGGGGAAATAAGATCTAATTAAAACATCAAGAAATAAAACAATGTGAGACATGGGGGTAAAAGTTTACTTTAGTATCGTGGTGTTAAGAAATGACCCTTTATAGTATACGATGGCATTGTTATATGAATGGTTTATCATATAGTTAAAATAATGTAAAGTGAAAGTGACTACCTTTTTTTTAGGTATCAATTTGAATTTCACATGAAAAATTAAGATTACTCATTATCATAGTTCTTTCTGCCACTTGGAATGTGTTTTTAAAGAGGAAACCAGGACTGTTACTTTTATTTTAGCCTTGACAATGAAATGGGTTAAAGTGCTCAAAAGAGCAGTTTCTGTGTTGGGAGTTATAACAGAACATTTTCTGTGGTTGCAGAATATGGCTAGGAAATGAGGGATCCAGGCAATGTACGTAGCAGTTTCACCAGTCCTTTCACATTGGTTTTAATTATAGTAGCAAGTTTTGAGTGAAGGTATGAAATTTTTCAGAGCTTGGAAAAGAGATAAAATCAGAGGTCTGTCTATGCTTTGAAAGCTGGATTTCTGAATCTGTGTATTTCCTCGTTTTGTCTTAACATATGTAAATCCCTTTTAAAGCCAGGAAAATTAGGCAAGAAAAAAGAAATAAGGATAAGGCATTTAAATTAGAAAGAAAAGTAAAACAATCTCTACTTGCAGATGACATAAACATAAATAGAAAACTCTAAAGAACCCACAAACTACCTATTAAATCTAATAAATGAGTAAAGCAAAATGGCAGGATAAAAGACCAATAATAATAAAAAAGCAGTTGTGTTTCTATACAGTGGCAACAAACAACCCAAAATGGAGATAAAAATTCATTTATAGTATCAGAAGAAAACAAAATACTTAAGAATAAATTTAATCAAGAGAGTGCAAGACTTGTACCTAAGAACTACAAAATAGTTTTAAAAGAAATTAAAGATACCCTAAATAAGTGAAAAGACATTCGGTGTTTGTGGATTGGAAGACAATTTTGTTAATATGGCAATGTTTCCCAAATTTATCTGCCTATTTATTGTGGTCCTTATCAAAACTCCAACTGCCTTTTTTTTTTTTTTTGTAGAAATCAACAAGCTGATCATAAAACTCATGTCGAATTGTAAGGGACCCTAAATAGCTAAGAACAAATTTGCAGGACACATAATTACCAAAGTCAAAATTTACACAATACTTCAGTAATCAAAGTGTGGTAATGACATAGAAATGGATATATGGATCAGTGGTATGGAATTGAGTCCAGAAATAAACCTAAACGTCTGTGGTCTACTGATTTTTGCAGAGCACCCAGACTATCCAGTGGAGAAAGTCTTCAAGAAACAGCACTTAGACAAGTGGATACCCACAAGTAAATAAATAAAGTTGGACCCCTACTTCACAACATATACAAAATTTAACTCCAAACATAACAAATACTTAAATGTAAGAAATAAAATTATAAAATCCTTTATATGGGTGCACATCTTTGTGCTCTTGGAATTGGTACCAGATTCTTACATATGCCACCAAAATAAAAAGTAGATAAATTGGACTTAATCAAAATTTAAAAAGTTTGTGCACCAAAAAACATTATCAAAATGTGAAAAGACAACCCATAGAATGGGAGATAATGTTTGCAAATCATTATATCTGGTAATAGAGATTTATATCCAAAATATATACATGTCTTACAACTTAATACTAAAAAGACAGCCCAAGTAAAAAAAAAAATGAGCAAAAAGTTAGACATTTCTCCAAAGCATATATGCAGCCAATAAGCTCAAGAGAAGATGCTCAACTTCATTATAAAAATTAAAATAAAAATCACTATAAGTTTTGATAACCTCCAAATCCTCCACTAGGATGGCTATAATAAATACAGACAATAACTAGTGTTGGCAAGAACGTGGAAAAATTAGAACCCTCATACATTGTTAATGATAATATAAAATGCCGAAGCCACTTGCCTAACAGTCTGGAAATTTTTCAAAAAATTAAACACATAATTACTATATGAACCTCTCACAGGTACCTACCCAGGAGAAATAAAAACATACAAGCACGCAAAACAAAACAAAACAAAACAAAACAAAAAAACGTGCATATGAATGTTCAATATCTGTCTTACTCATAGTTGACAAAACATGAAAACAACACAAATGTCAATCAACAATGTAGTATATTGATGCAATATAATATTATTCAGTCATAAAAGTGAATGAAGTAATGATACATGCTACAATATGGCTGAAACTGAAAACAGTATACCCAGTAAAAGAAGCCAGATACAAAAATGTCACATATTACTGATTTCATTCTTACAAAATATCCAAAATAGGCAAATCCATAGAGACAGAAAGTAAATTAGTGGTTGCCAGAGACCAGTGTGTGCATGGGAAGATAACCTGGAATTAGATAGTGGTGGTTGTACAACATTGTGAATATACTTAAAACTGAACAATTTTACATTTAAAAATGGTTAATATGATGAGTTTTATGCTGTCAATTTTATTGCAGTGCAAAAATTGTAAATGTTTTTACAAATATCACAATAAAAATTCAAGTATTATAATATTTCATTATCTGTATTTTTGGAGATATAACAAACTGCAATCATCTTCAAAGATATTTTTATCATGATAAATCCAGTAAAATTTTGTGCATACACATAATCAGAACTTCCCTTCTAAAATAAACATTAGCATTTTTTTAAAAAATGAAATTAAAATTTTTATTTTTTCCAAAATAATAATATTTTGGGGAAAGATAATTCTAACTCTTAGCATTACATGAAAATAACTCACCTTCTTTATAAAAGCAACTTATAAAATCACAAGAACATTTGAGAAATTTTTTTTCTTTTGAGATCTTTCCACTTTACCAACTTATCACATGTAAGACTAAAATTAAAATTAAAAAAAATTTACGCATAACTTACACAACGTTAAAAGTATATTTTTTCTATATATCCTACTATTATAATCACAATATTTATAGATAAATATTTCATGTTAGTAACTTTGTGGCTAATGATCAGTATGAAGATATTCTGAAATTCAGTTGATACAAAAGAAAGCTGTTTTTATAATATATTTAAAAAATATTCATCTCTATTAACATTACAACATGGAGGTACATATTACCAAATTATTGAAACTATGGGGCAGTTTTAAATGATACTCTGAGACTCTTCTTTTTTTCCATCTTCTTTTTTGGCCTCTTCATTTTTGGCTACTTTTTCAACTTCTGCCTTATTTTCATCTTCCTGTCTATCTCTTCTATCTTTCGCATCTCTTTTTCCATCTTTTTCTAGTTTTCCTTCTTCTTCTTTTCCATCTTTATCCTCTTTTTCATCTTCTTTTTCTTTTCCATCTTCCTCCTCATTTCCACTTTCATCCTCTTTTCCATTTTCATCATCATTTCTACCTTCATCCTTTTTTCCATCTTCATCATCATTTCCACCTTCCTCCTCATTTCTTTCATCAAATTTTTCATATCCTTTCTCATTTTTGTTTTTTCCTTGTCTTTCATTTTCTTTATATTTTTCATCTTCAGATTCTTTGCCATCTTCTCCTTTCCCCTTTCCATCTTTATCCTCTTTTTCATCTCCTTTCTCTTTTTGGTCTTCTTCCTCTTTGCCATTTTCTTCCCCTTTCACATCATCACCACTTTTTTCATCTCCTTTCTTTTTTGGGTCTTCTTCCTCTTTCCTTTCTTCTTTCTTTTTTCCATTTTCATCCTCTTTTCCATATTCTCCTTTCTCTTCCTTATTTTGATTTTCTCCATCTCCTTTCCAATATTCTTTTTCATTTTTTTCTTCTGCTACTACCACTTCTTTCTTTTCTTCTCCCTCTTCTTCAACATCTTCTATTTTTTCTTCTTTTATTTCCTCAGGTTCTTTTTCAGGAGCTAATGCCTATATGTATAGAAAAAAAAAAGATTGTATTTTTAAATTTATAATTGTTTCCCCTAAATATTTAAAGAGGATTATACCTATTTTATGGAAATAATAACACTTCCTTTACAAAAAAAAAAAAAGAAGAAGAAGAAGAAGAAGAAGAAGAAGAAGAAGAAGAAGAAGAAGAAGAAGAAGAAGAAGAAGAAGAAGAAGAAGAAGAAGAAGAAGAAGAAGAAGAAGAATAGTTTACCTGTGGAAAAGGCCTTCTAAATATCACATGATAAGGAAAAAAAATGATAAGAAATAAAATGAATTAAAATATATCCAAAAAAAGATGAATGGATATTTGGAACAATAAATTCAGGAAAACTTATTCATACAATTTTCATTACACATGAAAAAACAGCAAATACAGAAAAATGATATATATTCTATATTAGCAATTCTCAATGAGTAGCATATATGCAAACAAAAAATATATTCCTTGAAGAAATAATACATTATGTTTCTATAATAGTGAGATTTAGTTTTCTTCTGTGAAAAGCTATGTTTCATGTATTTTAGCATATATTGTAGGATCACTTAAAAAAGATATTGCCTATATGCACAGCTTTGGTTTGTAGATTTGGCCCTTTATTCTATTTTCAGTGCTTTACTATAATACCTTAAAATGTGGTATGGATTAAATATACAAAGCAAGATTTATTAGAAACATTTACATAATGATTTATTTTTCAATCTGTGGGGCAGGGAAGCATACGGATCATATAATTTGGGAAAAGGATTTACAAATAATCCACCACGTTCTGACAAAAAGAATACAGAAGTAGTCTGTATTTACTAAGAAGAGTCATTATATTAGTACTAAGTCATGATCAATGTTCTATTAATAGCAAGGCTAAGCCACTGCTCCCACTACCCATACCTATAAATCTCACATTTAAATTCATTTTCTTTCTTTTCCTGTTAAATACTATTATACTATATGCTACATACTGCTTGTTTATATACCCCAAAATTCATGTGATGGAACCTAATCCCTCATGTTATGGTAGTTGGAGGTAGGTCTTATGGGAGTTTATTAGGTTGTGGGAGTACAGCCCTCATGAATGAGATTAATTTCCTTATGAAAGGAGCCCCAGAGAGCTCTCTAACTCCTTCCATCATGTCAGGCCACAGAGAGAAGACTACCATCTATAAACCAGACACAAAAATGCTGTCACCTTATTCTTGAGCTTCCCAGCCTTCAAGCTGTGAGAAATAATGTCTGCTGTTTATAAACCATCTAGTTTGTGGTATTTTTTTATAGCAACCTGAACAGACTAAGACATTATAGAACTACTACTCATTTAATATTTCTCAAATTTTGAACTACAAGGCAAATAAGATTTCTTTCAGTTGCACCCACTATTAAACTTTCAAATGGACAGATCTGTTAATATTTTAAAATACCTCTATAATTTTAGTTTCTCCATTTTCAGCATTTTCTTTGCATTCTTTTTAAATACATTCTTCTTGCTTGGTTTCAGCTATTGTTTTGGTACTTGTATCTGTTTTTTTTTTTCTAACATATTGGTTTTTGTTTTCATTTTCTGTTCAGCAACACAAAACAATAAAAATAAATATACAGTTTAACTGATGTGTTGACTAAAGGGACCAAGTTATTTTATCAGCTGTTGTAACAATTTATGAAAAAACTTTAAAGTGTCCGTGTGAACATTAAATCAAGATTATCACTTGACATCTTCAGTTTCATAGTAAATTGAAGCAGCATTTAAAGTGAATAATGTTCCTTTGATATAAATAAAATAAAATTTCTTTTAGATGAGAAGCAACATGCTTCTCAAAAGTCGAAATGCTGAATAGTGGTACTCAGGGTCAATTGCTTGCATCGGGTTGGATAAATTAACTCTCTTTGACTAGAGGAGGAGTTTATTTTTGTCATATCTAATAATTAGCAACAGGGTTCTGCTGATTACAAATCCTTCATTGGCAACGACTAAGAGAAATACTAGTGAGATTATTGATTTAGATATATTTAAAAGAGATTACTTGGGGGGTAAAGAGGATTCAATCTTAGTGTCTTTAAGTTTTGGAATGACTTGAATCATGACTGCTTTACCAAGAAAGCTTTTTGCCTAAGTATGTATGTAGTAGATAGAGTACTGAGTTAAGTGGACAGAAAAAAATATCTTTAAATCATGGATCTACTACATATTTGATATAAGAAGCAAATGGTAAAATTTATGCAAAATTGCTTTATAAACTGTGAAGTGCAATGTAGATATGTTTTTACTCTTTTAACATATGAGAAACAAAGAGCCAAGGAGGGTAAAGTACTTTAAAATCCACTATTATATAGTATCTGCTTTATTCTAGCAATATTTTCCATTTTAAAAGGAAATAAACAATGTTTACTATTTCATAACCTATAAACTTTGTACCTAATTTTATCCAATAGCGACCTTGAAATTTAAAAGAGAAAAAAAATAAAAAGATATTTTCTCTTCTGTTGTCACTTACTATTATTATTAAAACTTTCTTTGGTCTAGTTTTAGCAATATATTTTAATCAATGATTTAAAAGCACTTTATAAATATGATTTAGAATTTCTTCAACCACAAAACAACGGGATTAGATGACTTTAATATTTCCCATAGCTTTAAACTTTTACGATTTTAAGAATTGAACCAATCCTTAAAACATTAATCATACCTCAATAAAGAAATTTTAAAAAATAATATTATTTTCACACACATACATATAAATAAATATAAGTATGGGGAAAGTGAACTTAATATTGAGGCTATTTCTATTTCTAATGTCTATTTTATATTAGGGCATAGAGTCTATATGAAATCAATTGTGTCCATTAAAAAATGTATGTGAAAGCACTTTGCAAACTAAAGGTATTATCAAATTTTTGTTACTACTATTATTAAAAACATTACTTAATAATCCAAAATATACAAAGAACTGATAAAACTCAATAACAACAAAAAAGCAAATGATTCAATGAAAAAATGGGCAGAGGACCTAAACACATACTTCTCCCTATTAGACATACAAATAGCCAACAAATATATGAAAAGATTCTCAATATTGCTAGCTATTAGGGAAATGCAAATCAAAACCAAAATGAAATACCATCTCACACCTATTAGAATTGCTACAATCAACAGGACAAGTAATAACAAATATTGGAGAGGATATGGAAAAAAGGAAACCCTCATACACTGTTGGTGGGACTGCAAATTATTATAGCCACTATGGAAAACAGTATGGAGGTTCCTCAAGAAACTAAGAACTGATCTATCATATGAGCCAGCAATCCCACTACTGGGTATTTACCCCAAAGACTTCAAAACTCATATCCAAAAAAATATTTCACACTGACGTTCATAGCAGCATTATTCATAGTGTCCAGGACATGGAAGCAACTAAAGTGTCCTACAATAGATGACTGTGTAAAGAAGCTGTAGTACATATATACAATGGAGTATTACCCAGCCATAAGAAGAGATGAAATACTGCCATTTGTGACAACATGGATTGTCCTCAAGATAATCATGCTAAGCGAAATAAGCCAGACAGGAAAAAGTTGAAAATCACATGGTATCTCTTATATGTGGGATATAAACCTAAAAGCAAGAAAAGAACAGGACAAACATACAGAGACTGATGGGCATGGACTATAGACTAGTGGTTACCAGAGGATAGTGGGGGAGTGAGGAGGAGGGAGGTAGACAGGGTAAAGGGGGTCAAATATAGGGGGTAGGGGGAAGGGTGAGGTGAGTAAATGGGGATCAAATATATGATAACTGAAGGAAACTAGACTTTGGGTGGTAAATACACAAGAGAATATACAGATGTGAAATTATAATGCACACCTGAAAATTATATAATTGTATTAACCAATGCTACCCCAATAAACTCAACTTTAAAAAGTTAAATATAAATAACTAATAGATAATAAAAAGGTTATTTTCACACACAAAATCACAACATGCAGTTAATAAAAAAAAAGCACTACTTTGGTTACTATAGTTTACACATTTTGTTTTCCCAAGAATATGAATGCTGTGTCTATATGATGTCAAATGCATGTACATTTTATGGGTCTATCCAGCTAAAATTTTGTTTTGTCTCTTCCTAATAAAAGTGCCACCACACAGTGGACGATCACAGAACTAATATTCCCTACTCAATGAGATTACATGCATGATATAGTATAATATAACATATTACTAACTGAACAGAAAATAAAGGAAAATAATCAGCTCTATGCATTTCAATAATTTATTTCTGAAGAAAAGCAATTTTCTCTCCACATTTAAAACTGAATATTTACCCTTGGAGTTGATGTTCTTTTAGGCTTCAACTCTGACATAAGGGGCACAGGCATCTGCATCAACAAACAGAAGTCATAGGGGGAAAAATGTGAAAAAAATCATAACTGAAGAAAGATCACTAACAGTGAAGTTCATCCTCTTAGTTAAAATAAATGGGTATAGTTCAAACTGAGCACTAGGCAAAAAAACATTTCCTTGGTGTGAATGTTTTTCTTAAAGTGTTAAACGTAAATCTTGTATTAAATATACTATGTCCAGGATTACTTGCATTTTAAAATTACATTTTACAATACATGGGCAGCTTTTTAAAACGACTACTTACAGCAGACAGCCTTGCTGATCTTCTTTTTGGCTACAAGTGAAAAAAATTATCAGTTAAAAAAAACTATGGATACATAAAACTAGAATTATTTATATTGTGAAAAATTTTAGTGTAACTCTACATAAAAATTGTCATTAAAGCAGCAATTATGAACTAGATTATAAAATATAAGTTCTGATTTTTCCCTTCTCTAGAGTTCTTATATAGCTAAGGAAAATATTCCCCAATTAAACTTCAGTTGCTAGGCTAAATGAACACAATGGCTACTAACAAGGAGCATATTTAGAAATGAAAATATAGCCCCTTCCTGTAAACTGGCAAAGCAAAACTATTTTGATTAAAAGGAAGAAGGTCACTTCAAATCTTAACAAGCACAGTAAGGTCATAAATTTCAAGAAGGTTGGAGTTTTCAATACCTACTATATTTCTGGGAGAGGTCACTGGCATACCATATTGGTACTCACACAGTAAATTATACTAACCAGAATCTATGTTTTAGCTGCTTATCAGCCTCAAGTTTATAAATGAGTGAATTTTTTTGGACATATTTTGAAACAAAAGAAACTCACCTCCTGCCTCATATCACCTTGACCTGCAGCCTATACAGAGGAGAAAATCATACAGAAATAAGGTCATCGATATAAACACATAAATCAGAAAATGTTGTCTATGGATTACAGTTGCAATATAACTGCTTATGACTTTTTCTTGGATTCCCGTTCAAATAGCCGCAAGTTATTTCCTAGTAGCATGCTACATACTGCTGTCTACTAATGTGCAATTATGTACCAAGATGCAAATGAGTTCTCAAAACCTAAGTTTATACAAATAATAGTCAATTTCATCCTTTTATATATATTGCATCTCCTAAAAACAAACCTTTTAAATTTTAATACCCACCTGCTGTAGCCAGTGTTAAAGCCAAAAATGTGTGGGGGCGGGCCGAATGAAGAGGCAGCTTCATGTAATTTCCCTGTTTTTCTTTGCATTTGAGATGCAATTGTGCTTATCCGATCCTCTCTAGAGACTCTGGACTATCATCCCCTCCAAGTTCTGCATACAAGAACTACAAGCCCCACAATGCTTTGGGGGACTCTTTGTTACAACGTCAATGCGTTATTTTGAAGAGGCAGCGCGTTTTTAAAACTTCCCGCCACTACCTGCTGCAAGGTTGCTGTCAGCTCTGTAAAATAGCAAGATCTACTGCACAACACTAGAAAACCGCAGTGGCGGGAATCTCAGGAAAGGGGATGGTGATCAGAAACCGTTTCTTTCCGTGCCTGAGCAGCCCTAGTTTGGGAATTATCAAGCTATTGCATGATTTATACCACAGCCGCAGAGCACAGGGGAATTTCGATCTTATGCCTATTGATGTTCTAGAATCAGGGAAGGCATATGGTTAAATAGAAATAATAGCAAAAACAGTCATAATGCCTTACATTAGCACAGTATTTTACAATTTTATCAAGCATGAAACAACGTTCGATTTCGCTGCTAAGGGATCTCCTGTCCCAGCAAAACGAACACAAGAGTGAATTTATTTCCCGTCCAAAGAGGGGAGCCAGGAATTTTGAAGTGAGGGTTTGCAGGAGACCTGTAGCCCTTGAATAACTCAGATCAATTTTGCATATCCAAAGTGGACAAATCTACGCTATCTTAACATCAAGAATAGTTTATCTGATGCGGTTCTCTTATCTTTCTACCTTTAGACAGAAAGCTGGGAGAACTCAGATCCCTCAGACCTAGAGTTACTACTTACAGCGGTCTATCTCTCCCTTCTCTAGGACAGTTTGAAGTCTGCGCCGCCTAATGGCACAGACTTACCATTGCATAGCTATCTGGTATGTCAAGAAGTGGAGGAGGGAAGGGGGGTAAGGAAATAGAAAACGGGAAGAACAAAGGCAAATATGGGAGAAAGCCATGGCTTTCGTTCCCACAAACGGGACGGTTCCCAGAGAAAAGCCGGAGGCTAAGGAGGAAATCGGTGCCTGGAATTGTGGTTACCCCAATAGGAAGGGGAGTGGGGTAGGAAGCGACAGCACAGCGCTATAGCTGTTTGTAATTCAGCATGGAGACACCTCTTAAGCGATTCTTTCACCTAAACAAGTCAAAAGTGAACTACTAGTTGCATACGAGACCATCCTAAACCTTACACTGACTGGTCTTTGCCCTCCCCTCTATTTCCACTCAGTAAATCTCAAAACCGAAATATAAGCTAAAATGGCTTTTTAAAAATCTCTGCTTATTAGAAAATATGTATTTCAGTCTCCAATCCCCCTTCTATCTTCCCATCACTTACCTTTCTTTTGGGCATTGTTGCGGCTCTCTACAGGAGATATTAACAGACAGCAGGAACAACAACAACAACGAAGCAGTCTCCGCACAACCGCTTGGAGAGCAACTGAGTGTTCAATGAACTAACAGCAGCACGACCTGTATTTGCCTCTACTACCTCCCCCCCGCAAAAAATAATCTCTTGTATTGGCAACATTAAACACACCAAGACGCAACCAAACTACGTGAATGGTTAGCTGTAGTGGGAGCCAGGTTGGAGTGACAGGCTCTCAGGCCAATAAGGGGAGGAGATCAGTCTACGGGGTGTGGCCCATGGAGTTGCCTGAAGCCCTCCTAGGCTGCTGGCTCTCACCGGGGTTGTTGTGGAAAAGCACACGAACTTAGTGGACGCAAAGTGCTCAAGTGTAAGAACAGAGAGAAAACCAGAGTTGTCTTGATCTTTTATTTTTCTTTTATTTGGTAGTGACAGGCGAAAGTCACTGCATTTGCTTCTCCACGGTCTCCCAAATTCCTTACTTTTACTTCTTCCCAAAGGGGTGGTAGGGAGGTTCTTTTGAGACCCGGTTGAGTGTAGGCTCCTATATTACCATTCAACTGAGGGGAGTACTCATTCGAAAAGAGTGAAGCATAATTGTGATCATGGCATAAATATGGTGCCAAACTGCTCTGTCTCCCACAAGTAAAGATTAACAACAAAACTGGGAGCTGGAAGGGCAGGAAATGTCTGAAAGCAGGGACACCTGATAAAAACCGTTATCCCACTTGGTGAAAGTCCACCAAGAATTCTATGGGACGCTGGGTGAAGTTGTAATAATAAAGGTCTATCCAGAGGGAAAGTGCTGATACAATGGATTTTGAATCTAAAGGTGGCATTTAGTGAAGGGACTTGGGAAGTCTCATAAGTGAAAGTGTTTAGGACTCAAAGCCTGAGTTAGTATAAGGTGATTAAGGCACTCACCTCTAGCATAATATTTAGGGATGTGCCCAAAGCCTAGGAGATTAAAGTGAAGCACTTGAGGTGAGTCATTCAAGTGAAGGGTAGGATCCTGCCATCAGTTTTAATTTTGATATTTTATTAATCATGGACTTTTTGCATTAATTTACATCTTTAAAATAATGCATTAACTATGGGTGGTGAACATACAATGCAATATACATATATGCTTTACTGTTGAATTGTACACTGAAACTTGATGGATTTTGGTAACCAAGGTCACCATAATAAAAATAAATAAATAAAATAAATAAGTAACACAAAAATAAATTAAATAAGATGGTGCATTAAATATTTATCTTTATTACTGATTTCTGGGACACCCCTTTTATATTTTGTGCCTAAGGAGAGTGTCTCCTTAGCACCAATCTAGTCCTAACCATCTCTAAGTCTTTTTCTATTCTAAAAGAGGCTTCTGTATGCTTTCCAAAGTTATTTCCTGAGACTCTAAAGTTCTGCTAATTGCGGTTGAGGATTGGCAAATACAATACTTTAGGATACTTATGGGTAAAATAATGGAGGATTCAGATCCCTGAAGTCCTTTCTCACTGTGCCTTGCCTTAGTTGTTGTAAAAGGTAATTGGGTTTAAAAGTGCTTCAACAACACCTCAAATCCCTGTTCTGGAAGGCTTATCAAAAAAAAAAAAAAAGGAAATTAACCTTTTGAACAGTTACTTAAAGGAAAAATTCCATTCATGTTCATGTGAATTAAAAAATTGGAATCATCAGTTTTAAAAAATAAATATCCATAGCTGCTACAGAATGACAAACCTTCGAAAATACTTCAAACTAAAATACAACGTAAGGAAAAAACCCATCATTTTTATTTTTACCCATTCTTCCCCAGCAGCTACAGTGTGTGGAGTTAAGCAGAACAAGTAGTATAAGACGGCAGCTCAATTTCCATCCTCCAATCTTATATTGCACTCTGATTCACATAGGTAAATCGAAAAGACATTTTAATTACTTCCTTTTCCTCACAATTATTAGGATAATTCCTAAATGGTCTTTTTACCCTTATGGTGAAGACATAATTTGGGTGGAACTAGATGTGTTTTAATCATTTTATTTTCTAAGAGTTAAAGGTATAAAAATTGGATTCAATATAAGGATTACATCATAATGATAAAGAGAAACAAGAAAGGAATAAAAATATATCAGCATTGGAATGCATTTATTCAACAAACATACATTTTGCATTATTTTGTGAGTTAAATTTTTTTTTTGTAGAGTACTTATGAAAATGCAAAACCCTGTGGCATGAAAAGTCGCATTCCATGGTTTCTTCCTTAAAAGATTTAGTTAATTTGTAGGGTAGAGCAAACAGATGCATACGTATTTATAAATCAAGGTTGCTTGTATCATGTAATCTAAGTTCATTTGTGAAATAGAAGGGGACTATCATTTAGGATTGCAATCATTGGAGATGGCTTTTATTGAGGAGGTGCTATTTGACTTGTCTTTTAACTGTTGGATAGACATACTATAGCATATGCAGAGGCAGGGAAACTACTTGTTCAGGGAACAGAATGCCTAGCTCAAGCAGATTGAGAGGTAAAATTTAGTTTGGAGGCAAAACCAAATGGTGCAAGTTAATAAGCTCTAGAACTCCTCTCAAGTTTGCTAGCAATTTTCTTTTTTGGTCAGTTTTTCTTCTATGCAGTCTAAACTGTTGTGACAGTGACTTATTTATCAGATTGAAAAAAACAGCCATGCATGCATAAGAAAATTTACTGTGTGAAACATTTCTCTAATTCCTCATCGTATCCCCTCAACCTCATGTAACCAGAGTGGTGTTTTGTACGAATCAACCTACCCTAAGGCTCTTTGCCTTTGCTATATTATTGCCACTGACTTCAGTCTCATTTTCTAATATCTTTACCTATCAAATATCTACTAAATTATTCCTAGCCCAGTCAAACATCATCTTTTTGAAAACAAGCCTTCTCCAGGAATTTCAGCCCTAAAAGATACTACCTTATTGTTATAATATAGAATTAAATTGTACCACTCATATGACACAAAAAGTTTGATATTTTTCACTACCTGCTCAGTCCTACAACTTTAGTTATTTAAAATTTTATATACTTAGTTCCTCTTGCCTATTTCTCAGCACATTACATTATATACCTTCTACAGAATTTATTAACTTTATTTTATTTTTTTTTTAATTAATTAATTTTTTTATGATGACCTTGGTTAACAAAATCCAGTAAGTTTCAGCTATACACTTTAACAGTAAGACATTTACATTGTGTTCACCACCTAGATTTCTGACAGATTTCTTTCTATCACCACATATTTGACCCCCTTTATCTTGTCTACCTCCTCCCTACCCCCTCCCCCTCCCCTCTGGTAACCACTAGTCTCTTGTCCATGTCCATGAGTCTCTGTTTGCTTGTCCTGTTCATTTGTTGCTTTCAGGTTTATATCCCACATATAAGTGATACCATGCATTTTTCAACTTTTTCTGTCTGGCATGAATATCTCGAGGTCCATCCATGTTTTTGCAAATAGCAGCATTTCATCTCTTCTTATGACTAATATTCCATTGTATATATGTGCCACTGCTTCTTCAGCTAATCATCTATCAGAGGACACTTTAATTGCTTCCATGTCCTAGCCACTGTGAATAATGCTGCTATGAACATTGGTGTGCAAATGTCTTTTCGGATATGGGTTTTCGAGTCTTTGGGGTAAATACCCAGTAGAGAGATTGATGGATCACATGGTAAATCAGTTCTTAGTTTTCTGAAGAACTTCCATACTGTTTTCCATAGTAGCTGTACAAATTTGCAGTCTCACCAGCAGTGATGAGGGTTCTTTTTTTCTCCACATCCTCTCCAACATTTGTTATTACTTGTTCTGTTGATTATAGCTATTCTAACAGGTGTGAGATGGTATCTCATTTTGGTTTTGATTTGCATTTCCCTAATAGCTAGCAATGTTGAGCATCTTTTCAAATGTTATTTGTGCTTTTGTATGACCTCTAGGTAGAAGTGTCTGCTCAGGTGCTCTGCCCATTTTTTGATTGGATCATTTGTTGTTGCTGTTGTTGTTGTTGATTTTTATGAGTTATTTATATATTTTAGATATTAGACCCTTATCAGAGGCATTGCTTGCAAACATATTTTCCCAATTGGATGGTTATCTCTTTACCTTGTTGACAGTTTCTTTTGCTGCGCAGAAGCTATTTACTTTGCTATAGTCCTATTCATTTATTTTTGCTTTTACTTCCTTTGCATTTGAGGTAAACAATTTACTAATTTTAAAAACTATCTTTCTACAATTGAAAAATTATTCCTAGTAAAGTTTTTATTTTTGTATAATTGTCAAAGTGAAACTTTAATTGGTTCATTTTTTCCCCTAAAATTGCATTGGCTTATTTCTTTTTAGATTATTTATTAATGATTATGAAGGTTGATTGTCAGATAATTCTCCACTAGAATCTTTAATTTCCCCTGGATATTAAGTATGTGTACTACCGGATTGAAAACTTACAGGAGCTGTAGCATGTCTATTTAGTAACCATTGGGAAATGACACAAGATGACATGAAAAATTATAAAGGAAAGACACCAAAATTAACATATTTGAGATGGAGAATTCAAAAGAAAATATTAAGATTATGTGTTTATGAAAAAAGGGAGGATGCTAGGCAGTTAAGATAAAAGTGGTCTTCATATATTCTGTATAAACATAGTTAAAAATGATATATATGATGCATTATTAAAATTTGTCCTATATGCAGTACTTCGTATGTAATGGGATCTCAAATATACTGATTGATTTTAATATTTTCTTTTTCTTATTACATTGTCTTTAATTTTGGCCTAATTCATTACCATTATTATTCCCATTATCAAAAATTAAAAATATCAAAAATTACTATTGTTAACAAAAAATAATGCAAGACTTCTGGCATGTAATTAAAATACTGTGTTTTAAATATATTGTTTGTTGGCATTTTTAGAGGGCAAAATAAGTGCTAAGTCTATTGTGAGCCAAATACATCAATGAACTTATTTTTGAGCTTTCTTTAAGATTGATTTGAGAAATTTGCTTAGATCAATGACAGTACTTAGATGAAACTATGGAAAAACTATTATCCTGAGTACCCAAAGCTTCCCAATATTCTATGTTTATACACAGCAGGCCTGAGACTAATAAAATACTGAATTAATGAGTGATTTCTAATATGAAGGATCTAGAATATGTTCCCAATGGTAGAAAATAAATGAGGCTGCTGTCTAGAGGGAAAAGAGATATAATACAATTTTATGTTAAGTGAAAAATTTCTAGCTACTTTTAAAGTACTAATTTAAAAGAATCATATTTTTAGGCTCTCAGACCTTAATATTTAGAGGAAACTATTAAAATTTTCCAAGTACTTGCCCATGTTTTCCTCCTCTCTCTCTCTCTCTCTCTCTCTCTCTCTCTCTCTCTCTCTCTCTCTCTCTCACACTCTCTCTCCCTCTTTCTCTCTCTCTTTTTTTTTTTTTTTTTTTTTTTGGCCAGAAGAGTTTTCAGACAAAATTGCAGATGTGCTTTCTTATTGGCTAAAAATTATTTGAAGATTTCCAACTTCCAGTAGGTGTCCTCATTTATTTATGGTTATTATCTATGTTTTTGCAATAAATATAAGACTTTTAAACTCTTAATTAAAAAAAATATTTGCCTGAATATTATGGTATACTAAGACATAAGATCTTTAGTTTAAAGCAGTTATATTTTGGCTTTTTATATTTTAATTTACTTTAATACTCCAGGTTTCTTCTCTCTCCTTAGAAAGTTCATTAATGATAGTTATCCTTATAAGAATAATTTCTTAAAAATAATTAAAAAGTTGATAAATGCTTCATGCTAGAGCTTATTTTCAAGAAAAGATAGATCAGTTTTTTTGGTGTAGTTCTCTATCTTTAGAGATTTTTCCTTTTTTATATACAGTATGGTTTTCCAGACAGAAGTTTTAAGTGCTTATGTACTTTTATCACTTTTTCTTTATGACCTCTTGGTTCTATTTCTTTTAGAACAACTTCCCCATTTCAAAATTATATATCTTTTTTATAATTAATTTTATTTTTTTGGTGACATTGATTAACAAATTCCAGTAATTTTAGGTTTACAATTTAACAGTAAGGAGTATATATATTGTATTGTGTTCCCCTCCCATAGTTAGATTTCTTTCTGTCACCACATATTTGACCTCTTTTATCTCATCTACCTCCCTTCTTCTCCCTCCCTCCTCCCTCCCCTCTGGTAACCACTAGTCCTTTGTCCATGTCCATGAGTCTCTGTGTGTCTTGTTCATTTGTTGCTTTTAGGTTTATATCACACATATAAGTGATATCATGTGGCTTTCAACTTTTTGTCTGGCTTATTTCACAGCCTGTCATCTATTGTGGAACACTTTGGTTGCTTCCATGTCCTAGGCACAATGAATAATGCTGCTATGAGTATCTGCAGTTTGAAAATATCTTTTCAGACATGAATTTCAAGTCTTTGAGGTAAATACCCAGTAGAGGGATTGCTGGATCATATGGTAGATCAATTCTTAGTTTTTGAAGGAACCTCCATACTGTTTTTCATAGTGACAATTTGCAGTTCCAGCAGTGTATAAAGGTTCCTTCTTTTCCACATCCTCTCCAACACCTGTTATTAATTGTCCTGTTGGTTATATCTATTCTATCAGGTGTGAGATGGACCATTTGAAAATTATAAACATATCCATCCACATTTATTTTTATACATCATATAATTTCACTTTTTATAGCTAAATATTTGTTCAGTTCTCTGGACATATTTTTAAGGAGTGAGTGGGGATATAATTTTTTTTTAATATGAGCAAGTCGTGTCTGCATAAAGCTAATCATATATAAGAGAAAACGTTGAGGCCTAGAGCAATGAGGCAACTCACCTAATATTTCCAAGTAAGTTATTAGTAAAGTTGAGAATAGCAATCAGGTCTTCCACTACAACTTTTGACCTTTAATTTTTCCAACAAAGTACATTGTCTCATTGTCACTTCCTCTGCTTAATAAAATATTTTCCTGGCTTGACAGTATTGTGATTTAGAGTAACCCAGTAGAAATTGGATGAAAAAGCTTTTTGATTATAAAGAATTATCTACTTGCTATCTACCAAGAAAGTCTGAATTAGAAACTGATTTATTTTCTTGTATAGTAAAGATCTCTACTATGACATTCAGGGAGACAGATCAACTGCTTTAAATTGGTGCTTGGCATAAATTGAGAACATAATAATCACAATACAATAATGAGGGATTGGTGTGGAAATGGGAGCAAGATAAGAGGAAGGACTGGACTTCTTTATATTTTGGGGAGAAGGTCAAACCTTCAGAGAGTCACTACTTGGAGATTATTAGTAAAATATTCTCTTCTTTTCTCCAGATTAAATTAATAATAACAATACCACTTATTGGAAACTTACTGTATGTCAGATACTATTTAAGCTTTATGGAAATTATCTCTGATTCTCAGGTTGGAGATGATATAACTAGAAATTGTTGAGCCAGAATTCAAACTCAGATGAGTTTGAGTATAGTGTCTGTGTTCTTTTAATTATATTTCAGTTATTTCAACATTCAATGAGAGTGAAAATACTTGTTAATTTAATCCAGTAATTCTGCTTTGAATCTTAGTTCAGAAATCCATCATTATAAGAAAACTCAGAATAAAAATATTGCTAATGTACTTATTTAGATAGAGAATTAACTATGTTTATTTTCCTGTCTTACAGTTGGAAATTTTCAGTTCTCCCTGGGACACAGTGCCATTTTGCCTTCAACTGTGAAATAGCTACTACATCTATGATTGTAAAATATAATTATCCTGGCCATAGTTGTAATTCACATTAATTCATTCCATAAATATTCATTGAGTACTTTCCACAGCCTAGTCTCTGCACTGGGCACTGACGATACAAAGATTTGACTGGTTCTGGAGGAACTCAAATCTAGTACAGAGATAGGTATGCCTACAGAAATTACAATGTAATCTGAATTGTGGTATAATCAAGATATGTGCAAAAGAGTATGGGTATCAGAGTAAGAACCAACTAGCACTGTCTAAAAGTGAGGAGGTCTGGAACAGCTTTACTGAGGAGAAAATTACAAAAGAAGAGAAATGGGAATTTCAAGTACAGAATTACTATTCTATATATCTTTACTCATCCTAAAGAAGTAAAATTTATTAAAATACCAACTTGTGCCTATTATCTACTTTTTGCAATACATGTAAAACAAATATATAACTATTGGAATACTTACTGATGTATCCCCCAAAAATTATTTAGTGGGGCACTTGTCCACCCTTTGAGAAGGATTCTTTTATTAAAGGCATTGGCATTGTTCCCAGGGCTCAGTGAAGCTGCCTGGTTTTATTTTTTATGTAACTGGACAATTCAATGACCATTTGGACTATGTATTTCTCAGGCAGTGCTGAATAGCTAACATTCCTTTATTCTTGTTTGACTAAAGAGATGTAGAACTCTGCCTTGAGTACAGCCAGGTAAACCAATGCAAAGAGACTGTACTGGAATTGAGGAGGACCACATTACAGCCCAGCCAAAATAGAAAATTTGATCTTGACCAGCTACGAGTTTAGGCAAGCAAGGGACAGTATGAATCAGCCAGCCAATTTATAGAAGAAGTCAGCTTCCTTGCATAAAATGTGGACTTGGCACACACACACACACACACACACACACACACACACACACATATACATATATATATGTATATATATATACTGCATAATTTCACTGACATATGAAAACTAAGACCATTAACTTTTCAAGTTAATTGTTTATTGTTTTTGTTGTCAATTCACTTCAGTATTTCAATTAAGATTTTAAATATGAAGCGATTTAAGTAAGTTGGATTTCCATTAAAATTTTATTACATACAATGAGTAATAAAAAATACCTGTTTGTTTTCATTGAATACCAAAAACTGAATCTATTGATGACAAATCTATGAATAGATTTACATCTGGCAAACAAGAGCGACACTAAAAAAAAACAAAGTGTTTATGCATACTACAAAATTTGTCTAATATAGACATAGCAGCTGACAAAATATTGAACTTTAGCCTGCTAGAAATCATGATATGTTTTGTAATGCCATTTCTCAATTGTGTTATTGTGCTCTTTGGTTATAAGAACTGATTACAACCAGTTTAGGACCTTCACATTGAGTTTCAATACCATCATTTGATTTCATAGTAAACTTGAATGTTTCAATGGGTTTTGGCTTTCATATTTGGCTTCTTTAATATTTTAAATTTGTTATGAACAAACTCTAAATTTTATCATTATATTTATGTCTTGTTTCAATAAGCCACATTATTGAAATATAATTCATATATCATAAAATTCACCCATTTAAAGTGTACAATTCATTTTATTTGCATATTCATAGTTGTAGAATCACCACCATAACTAATATTAGAATATTTAAATCACTCCAAAAAGAATACATGTATCAATTAGCAGTTACTCATTCTCTCCAAACTGCCGCCTCAATTGACATGCACATTTAACATAATCCTTAAATTCATGGAGGAACCAGAATAACGAAAGTAATCTTAGAAAAGAAGAATAAAGTTGGAGGACTCACAGTTTCCAACTTCAAAACTTATTACAAAGTAGCATTACTTAAGACAGTGCTTAAGAATGAACATACAAATCAATGGAATCAGATTGAAAGTCCAAAAAATATTCATTACCTAAGTGATTAACTGATTTTCAACAAGGGTGAAAAAAATTTCAATAGGGAAAAAAAAACGTGTTTTCAACAACTGACCCTGAAAAAGAGTAGATGCCCACATGCAAACAAATGAAGTTGAACTCCTTTTTTATACCATACACAAAAATTTCCTCAAAATACATCATATACCTGAATTTGAGAGATAAAAGAATAATATACTTAGAAGAAAACATAAGAATAAATATTTATGACCTTGGTTTAGGCAGTATTTTCTTAGATATGACACCAAAAGAATAAGTAACACACACACACACACACACCAGATAATTGCACTTCATAAAAATTAAATTATTTTGTGTTGCAAACTATCATAAAGAAAGTTAATAGACCGCCTACACAATGAGAGAAAATATTTGCAAATTATTTATCTGGTGAGAGACTTTTATTCAGAATATGTAAGGAACTCCTGTAGATCAACAATAAAAAGATAAATACCCCAACTTAAAAATGAGTAACAGACCTGATATGACTCAGCAATCCTATTCCTAGATATCTACCAAAGAGAAATAAAACTATATAGCTACACAAAAACTTGTACATAAATGTTCATAACAGCATTATTCATTATAGCCAAGAAGCAGAACCCAAGTGTCCACCAACAGTTAAATAGATAAGTTAAATGTAGTATATCCATATAATGGAATATTGTTCTGCAATAGAAAAAACTGAAATAGTGATGTATTCCTCAACATGGGTGAACCTTGAAAACATTATATTAATTGAAAGAAGTCAGTAATAAAAAGAGGATATGTAATTTAATTTATTTATGTAAAAATATTCAGAAAAGATAAATCTATAGAGACAGAAAATGATTGTACTGGCACTTGCCTGGGGTTGGAATGGGTGGATAGAGTTTTGAAAATAATGATTGCTAATGGGTACAGTGTTTCTTTCTAGAGAAAAAAAACTATCCTAAAATTGATTACAATGATTGTTCACAACTATTTTATCTAAAAAATATTGAGTTGTACACTTTAAATGAGTAAATTATATGGTGTTTGAATGATATCTTAATAAAACTGTAAAAAAGAAATATAGGTGCATACAATAGATTGTCCTTTTCCTCATGAATTTTACAAAGCATGTTTTATTATTGAAACAAAAAATTATAATGCCATCAATTACAATGCCATCACATATTCAAGACAATGACATTTAAAAAGTGGGGAAAGTAAAGGGACCTCAATGAAAGTATGGCTTCCACATTGCAAAGTGGTGAGATATTGAAACCAGTAGACTGCAATGTCACATATGTATATTGGAACACTCAGAGCAACATTAATGAAAACTATATGAATATGCACTCAAAAACACTATAAATAGAATCTTGAAAAATATTCAAGTAATAAACAGGAAGTAAAGAAAAGAGAAACAGAAGAATGACAGCCACAGGTAAAAAATAAAAAACAATAATAAAATGACAGACTTAAGATCTAGCATATCCATAATACATTAAATATTAATGGTCTAAATACATCAATCAAAAGACAGATTGTCAGACAGGATTTTAAAAATAAGCAATTATGCTATTAACAGGAAACTTACTTCAAAGTCAACACATACACAATGCAATATATGAAAGATGTATTATAGAATTGTACACTTGAAACATATATAATTTTATTAACCAATGTCATCCCAATAAATTTACTAAAAATAAACTTACTTCAAATTCAATGACATGAGTTGGTTGAAACTACAAGCATGGAAACTGCTATACCATACAAATGTTAATTTTAAAAAGCAGGTGTAACTATATTAATATTCAATAAAGTAGACCTCAGAGCAGAAAACATTACTAGAGATGGTAAGACATTTAATAATGAGAAAAGGATCAATTTAGAAAGACAAATGATCCTAAATGTCTATGCATTAAAAAATAGAGCTTTAAAACAAACACATGAAGAAAAAACTGAGTTGAAGGAAGAGATAAACCAACAAGTATAGTTGGGTTTTTAACATACTGCTCGTCATAACCGATAGAATTGCTAAACAGAAAAATAATTAAAGATATAGAAATGAAGAATATAGTCATGGGGATGTGGTGTACAGCATAGGAAATATAGTCAATAATATTGTCATAACATTGTACAGTGTCAGAGAGTTGATGGACTTATCATGGTGATCAATTCTTTAAGTATATAAGTATTGCATAACTGTAGTGTAAACCTGAAACTGATACAATATTTTATTAGCTATATTTTAATAAAAATGTTTTTAAAAGAAATGAAAATACAATCAATCAACAGGATCTAATTGATATATGTTGAGCATTCCACCCAACAGGGTGAAGCACATTATTCCAAAACCCATTGAATATTCATCAAGGTAAACTGTATTCAGGGCCATAAGGTAAACCTCAGCAAATATAAAAGAATTAAAATTATACAAATATTTTCTCTGACCACAGCGAAATCAAATTAGGAGTCAATAACAGAAAGGCCACAGGAAAATGTCTCCATACTTGAACATTAAACAATACACTTCTACATAATGCCACAGAAACTCTCTAGGGATTTTTTTTTTAATTCATAGAACTAGATAAAAATATTAAAGTACAGAGGATGCAGTTAAGGCAATACTGAGAAATTCATAGCCCTAAATGCTTCTAACAAATGAGAAGAGTGATCTCAAATCAATAATCTAAGTTATTTAAGAAACTAGAGAAAGAAGAGCAATATAAACCCAAAGCATGCAGAAGGAATGAAATCATAAAAATAAAATTATATATCAAATAAATTGAAAATAAAGCATTAGGGGACAATCAATAAAATAAAAGACTGATTCTCTAAAAAAAGTCATTAAAATTGATAAACCTCTAGCAAGACTGTCAAAAATAACAATAGAAAAGACACAAATCACCAATATTAGAAATAAAGCAGGAGATAACTACAGGTTCTCTACTACCTATTGAAAAGAAAGTAAAAAAAGACTATGAACAACTTTACATTTATAAATTGCATAAATTAGAAGAAATGAACCAGTTACTTGAAAACTACAAAGTCCTAAACCTCAACCAATATAAAATAGTTCTTTCTACCAAATATTAAGTAATAATCAGCACAACTTCTTCCATAAATTCAAAGAAGAAATACTTCCCAACTAACTTTCAGGGCTAGTATGAAGTTGCTACCCTAAATAGACAGAGACAGTATAAAATAGAATGACTACAGGCAAATATCTCTCATGAACTTAGATGTAAAAATCCTCAATAAAATATCTGAATGCAACAATGTATAAAAAAGAATTACACACTATTGCCAAGTGTGCTTTAGTCTAGGTATGCAAGACTCATTCAACATTTGAAAATCAATTAAAGTGATCCACTGTGTCAATAGGGTGAGAAATAAAAATCATCTGATTATGTCAAATGCCCAGAAGACACATTTGACAAAATTAAACACTTATTGATGATAAAAATTCTCAACCAGTTACCAAAAGGGAATTTTACCTCAACTTGATAAAAAAAATCTACAAAAGTCCTTGAGGTAACATTATACTTAATGGTGAAAGTCTGCATGCTTTTCTCCTAAAACTGGGAAGATTGTTTATTGTTACTACCCTTTCTCAACATTTTACAGGAAGTTCTGGCCAGCACAATAAAGCAAGACAACAAAATGAAAGGCACACATATTGGAAAGGCAAGAATAAAATAGCCCTTATTTATAGATGACATAATTGCTCATAAAGAAAATCCATTGATGTCTACAAAAACAAAAAACAAAACAAAGCAAAATAAACTCTAGAACTAATAAGCAAGTTCAGCAAGATTCAACATACAAGATCAACACATAAAAGTCAAATGCATTTCTATATACTAAAATGAACAGGTGAAAACCAAAATTACAAGCACAGAATCATTTATAGTTGTTGCAAATACAATTAAATATTAAAGTATACACTTAACACAATATGTACAGGTTTTATATGCTTAAAATTAGAAAATGCTGATGTAAAAAATTTTAAAAACATTGGAAAAGCATACTATGCTCATGGAATGGAAAACAATATAGTGAAAGTGTCAATTTGCCACAAATTGATATTTAGATTTATTGCAATTCCTGTTAAAATTCCAAGTTTTTGTAGACATGTGCAAGCTTCTTCTAAAATTAAAAGTGTAAGTGTGTTATTGGCAGAGGAGTAGACATAAAGATTAATGAATAGTCATTTTTGACAAAGATGCAAAAGTAAATCAATGAAGGAAAGAGTTTTTTTTCAACAAATGGTGCGGGAATAACTGCATAGCTATAGGTTATAAAATCAGCTTTTATGTTAATCTCATACCTTATTTAAACATTAACTCAATGGATTATGAACTTAAGTGTAAAACATAAAACTATAAATTTTTAGCAAAAAAATAAAATACCTTTAAGATCTAGGGCAAGACAAAAAGTTCTTATATTTGACACCAAAACCATGATCCATAACAGGAAAATTTGATAGATCAGGTCTTATCGAAATTACAAAATTTTCTTCTGTGAAAAATGCTGTGAAGAGAATGAAAAGACATGCTATAAATAGAGAAAATATTTACAAATAACATATCTGACTAAGGTCTAGTACATATGAATAACTCTAAAGCTTTAACAACAACCAAAAAATAAAGCCACAACCCATTTGTTGTTTAAGAACAATTAGGAATTGGATAAAATACATGAAAAGTCATTTTACCAAAAATAATATCCAGATGGCAAATAGTGTTCAATACTATTAGCCACCAAAGAAATTAAAATTGAACTGCAAGAAGATATCAATATACATCTATAAGAACAGTTAAAATTAAAAAAAAAAGTCATGCTAGAAAATTTTGGTGACAATGTGGAAAAACTGGATTGTTTATAAATTTCTGGTGGTAATGTAAATTACTACAGCACCTCTGGAAAACAAGTTTTGCAGTTTCTTACAAAAGTAGATATTTAATTAAGCTACAACTCAGAAATCGCTGTCCAGGGCATTTTTTCAAGAAAAAATAAAATTGATGTTAATGCATCAATGTTAATAGCAGCTTTATTTTTGATAAAAATTATAAAAACTCAGAAGTCTTTGAACATGTTAATAGCTAAACTATGAAACAACTATGTCATGGAATACAATGCAGTAATATAATAGAATAAAGTATTGATATATGCAACAACCTAAACGAATCCCCAGAGAATTAATATTAGTGAAAAAAGCCAAACCCAAAAGGTTACATAATTTATTATTTTGATTATATAATTTTCTTGAAGTGACAAAATTTTAGAAATGAAGTACTGATTAGTGATTGCCAGGGATTAGGGTCAATGTAAGAGATGGGAAAAAGATTAAATGTAGATATAGAAATACAACACAAAGGATCTTGTCTTGATGGAATTGTTCTGTATCTAGACCTGGTTGGGGATACAAGAAACTACACACATGAGTAAACTTCATAGGACTTAATAAACACACACTCATTAATTATTACAGAAAAATATGGAGGAATGTGAATAAGGTCAGTTGATTATATCATGTCAGTATCTTGGTTGTGCTATTATATATATATATATATATATATATATATATATATTTTTTTTTTTTTTTTTTTAAGAGGGAGTTAGTGTTTTGAGAGTTTTTGTTTCATTTATTCTTTTTGTCATATAAAATGTGTAATCTTGAGGATGTAAACAAATTAACTTTTTTTAATAGTTGTGGGCATTTTGCTGAGTGGCAATACTGCCTGAGACACCCGCACAGAGCCATTTCCCCAAATGGCTTACTCATTAAAGACCCTTCCCCTGTTGTTCAGAGATTAAACAAGAGGCTGGTTTCCTTCCCCCGCCCCACTAATTAACAAACAGTTATTATTATTGTTATTGTTGTAAGAACACTTAACATGAAGCCTACTTTTCACAAATTTTTAAGTACACAATACAGTATTGTTAACTATAGGCACAATGGTGTACAGTAGATCCCCAAAACTTACTCATTTGCAAAACTGAAACGTTATACCTGTGGAATAGCAACTCTCCATTTCTCCCTCCCCCCAGGCCCAGGTGAGCACCATTTTACTATCTATGTCTATGAATCTGACTACTTTAGACGCCTCTTAAAGACACAATCATACAGTATTTGTCTTTCTATGTCTCGTTTACATCATTAAAACATAATATCTTCCAGTTTTATATTTCATGTCACATATGGAAGTATTTTTTTAAGTCTGAATAATATTCTATAGTATGTTTTTACCACATTTTACTTATTTTATTATTTTTAAACAACAGAAATTTATTGTCTCACAGTTATGAAGTCCAGAAGTCTAATATCAAGGTGTAGGTCGGGTTGGTTCCTTCTGAGGGCTTTGAGGAAGGATCAGTTCCAGGCCTTTCCCAAACTTTTGGTGGTTTGCTGGCAATCTTTGGTGTTTCTTGACTTGTAGAAGCATCACCTTGACCTCTGTCTTTATTTTCACATGATGTTCTCTCTCTGTGTATGTCTATGTCCAAATTTCTCCCATTTTTATCTAGCTTTATCAAAATATAATAGATAATTGGTTGCTCATATTTACATTATACAACTCAATGAGTTTTTTAAATTATATTTGGCATAAAATAATATATTAGTTTTAGTTGTACAGCATTGTGATTCGAGCTCAAGTGATCACTCTACTAATTTTAGTACCCCTCTTGCCCTTTACATATATAACATTGTTGACTATTTTTCCTATGCTATACTTTACATCTCCATGAGTATTTTGTAACTATCCATTTGTATTTCAAAGTCAATTTGCTTTTCTTCACCTTCGCTCTCAAATTTCCCCTCCATTCTAGAAGCCCTTAAAACATTCTCTGTATCTATGAGTTTGTGTCCATTTTTGATATTATTTTTGTTTACTTTGTTCTTTAGATTCTGTATGTACATGAACTCATGTGGTATTTGCATTTTTCTATCTGACTTCATTCAGCACAATACCCTCTAGGTTCATCAAGGCCATACCTTATTCCATTCCTTTTCTTTTAGTCTGTGTGTTTTTTAATTTGCAATGAGTCTCTTATAGGCAGCATGTGTAGGGGGCTTGTTTTCTTATACATTCAGCCATTCTACTGTTTATTGGTTGGAGCACTTAATTCTTTTCCATTTGAAGTAAGTATTTTTTGAGTGGAATGTAGTTATTAACATTTTTTTATGCCTACAGCACCTGGTATTCCTAGGTGGTCTCCTATCCAAGTACTAACCAGGCCTGACCCTGCTTAGCTTCCAAGATCAGATGAGATCGGGCACGTTCTAGGTGGCATGGCAGTAGACCAGTTATTACCATTCTTTATTCATGTTTTTTGATACATGTGTTTTTTGAAAAAAAAGTTCTCTCCAATATTTCCTGTGTTGTGATGATGAATTCTTTTAGCTTATTTTTGTCTGGGAGCACTTTATCTGTCCTTTGACTCTAAATGATAGCTTTGCTGGTTAAAGTATTCTTGGTCATAGATCCTGGGTTTTCATCACTTTGAATATTTTGTTCCAAGCCCTTCTGTCCTACAAAGTTTATTTTGAGAAATCAGTCTTATGAGAAGCTAGTCTTATGGGTGCTCATTTGTAGATAATTCACTGCTATTATCTTTTGCTTTTAAGATTCTCTCTTTATATTTAACCTTTGGCATTTTAATTATGATGTATCTTGGTGTGGGCCTCTTTGGGTTCCTCTTTCTTGGGACTCTCTGAGCTTTCTAAGTGTTCATGTCTATTTCCTTCATCAGATTAGAAAAGTTTTCCATCATTTCTTCAAATAGCTTGCAACTCCCTACCCTCCCTCTCTTCCGTCAGGTATGCCTATGTCATGGATGTTTTTACATTTAATTTTGTCCCAAACACCCTTAAATTTTATTATTATATTTTTTACTTTTTTTCTTGCCATTCTTTTTGGGTGGACTTTGCTCCCCCATCCTCTATATTGGTGGTTCAATACTATTTTTCATCCACTCTGTTGATTCCATCCAATATACTCTTCATCTTAGATAATGTATTCTTCATTTCTAACTGGTTCCCTTTTATAATTTTCATTTTCATTTTAATGTTTTTTTTTTAACTCATTGCTAAAGTACTAAGTTCATTTGCACTTCCCTTATGTTCACTGGGAATCTTTATAGCCAGTACTTTGAACTCTGTGTCTATTAGTTTGATTGACTCCATTATTTC
Organism: Cynopterus sphinx; assembly: GCA_030015415.1. Classification (NCBI taxonomy): domain Eukaryota; kingdom Metazoa; phylum Chordata; class Mammalia; order Chiroptera; family Pteropodidae; genus Cynopterus; species Cynopterus sphinx. The sequence goes on from CM057388.1 coordinate 43,364,625, forward strand.
TGGATCTCTGTTCTGTTTTTTCATATGAATTCTACTTCTTTGTTTTCCCATATTGGCCTCTTTCCTGTGTTCGTTTCCATGTACTAATAAAAGCTCCTACGTCTTCTGGTTTTATTCGTGTGGCTTTGTGTGGTAAGTGTCCAATGGCACAATCCTTAGAGAGGAGTTTAGCAGCAGGCCAAATGTATCCCTAGCCTGTGTCCCTCCAGGGTCACCTGTTAAGATTCAGCAAGCATTCCACAGATGCTGAGCTTACAGTTGCCTCAAGAAGCCATGTCAGAAACCAAGGTCAGCTACCACCAGCGTGGGCCTTGGAGCTTGCTTAGCAAGTTGCACAGGGCTCACCCAGGATGCAACTAGATGTGGTTTGAGTAAGGCCATGTGTTGGGGAAATCGGGGTTTCAGTGAATCTTCTGGGATGAGCAACCTCTGTTTTCCAGTTGGATGACATCTCAGCTATGGCAGTACCTCCATCCGTAAACTGGGAGGAAAAAGAGCTCAACAGAAGAACAATGGATACCACCAGCACTTCTGCCTGGGAGAGAGCTTAGCCTCCCTGCCCTAACTCCAACAACTCAGCATCCCCTTGTAAAGTTCCTTATGCTCCCCAAGCTGCTGACCAGGAGATAGTGCTCAGAGCAAGCGAGTCCATCATTACAAAGGTCCGGTCATGGTCACGGCCCCTTTAAGAGGAATGGCTTTGGCTTCCATATCCTCTATACCATTCAGCTGCTCCTGACCCAACAGCCAAGTGTCTCTGCCCCCTCCTACCTCCTACCATTGCAGGGTGATTTCTTATTTCTCCCCTTAGTTGTAGGGATTGTGTTCATCCAGACCCCAGGTGACTCTGCTTGCTGTTTGTTCCATCTTTTTGTCACAACTTTAGTGGGGTCACAAGAAGAAATGTACAAAGCCTCTAGCACCTGCACTATTTTTTTTTTACCACATTTTATTTATTCATCTATCTACTGCTGGACATTTGGGTTGCTTCATGGCTATTGTGAATAATGCTGCAATAAACATGGTAGTACAGAAATCTCTTTGAGATCTTGATTTCAATTCTTTCAAATATATACACAGAAGTGGAATTGTTCGATCATCTAGTAGTTCTATTTTTATTTTTTTGTTTTTGTTTTTAGCTTTTTATTAATATTCTTCAGTAAAGTTTCATAAATTTCCCCATAAAAGTCATGCATCTATTTTTATCACAAATACTCCCATTGATCTTTTAAAAGGTAAATTTTATTTTTATTTTTAATTTTAATTTATTTTTTTATTTTGCAGTTACAGTTGACATAAAATATTATTTTATATTAGTTTCAGGTATACAGCATAGTGATTAAACATTTGTATAATTTACAAAGTGATCTCTGTGGATTGTCTTGTATTCACCTGGCACTATAAATATTTATTACAATATTATTGACTGTATTTCCTATGCTATACTTCACATCCCATGACTGTTTTGCAACTACTAAATGGTACTTCTTAATCCCTTCACCTTTTCCATCTAGTCCCTAACCCTGCTCCTATATAGCAACCATCAGTTTGTTCTCTGTATCTATGAGTTCATTTTGATTTTGTTTGTTAATTTTATTCTTCATATTGTATATATAAGTGAGATTATATGGTATTTGTATTTCTCTGTCATACTTATTTCACTCAGAATAATATCCTCTAAGTCCATCCATGTTGTTTCATATGGTAAGATTTCATTTTTTTATGGCCAAGTTTTATTTTATTTTTTTGTATGTATCACAACTCCTCTATCCAATTGTCTATTGATGGGTACATTTTATATCTTGGCTATTGTAAATATACCATAAATAATGCAAAGTAAACATAAGAGTGCATATATCTTTTTAAAACAGTGTTTCAAATTTCTTTGGTAAATATCTAGAAGTGGAATAGCAGAGTCAAAAGGTAGTTTGATTTTTTAATTTTTGAGGAAACTTCATACTATTTTCTATAATGGCTGCACCAACGTCCATTTACACTAACTGTGCGCAACAGTTCCCTTTCCTTCACATCCTCATCAACACTTGTTTGTTGATTTATTGATGATAGCCATTCTAACAGGTGATACCACATTGCAGTTTTAATTTGCATTAATCTGATGAATAGTGAAATCGAGCATCTTTCATATGTATATTGACCATCAGTATGTTCTCTTTAGAGAAATGTCTCTTCAGGTCCTCTGCCCATTTTTAAATTATTTTTATTGTGTGTGTTGAGTGGTTTGAGTTCTTTATGAATTGTGGATATTAACCCCTTATCATATATATCATAGACAAATATCTTCTATTCAATAAGTTGTCTTTTCCCTTTTGTTGAAGATTTGTTTTTCTGTGCAACAACTTTTTAATTTGATGTAGTCCATTTGTTTATTTTTTCTTTGGTTTCCTTTGTCTGAAGAAATATATCAGAAAAAAATATTAATAAGAACAATGTCGGAGTTTACTGCTTATGTTTTCTTTTAGGAGTTTTGTGGTTTGGGGTCTCACATTTAAGTATTTGACCTATTTTGAGTTTATTTTTCTATAAGGTAAAAAATGGTGGTCTAGTTTCAGTTTTTGCATGTATATTTGGAGTTTTTTCAACACCATTTATTGAATAGACTGTCTTTAACCCATTGTATATTCTTGCCTTCTTTGTCATAGATTAATTAACATTTAGGCACAGATTTGTATTATATTCCATTGATCTATGTGTCTGTTTTTGTGCCAGTACCATGCTGTTTTGATTACTATAGTCTTGTAGTATTGTTTAATATCAGGTAGTATGATACCTCCAACTTTGTTCATCTTTCTCAAGATTGTTCTGGCTACTTTGGGTCTTCTGTGGTTTCATATTAATTTGGGATTATTAGTGGTAGCTCAGTGAAAATGCCGTTGGTATTTTGATAGAAATTGCTATGAATTTATAGATTGCTTTGACTACCCCGGACATTTAAACAATGTTAATTCTCCCCATTAATGAGCATGGTATATGCTTTTATTTTTTGTAATCACATTCAATTTCTTTTTTCAATGTCTTATAATTTTCCAAATACAGGTCTTTTACCTCATTGGCTAAATTTATTCTTAAATATTTTTGATACAATTGTAAATGCTATTATTTTCTTAATTTGTCTTTTTGATAGTTCATTATTTATGTATAAAAATGAAACCAATTTCTGAATATTACTTTTGTATCTTGCTACTTTACTGAATTCACTGATCAGTTCTAATAATTTTTTAGTGGAATCTTTATGGTTCTTTATATATAGTATCTTGTCATCTGCAAATTATGAAAGTTTTACTTCTTCCTTCCTAATATGGATGTCATTTATTTTTCGTGTCTAATTGCTGTGGCTAGGACTTCCAATACTATGTTGGATGAAAGTAGTGAGAGTAGACATCCTTAACCTGTTCCTGATCTTAAGAAAAACACTTTTAGCTTTTCCCCATTGAGTATGATGTCAGCTGTGTGTTTATCATATACTGCATTGATTTTGTTGAGGTATGTTTCCTTTAGTCCCACTTTGCTGAGAGTTTTATTATTCTAAGTAGATGCTAAATTATTTCAAATATTTTTCTGCATGTATTTATATGATAATATGATATTTAATTTTCAATTTGTTAATGTGGTATATCAGGTTAATTGATTTGTGAATATTGAACCAACCCTGCATCCAAGGAATAAATCCCAGTAGATATTAGTTTATGACTTTTATAATGTCTTGCTTCATTTGGTTTTCTAAATGTTGAAGATTTTTGCATCTATATTCATCAGAGTTATCAGTCTATGTATTTTTTTCTTTTCTTTTTAAAAATTCTTTTCTCTTGCAATTTTTTTGTCTGGTTTTGGAACCCGGGTAACAGTGGCCTCTTAAAAAATGAAAAAAAAAAATGATCTTGAGAGCTTTCCCCTCTACTGAATTTTTAGAAATAGTTTGAGAAGCATAGGTCTTAATTCTTCAAATTTTTTGAAAATTCAACCATGAAGCCATCTTGCCCAGGATTTTGATTTGTTGGGAGTTCTTTGATTACTGATTTGGTTTTGTTAGTAGTAATCATTTAGTTCATATTTTCTGTTTCTTCTTGATTCAATCTTGGAAAATTGTATGTTTCTAGGACTGTAACTATTTCTTTCAGATTGTCCAAATCGTTGGCATATAGTTGCTAATAGTGTTTTTTTTTGTTTGTTTGTTTTATTTTTTTTTGTGAATTGTGTTTCTGTGGAGTCAGTTATCATTTCTCTTTTGTTTCTGATATTATTTATTTGAGTCCTTTCTCTTTTATCTTGAAGATTCTGGTTAAATAATTCTCAAATTTGTTTATTTCTTTAATGAACAAGTTCTTGTTTTATCATTCTTTCATATTTTTAAAAGACTTTATTTTGTTTACTTTCACTCTGATTTTTATTATTTCCTTTCTTCTACTCACTTTGGATTTTGTTTAATGTCCTATTTCTAGTTCCTTTCAGTATAAGTCTAGATTCTTTATTTTAATTTTTTCTTGACTCTTGAGGTAATTGTGTGTTGCTATGAATTTACCTCTTAGGACTGTTTTCACTGTGTCACATAGATTATGGGTCATTGTGTTTTTGTTTTCATTTGTTTCAAGATATATTTAGATTTTTTTCTTGAGCTCATTGTTAAGCCATTCATTGTTTAGTAACATATTATTTAGTATTCCTGTGTGTGTTTTCCAGTTGCTGTTGTTGTTGTTTGTTTATAATTGATATCTAGTTTCATACTATTTTAGTCAGAGAAGATGCATGATATAATTTTAATCTTCTTAAATTTACTAAGACTTGTTTTGAGGCCTAACATTTGGTATATCTTGAAAAATGTTGTACACTTGAAAAGAATGTATATTATGCTGCTCTAAAAATATCAGTTACATCTATCTGGTCTAGTATATCATTTAAAGCCACTGTTACCACTGTTGACTTTCCTTCTGGAAGGTCTGTCCATTGATATTAAAGACTCCTACTATGATTGTATTACTGTCAATGCCGCCCTTTATGCTGATCATAATTTGCTTTATATATTTAAGTGCTCCTATTTTGTGTGTATAAATGTTTACTATGGTTATATTGTCTTGTTGGATTGATCTTTTGATCATTATGTAATGTCCTAATTCTCTCTTATTACAGACTTTGTTTTAAAATCTATTTTGTATAACATAAGTATTGCCACCTCAGACTTTTTGTCTTCATTTGTATGAAATAACTGTTTCCATCCTTTTATTTTCAGCCTTTAAGAGTCTTTTTATCTATAGTGAGTATCTTGTAGACAGCATATATGTGAGTCTTGTTTTCTTATTCATTCAGCTATCGCTTTGTCTTTTGATTGGAGCATTTAATCCATGTACATTTAAAATGAGAATTCATAGGTGTGTAGTTATTGCCATTTTATTATTCATATTTCTTACTTTTCTCTTCTTAAAGAAGTCCTTTTGACATTTCTTGTAATACCAGTTTGGTGGTGATGAGTATTTTAGCCTTTTCTTGTCTGGAAAACTCTTCTCTCCATCTATTTTAAATTGCTAGGTAAAGTAGTCTTGGTTGCAGGTTCTTACTTTTTATCGTTGTGCATATTTCATATCATTTCCTCCTTGCTTACAAAGTTTTAACTGACAGTCTCATGAGAACTCCCTTTTAAATAAATAGCTGTCTTTCTTTTTCTGCTTTTAGGCTTCTCTCTTGTATTTAACCTTTATGCTATTTTTAATATGACATGTCTTGATGTGAGCCTGTTTGGTTTCATCTAGTTTGAGACTGCCTGTGCTTCCTGTACTTGTATGCCTGTTTTCTTTGCCAGGTTAGGAAAGTTTTCTATTGTTATTTCTTCAAGTAAGTACTCAATCCATCGTTCTCTCTCTTCTCCTCTGAAACCCCTATGATGTAAATATTGTTACATATAATGTTGCCATAGTGGCACCTTAAACTATCCTCATTTTTTTTTTTTTTTTGCTGTTCCAATTAGACATTTTTTCTTACCTTGTATTCCAAATTGCTGATTCAATCCTCTGCTTCATCTAATCTGTTGTTGATTCCTTCTAATATACTTTTTATTGCAGTTGTATTTTTTTATTTATGACTTGCTCTTTTTTATGATTTTTATGTTCTTTTTTATGCTCCTTATCTCCTTTTTGAAATTATCACTGCATTCTTTGAGCATTTTTGTAACTAACATTTTGAACTTCAAATCTGGTAGATTATTCTAGTCTATTTTATTTATTTCTTTTTCTGGAGTTTCCTCCTTTTGGGGGGGGGCATGCTTCTTTGTTTCTTCATTTTGGCTGCTTTTTTTTCTGTTTGTTTATATGTATTAGGCAGATCTGCTACATCTCTCAGTCTTGTCCAGGAAGCTTTATGCAATAAGTGCTCTTTATATCCCAATAACACAATCTTCCTGGTCACCTGAAGTGGGTACTCCAGGAGTGATCCTTGTGTAAGTTGTGTGTGCCCTCCTGTTTTAGTTTAGCCTTGGTTGCAGTTGACAAGTCAGTAGGTGGAATTGACTCTCATAATGACTGATTGTGAGAACTAGCCATGCTCACAGTCTGAGCTACTGTGTGTGGGCTGACCCCACAGAGTGAGAATAGGCTCAGTGGGCTCATGTACTTGTTGAGACCACCCTTTAGGAGTGCCACTTGTGGGTTTAATCAGGTAGTACTCTGTTGTAGTCTGAAGCTAGCCTCCCAGTGTGTTTGTCCTGGGGACTCTTGAGATGGGCTCCCATGCTGGCCAAGGTAAGCTGCTGCCTGGGACTGGCTCAGGGCTACCTGGTAGGAGCTACAAAATTATCCAGTTGGCCACTGCCTATGCTGGACCTCAGGGCATGTGAGAGAGGCCATGCTGCAAACCAAGGTTGGCTAGCTAGTACTGGAGCTTGGGCAGCTCAGACAAATGCTCAGGGCACTCTAAGGCATGAAGCCACCTGGAAGCTACTCATACCTCACTAAAAGAGACTTGGGTGATAAACAAGTTGGGTGACATGGTGTCCCAGAGTGTCATCAGGGTTGGGCAAGTGTTATTCCCTAGGTTAATGCAGATTCAGATGTGGTGCTAGTGTTGAGCCTGGGGCTACTCACAAAAGTCTCAGAGCTCACTGATACAAATCTCCCCTGCTTTGAGCCTGCAGACCCCTATAGTCTAAGAAAGATTATAGCATGGGGCAGGGCTGGTTTTCAAACTTCCAAAAGTGCCTTCAGTGGTGCATAAATTGGGTTGAGCAGAGTTCCAAGGAGTCACCAGGCCAATGTAGATTCAGATTTGGGTGTGTGTATGAAGGGTTCAACACATGAAACATGGCACCCACCTGTAAAACTATATATATATATATATATATATATATATATATATATATATATATATATATATATAATTTTTTTAAGGCGTCATTGGGGGAAACTGAGTAAGGGGTACAGGAGATCTCTTTTTATTGTGTATTGCAACTTCTTGGGAATCTATAATTATCACAAATAAAATTTCAATTAAAAAAAAGAAAACAAAGAATTAGATTTGACTCATAAACTGTTATTTGTTGACCCTTCCATTAAAGAGTATGCAATGCCATTTGTTTTCGCAGGAATTAAATGGTCAAGGTAGTTGTTGAATGGCTAGTATTCTTCTACAATAAGTTTGCCTCTGATATAGATAGATAGATATTTGTACTATCTGAATGTGTTCTTTATCATGGTAGGTCAGTGTATGGCCATAAGTAAAGAAGGGCTAACAAATCTCAGTAACAGCTAACATCATGCTGATTCATTTGTTATTTAATTACAATGGTTGTGCCCTCAACTCAAAGTTAAAGCAGAGTTAAAATTTCAGATCTGGGTTCCTCTATGTAAAGGTCTTCTCCCAAATAGCTATATGTTTTCCTGCTTTAGCTTCTTCCAGTATCTGGCTAAATGTCACTTTCTCAGGAAGACCTTATCTGAGATAACATTTAAAAGAAATCTCCTTATTCCATTTTTCCTGCTATTAACTTCTCATAGCACTATTTCTTTCTAGAATATTTACTTATTTATTTTGTTGATTTTCTGTCTTCCACTCTAAAAGGAAAGTCTCATAAAGCAAAAAAAATAATTATCTGATTTTCTCACCACTGTATCTCAAGTACCTATATAATAGCAAGTCCTTAATAATGACTTATTCTATAAGTGAATAAGCAGGGTATCATAATTCGATAGCTGCAAAATTTCTTACTTGTGTGCCCAGAACATATACATAAAGCAGCTGATTTTTCTTCAATAAAATATTTAATTCTGTTGCATTAATTTGGTCATGACTGGTGCTAGACTGAATGAACCAGGATGGCTAGAAAATGAGTCAAAATGCCCAGGCTACTAGCTAGCCTTGGCTATCTAAATCAGTTGTTCACAGAAAAAATGTAGAAATCCTTTCTTGGAATTTCATGTTTACGGCAGCATCATTTCATAGCACATTTTTTTGTCCCCAGCAACAGGGACTCTAGCACAGTAACTTCCTTCTGCTCTGGAAGTATCGGCATCTCCTCATGAGCAGAAAGTCACATACCATCTACAGTGTTAATACTAATCTAACGTAGGTCTGGCACAGGAAGTAACATTTTGAATGTGCAGAATGACATTCATATATCTCCTCCATCAACAAGATATCTAAAATATTTTGCCTTGCTCTGAGTATGAGGCCGGAGTGTCTGTGGAGTTATGTAAGGAATTCCATCAACTGACCCAGATAAAAGAAACTGTAAAAGGTAGTAAATTCCTGGACAATTATGCAGATGTGGTGTCCTGATATATACGAGTAAGACTTTTGATTACAGAGCCAATAGTTCAATTCATCTATGCCTATATGTGTAGTGTGCTTCTGGAGCTATGGATTTTATAATATGATGGTCATGTACTACACTTTAGACTGTGGAGAGTTCAAGAGGAATGCTAGCCAGAGTGTCTTGGATTATGAGATAAACCAACAATGATCTGTGTCAACGGAAGAATTCAAATAACAGTCAAGTTCATAAGCAAAAATTCCAAGGTAATTTTTTCTCTTTTGGTTACTATTTAACTCACCTGTGAAATTCTGTTTGTTAATAGTTTGAGAAGTATAAAGATACAACTCATAATATATTAATTGAAAGTGGCACTTTTTCTTTGATTTAAAACATATTGTTACACAATATTCATTTCTGAAATTTGAAATGTAGATACAATTTATTGGTGTACTTTAGTGTTGTTTTTGTATTTCGAATATATTTAATGCATAATAACCTTGAGGGAATGTATGGGAACTATTGAAATTAATATTTTCAGTTTTGAAGACAATGAAATTACAGGAAAAAATGTTTCTATTAAAATTGCAGGTGAAGTGGGCCAATACAAAATTGTATTTACAACATCATCTCAATTCTCAATATTATACCAACCTTGATAAGGCTATCTTAGCTTTAGGACTCATTGAATGTCCCTAGATTCAGGGATATTTGTGGTTTATTGAAGGGCATTATTAAAGACACAAGGAAATTCCATGAAATGCATTATCAATGTTTCAGGAAGACTATCTGGTAATATCCAGAAGCATATAACTGTGCAGAGTTTTGGGGTTGACATATTCAACCAATCATTCTATACAATTCATTCCCAGTGCAGTCTAGAACTTTGATGTCTCTCACAGGGTCCCTCACACAAGGTTGTGTGTAATGATCTACCAGTTATTCATATCTAATCAGTTACATTTCTAACTACTTATAGATGGCTATAATGTTTCCATGGTGGAGGATCTCTTCAGATTAAGTGGCCTCTGCTACCTTATATCATCCAGGCTTGCATGACAATGTGTCCATTCAGAGGTTTTGATTACTCATCACATTCATGTTCTATACTTAAATTGCCACCAGAAGAGTGCTTAACACATCAGAGACGAGTTGTGCTTTTGAATGGTTTGAGTACTCCAAGTTGTAACGACTGACACATGATGATGGGTGTCCTCAAGGTGATCTATCTAAATTAAAAGAAGTCTCCAAGTAGCCACATGGGGAAGCTACATGTAAATGTTTTGGCCAACAACCTCAGCTAAGACCCTACTTCCAGATATGTGAATGAATAAATCTTTAAGTGATCTCATTCCCATCTTTGAGTATCTCCAGCTGGGGCTTTAGACATTTTTTAACCAAAAAATAATATCCTTTTTGTGTCCTTCAAATTCCTAATCCAAAAAAAAATTGTGAGTGCAATAAAATGATTGTTGCTTTGTCCCTCTAAATTTGGAATGATTTATTATTCATCAAGAATTAACTGGAATAGATGTTTGTATCTGTAAGTGGGGTGCTACTATAACAAAACCTAATAATGTGTGTTATTGTCCTTAGGACCAGGCAGCAGATGAAGAAAAGAAACTCTTGTTACGCAGTAGAAGAAAGGCAGCAATGTCCCTTTATGGTACTATGGAAAATAATAAATACACCTAGATCTATGTGTATATAGAGATATGCAGGCAAAATATTAAAAGTGACTCCTACTTTATTCTCATTTAATATGATAACATGTCGAAAGAGAGATGTGAGCTAAAGAATTAACTTTTATTGTAAAGAATCCAGGACTTACTGGGTTTGAAAATAATACTATTTCTCTTTTCCAGCCTCTCCAGACTGTGATTCTCAAATTAGAAAGGGTTTCAAACCAACGATCAGAACAAGATTGGGATTGTATAATTCTTTTGTTAAAAAACCTCAAAAAGATGTAAGGCAGCTCCTCCTAAAATCTTTCAGAAAAAGGTTTTCTAAGGATCTTAAGGGCATATTTTACATATTCTTTTTGCTAAACAGTAGGCCTTTTAAGAACTTTAAGATAATTATCCAGAGCAGTCTCACCAGAGGCCAAAGTCAGAGAAATCTTTTCTGGTTATGTTTTTTGACTAATGGAATAAATTCTAAATAAATATATAGAAAGCCCACAACGTTTTTCAAAGAATTGTATCAGGATTGTATAAGTTTGGACTAAAAGGGAAATAAATAGTAGGAACTGAAGTTTTTTGGACTCCCAGACTACTATAGGAGGAAGCAGGTTGAGAAAACTACTCAGATGTAAACATGAACTACTATTTTTATGAAATGAGAAAAAATGTCTAAGAGGTGGAACAAAGTGGCCAGAAGGTAGAGTGAGGAGTGATAGAGAGAATATTCCAAGCAGTAGGACAAAAGAAGGACATGGAAATATGTCCAAATCTAGATTTTAGATTTTTTTTTTTTAGTAAATAAAGTTTTATTGGAATACAGCCATGTTTGTTTGCTAATATATTGTCCATGGTTGCTTTTACACTTAAATGGCAGAATGATTACTTGTGACAAAGTCTATATGGCCTTCAGAGCCTTAAATATTCACTATGTGAACCCCTTTAAAGGAAAGTTTACCAACCTCTTTTCTGGATGACATAATTATCTAAGACAGTCCTATGAGGATACTGTAATTCTGCTACACTAGATCAGTGCTTCTCAAAATTAAACATACGTATAGATCATCTAGGGAGCTTGTTAAAACAGAGGTACCTAGGCTCTACTCCTAGGTAGTCTGATTTCTTAGGTCTGGGTTGACGCTAGGTATTTGCATTTCTTTATTTTATTTTCTTTATTTTATTTTATTATATTTTGTTTTGTTTTGTTTTGTTTTGTTTTATTTTATTATTTTATTTTATTTTATTTATTTTATTTTATTTTTACTTTAAAGTTTATTGGGGTAACATTGATTAATACAATTATATAATTTTCAGGTGTACATTATAATTTGACACCTATTTATTTGGTGATTACCACCCAAAGTCCAGTTTCCTTCAGATACCATATATTTGAACCCTTTGCCCATTTCACCCTCCTACAAAACCCTTTTTCTGACCCCCTTTACCCTACTACCTCTTCTCTTCTCCCCCACTCCCTACACTCTGGTAAACACTAGTTCATTGTCCATGTCCATGAATCTCTGTCCTGTTCATTTGTTGCTTTTAGGTTTATATCCCACGTATAAGAAATATGTGATTTTCAACTTTTTAAGCCTGGCTTACTTTGCTTAGCACGATTATCTCGAGATCCATCCATGTTGATGCAAATGGCAGTATTTTAACTCTTCTTATGGCTGAGTAATATTCCATTGTATGTATGTATCGCTGCTTCTTTAGTCAATAATCTATCATAGGACAGTTAGGTTACTTTCATGTCTTAGCCCTGTGAATAATGCTACTATGAACATCAGTGTGCAAATATCTTTTTTAATATAAGTTTTCAAGTCATTGGGTAAATACCTAGTAGAGAGATTGGTGGATCATATGGTAAATCAATTCTTAGTTTTTTGAGGAACCTCCATACTGTTTTCCATAGTGGCTGTACCAATTTGCAGTTCCACCAGCAGTGTATGAGGGTTTCTTTTTCTCCATATCCACTCCAACATTTGTTATTACTTGTTCTGTTTATTATAGTTATTCTAACAGGTGAGAGATGGTATTGCATTGTGGTTTTAATTTGCATTTCACAAATAGCGTCTCTAGGAAAAACTAATAGCAAGACGTTGAGTATCTTTTTATATATTTTTTGGCCATTTGTATGTCCTCTAGGGAGAAGTGTTGGTTCAGGTTCTCTGGCCTTTTTTTGATTGGATTATTTGTTTTTCTGTTGTTACTGAGTCATGTGAGTTCTTTCTATATTTTGGATATTAGTCCCTTATCAGAGGCATTGCTTTCAAATATATTTTCCCATTTGGATGGTTGTCTCTTTACTTTGATTATGATTTATTTTGCTGAGCAGAAGTTTTTTAGTTTGATGTAGTCCCATTTATTTACTTTTGCTTTTACTTCCCTTGCCTTTGAGGTCAAATTCGTAAAATCCTTTTTAAATCCAAGGTCCTTGATCTTAGTTCCTTTGTTTTCTTCTATGTATTTTATTGATTCTGGTCTTATATTCAGGTACATAATCCATTTTGAGTTAATTTTGGTGTGTGGGGATAGATAACAGAATAGTTTTTGTTTGTTTGTTTGTTTGTTTGTTTGTTTTTGCAGGCAACCTTCCAATTTTCCCAACGCCATTTATTGAAGAGGCTTTATTTTCTTCACTGCATGTTTTTGGCTTTTTTTTTTTTTGTCAAAAATTATTTGCCCATATGGGTTTACTTCTGGAATCTCAATTCTATTCCACTGGACTGTGTGTCTGTTTTTCTGCCAATAACATGCTGTTTTGATCAGTCACTTTGTAGTATAATTTGAAGTCAGGCAGAGTGATGCCTCCAGGCTCATTCTTTTTTCTCAGTATGGCTTTGGCAATGTGCAACCTTTTGTGCTTCTATACAGATCTGATGATTTTTTGTTCTATTTCTTTAAAAAATGCCAATGGGATTTTGATGGGGATTGCCTTCAATCTGTGTAATGCTTTAGGTAATAAAGTCATTTTAACTATGTTGATTCTTCCAATCCAAAAACATGGAATATCTTTTCATTTCTTTTTATCTTCTTTGATTTCTTTTAATAGGGTATTGTAGGTTTTATTATATAGGTCATCACATGTTTCATTAGATTTATTTTGAGGCATTTTATTATTTTTGTTGCAATTGCAAAAGGAATTATTTGTCCACTTCTTTTTTTTGACACTTCATTATTAGAGTATAAGAATGCTATTTGTATCCAGAGATATTACTGTATTTTCTTATTGTTTCTAAAAGTGTTATTGTAGAGTCTTTAGGGTTTTCTATATAGAGAATCATGGCATCCACAAATAGTGACAGTTTGATTTATTTGTTTTCTATTTGAATGCCTTCTCCATCTATCTCTTTTCTGACCGCACTTGGCAGGACCTCCATGTTAAATTGAATAACAGTGGTGATAGTGGACAGTCTTTCCTTGTCCTTGATCTTAGAGAAGAAGTTTTTAGTTTTTCATCATTAAGTATAATGTTGGCTGAGGGTTTGTCATAGATGGCCTTTATTACATTAAAGTACTTTCCTTCTATACCAATTTTGTTTTTATCATAAATAGATGCTGTATCTTGTCAAAGGCTTTTCTACAACTATTGATATGATCATATGATTCTCACTTTTTAATTTGTTCATGTGGTGTATCACATTAATCGATTTGTGTATGTTGAACCATCCCTGTGCCTCTGGGATAAAGCTCACTTAGTCGTGGTATATATTCTTTTTAATATGTTGCTGTATTTGGTTTGCTGGTATCTTATTTAGGATTTTTGCATCTGTGTTCATGAGAGATATTGATCTGAAAGTTTTGTGTGTGTGTGTGTATGTGTGTGTGTGTGTGTGTGTGTGTGTGTGTGTGTATTATCTTTGCTAGATTTTATTATCAGGGTTATATTGGCCTTATAAAATGTGTTGGGAAGTATTGCCTCCTCTTCAATTTTTTAGAAGAGTTTGAGAATAGCTATTAAATCTCCTGTAATGTTTAGTAGAATTCACTGGTGAAGCCATCTTGTCCTGGACTTTTACTTTTTGGTAGGGTTTTGATGATTGTTTCAATTTCATACTGCTGTTCATTCTATTTAGATTTTCCAGATCTTCTTGATTCAGTTTAGGAAGATTTTATTTTTCTAAGTACTAGTTTATTTCTTCTAGGTTATTATATTTTTTATTACATATTTTTTCATAGTATTTTTGCATGATCCTTTGTATTTCTGCGATGTCAATTGTAATTTTCCCTCTTTCATGCCTGATTTTGTTTATCTGTGTTCTTTTTTTTTTTTTTCCTTTTGTGAGTCTAGCCAGGGGTTTGTCAATTTTATTAACCTTAAAACACTGGCCACTTGGTGTATTTATTTTTTCTATTGTTTTTCTATTTTCAATATAATTGATTTCTGCTCTAATTTTGATGATTTCTTTTCTTTTGCTGACTTTAGACCTCATTTGTTCTGCCTTTTCTCTTTTTTTAAATGAAGCATTAGGTTGTTTATTTGGGCTTGCTCTTATGTTTGGTGATAGGCATGTAATGATATAAACTTTCCTCTTATGACCGCTTTTGCAGTGTCCCAAAAGTTTTGATACACACACACACACACACACACACACACACACACACACACACAGTATTTTATTCTGTGTGTGCCTTATCTGCTTTCACTTTGCAAATCTGGATCTTTGTAATCTCTCCTTTTCAGTCATTGTTATCTCAATTTGTCCCTGTGTATGCTGGACGTTCATAAGTATCATGCTATTGCAATTCTCTTCTTAATTAAGCTTATCATGCCCTGTTCTTAGTAAGGGTTGTACTCCACTGCTTTTATTTGTCTGAGAGTTGCTTAACTCATAATTATGTAATATTTTTTGTTTTGTTATTTTGTTTTAGGTGAGCTGACACCTTTCACTATTTCTTGTAGTGCAGGCCTCATAGTAAAGAATTCCCTCAATGTTTGTATGTTGAAAAGGTATCAATTTCTTCTTCATATCCAAAGAAGAGCTTAGCTGGGCACATTATTCTAGTAGTTCTTTGCAGTTAATAGTTTAAATATTTGATTCCATTCTTTCTGGAATATAAGTTTTGTGCTGAGAAGCCTGAAGATAATCCAATGGTTTTTCCTTTATATTTTACTGTCTTCTTTTCTCTGGCTGCCTTGAGAATTCTATTTTTGTCATGAACTTTTGATAACTTGAATACAATGTGTCTTGGGGAAGGCTTTTTAGGGTTGAGATAATTGGGTGTTCTGTTAACTTCTTGAATTCCAAGCTCCAAATCAGTCCTTTGATTTGGGAAATTCTCGTCAACTATTTGTCTGAAAATGCTTTCTAATCCTGTCTTCTTTTCCTCAACTTTGATAATGCCCATAATTCTCCTAATGGTATCAGCTAGTTTTTATATTACTCTTTCATTATTTTTTATTCTTTGGTTTCTCTCTTCTTCCTTCTGATTTATTTCTAGATTTCTGTCTTTGATATCACTGACCCTTTCCCCCATTTGTTTGACTCTATTTCCCAAGCTTATTATTTCATTTTTCAACTCTTGCTGTGTGTTCTTTATCTCCAGAATTTCTATTTGGTTCCTTTTGAGGGTTTCAATCTCCTTGCTCTGCTCATCTGGTTGTTTTTTTCAAATTCTGAAATTGTTGATTTGAGTTGTGTTGGATCTCACTGAGTTTTTTCAGAAGTACCATCCTGAACTCTCTGTCACTAGTTGCATAGTTCTATGTCTTTAAACTTATTTTCTGGAGATTTTTCTCTTTCCTTCTGAGATGCCTTGTCACCTTGGTTGTTCATGGTGTTCAATGGACTATTTCTCCACATGAGTATTAATGGAAGTATATTCTTTCATTTTCCAGAAAGATTTATAATATAAAATATGTCTAGCAGATAATTTTGTAACTTTAGTTTTCTTATAAATTTACTGTTCCTATCTTCAAGTGAAAATATACTCAAAGAACCACACCCAGAGGACCAAATCTGAGGATCTTCATCTATACCTGGACCTGATTTAGAGAACTGATATCTGGTAGTTAAACTGTTTTGAAATGAGCTTAGATTTGGAGGTGAGGAATCAGTGTATTTTGCATGTGGGAAGGATGTTCAATTTTGCCAGTGGGCAGATTGTGACAGATTATGTTTTCCAAAGTTGACTATAACAATTTTTCCCATACCACAAGTTCTTCTTAAAATGTGACTTTGACATTTCTTCCATCAAGATCTGGTAGTTATGTTTCTTCTCATTCGATCTGATTGGGTTTGTAACTGTGGCACAAGTGATACTATGTGACTTTCAAGGCCAGAATTTAAAAGGTGATAGAGTTTCTATTTTGTGACTCTTGGAACACTTGCTCTTGGAACCCAATCACCATGCTGTGATGAAGTCTAAGCAGCTACATGAAGAGGGCAAATGATCTAGCTGACAGTTCCACTTGAGATCAGAGCTGAGAGTCAGCATCAATTGCCAAAACATCAAAACATGTAAGGCTTCAGATGATGTTATACCTCAGCCTTTGATTCTTCCCAGCTGAGACTTCAGACACTGTGGAGCAGAGGCAATCCATCCTTGATGTATCCTTTCCCAATTCCTAACCAAAGGATGTGTGTGCATAATAAGTCAGTTGTTACATGCCATTAAGTTCAAGTGGTTTGTTGTATAACAACAGTAACAGGAATAGGACCTGCTAGTCAGCACTCTTCATTCCTAAACCAGGTACTAACCAAACAGGATAGTGTTGCTATAGAAAACTCTTTACTGCTTGGATTAGTAGTTTGTCAGAGAAACATATCTGTGGAATACATTAAATATACCAGACAGGTCAGTCTTCATCACCCTTTCTAGTCTCTCAACTCACATGAGGGATAAATCCCTTTCTCATAAATAATAATGTCTCACTACAGCAGTGACATTTAGGTATAAGGGTAAGAGGTATGTATCATAATCTATATGGGATAAGAAGAGGAAATATATAGTTTGAAAAAGTCCTTAACCCACAGAGATTGTTGTGATTTCTACATCTGAGATCCAATGATTGATTCATTAATATCCTCCTGATATCCTAGGCAAGATGTTGTGCAGATTTCAATTTAACAGCAGCCATGGGCATTGAAAAATAGAAAGGAAATCATTAGGAACTGAAATTATTTTGTGTCCTTGAGTTGCCATGATAAGGCTCTAGATTTTCATATTTGTTTAAAATTGGCTCTTTGGTTGATATAAAGTATCAGAGATTAACAAAAGAAGACAGAGACCCTACAGTACTAATGCTATTTTAAGAAAAAAAAAAGCTATTATTAAGTGTCACTGGGCTCTTTCTATCAGTGATTCCCTTCCTCCACAATAACAAGGCTATTTCAAAAGTGCTGAGAAAGTTTAAAGTTTTATTATCAACATTTAGTTCAATGCATTTATTATGTGGTCTGATCATATCCATTTGCTGCCTGATGAGAATAAAACTTAGCCTGAGATAAACAAGAACAAAGATGCAGAATCAGAAAGATGATTATTTGAGTTTATCTCTATTCCTGCTAATTGTTTCTTTCCTAATGCATGCTGGCATTTTCAAACCAGGCCCATCTCTTTACCCTCACTCCCTCCAATATTGTGTAGCTATGTTGTTTCACCTTTTTATATTTTGTCAATCCTGGAACTGAGATTTCTTTGTCTATTTATCTTAATTTGGGATTATAAGGTAATTTGTTTCATTCTGAATGCCTCTCATTCCTTTTTATGTAACATTCTTTCTCTTTCCTTTAGCTCAAGGTCAATGTCTCTCTAATTTCTGGATTGCTGTATTATCTATTTCATTTGTTCAAAGCAACCATCAAATTTTTAGGAATACTACAACGTTACATGAAACTCTGAAAGAAGATGCTGGAGTGGAGAAAAGGGAAGAATAAGATAGCAACTAGTATTTCTTTTTAATATTGAAGGTGATAGATTGAGGTTCTCAGAGAACCAGAGGCTTTATAACAGGGAAGACCTTGGGAATTCCTATTTTATTATAAAGAAACTTACTATACAGTAAACTTACCTAAGGTCTGGGAGTTTTGTCAAGTTTGTTTACTTATATATCCAAGTTCTTACAATAGTTTCTGGTATATAAGAAGTGCTTAATATAAAATTTTATTGAATAATTAAATGTAATTTCCATTTTATCTGACAGCCTGCTATAGTGGGAAATATTGTATCTGAATTGGTCCTTTATATAACATTAAATGTTGGAGTGGCTTAAGAGTTCAGTTATAGACTACTTTCTTTTCTAAATCTATATTATTTCCTTAGTTTTATAATCCACTTCTATGGCTTCAATTTCCATCTATAAACTGATGATGCTCACAGTTTTATTTCTACCTCTAATTCTATATATTCA
Organism: Cynopterus sphinx; assembly: GCA_030015415.1. NCBI lineage: Eukaryota > Metazoa > Chordata > Mammalia > Chiroptera > Pteropodidae > Cynopterus > Cynopterus sphinx. The sequence continues at coordinate 43,383,409 of CM057388.1, forward strand.
ATTGCCTGCTTTACACTGCTGTTTAAATGACTCACAGACACCTCAAGCTCATCATATTTAAAATTAATCTTATTATCTTTCCACCATACTAATCATTGAGATGAGATGAATCGATCTTTCTGTGGTATACCTGGCATTGATTGAGCTTAATTTTGGCCTTTTTAAGTTCCAGAATATTATTTCCAGCAGCAGACTGATGATATATCCATAAATAACTCCCTTTACTTGTCTTATAAACACTAGTTCACCAGAATTCAAGACAACTAGAGACAAAAACAACTCTCCATTTCTATTTCTTTTTCCTGGCTATTTTCCTAGGAAATTCCAAATTTACAATCAGAGTTAACTTAATTTTGAGTTTGAGCTCTATTTAAGTTCTGAAAAGTAGAATAAGATATTGAGAAGGAATTTAGGGTTAAGGCCATGATATAATCTCTATGTAAATGAAATGTGTTTATAAAGGGAATAGCTCACTATTACTTTGAATGACTCAATGAAATATTAAAGTTAAATGTCAGGGTCAGAACAGTACTTTTCAACAGTAACATCAGCTCTATTGATATTTTGGACCAAATAATTATATGCTTAAGTGGTGATATGGGGTGGGCTACTCTGCCTGGTGTTTAGCAGCGATCCTGGTTTCTACCTATTAGCTACCAGTAGCATCCCTCCCATATACACACAGTTTTAACAACCAAAAATGTCTTCAGATGTTGTTAAATATCCAGAGTGGCAAAATTTTCCCACTTGATATACATTGATCTAAGAAGATTGATTTACCAGAGGTTAATGATCTCGGAAACAATATTAAAGGACTCAAAACTAATGGGATTATTCTAAGTCATTCTTTACATATATCTTACCTACTGTGGTAATAAGACAAAGTCTGAAAAATTTTGAATGAGCATGGATGAACATAATCACATTCACTATGGCCAGATATAAGATATACAGTGTGGCTTATTTAAAGAACATGGATCATAAAATTTCAATAATTAATACAAGGAAAATATTTCTATCAGTTTAAGAGGCTACTTCAGAGAAAAACAAAAGTTTCTGCTCCCTCACAACACCAAATGAAAAGATGAGAGATCACATGATCTACCTAGGAGTATTGGTAGTTCTAAATGACAGCATTGCCTTTTTCAGGGCACTAGAAGAACATGGGTGCTGGATACTTAAAGTACCAAGGCACCTGAGTATAGTCAGTTTAAAAAGATCTCTTAAAGTGGGATTCATTCAGAGAAGAACATCAGTGAAATCTAGGCAAAGACTCATATATTCTTGGCCTCAGCCAATAGGTTGCAAGAGTGACAAGATCCCAAATAGTCATTATTGTATCATTCTGGCACCGACTTCTAGGATGTCATACCCTGCCTTGGTCTTCATTGTCTCCAACATATTTTTTGTCTGGAAAAGCGATCAAATAAGATTTTCAGATTTGATGTTGCTGGGAATAAGTGGGTGGTGGTTTTCTTAGATTAAAATGTAAAGAGTTCAGTCTATGCTACAGGGCCAGGATTAGCAGCAAAGATATGCCATCTCATATTCTCAACCTATAGGATATGGAAATTATTCCCATGGAATGAATTAGGTCTGTTTGGAATTCCCAGTGTACCTGGTACTGTGTTTTAGCAAACATGTCTGAAAACATGCACCTACCTCCAGACAATATCTGTAGTTGCTGTCAGCTATGTGGTCCTATGTAAATCCTTGCTGCCTCAATTTATTGCTTAGAGCAGGGTTCCCCAACCCCCAGGTCATGAACCAATACTAGTTTGAGGCCTGTGAGAAACTGGGCCACACTACAGGTGAGTGGCAGGTGACCAAGTGAAGCTTTATCTGTATTTGAAGCCACTCCCCAGAGCTAGCATCCCTACCTCAGCTCTATCTAATATCGTTGGGAATTAGCTTCTCATAGGATCACTGATCCCTAGTGCCAAAATGTTGAGGACCACTGGGATGAGATAGATACAGAGCATGATGAGCTAAGAGAAAAGGGCCTTCCAAGCCAAGAGGACTGGTGATTTATCTATAAAAATGAATTTCAAATTTTTGACTACTATCCACAGCATGAAATAAATTTTATGTCTCTATTTATAAGCATATATGCACACACACATGAATATATAACCAAAACAAAGGTTTCACCAAATATTTTTTTGTAAATGCCATTCATTTTTATATTTGTCACCCCTTCCTATTATACTACACTTTATAAAGATGCAGTTTGCAATCCACTGACATAATTTCACTACTTAATGGGCTATGATCTGCAGTTTGAAAAACATTATTCTAGGGTGACTAAGCTTTTACTTTAAGAATGATATAATTTAAAAGTAGCCAGTCAGATATTATGCCAACTTTTGGACTGCTATGTGCAAAGAAAATAGAAACATTCAATTTTTTTTTACACATTTGATTTTCCTCAAAGGATAGTGGTATATATTTGTAAGAGCATTAGTAATGGCTATGACTATTAAAAGAGAAATAAACCTAGAACTATTTGGACCTGGATATTCATTTGTTTTGTGTGCCAAGAGTGACTGAAGACATTAAATCCACTATGAAACTTCTGTATATTGCAAAAGATGTCCAAATTTGGCAGCCTATCTGGAAACAATTTATAATAGCAAGCCTGTAGTGTTAATGAACAAAGACATATTGCTTTAAAACCAGATAGCAGAATTTGTGGGAGCAGGAGATTCTTGAAAACCAATTTATTTACCGATCATGCCTAAAATTAAAGGAAACTAATCACAGTTGCTCAGATTTTGTGGAAGAAATGCTTCTCTCTATAAAGGCCATTATGCAAAGTAGTCCAAGAAATGGGCACACAAAAAAATCAGAACCGCACCATCATGATTCTCAGGAATCTGCAACCTAAAAGAATTGATTAAATTTTGCTGAACATACCAGGAAATGGGAAGCAGAGAAAGAGCAAAAGGATTAAGAGTCAGAAATTGACAGTCTTAGCACTTGGCAATGAAGACTAAAAAATGAACCCACCACTCCCCACTTTCTTTAAATATATATATATATATATATATATATATATATATATATATATATATATATATATGCTTAAGTGCCAATTGTGGGCTAATTTCTTTATTTACACTATTTAATTCACATAACAACTGAAGTCCCATTTTAAAATAAATTTATTTAATTATTTTAATTAGTTTCAAGAATACACTACATTGAATAGATATTTATATAGTTTATAAAATGACATCCCTAATTGCTCTTTCCTTCCTCTGGATTTCCACCTAGCCAATATATTAATGCTAACTGCATTTCCTATGCAATACTTCTCATCACCGTGACCATCTATCAACTACTAATTTGCTCTTCTTTAACCCTTCACTCCATTCTCCCAGCCCCTCAACTCCCCCTCCTCTCTGTCACCAAATTGTCCACTATATTTGTGAGTCTGTTTTTAATTAGTTTGTTATTTTATTTCTTAGATTCCACATACAAGTGAAATAATATGGCATTTATCTTTCTCTCTCTTTTTTCAACATAATATCCTCTAGGCCATTCATTTTAAATATTTATTGAGATTCCTGACTCTCCACAGACACCTAATTTGGTGTGGTTGTTGAGAATGGAAATTCAGTAAACCTGACCTATCATGTGGCTAGATAAAATGAGAAACAACAAGAAATTTCCAGATGAAAAATCACTATGGCCAACAGCAGTGGTATCAATGCTCAACGGCTGTGCCAAGGAATCCAAGATGGATGATAAATACTATTGTATACTGTGGGCCTCCCTGTCCAGTATAAAATGAATGACAGGTGAACATTTATACTCCATCTAGTGGGATTAAAGTTTGAGGTCATGACTTAGGTAAAAAGAGATGGCAGAAAATGGGGTGGAATTAATATATGGGGGGGGGTCTAAAAATATGATCTATTGCCTGAAGATGAATTAGAAAAATATACTTTTCTTACATATGTAAGCCCCACACTTGTAACTAAGGCAGGAGGGTGAAGCCTCTGTCTTTTGCCTAGGAAAACTTTGCAGTTGACTGAGTCTGATTTCCATGAGAAACAGAATGTGAGTCAGAAAGTGAGGCTGCAGTGTTTGTCATTAGAAGCTAGGGAGTCTGTCTACCCATATCCATAGGCTTTTTGATGGATAGTATTTTTTGAACATGTGGCTCCTCAAGAGAGGCCTCAGGAAGTTCCAGGAAACACAAAGTACCTGGAGGCCTTCTTCTCTATGATAAAAGGGATTAGAGACAAAGAGTAAAATGCTCATCTTGAAAAAGAATACTAATTCACAGCAGAGGTAATTTGAAATCTGGATTATAGGCTAGCTTTATTCTATCACCTTGGTTGTGCCAAAGAAGAATGCCACAAACAAAGTCCAGAGTTGTTTTGTATATAAGAATTTGGACCTGTGAACCAAGCTCAGAGTGCCAAGATAAAAGATTGCTTAATTTCCCATTTGAAAGAACTGATAATTGAATTCTGCATGAAGATTCAGACTGTAGCATGTACTGAGACAGACTAATACATCTCAAATTCTCCCAAATCTACCATTAACAGTATATTAAATATTATAATAAAATTTCACAATTTTGTTAAGCATCAATTGTGTGTCTGATGCTTTACATAAACTATCTCATTCAATCTTCACAACAACTTTGCATATTAAGTTTTATTATTCCTATTTTGTAGGTAGAAAAGCTGAGGAAGTGAGACCATGAGTTGGCTGCAACATATTATAAATATGTTATGGAATTGGGATTGTGATCCTGTTCTGACTGAATTCAATCTTCTACAACAATATGCTGCCTTCCAAGAAGGTTGGTTTTAAGAGACTAAAATGAGCATGAAAAAAAATGTATAACACAGTCACCAGAATAAAACATTGTTATTGTGACTCAGGGGGAATCTGACTTTAACATCCAATTTGTGTGTTACAAGTGAGTTAGATCTCATTTGGTAAATATTAAGTGATTGACAAAATGCACTTTGGAGATGTACTTATGAGAAAATGAAATTTTTTGAATGGACCAACCAACAGTGATGAAACTGCAGCTTTCATTACAGAAAAAAACCACATGCATTTTAAGTAAGTGGGAAGAAAAATGGACATCATTGAAGTAACATCTGAAAAGGTAATGATTGTACAAATTTTTTTTTATTTTTCATGACTATAATTTATTTTATTTTCAAATATAAATTTTCAAACCCTGAATTTTTATATTTCAGGTAGAAATTTGGTTCTAGTTCTGCAAAAACTTCAGGAATTGGTAGAATTGTGAATGGAGATGTAATGGCATGTTTCCAGGCTCAAAAAATAATTTACTCAGTTTCGACTCACATATTGGTAGATGAGAGCCAAAAAGTTTATATTTCCTAGTGTATTTTTTATGTGAGCTAATTAATCATCATGGAAATATTCAGAATTTTCTTTAGTTGACGATATACAGCTAAAAAATTAAAACTTTTCAATGACTTCTGGTCTCAGGATAATGAACAAAAGCCCTGCATGGTTTGGCACCTGCCTTTCTCTCTCTGCACCTCATCTAAAGTCACCTGGACTTTTGCTCACTTCAGTCTGGTCACACTGCTCAGGGTCATTGTGCATGCTATACTCAAATTATGATACATTACTGAGATTATTTTTTCCTCCCATTAGAAAATATTTCAAATATAATAATAAGTGTATAAAACAAGAACTAATAAGCATGCTTACAAGGAACTATTTGAAAAATTCTAGGTTAGTGCAGTAAAGATTTTATTTATCAAAAATAAATTAATTTTTATGAATTACATGTCTTGATAAAATTAAATATGCTGGGCAAAGCTAAATGTTATTTCCTTAAATCTTATTTTTTTCAAAAAAGAATTTGTGGTTCAAAGGCTAGTTTTAAAGAGCAACACTGTACTCTTCTTGCTCTTCTCCATCTGCTTCTTAAATATCTATACATAATATAAAGGGCAGCGAAGGGAAAGCTGGAGAATGTAGAATAAAACATACTTAAGAGACATAAAATCAAATGTAATGTGTGCATCTTATTTGGATGGTGATGACAGAAAAATAAATGGTTGTAAAAAGACATCTTTGAGGTAATTAGAAAAAAAATAATGTAGCCTGGATATTTGATGGTATTAAGGTATTAGATGGTATTTGACACTTTTAATTTTGTTAGGTATGATAATGGCATGGTATTTATATGGAAAAATAAGTCCTATGAGTTATATAGACATATTGAAGTATTTAAGAGTGAAGGGACAAAATGTGTATAAATTGTTTTAAAATATTCCAGCAAAAAGGAAAAGAAGAAATAGATGCAAACAAATTGTTATAATGTACACTAAACAATCAGAGCAAACTCTAAATGTTAAAAATAACAATAACAAAAAAGCTACAAAAGGACTAAAAGAAAACACAGGTGAATTTCTTTTATGACTGAGAAATATAAAAGGCCTTTTAAAAATTATTTTAATTAGTTTCAAATATAGAGTACATTGGTCAGACATCTATATAGTTCATAAAAAGATCCCCACAGTTTTTTCCTCTCTCCCCATTCTCGTGATTATCCATCAGCTACTAATTTGTACTTCTTTAAGCCTTCACCCCATTTTCCCCATGCCCCAATCTCCCTCCCTTCGGCCTGTCACCAAATTGTCTACTATATTTGTGAGTCTGTTTTTGATTACTTTGTTATTTTTATTCCTTAGATTCCACATATAAGTGAAATCATATAGTGTTTATCTTTCTCTGTCTGACTTAAATACCTTCTAGTTTCATCAAAGCAATATCTTTTTCCATCCCCTTCCTTTTAGTCTCTGTGTGTCTTTTAATCTGAAGTGAGTCTCTTATAGGCAATATGAAGGAGGCTTATTTTCCTTTCCATCCATCCACTCTATCTTTTAGTTGGAGCACTTGTTTTCCATTTGAGGTACTTATTGATAGGAATTTAGTTGTTACCATTCTTTATTCCTGTTTTTCACATATTTTTTTTCTTCTTAAAGAAGTCCCTCCAAGATTTCCTGTAATACTGGCTTGGTGGTGATAAATTCCTTTAGCTGCTGCTGCTGCTGCTGCTGCTGCTGCTGCTGCTGCTGCTGCTGCTTCTTCTTCTTCTTCTTCTTCTTCTTCTTCTTCTTCTTCTTCTTCTTCTTCTTCTTCTTCTTCTTCTTCTTCTCCTTCTCCTCCTCCTCCTCCTCTTCCTCCTCCTCTTCTTCCTCTTCTTCTTCTTCCTCCTCTTCTTCTTCTTCTTCTTCTTCTTCTTCTTCTTCTTCTTCTTCTTCTTCTTCTTCTTCTTCTCCTCCTCCTCCTCCTCCTCCTCCTCTTCCTCCTCCTCTTCTTCCTCTTCTTCTTCTTCCTCCTCCTCTTCTTCTTCTTCTTCTTCTTCATTATTATTATTATTATTATTATTATTATTATTATTATTATTTTGTCTTGGAAGCTCTTTATCTGTCCTTCAACTCTAAATGATAGCTTTGCCAGATAACAGATAAATTATTCTTGGTTGTAGACCCTTGGTCTTCATCCTGTCGAATATTTTGTGCCAAGCCCTTCTGTCCTGCATAGTTTCTTTTGCTAAATCAGCTACCAGTCTTATGCGTGTTCCCTTATAAGTAACTATCTGTTTTTCTCTTGCTGATTTCAATATTCTTTCTTTGTATTTAATCTTTGGCATTTTAATTATGATGTGTCTTGGTGTGGGCCTCTTTAAATCCCTGGTTTGAAATTATCTGAGCTTCCTGGGGGTTTATGTCCATTTACTTCACCAGGTTAGGGAAGTTTTATTTCTGTTCAACATCTTGATTTCCTTTGGTTATGCCAATCAGATAGATATTTGGACCTTTAATATGTCCTATATGTTCCTTAAATTATTATATTTTTGTTTTGATATCTTTTTTCTTCCCATTCTGATTGAGAAGCCTTTGCTATCCTGATCTCAAAATAGGGCATTTGATCCTTTTTTTTGTTCACTTTGTTTATTCTATTGTTTATTCCATTTAATATACTTCTCATCTCAGATAATATGTTCTTCATTTCTGACTAATTCCCTTTTATAAGTTCCATTTCCATTTTTATGCTTTTTTATATATATCTTTTTTGAAGTTCTCACTGAATTCATCTACACTTTCCAAAAGTTCATTGAGCATCTTTATAACCAATGTTTTGAACTCTGTATCTGTTAGATTAATTGACTCCATTATATCAGGATCTCTGTTCTGTTCTCTCATATGTTTTCTGCTTCTTTGCTTTCCCATTTGGGCTGCCTTTCTGTGTCTGCTTCTATGTACAAAGCAAAGCTCCTAGGTCTCCCAGTATTATTAATGTGGCTTGGTGTGGTAGGTTTCTAGTAGCACAGTCCTAGGAAGAGTTCAGCTGTAGGCCAAATTTAACCCAAGTCTCTGCCCCTTCAGGGCCACCTGTTAAGATTCAGCAAGCAACCCACAGACACTGTGCTTATAGTTACCCCAAAAGACCACACCAGAAAACAAGGAAAGCTGCCTGCAGTGAGAGTCTAGGCGCTGCTCAGCAAGAAGCACCTGACTTGCTGAGGATGTATCTAGATGTGACTTGGGTGGGGCCACAAGTTGGGGGAAGTGTGATTTTAGGGAATCCTCTGGACAGAGTGACCTTTCTTATCCAGTTTGATGACTCAAGGCTATGGGGGCACTGTGCCAAGCACAGTAAGGGGGAGGGCTCAACAGAGAATGATGGATGCTTCTGGCACTTCTGTGTAGAGCAAGTCTCACCTAGGTTCTGCCTCCAACAATGTATCCCTGTAAGTCCACTCTGCATGCAGCCAAATCGGCACTAGTGCTCAGAGTGAGCAGGTCAGTCACTGCAAAAATCTGTTCACGGGCCTGGACCCTTTAAGAGGTATGAGCCATCTGCCAATGCTGCTGCTGCAGCCTCTGTTTCACTCAGCTGCTCGACACTGGGCAGCCTCATGTCCTTACCTCATCTTACCTTCTGCCATTACAGTATGCTTTCTTGGATTTCTCCATAGTTGTATTACTTGTTCATCTAGATTCTGGGCAATTTTTTCTTGCTGCAAATTCTTGTTTCCATCACAACTTTGATTTGGTTGCCAGAGGGAGGAACAGAGACACTATCATCTATGCCATTTTTTTCTCTTTGATCTGGAAAGTCAAGATAGGTCTTTTTATGATTCAAGATTCAGAAACCAAGAAAAGAAAAGACTGATAATGTCAACTACTTTAAAAAAGACACTCTGCATGACAAAAAAAATCATAATTTAAAAATATGAATAAATGAAAAGCTGGGAAAATATTTGCAGCTAATATTACATACAAAAGCTAATCTTCTTAGTTTATTAAGAGGTCCTAGAAATTGATATTAAAAAGACAAGCAATTGAATAGAAAAATGAGAAAAAGATAGAATGAATAGTTCAGAGTAAAATGAGTACAAAGTCTCCATAAATAAAAAATAAGCTCTTGCTCAAAGGGGAGATGGCAGACTAGATAAAAGCAGGATTCTTCTCCCCCCAGGATAACATTGAAATTACAACCAAATTATAAAATAATCAATGTGGAGAATCACCTGCAGTTCAGCTGATCATAACACCTACATCTGATAATATAAAGGAGCCGCATTGAACCTGGGGGAGGGGCAAAGTCATGAATCAGACTAGACCGACACCCATGGGTGGTGAAGAATTCACCAGGAAAGAGAGAGAGGCTGCAGAGACTCTCCTGAAGGAGAAAGGGTTCCGCTTCTCATCTGGGGGCTCTCCAGCACAGGGTCCCAGCCCAGGGAAGAGGAGATTCCAATAACTCTAATAGAAACTGGAAGGGATTCTGGCCATTTAGGTGAGATGGAAAACAACCGAGCCCCTAGATTTTCTTCTGAAGGACTTATGCAAAGGCTTTCTGACCTGTGGACACTCACCTGGGACACCGGTGGTGGGTCAGAGGTTCACACAAGATTCATTCTGGAAACGTCTCGTCTTTATTACCTGGAGTCAGAACCAGGGCTGAAAAGGCAGCCAAAATTGTGCTGTCCAGCCGCCCTCCCCCTGTACAGGGTAACCTACAGACCACTGCAGCATGAATGTGCAGACTCCTCCCACAGACTCATTAGGAAGTGCTGGTCTGAGGGGATCATCCCACCCTGCCTAATCTGCAGACTATGGGGGACATTGGTTCCTTGATAGCTGCCAAGCCCTGATCCGAGTGGTTCAGAGCCAAGAATTCATAGCAGGGCAGCCATCATTGTGGTGGCATTGCTGACCCCAGCAACAGCGGCCAGTGCTGTAAGCCACATATACATTCCCAGTGGGCAACCAATGCTGTGAGCCACATTTTGTTGGTAGAGTTAGGCAGATCACTGCTGCCAACGCAAACCTGGGCAGATATTGAGAAATTGTGGGACAGTCTCAGACAGCAGCTTATCTTGCTGTGACCAGGGTCTTCTTCGGGAACTCACAACAGTTACCAAAATTTCAGCAAGACTGCCTCTGTATTGATCTGGTTGCCATTGTCTCTCTGAGACCCCTCCCCACCCTATCCACAAATTGCCCCAGGTGGCCAATTGATAGTGAATTGACAAAGCCTTGCCCTTCCTTTCCCCTGATCTCCTAATCCACAAGGCAACAAACTTTGGCTGGCACATGGTGATCACTGCATGGAAATCAATGGTCAGCAAACCTATCCTGCCTGCAAAAGTTGCAATGTTGTGTCCGGAGAGCACAGAGGTCTGTGGGAACACTCCTGACAGCAGCTGGTCTCACTGTGATCTGCATCTACAACGGGAAAACCCAGGCACAGAAGTTTCAGGAGAACTGAGGCCATATTGGCAAAAAGGACCTTGTCGCCTTGAGATCCTACTTCTCCCAAGCCACAAACACCTGTGGCCCATTGACAAGCAGCCTCTTGTGCCCTGCTCAACTCTGGGGTTGAGCAGTTAGTGCAGGCAACAGACCTTGGCTAGTGCAGTGATTGCATTTTGAAGAAAAGAGTTGTTGACAGATCACTGCTCCCTATATGAGCTGCAATATCTCTTAAGGATATTGCAGGGGTCTGTATTGGTCTGACAACCCTTAACTTCCAGAGTTCCTGCCCCATCTAGTACACAAAGTGCCCAGTGCACATTGATAGGCAGCTGCCCTTGCTCTGTGGTAGCTCATTTAGGTTCAGAGTGGGCAGAAGTTGACCTTGCTACAAGTGGAAACTTGTATAGTGAGCCACAGAGACAGTGTGAACATATAAACTGATACTGCAGTGGTAGGGGGAAATTTACTCACTAGACACTGGAGACTCCCAGGGTCCCTGCACCACTCATCATGCATATCACCCAGAAACTCATCCAGTTTCAGAGACTTACAGGCAACTGATAGGCAGTATCAGGCCTTGAGGAGCACTGCTCCCTCTGCTAAACTTCCATAGGTCAGGGACTGGGGATAAACCGAGAGCTGCCTACAGAGGTGTCTCTTCCACTTACCCATAGATACAGCATAGGCAACAACTATCAGTGATTGCTTTGCAGTTCTCACTGGGTAGCTCTGAGCAATCAAAAGCAGTGGCTGACCTTGGCCTATGGGGGAGCCCCTACCAAGGTTGTTGCTGGGGGAGCCCCTACAACACCAACGTATCTGGAGGCTGGCACCAGACCACAACAGAGCAACTCCTGATTAGTTCCAGTAGTGATACACACAAATGGTGGTTGCGACAAGTACACAAGACTGCTAGGGTAAATCCCACTTTGTGGGGTCAGCCCCCACATAACACAACAACTCATATCCTGAGAGTACAGCCAATTCCCACAATTTTCCCTGAGCTTTAATCACTCCCACTGATCTACTAACAACAATAAAAGCTGGGCAACAACATAAGATCATACACAACCCGCACAATGGTCACCTCCAGAGCTCCCGGCACAAAGGATCAGGAAGAGTGTGCCACTGGGCCACACAGGACACCTTCCATATTAGGCCATCTGACCAAGACTGAGAGACAAAATAAATATTTCTGACACATGGGAGCAAATACAGAGAAGCTAATAAAATGAGAAAACAAAGAAATATGCCACAAATGAAACAATAACAGAAAATTTCAAAAAATAAGCTAAATGAAATGTAGGTAAGCAACCTACCAGAGTCATTGTTCAAAATAATGGTTATAAGGATGCTCAAAGAACTTATGAGGATAATGGATGAGTATAATTGGAGCATAAAAAAGGACATAGAAACCATAAAAAAGAACCAGATTGTAATGAAGAATAAGGCAACGGAAATGAAGAATATACTAGAAGAATTCAACAGTAGATTGGATGAAGCAGAAGATCAAATCAGTGAATTGGGAGACAAGGTAGCTGAATACACCCAATCAGAAGAACAAAAAGAAAAAAAAAATTTAATGAGGAAAGTTTAAGAAACCTCTGGGATAACAGGAAGTTTAAAAACAACCAGATCATAGGAGTACCTGAAGAGGAAAAGAGAGAGCAAATGATTGAGACTCTATTTGAAGAAATAATGATAGAAAACTTCCCTAACCTGGAAAAGAAATTAGACAAGTTCAGGAAGCACAAATAATTTCAAACAAGAGAAATTCAAACAGACTTACACCAAGATACATCATAATTAAAATGCTAAAGGTCAAAGACTAAGGGAGAATTTTAAAAGAAGCAAGAGAAAGAAAGCTGGTTACTTACAAAGAAAGCTGGTTTCTTACATACCCCATAAGAATGTCTGCTGACTTTTCAATGGAAACTTTGCAGGCTAGAAGGAAATGACAAGAAATATTCAAAGTTATGAAAAAGACGAATCTATAACCATGAATATTCTACCAAGCAAGGCTTTCAATTAAAATGAAAAGTGAGATAAACTTCCCAAACAGAAAAGAGCTTAAGGAATTTGTGGCCAACAAGTCAGCATTACAAGAAATGTTAAAGGGTCTTCTGTAAAAAGAGAAGTGGTAAGAAAGAAAATAAAAATAACAACTATAAATAATAAAATGACAGTAACAATGTACCTATTAGTAATCACTTTAAATGTAAACAGATTAAATGCTCCAATCAAAAGACAGGGTAATTGAATGAATGAGAAAACATGACCAATGCATATGCTATCTACAAGACACCCACTTTGAATCAAACGATACTCACAGATTAAAAGTAAAGGGATGGAAAAAGATATTTTATACAAATGGAAATGAAAAAATAAAAGCCAGTGTAGCAATACTTATATCAGATAAAATAGACTTTAAAACAAAGGCCATGATAAGAGATAAAAAGGACATTACATAATATTAAAGGATTTGATAAATCAAGAGGACATAACCCTAGTAAACATATGCACCCAACACAGGAGCATCTACACACATAAAGCAATGATTGTCCAACATAAAAGGAGAGATCAATAGTAATACACTCATAGTAGGAGTTTTTAACACTTCATTGACAACAATGGACAGATCTTCCAGGCAAAGAATCAACAAGAAATCAATGGACCTAAATGATACACTAAAATAGGCAGACTTAATAGATATTTTCAGAGCATTTTACCCCAGAACAGCAACATATACATTCTTCTCAAGTGCACATGAAACATTTTCAAGGATAGACCACATATTAGGAAACAAATCAAGTCTCCATAAATTTAAGAAGATTGAAATAAATCAACTGTTTTCTCTGATCACAATGGTATGAAACTAGAAATCAACTACAAGAAAAATAATGGAAAATACAAAAACACATGGAGGCTAAACAACATATGGGTTATTAATGAGATCAAGGAAGAAATGAAAAGATACCTAGAGACAAGTGAAAATGAAAACACAATGACTCAAAATTTATGGGACACAGAAAAAGCAGTCTTAAGAGGGAACTTCATAGCAATACAGGCTTATCTCAAGAAACAAGAAAAACAAAACAAATAAACAGTCTAATCATACACTTAAAAGAACTAGAAAAAATACAGCAAACAAGGCCAAAGTGAATGGAAGAAAGGAAATAGTAAAGATCAGAGTAGAAATAAATGAAATAGTCTAGAAAAACAATACAAAAGATTAAGAAAACTAAGAGCTGGTTCTTTGAAAGGATAACTGAAATTGACAGACCCTTCACCAGATTTATCAAGGGAAAAAGGAAGAGGACTCGAATAAATAAAAACAGAAATGAAAGAGGAGAAATAACCACAGACTCCACAGAAATACAATGGATCATCAGAAAATACTATGAGCAATTATACACCAACAAATTAGACAATCTGAAAGAAATGGACACATTCCTAGAAACATACAATGTCCCAAGACTGAGTAAGGAAGAAACAGAAAATCTGAACTAACTGATTACTACCAATGAAATAGAATCAGTAATCAGAAACCTCCCAAAAAACAAAAGTCCTAGACCAGATAGCTTCATAGGGGAAATTTACCAAACATTCAAAGAAGAATTAGCACCTATTCTTCTCAAACTATTCCAAAAATTTCAAGAAGAAGGAAGCCTTCTTAACTCCTTTTATGAGGCCACCATTATTTTGATTCCAAAACCAGACAAAGACATTATGATAAAAGGAAACTATAGGCTATCTCTTATGAATATTGATGCAAAAGTCCTCAACAAAATATTATCATACCAAATTCCGCAATACATTAAACATATCATATACCATGATCAAGTTGGATTTATTCCTGGCATGCAAGGTTGGTACAATATCCACAGATCAATTAATGTGATACAGCACATTAACAAATTGAAAGATAAAAATCATATGATCATATCAATAGATGCAGAAAAAGCATTCAACAAAATACAGCATCCATTTATGATAAAAACTCTCAGCAAAATGGGAATAGAGAGAACATACCTCAACAAAATAAAGGTTATATATGACAAACCTAGAACTAACATCATACTCAATGGGGAAAGGCTAAAAGCATTTTTCTTAAGATCAGGAACAAGACAAGGATGCTCACTTTCACCACTCCACTTAAACATTGTATTGGAAATTTTATCCACTGAAATAAGACAAGAAAAAGAAATAAAAGGCACCCAAATTGGAAAAGAAGAAGTAAAACTCTTGTTATTTACCAATGACATGATGCTGTATATAAAGAACCCTAAAAATTCCACCAAGAAAAACTGTTTGAACTGATTAATGAATTTAGTAAAGTAGCAGGTTACAAAGTAAATATGCAGAAGTCAGTGGCTTTTTTATACACAATTGATTAACTTTTAGAAAGACAAATTAAGAGAACAACCACATTTACAATTGTGTCAAAAACTATAAAACACCTGGGAATCAAATTAACCAAGAAGGTAGAAGACCTGTTTTCAGAAAATTATAAGTCATTGAAAAAAAAATTGAAGAAGATACAAATAAATGGAAGTATATACCATGTTTATATGTAAGAAGAATTAACATTGTTAGAATGGCCATTCTATCCAAAGCAATCTATAGATTCAATGCAGTCCCTATCAAAATATCAATGGCATTTTTTCAGAGAGCCAGAACAAATAATTTTAAAATTTATATGGCATCATAAAAGACTCTGAATAGCCATGGCAATCTTGAGAAAGAAGAACAAAATTGGAGGTATCACACTACCTGATATCAAACTATACTACAAAGTTACAGTAATCAAAACAGCATGTTAATGCTTAAAAACAGATACATTAATCAATGGAAAAGAATAGAAAGCCCAGAAATAAATGCACACTTATACGCTCACTTAATATATGACAAAGGAGTTAAAAATATACAATGGTGTAACAACAGTCTTTTCAATAAATGGTATAGGGAAAATTGGACCTTTACATGAAAAAAAAAAGCTGGACCATCTTCTTACACCATATATGAGAATAGACTCAAAACGGATTAAATATTTAAATGTAAGAGCTGAAATTATAAAACTTTTAGAAAAAAAACAAGGCAGTAAAGTCTCTGATATTACTAACAGAAATTTCTTTTCAGATATATCTCCTTGGGCAAGGGAAACAAAAGAAAAAATAAACAAATGGGACTACAGCAAACTAAATTATTTTGTACAACAAAGGCTACCGTCAACAAAACAAACAGACAAACAACTGTTTGGAAGAAGATATTCACTAATGATACATTTGATAAGGAGTTAATATCCAAAATTTATAAAAAACTTATACAACTCAACAACAACAAAATCAAACAATTCAATTGAAAAATAGGCAGAATATCTGAACAAATACTTCTCCAAATAGAAAATACAGATTGCTAACAGTCATATGAAAAGATGCTCAAGGTCACTAATCATCAGAGAAATGCAAATTAAAACCACAATGAGATATCACGTCACACCTGTCAGAATGGGTATCATCAATAAAAAAAACAAAAACAAAAAAAAAAAACAAGTTTTGGTGAGGATGTGAAGAAAAGGGAGCGCTCATACGTTGTTGATGGGATAGCAAATTGGTACAGCCACTATGGAAAACAGAATGGAGGTTTCTCAAAAACATAAAATGGATATACCTTTTGACCCAGCTATTGGACTTCTGGGTATTTATCCATAGAAAATCATAATGACAATTCATAGAACATCTATGCACTCCAATATTTATGGCAGCACAATTTACAACAGCTAAGATATATGGAAGCAACCTCAATGCCCATCAACAGACAATTGAATAAAGAAGTTATAGTTCATATATACAATGGAATATTGCTCAGCCCTTAAAAAAACATAAGTCCTACCATTTGCAATGACATGGTTGGACCTAGAAGTTATTATGCTGAGTGAAATAAGTCAGAAAGAGAAAGATAAATGCCATATGATTTCACTTATATGCAGAATCTAAGGAATAAAAAGAACAAACTAATCAAAAGAGTCACAAATAAAGTGCAAAATTTGGTCATGGACAGAGGGGAGGAGGGTTGGGAGGCTGGGAGAATGGGGTGAAGGGTTAAAGAAGTACAAATTAGCAGTTGATAGTTGGGCATGGGGAGCATGGCAGAGGGAATGCAGTTAGCATGAATATGCTGGCTAAGTTGAGGGCCAAGGGAAGGAGGAAGCAATTGGGGGAATTGTTTTTTTATGAACATTGTGGATGTGCAACCAATGTACTGAACATTTAAAACTAATTTAAATAAATAAATTCATTTAAAAAATAAAGCCAATCTCACTCATAGTAAGAAAAATACACATTAAACTACAATAAGAGAAAATTTTCACCAATCAGCTTTCGGAAATAAGTTCTCTTATATTTTGGTAGAGAAATCCCTGTAGAGGATAACTTGGTAATATTTATCAAAAATACAAATGAATATATCCTTTAACTCAGCAATCCTAATGAGAATTTATATATACAGATATACTTGCACATGTATATAAAGCTATTTCTTGGCGTACTCTTTGTAGTAATAAAGGGTTGGAAATAACCCAAACTTTCATCGCTACAGAACTTAAGTAAGTTATGGTATCCAACAAGAGAACATAAACCTAGTGAACATATACACATCAAATGTAGGAGTACCTACATATATAAAGTAATTATTGACTGACATAAAGGGAGACTGACAGTAATATGCTCATAGTAGGAGAATTTAACACCTCGTCGACACCAGTGGACAGATCTTCCAATCAGAAAATCAGCAAGGAAAGAGCACTATTAAATGATACACTAGACAAGATAAATTTAATTGATATTTTCAGAGAATTTCATTTCAGATCAGCAGAATATACATTACTCTCAAGTGTACACGGAATATTTTCCATGATAAATCACGTTAGGCCACAAAAAAAAAAAAAGCTCAATAAATTTAAGAATATTGAAATGATATCAAATGTCTTCTCTGATCAAAATGATATGAAACTAGAAATCAACTCCAGGTACAAGTAAGTTATGTTAAATCCATACAGTGGAGTACTATGCATCTGTATAAAAAAATGATGAAGAACCTCTACATATATTGATATGGAAAGATCTCCAGGGCATAGAGTTAAGAGAAAGACAGTAATAAAAAAAGAGTTTCTATAGTATAATGCCTTTTGAATAAATAAAGGATAAAGCATATATCTTTATATAATATATAATATATAAAATAACAGCATATATATATATATATAATAACAGTATATATCTTCATTTTATTGTATTTACATAGAAAAACACTGGAATTATCCACAAGAATTAATAGAAACAGCTAGTTGTAGGGTACAGTGGAGAGAAGTGCAGTTGGGGAGGAGATAATAATGGAACGTCTCAATATAAACCTTAATTCATTATTTTATTTTTGAACCATTTGAGTATATTACATATCTAAAGCAATATAAATAAATAACATTTTAAAAGAGAAATTTAACTCTTCAATAAGCCTTGCATATCTTATCCAAGAAGATTTAGTCTTTCCCTTTACTGTGCTCTTTTCCATATGCAGTTTTCTATAACACCCCTTAGTCACTTCCATAATTTTTGTTTCTTGTTAGTCATTTCTACAAAGGTATGAACTTTTCAAGTGTAGGAATCTTATGTTAATGTATTTATATCTCTTTCATAATGTGCATAGTGCCTAGCAACTTCTTCAGGTCTACCTTGTCATCATTAAGCTCTTCCTGTAGCATCTTTTGCTCCTTTTATTGCGTTTATCACTATCCTATAATAGAATTATTTACTTGGTCTTGTTTGCCTTATCAGATAGTAAACACCTGGTGATACATTAGGTATTTAATTAATATGATGAACTGAGAGAACTTGAAAATTTAGAAATAATTTTCTGTAATTTCTAAGTTAACAAATGATGCCAATACTATAGCAATATGTTGTGCTATCTAACATGATCACTCCCTAGTAAGATAATAGTCTAAATAGTGTAAGATAAGAATCAAGCCTTTAAAAAAAACTTCAATCATTCCACTGATGCATTCATCTATGAAAGCCTTACACATCCTACAGTACTTTATTAAAAGGTATGCATAAATCTATTAAGCTGTTTTTAAAATTTCCTTTTGGTTTAGTTTCCAGAATTTCAGGAATTAATTTTGAAAGACATTAATGGTCTTTAGACAGACAACTATAGACTAGTGGGGTAGAACAACATTAATAAATAGGAACTGAAGTTCCAAGACTGATGGAAATATTTTCTCAGAGAACATAAATTCCTGAAGGCATGAAAGCCACTTGACCTAGCTGGAATGTATTTATTTCCATACATACTTGTTTAGAAAATATTTTTGAGGAACTATTATGCTAAGCATTCTGAAATATTAAGATAAAAATAAAATATGTTCTTTTGTCCTCTAAGAAGCAGTATAGCATAATGATTAGGAAAATGAAATTAGCAGACTAAGGCACAGTGGTGGCTGCCTGTCAAACCCTCATTCTGGCACCAGAAGTCCTGAGCCACCATGTATGTTTACACTGAGACCACCATAATGTGAGGAAGTTCAAATAACCCACGTAAAGATACAATGTAGGAAGAGATATTGAGATGCCCAACTGTTGCAACCTTCTCAACTGAGTCACTTTGCATGAATATGCAGACAAGAAGTGGAATCACCATGTAAGCAGGAATAATTGACACTGATCAGCATAAGGGGGAAGGCAAGAAAAAAATGGTATAGATGATTGAGACTCTGTTCATCCTTCTAATTACCAAATCAAAGATGCGACAGAAACAAGGAGCAAACAGCAAGGAAAAACCCTCTAGGATCTTAGATTAGAGAGAAATCTAAGAAATAACCCTGCAACAGGAGGAGGTTGGAAAGAGTTGAGAGCACAAGGCTGCCCAGTTCCTAATGGATGAGTAGGACAGAGGCTGTGGCAGCAGCAACTGGCAGCTGCACACACCTTTTAAAAAAGCCAGGTCTGAGAGCAGAATTTTGTGGTGATGGACCTGCTTGCTCTGAGCACCAGTACTGGTTCGGCTGTGCAGGAAGCATCAGGGACTTACAGGGGGACAATGAGTTGTTGGAGTGAGGGCCAAGGGAGACTCACTCTGTACAGAAGAGCTGGTGGTATCTATTGCTACTCTGTTGAGCCCTCCCCTTCCCAGTGTGCTGACACAGCACTGCCATAGCAAAGATATAATCAAACTAGATAACAGAAGTTGTTCTGCCCAGAGAATTCCCTGAAACTCTGCCTCCCTTAGCTAACAGCCCCACCACATCTGGAGTGTCCTGTCTTAATCAGATGCCTCTAACTGAGTAGCACCTAGACTCACAATGGTGACAGCTGGCCTTGGTTTCTGGTGTGGCCTTTTGAGGCAACTGTAAGCACAATATCTGTGGATTGCTTGCGGAATCTTAATCGGTGGCCCTGCTGGGGCACAGGATGGGGCTAAATTTGGCCTGCAGCTGAACCCCTCTCAGGACTGTGCCATTGGACACCTATTACACACAGCCACGCTGGTAAGACTGGAAGACTTAGGAGCTTTGCTTAGTATATAGAAACAGACACAGAAAGGCAGCCCAAATGGGAAGACAAAGAAGTGGAAACTATATGAGAGAACAGAACAGGAGTCCAAAAATATTGGTGTCAAGTAATCTAACAGATGCAGAGTTCAAAACACTGGTTATAAAGATGCTCAATTAACTTATGAAAAATGTAGATGAATTCAGTGAGAATTTCAACAAAGAGATAAAAAATATAAAAATGAAAATGGAAATTATAAAAGGGAACCAGTCAGAAATGAAAAACACATTATTTGAGATGAGAAATATATTAAATGAAATAAACAAAGTGAATAAAGAGGGTCAACTGATCTATATAGAGGTCGAGAAAACCAAGGATACTCAATCAGAATGACAAGAAAAAAGAAGCCAAGACTATAATAACAATTTAAGGAGACTATGGGACACTATTACAGGTAAAAATATCTGTGTCATAGGGGGTACCTGAAGGAAAACAAAATGTTAAAGAGCTATTTGAAGAAATCATGTTGGAAAACTGCCCTAACCTTGTGAAGGAAATAGACACAAAATCCCAGGAGGCTCAGAGAGTCCCCAAAACCAAGGACCCAAAGAGGCCTACACCAAGACACATCATAACTAAAATGTCAAAGATTAAATACAAAGAGAAAAATCTTAAAAACAGCAAGAGAAAAGCAGTAAGTTCCCTTCAAGGGCTCACTCATAAGACTGGCAGCTAATTTCTCAAAAGAAATTATGCAGGACAGAAGGGCTTGGCACAAAATATTTTACAGGTTGAAGACCCAAGGTCCACAAGCAAGAATACTTTTTCCAGCAAAGCTATCTTTTACAGTTGAAGGACAAAGAAAAAGCTTCCCAGACAAAAATAAACTAAATAATTTATCACCACCAAGCCAGTATTAGAGAAAATGTTAGGACATCTTTAAGAAGAAAAAGCATGTATCCAAAACAGGAATAAAGAATGGTAATAACTACATTCCTATCAAGAAGTGTCTCAAATGGAAAAGAATGAAGTGCTCCAACCAAAATATAGAGTGGCTGAATGGATAAAGAAACAAGCCCCCTACATATGCTGCCTATAAGGGACTCTAGATTAAAAGACAAACAGAGACTAAAAGGAAGGGAATGGAAAAAAATATTACCTCGGTTGACCTAGAGGGTGTTGCACTGAATGAAATGAGTCAGATAAAGACAAATATTGCATGATTTTACATACATGTGGAATCTAAATAACAAAATCAACAACGATGAAAGTGGAAATAAACTCATAGATACAGGGAATATTTAGAGGGATACTAGATGGGAGGTGGTTGGGATGACAAAAAAAAAGGCAAAGGGATTAATAAGTGCAAATGGATAGTTGCGAAATAGACATGAAGATGTAGAGTGTAGCATGGAGAAGATGGTTAAAACGTTGTAATAAATTAAGAGGGAAGAGAGATACTAGATTTAGTGGGGTGATCACTTTGAAACTTATGTGGATTTCTGATCACTATGCTATACAATTGGAATTGATATATTATTGTATGCCAACTCTAACTGAAAGAAATTCTTGGAATTGTACAATGTAATTGAGAGCAACTAATTGTTTATTATATTTCACTAAAGACAAAAATAAAGGTTTAGGTTGATAATAAGAACATGAAATAAAATAAGTCTGCATTTTTAATTTTATTTTTCAATTACAGTCGACATTAAGTAAATCTACTGTTGAAATATTGCTTCTTTGCTGGTTAGATAACATTGAGAAAGTTACTTAGATATTGTGCTTAAGTTATATCTGCCAAATAGGTCTATAATAGCCATTTCACAGAATTGCTATGAAGAATTATATGAAATAACGTTCATATAGAGCTGTACATAATTCTCGGCATGTGATAACCTTCCCAAAAGTATTTATTTGAGGTCCTATTGTCTAAAACTAGAAGTATTCTTTTATGCAGTCTATTTTTTCATAATAGTAGCATTCATCTAAATATTTACAGATACATTTGGTATTCACACATGGTACTCATTTCAATTCTCAGGCTCCATGAGGCCCTGGGGAAAACTTCTCAAAATGATAAGATTATAAGTAAATTATAGTGATGAATGATTATTAGTACTATTAAGAAGAATAAGAAAGGTTCCCTGAGAATGATGATGGGAGAATACCATGTTATTTATTTGAATAATACAGTGAAATTCTAGTAAAGATTCTAAATGTATTAAAAATTACTTTGAAAAGAAAAAGAGTGGACACTAAAAGTCAGTATGGGTTCACCACACAAACATTAGTATAAGAATATATTATGCTAGACCAGTAGACCAGTGTTACCTAAACTGGTGTCCCTCAGAATAATGAATGTTAATAGGGCAGTGCTTCTAAATATAGATATTTTTATGATGAAATAAATCTAGGAAACATGAAATTAAGCAAAATTAAACATGTATTGACTACAAGACTTACATAACTTTAAAACACTAAAGGATATTATGATTCCAATAGAATAACATAGCATTCAGTCTTTCCCAAATGTAAGCACAAAAGTATTGGGGTGTGTATGTGTGTGTGTATGTGTGTGTGTTTGTGTTTGTGTGTGTGTGTGTGTGCAATACTTATCAACATTACCCCAAACTAATCCTTTATAAAATATAGTTTTGGAAATACAGTTCTAGTTTAAGCTTTTTATAGACTTACTAGAATAATATAAAAGAGAATGAGCAGACATATTATATTTTAATTTTTAGAAGGCATTTCAAAAAATTATTTTATTGATCTAAGGTGGAAAACGTCTTCTAGATCAGTTATCTTTAAATATTTTGTTTGTGTAACCACTAAAAGAATTTTGAAAACATATGTATCTTCCCCCACATTTTAAAGTTGACATCAAATATTTTTCATCACAATTAAAAAATTATTTTTAAAAATATTGTATCTCAGAAACACAGAATTGGATTGGCTTCATTTCAAACATTTTCTATGACATACTCTTCATTCGCCTCACACATGGACTATTTTTTAGACATTTATTTAGTAAATCATTTTGTGTAATGTAATAAGTATTCACAAACCCAACAACCAAAATGAAATTTAAGCCTTGAGAGTAAACTGATATTTAACCATATATTTTTTTCTCACTATTCCATTCACCTGGGTCACCAACCCTGAATCCCATGTTCATTATTCATAGGTTTTCTGTTTTATTTAACTTGATTGCATTTAAATGTATTCTGAATATATATGTGTGTGTATATATATATATATATTCATATCAATACACACAAATATATACACACACATATATACGCATATATATATACACATGAATATGTATTTTGTATATTTTTATATACACATATATATTTTATCTATTATTTAAAATTGTGTTTTAACAAGGAAAAAAAGATTTCATGCTATATGTAATCTGGAACTTAATATTTTTACTCAATATTATATTACTGAGATTCATCTACTGTCCCAGCCCGCGGGACGATCAACTGAGGCCCTAGAAACCAAGAAAAGAAGGGGGACAAGAGACGCAAATAATGGAGACAAGACAGGCTTTCTGATCAAGTCTCCTTTAGTGGAGGCTCAAGCAATTACTTATATAGGGTCGGACATGGAGGAAGGGGTTTTTTTCTGCGAATGCAGGGTTGCCATGGTGACGTAGCTGTAAAATGCAGGGTCGCCATGGTGACCTAGCTGTACGTTGACTCTTCTCCTTATCTATACTTTCCTAAAAGCGGCTGCAAAGGCTCTTCTCCTTACCTATACTTTCCTGACAGCAGCTATAAAGATTCTTCTCCTTACCTATACTTTTCTGACAGCAGCTGCAAAGGCTCTTCCCCTTACCTATACTTTCTTGACAGCAGCTGTAAAGATTCTTGCTGGACAGCAACTTCAAAGGTTAAAGGTGCAAAGGTTAGAAGCAGGGCCTGGGCTGAGCTCTGGGAAACAACTCGCATCTTTGCTCTCATGCCATTTGTTATTCTTCTGTTCGTAAGCTTTTTCTTACGAACGGCTCCCCACAGGTTCCCCTTTTTTCTTTAATAAAACCAGAAATCTTCGTTCTTGTGCAGATGACTGTGCCTGTCTTAGGAGAAACCCCCACCGCCATAGTCCTTACCGGTCATTGATACATGAAAGTCTTGCAATCATGCCCTGGCTTAGGTTGGTACTAGGCCTGGGGGATCTTGCCTGTCACTGACTACCAACCTCTGCCGGGGAGGGAGCAACAGCCCTTTATTCATCAGAGTAGCCTTGCCTGGCTAACTGTAGTCGGTGACAGTGCACCTATATGGGCTTTGACAGTATGGCATCAATTTGTTGTTTCACAAAATTAGTGAGCTTCCGAAATGCCCAAGGCCCAAAAGATAAGAGGAGAAGTAGTCCAATAAGTGGACCAAGTAATGAGGGCAAGAGAATAGTTAGCCAAGGAGAAGCAGAAAACCAGTTATGAAACCAACTTTGTTCTTGTTCTCTTAATTTGCGTCTGTGTTCTAAACCTTCTCTGACTTTTGCCATAGTATCCCTGACAACTCCTGAATGATCCATATAAAAACAGCATTCTTCCTTTAGGGCTGCACAAAGGCCCCCCTGTTTTAACAACAAATCTAGGCCTCTCCTATTTTGAAGGACTCCCTCAGCAAGTGAGGAAAGGGATTTTTCTAGGTGGGAGATGACTGTTTCTGGGCGCTCTAGGTCTTCACCAGTGGATAGTCGAAGATCTGAATAGTATCTATCAGAGAGAACGAGAGAGGTTACTCCCACCCCCGTACCGGTGGCGCCTAGGCCCAGCAGTACTGCTAGTGTAATAGCAGTTACAGGTTCTCGTTTAACCCTGAGTGTCCCAGGACCGCTCTCTCGGTCCCAAGCTTGAGAAAATTGCTCTTCAGTGTAGTAGGTTAAGCGGGGAATTAATTGTACAAGCACACAAAAAGAGGTGGCATCGGGGTTAAGGAGATTACTATAAATGCAGGGTGTTAGCCCGGTGTCACAAGCCCACCAGGTGTCATTTGGAGGAATGACATATGTGTCTTTAAGAGACAAGTCTATAGTGGTATTACACAGATTTTTATGAATAGCAGGTGTCTTGCCAATGCAGAGCCCATTACCGGACACAGCCTGTAAGGTTAACCGGGCAGTTCCCTGTTGAGTCCACCTGCACTGCTTATGATTAGAGGTAGTCGTGTAGTTGCCAGGTACAGCTACCCCCTCATAAAAGGGGGGAATGGCATCGTAGCATAGCCAACAGGACTTGGTAAGCTCAGGTTTGGAGTGATTTAGAATAAGGAAGGTTCGATGGATAAGGGCAGTCATGGATTCTCGAGTGGTCTTAATTTCTAGTGATCTATTAGGAGCAACGGGAACAGCAGCGGGGCTTGTATGTGACATGTAACTAGTAGTGGGCATAGTGGTTATGGGTTTATTTTTAGGGGCAAGAACTATATTGGGTCCTAGTGACTGTTTTGGGGGGGAAGTAATTTGTAATTTAAGTTGTATGATTCCCCCATAGTCAGTACCTGACAGGTATTGTCTGATGCCAAAATTTTTGCCGACAAGCCAATTACCTGTCTTGCCTTTTTCTTAAAATCTAACTAACAACTGATTACATGGTTGTCTGGGGGTTGTTTGACCCCTTGGGGGGTAACACTCCAATTGTTTTCTTGAGCAGGGTCCCTCTGGGAAGTCCCAAAGTTATTTTGAGATAAAACAAAAATCCTAGTTAGATTTTGTTGGAAAATTTGTCACTATGTTATAAGGTTTGATCACCTGGTTAAATAGGATTACAGGTCATTATGAAACAATACTTAGTTATCTATTTAACCAATGCAATAATAAAAGATTTCAAAGGTAAATATGACTATAAAAAACCTTAGCATTCTTAATGTTGAGACTGTTTTTAAGTATCAGCATTTAATAGATTGGCAAATTTATGAATATGCCAATTTTATAATTTTGTAATCTTGAACAACTAGTAGAATTAGCATACACATGACCTGATGAATAAACACAGGTAGAATAAAATTGTGTTTCTGATAACTTGAAGACACAACTACTTTTCCTTAACTTATAATATTAAACTATTCTTATTACCAAAGATTATCTCAGATCATGTAGATTTGATAAAACAAAACAGAACATTTGTATTAGTTTCTATTTTTCTGACAATTTTAGGAAGACATAATTTATCTATAAGGTTCTTATTTCTTTCTAAACCAATTAAAGCAGAGATCTTTTATTATTTTATTTTCCAATAAAAATAAACTCCAACCTAAACTGAAGAACCAGCCAGAAGGGAGACTTCACTATTCAGGACTCGGCCCCACAGACACTCTGTAAACACTTAATCAATTCTATGTTTAGTCATTCTTCAGAACTAAATCTCTAACACAAATGCACATTCTCTGCATTGTTTTAAAAGAAACCTATGGTTACCACAGATAATATCTCACAGCTGGAAGGCTGTTTGCAGGTCGAGTGGCCCCTCTGATGGACACTCTGTTTCAAACGTGGGCTAATTTAGCTGGCAGAACCTTTGAAGGTTGAAGAGATTGATGCTCTAGCTCTGTAGGCTTGGGCATGTTTCCTGAAATCCTTTAAATGGTTAAAGAAGTATTGAAAGGGGAGAGGACATAGGACAATTTGAGAAGGAAGCCTGACCCATGTTAGTGAAAACAGGTAAGAAAAGAGAAAATCCCCACAAGAGCCAACTAAGCCAGGGCTAGGATCAGCCTTTCACCTAGCATCCAGTCGGGTGGGGCCACGGAGGCCAGACCTAAGGAAAGAATCAAAATAAGTATAGGAGGGTAGCAGTACATAGGGTCAGCCCAGACAAACAGAAGACAGACAAGACAAACTACATATAACACAAAACGCTAGCGCACCAGAAACCGGAACCAGAAGAGGTACAGGGTCAGAGTCTGATGTCTCAGACCAACCGAACTAGGGAAGTATTGCTGCGTCCAGCCTTCCACTAGTTATCCAAGGGCCCAATCAGACAGGAACAGAACTGATGCATCTAGATAGATGCTACTGCGGTATTACCAGTGAAGCTGCTCTAAGTGGCTGGAGCCCAATTACAATTAAAGTGAAACTTCTTTTCCTCCTGCCCTCCTGAGAAAGGCTGCTTGGTGTCCGGGGCTGAGAAACGTCTCTCAGCGGCCACACCCTGGACAAAGCAAGTCCTTACTCAAGGTGGCTGGGGGTTTCAGGTTTTAGATCTGGAACAGAAGTTAAAAAGAGAACAGAAGTTAATCTTTTACAAAGCTAGCAGAAACTGGTCATTACAAAGATAAATGTAGCCAGGGAATTTGCTAGTTTTAAACATGGCCTTGCAGATGTTCTTGTTATCTGTACCCCTGGAATGTTGTGCTCTTAGCATATGAGAGAGTTCATTGTCACAAGTTTCACAGCAGACAGGAAGCAGTTAAAAATTCTAGGAACTAGGCATTCTTGTCCCAATTAAAAATTGCTAAGGTAAAGACTTCTTTTGTCTAGTTTTGGGACTTTTAATTAACTTTTACCCTTTCCACATTTTTGCAGGCTGTCACATTCCCCATTGGTTTTCAGGCACATATCAAATCTTTGATGTCCTATAAACTGGGGAAACTGAGATATCCCTGTTACTTGAGTAGATAATACTATTAATTTAACAGCCTGGACTCTCTGTTTAATATACTTTATAAGGCAATTTACTATACATGGCCTAAATAGCAGTCCTAGAAAAACTAATATTAAAGGTCTTTGTTTTACTAAGGCTAGACTATCTCGAATTATGCCAGAGTAGTTGGTATAAAAACAGCAGTCTTTATTTAAAGTTATACAATCAAAGTAAGATCTATGCTTTATGGATACATTAGTCTTATATGCATGAATTAATACTCAAGATTCTTAGTTCATTTTACAGATTTTGAAACTAAGCTGTTTAAAGTGTTTATAATTGGCTTTTAACAATATGGTACACTAGTAAACAACATTTTATAGCAATTATCTTATGTGAAATCACAAGTAAAAAACAAATTTCTCAATAACAGTGAGTTACTAAATATCTTTATCCAATAGTCGTTATAAAATTTTTAAAAAGCCTAAACACACAAACCTGATTTCTTTGATAGTAGGCGGGTGCATTGTTCTCTTAAAAGAGCTAAGGGAAGGAGGCTTACCTAGTTGTCACTAATTTCTAATTCGAATTTAGTCAGCGTTTCCTTTAAAGTCCTATTTATCCTCTTTTCCTGACCTGAATTCTGTGGTCTATAAGCACAGTGCAATTTCTACTCTATTCCTGGTAATTTTGCTATAATACTTGGCGTTTTATGAATACCTAATCTCGGCACCTATTCTGATAGGCCCTGAAGCTTTTCCTGAGCTTGCTGCAGCTGTAGCTGTTGCATCTGGGCAGCTAATGAAGTGAAAGAGTTTTGCAAGTGCTGGAGCTCTGCCCACAAGCAGATCGCGCCCCAGGGGGGCTTCAGTTCCCGCCAAGGCCACAAAGTGAGGAGGGTGGTCTTTCTCCTCTCAGTACCTGGCAGCCTCCTGGTCTAGCTGTAGAATTCTCACCTCCCACGCGGGAGACCCGGGTTCAATGTGTCCAGCTGTGAGTTGTTCCTGCACTAGCTGATTTGCAGCTGTTAATTTTTCTGAAGTTAATGGCCACTGATCCACCCAAACAGGTCTATTGTCCTTCTAGGATATAGGGTCTGCGTGGGAATAGAAACAGAATCTTCATCCTTGGGGCAACAAGACCCTTCGCCTACATCTTTTTGTAAACCAGTGTCTAAAGAGGCTATACTATGCTTGAATTCTCTTTCCAAATAAGAAGCTCCCTCCCTAAGGACCTCATCAATATCTTCAGTATGACGGTGTACACATAAAAGGTCATTAATACAATTTCAATAAGCAAAGGCAGTCATCGGGACCCTTTCAGGGCCAAATGTCCTATAGTAATCATTAAGCACGTCACCAACACGCCCCCATCATTTTTCATCAATTGTCCTCTCTTGGGGTAGCCAAGGGCAAACATCCTTTAGAAAATTAAAAAACTTGACCAGATCTTTCTTTTTAACTTTGACTCTTCGAGTCTGGAGCGAGTCTTTAAGACCCTCAATAAATCTTTCTTGGACACTGATTTCTTGTCCCATTATGTAAAGGGGAATCAGGGAGTGCAACCCTTACTCTTTGCGCCCGAAGGGAGTCCTAGCAATCGCCTCTGCGTGCTAGAGACACTAAAACCTACTCAATTGTCCTTTCCCTTACACATCCCTAATCCAAGGGGGACGTCCGCGTACCTCCTCCGTGCTTTCCACAAACCGGGTCCTCTTGTGGCGACCGACTGAATCTGGGTTGCGCAGCCACTTTGAGGCGGATGACTTATCATCTCCCTTTCTCGGATCTTCGGACCCCACGTTGGGCGCCAGTTGTCCCGGCCCGCGGGATGATCAACCGAGGCCCTAGAAACCAAGAAAAGAAGGGGGACAAGAGACACAAAGAATGGAGACAAGACAGGCTTTCTGATCAAGTCTCGTTTAGTGGGGGCTCAAGCAGTTACTTATATAAGGTCGGACGTGGGGGAAGGGTTTTTTTTTTTCTGGGAATGCAGGGTTGCCATGGTGACGTAGCTGTAAAATGCAGGGTCGCCATGGTGACCTAGCTGTAAGTTGACTCTTCTCCTTATCTATACTTTCCTAAAAGTGGCTGCAAAGGCTCTTCTCCTTACCTATATTTTCCTGACAGCAGCTATAAAGATTCTTCTCCTTATGTATACTTTCCTGACAGCAGCTGCAAAGGCTCTTCCCCTTACCTATACTTTCCTGACAGCAGCTGTAAAGATTCTTGCTGGACAGCAACTTCAAAGGTTAAAGGTGCAAAGGTTAGAAGCAGGGCCTGGGCTGAGCTCTGGGAAACAACTCGCATCTTTGCTCTCATGCCATTTGTTATTCTTCTGTCCGTAAGCTTTTTCTTACGAACGGCTCCCCACAACCTACATTTTTGTATATCTACATATTTATATTTCTATAGTTTATTATTTAAGAAAACATTTTATTGACGTATATAACACATAGAAAACATATGTACCAAAATTTTTCGCAAATCATCAGTACATTGATGAATTAAAATAGACAAACCTGCATAACTACCACCTACTTCAAGAAATAGATTTATTATTAGGTATTCAATATTTTACACTTTTGTCTGTGTGTATTTTTATTACTTATTATTTTTTAAAAATTACATTTGATATTCAAAGTATATTATTTTCAGGCATATAACATTTATATAATCTACAAAGTGATGCCTCTGATAAATCTAGTTCACACCTGGTAGCATAAATAGTTATTGAAATATTATTAACTATATTCCTTATCCTATACTTTACACTTTTGTGGCTGTTTTGTAACTATCAATATGTACTTTATAATGCCTTCACTTTTCCCACCCAGGCTCTCAAATCCATCCCCAATAAAAATCATGTTTGTTTTCTGTGAGTCTGTTTCTATTTTGATTACTTTATTTTATAGATTCCACATATAAGTGAAATCATATGGCATTTTTCTCTTTCTGATTTATTTCACTTAGCATTATACTCTCTGGGTGAATCCATGTTGTCATAAATGGCAAAATTTTGCATTTTTTATGGCTGAGTAATATTCTATACACACACACACACACACCACTTCCTTTTCATCTACTTGTCTACTGATGGGCAATTAAGTTGCTTCCATATCTTGTAAATAATGCTGCAGTAAATGTAGAGAGACATATATCTTTTCAAAATAGTGTTTTAGATTTCTTTACATAAATACTCAGAAGTAGAATTGCTGGGTCATAAGGTAGAACCATTTTTAATTTTTTGAAGAATCTCCGTATTGTTTTGACAGCCGCTATGCCAGTTTGCAATCCCTCCAACAGTGCACAAGGCTCCTTTTCTATATATCCCCGCCAACACTTGTTCTTTATTCATTTATTGGTAATAGCCATTCTGAGAGGTGTAAGGTGGTATCACATTGTGATTTTGATTTGCATTTCTCTGATAATTAGTGATGCTGAACATCTTTTCATATGTCTATTGGCCGTCTGTATGTTCTCTTCAGAGAAATGTTTATGAAGGGCCTTTGCCCATTTTTGCATTGGATTGTTTGTTTTATCTAAATATTTAAAAAAATTTTCCAATTGCAGTCAGCATATGATATTACATTAGGTTGAGGTGTACAAGATGATGATTAGACATTTACATAATTTACAAAGTGATCACCCTGATAAATCTAGTCACCATCTGACAACATACATAGTTATTACAATATTTTTGAATATATTCCTCATGCTATATTTTACCACTCTGTGACTCTTATGTGACTATCAATTTGTACTTCAAATTTTTTTGTTTCTTGAGGTAGGTGTGTAATGATGTAAACTTCCCTCTTTTACACCTTTCATTGTATTTTAGAAAATGTTATATAATATTGTCATCCTCAGTTGTCTCTATGTACAAAAAGATCTCATCTTTTTTTCTTTTTTGACCCACTTGTTATTTTGTAGCATGTTATTTAATCTCCACAGATTTTTCCCCCATTTATTGCAATTGATTTCCAATCACAAAGCATTGTGGTCAGAGAATATACCTGGTATGATTTCATTTTTCTTAACTTTGTTGAAGCTATTTTTGTGTCCCAATATATGGTCTATCATTGAGAATGTTTTATGTGCTCTTAGAGAAGAATGTATATTCTGGTCTTCTGAGATGAAAAATTCTTTTTTCATTATTTTGTTTTAGTTTTCATTCAACATATAAGTAAAATCATATAGCATTTGTCTTTCTCTTACTCCATTCAGCACAACACCCTCTAATGGTTGAATGGTATATATGTACCAACTCTTCTTTACCCATTCATCCATTGATGTCACCCAGGTTGCTCCCATATCTTGGCTATTGTAAATAATGCTGCAATGAACATATTGTATTCACATGTTTCTTAGAAACTTTTGAGTTCACCTGGATAAATATCCAGAAGTTCCCACTATGTCCTTCTTTGTCTCTTATGATAGCCTTTGGTTTAAAGTCTATTTTGTCTGATATAAGTATTGCTACCCCAGATTTTTTTTTGTTTCCAATTTTACGAAACATTTTTTCATGCCTTTACTTTTAGTCTGTGTGTCTTTCAATCTGAAGTGAATTGCTTGTAGGCAGTATATATAAAGATCTTGTTTTCTTATCCATTCAATTACAGATCATTTGATTGGGGAATTTAATACATTTACACTAAAGTAATTGTTGCTAGATATGTAGTTATTGCCATTTTATTATTCATATTTTTTACCTTTTTCTTCTTATTCTTCTCCTTCACCCCTTTCTCTTCCTTCATCGTCTTTTCTTATCCTTATTTTTCCTTTAACATTTCTTGTAATAGTGGTTTGGTGGTGATGATCTATAACTTGTTCTTGTATGGGAAGCTTTCCATCTTTTCTTCAATTCCAAATGATAGCTTTGCTGGGTAAAGTAATTTTGGTTGTAGGTTCTTGCTTTTTATCACTTTTAATATTTTCTGTCAATCCTTTCTGGTCCACAAAGTTTCTGTTGAGAAATCAGCTGACAGTCTTATGGGTGCTCCCTTATAGATAACTAACTGCTTTTCTATTGTGCTTTTAATATTCTCTTATTGTTCTTAACCTTTGGCATTTGGAATATGGAACAACTTCTGGAATTATTATGATGTCTTCATGTGGTCTCCTTTGGGTTCATTTCACTTGGTACTCTGTGCTTCCTGGGCTTGTATACCTATTTTCTTCACCAGGTTAGGAAAGTTTTCCATCCTTATTTCTTGAGATAGGTTTTCAATGTCTTGCCCTCTTTCTTCTTCTGATAACCCTATGATGCAAATGTTGGTATACTTAATGTTGTCCCAAGGACCCCTTAATCCATTTCCCATTTACCCTGAGGATACTCACTGGTAGCACTTGTGGCAGCAGTGTTTAATCTGAGATAACTCGCAGATTACAGTTTTAACCTTACCACCAAAGTTTTTCATGAAGTATCTTGTTTTTATTATTATTTGTGTATTGTTATAATATATCAATAATCTTTGAAAACAAATGACATCATTTCCATTTATAAAGTATAATAATTCTTGATTGCTAAAAATGTCAAATCCTAGAAAACATAGTATTCCTATGTGTGATGTTAACATTGGCAGTGAGCTTCACCTTTTATTTTCTCAATAGGAAAAGGATTAAACTATCCTAATTTTTCAAAATTCTTTTTTATGTTTCTGTTCTGATATGGTGTTTTCTGCTACCTTATTTTCCAAATCACTGATTCAACCCTCAGCTTTATCAAATCTACTGTTGAGCTCCTCTAATGTAGTCTTCATTTCAATTATTTAATTCTTCACTTATGACTGTTTATTTTTTATGTTTTATATCTCAATTTTTATGATTCCTATATCTTTAAGTTCTCACTGAATTCATTTACTCTTCCCCTAAGTCCTTTGAGCATCTTTATAACCAGTGTTTTGAACTCTGAATTTGATAGATTGCTTGTCTCCATCTTGTTTTGTTCTTTTTCTGAAGCTTTGCTCTGTTCTTTCATTCAGGACAAGTTTTTTTGTCTCCCCATTTTAGCAGCCTCCCTGAATTTCTTTCTATGAATTAGGTAGGGCTTCTATCTCCTGGTCTTAGCAGCATGGCCTTATGTAGAGGTGTCTTGTGGGGCCAAGTGGTGCAGTCTTCTCTGGTCATTTGAGTCAGGTGGTTCAGGTATGCCCCTCATATAGGTTATGTGTGCCCTCCTGTTTTAGTTGAGACTTGGTTGCTTATTTCATGTCAATGGGAGGGATTGACTCTTGAGCTGATTGGATTGGTTGTGGGGACAGTCTGTTGAGGGACTGACCCTACAAAGCAGAATTCATTTATCAGGTCTCTGGTACTTTCCCTGTTTGCCCTTTGAGGATGTCTTCCTTGGATGCAGCCTCAGAAGATGTCTGGCTCAGTCCAAAGCCAGCCACCAGGAATGCTGGACCTGAGGCATCCTGGAATGAGCCCCCCACTGTTCAAGTTTAGCCTCAGCCTGTGTCCTGCCCAGGATAACCTGGAAAGTTTCATCAAGCATTCAGTAGATGGCCAACATCCGTGCTGGGTTCTGAGGTGCTTCAAGAGTCCAAGCCATGAAACAAGGCCAGCTCCCACTGGTGCCAGACTTGAAGCTGCTCAGCAAGAGGTTAGGGGCAGACAGAGGCCAGATGCTGCTTCTTTTGGTTTTGTGAACTTTTGAGGGATTTTAGGAAAGTTCACAGCATGATCCAAGACGAGTTGTTTGAATGAAAAAGCCACTGGAAGAGGCTTGGGTGGGCTTGCAAGTGGAGTGGGGCTGGTTCTCAGGAAACCTCCAGGGTGAGACAACCAGTGTTAGCCATGTTGATGGAGACTCAGATATGGTGGCCACCTTTGTCTGCAAGCCAGAAGTAGGGAAGGCTCAACAACAGCAACAAAACAACAACAACAACAACAACAACAACAACAACAACAACAACAACAAAACAATGGCTTCTGTCAGCACTTCTGTCAGTGAGAAAGCTGCCCCTCCAGCCCAGGCTCTGAAGCCAGACAATTCAGTTCTTTACCTTATGTCCTTGGTATTTTTTAAGCTGCTGCTGCAGT
The DNA here is from genome assembly GCA_030015415.1 of Cynopterus sphinx. Classification (NCBI taxonomy): domain Eukaryota; kingdom Metazoa; phylum Chordata; class Mammalia; order Chiroptera; family Pteropodidae; genus Cynopterus; species Cynopterus sphinx. Next base: position 43,418,390 of record CM057388.1, read on the forward strand.
GCTAGATCTCGTAGAGAGTGATTCTGACAGTGAATAAATCCGAGCACGGATACCTTAAGATGAGTGTCTATGACTCTAGACAGTCTCCTGACTCAGTCACAATATCTGCTGGTTTTCACATCCAGAAGTTATGGAGACTTCTCTTCCCAGCACTGGAACCCTGGCTGGGGTGTTCGCTTTGGGGCCTGGACCCCTCGCTCCTCTGGGATTACCTTTGTAGCTGAGATATCTTTTCTGATTCTCTACTTCAACATGCAGGTGTGAGACCAGCCTGTCCCTTGTTTCTACCCCTCCTACCAGTCTCAAGGTGCCCTCTTCTGTATATACAAGTTGTAGGATTTCTGTGTAGCTAGACTTCAGATGACTCCCAATGAAGGCTATTTTGTAGTTTAGTTATAATTTAGATGTGCTAATGAGAGGAGGCAGGTACAGCATTTACCTACTTTGTCATATTGACCAGAATTCTTTTTGCATTCTTTTAGTGTTAAGTCGTATGAGTTTTTTATACATTTTAACTATTAATCTGTCACTGAATTTATCTTTTGTGAAAATTTTCTCCCATTCAGTATGTTGTCTTTGGATTTGCTGGTGGTTGCTTTTGCTGTGGGAATTTTTTTTTTAATGTGATAAAGTCCCATTTGTTTATTTATTTGTTTCTTGTTTCCCTTGTCTGAGGAGATACATAAAAACTTATACTAAGAGCAATGTCAAAATGTTTACTACCTATGTTTTTTTCCTAAGATTTTATGGTTTAAAAATAGAAATTTTATGGTTTCAAGTTTTACATTTAAGTCTTTAATTCATTTTGAGTTTATTCTTGTATATGGTGTAAGATGGTTATCTAGTTTATTTATTTATTTATTAATTTTGCATCTCTATCCAGTTTTTCAACACCTTTCATTGAATAAACTGTTTTTACCTCATAATATTCTTTCCTCTTTTGTCATAGACTAATTGACCACACAGGTTTATTTCTGGGGTCTCTATCATGTTCTGTTGATCTATTTGTGTGATTTTATGCCAGTATCATGTTGTTATAATTATTAGAGACCTGTAGTATAGATTGCAATCAAGTAGCACGACACCTCCGACTTTCATTTTCCTTGAGATTGCTTTGAGAAAATAATATGAAGCGTCCTCTAAAAATTGAGAATATAATTACTGTATGGCCCTAAAATCCATCTTCGGGTATCTACTCAAAAAATATAAAAACTTTTGCCTGTAAAGTTATATGCACCCTTATGTTCATTGCAGCATTATTCACCACGGCCAATACATAGAAACAATTAAAGTGCCCTTTGATAGATGTTTGGATAAAGAAAATGTGGCACATGTATATAATGGAATATTACTTAGCCATAATAAAAGGTAAAATACTGCCATTTGTGACAACATAGATGAGTCTTGAGATTATTATGCTAAGCAAGATGAGTCAGACTAAAAAGTTGATAACCTTATGATTTTACTCATATATGGGATATAAAACTGAAAGCAATAAGTGAACAAGACAAACAAACAGAAACTCATAGACACAGACAACAATTTGGTGGTTACCAGAGGGAAAGGAAGAAATGGGGGTGGTACGTAACGGTAAAGGGGGCCAAATATAAGGTGATAGAAGATTCACTTTGGGTGGTGAACACACAATGCAATGCACAGATGATATATTATTGAATTGTACACTTGAAACCTATATAATTTTATTCAACAATGTCACTCCAATAAACATAATAAAAAGGATTTTTACTTTATCTTTAACCTTTGGCATTTCAATTATGATGTGTGTTGTTGTGGGTTGCTTTTGGCTCATCTTGCTTTGGACTCTATATTTTCTGGACTTGTATGTCTATTTGCTTCACTGGGTTAAAGAAGTTTGCCATCATTGTTTCTTTAAATAGGTGTTTAAACACTTGCTCTCTCTCACTGCCTTCTGGTATCCCTATGATGAGAATGTTGTTACGCTTCATGGTGTCCCAGAGGTCCCTTAAACTATCCTCATTATTAAAATTCTTCTTTCTTGTTGCTGTTTTGATTGCATGCTTTTCTGTTACCATATCTGCCAAATAGATGATTTGATCCTCTGCTTTATTTAATTTCTGTTATTTTCTTCAGTGTATTATTTATTTATTTATTTATTTATTTATTTATTTATATCTGGCTGTTTCTTTTTATTATTTTTTGTTCATTTTTCTCTTTTAGTTCTAAATTCGTTTGTTGTTGTTGAATTTCTGACTTCATCTATTCTTACCCTAAGTTCATTGAGTATTCTTATAATCAGTGTTTTGCACTTTTTATCTGGTAGATTGCTTGTTTCCATTTTGTTTAGTTCTTTTTCTGGGTTTTTCTCCTGTTCTTTCATTTTGGACATGTTTCTTTTTCTCCTCATTTTGGCTGCCCCTCTATTTGTTTCTATACATTAAGCAGATCTACTGTGTCTCATAATCAGCAGAGTGGCCTTATGCAGAAGGTGTCCTGTGGGGCCCAATGGTGCAGTCCTTCTGATCATCAGAGCCAGGAGCTCCAGGATTGTCTCATATGAGGATAGTATGTTACCTCCTATTGTAGTTGAGCTTTGATTGCTGTTGGGACATCAGTAGGTGGGTTTGACCCTCAGACTGACAGGCTATAATGATTGGCCAGGACCACAGCATGTGAGCCAGATTCATCTCAGTGTGGCTTTGGTTCCTGCTAAGACCACCCTTTGTGTGTGCCATTTATGAAGCTGAGTGGGTGGTGATATGTTGTGTCTAAAGCCAGCTCCTGCATGTGTGTCTTTGGAGCCTCTTGAGAGGAACTCCACTGTAGGCCAAGGTCAGCCACTTTCTGTGCCTGGCCCTAGGCCACCTGGTAGGAGCTACAAATTGATACAAGGTCTGTAGTGCCTCTGTTGGGCCTGGAGTTATGTGGAAGAGGTCACTACCACCAGTGTCAGGTCTGGGTCCAGTCAGCAAGGGGCACAGGGTATGCTAAGGCCAGCTATTGCCTGCCTGGGGTCTGCGGCCCTTTGAGAATTTTAAAGAAAATCTGCAGGACTGTCCAAGGTCAGCTACCTGTTGTTGAAAGTGTCTCAAGCAGTGTGTGATTTGGGTGGGATGAGGTCTTATGGAATCATCAGGGTGGAGGTAACTGTGTTAACCAGGTTAAGGCAGATGCAGATTTGTCACCCATCTGCTCCTGGAGGTTGTGTGTGGGGAGGGCTCAACACAGGAAAGATGATACCCACCTTCTGATAGTGTGGGAGGAGAACACAACACAGAAAAAGTGGAGGCTGTTTCTCCAATCCTCATCATTTAATCACACAATTAAGTTTCTCCTCATATGTCTTTGGCACTATTCGAGTTGCTGTCCCTTCACTAGAGCTTAGGGTGGTGTTTGGAAGTAAGTGAATCTGTACATGGGTCCTTCAGGAGGACACTTGTATTTCCATCAGCCCTGCATTTTGCTTGGATGGAATCCTAGCTGATTTTTCACAGCCAGATGTTGTGGAGTCCTTTTCTAAGCACTGATGGTCCAGGTTTTGGAGCCCAGTTATGGGGCCAAGACTGCTCACTCTTCAAAGCCAACCTCTGCAGCTAAGATATTTCTCCCAGTTCTCAACAACCACATGCAGGTGTGAGACCAGGCTGTTTCTCATCTCCACCCTCCTACTACTAGTCTCAGGGTGGCCTCTTCTGTGCATCCCTAGTTGTAGGACTTCTGTTCAGCTAGACTTCAGGTGATTCCAAATTAAGGATATTCTGTAGTTTGGTAGTAATTTTGATGTGGTTTTGAGAGGAGGCAAGCAGAGTATTTATCTACTTTGCCATCTTGACCCGCAGCCTTATGACACTAAGTTTTGGAGTTGTTTATTACACAGCAATAGTAAGAATGAGTGATTTGGAGGTATCAGTGCAATAAAAATAAATAAAAATAAATAAAATAAAAATAAATAAGTATAAGGTTATAAAGAAAAAATAGCAGTTATTTTGTATGATATTATTGTATAAATATAAAATCCAAAATATATGCAAATAGATAATCGACAGCAGCATTTAAGTTTCTAGACACAAGGTCACTATACAATAATCAATTGTATTTCCATATTGCAGTTAAAAGCATTTTAACTTTTTAAAAGAACATATAAAGGGCTATGAACAGTCTGGACAAAGTAGAAAAACTTGCTCTACCAGATCTCAAGATATTAAAATTGATAGTAATTAAGATAGTACAATATTGGCACAAAGATACACAAATAGGCAAATGGAATATAATAAAAATATCACAGACACCCATGCATTTATGATTACTTGATATTTGACGAAAGTAGCATTGCAAAGCAGTAGAAAAAAATTTTTTTTTCAATTACTAGTGCTATAATTAGATATCTATTTGGAAAAAAATGATACATATCTCAAACCTTACATGTAAATCAGTTCCCTGTGGATTGTAGCTCTTAAAGTAAAAAGCACCACAATAAAGCTTTTACACATAGATACAAGAGAACATCTTCTGGAAAGATTTCTTAAACCACTTACATAAAGCTAAACAACCATAAAGAAAAAGATTCATATATTTATAATACTTAAATATAAGAATGATTATTTATAAGCTGACACTGTTGAAAGAGTAAAAATTGTAGCCTCAGGCTGGAGGAAATTATTTATGACATATATAAAGGACATAAAGCTGCTATTTGGAATAGAGATGAAGAAAGACAAAAAGGAGCAAAATTTCTGAACAAAATAAAACTTCCAAAAGGCAACAAAATATGAATAATTGAATTGACTGCATTGTGTTTAGAGAAAAGACCTCTAGATATCATATCATATGAAGAATGGATAAAGAAACTGGAAATATTAATTTGGAGGAGAGAAGGCCTCCTATTAAAAAGGTTTTCAGAAGAATAGAGATGAGTTTATAACTTTGAATTATTATTATTAAAGAAACAAAAATAAACAATTATCAGCTCAACCTCAGAAAAGTATTTCTAAAGTTTTGAGCTGACCAAAAACAGAATGAGAATGTCTCAGGAACTGTGAGTTGACTCTCTATGGAAGTGTTCATAATCAATGCTTGGAGGACCATTTGATGGTGTTATTATTGTTAGGGTATGGAGGGAGCTAAGGCATTAGATTGACTTCCAAGGCCCTTTTCAGATTTTTAATTCCATAAATAATGGGGTATGTGTGTTTGTGTTTGCATGTAAAAGAGATCTAAAAGCAGGCTTATTTTGGGAAGAAATAATACCTGTACCTCAGCTCTATTATATTTCTTTGTAATAACTTACAGGCTGACTTATTACTCTTCTAGGATCAGTGACACTCAAGAAAATAATGGGACAGAAGATTTTAGAAATAGTTATTGCTCTTATGTGGAATCCTATTGTTCCCTGAGGACTTTTCTTGTTATTGCTCAGGAACAATGCATAAAATGACATTCTATCCCTTTACTGTAATTCCATACAGAGCTGATAAAAATTTTATCTTTAAGTTTTGCTTTTCTGAGCTCAGAGCATTTATTTTCCATGTGTATGTGGTGCCCTCTAGATGCTACAACTATGGACATAATGTCTTGTCTGAGATCCGAGCTCTGGACTTAATACTTCAAAGACAACTTTTGGCACCAAGTTCTAAAATTTCTTCCTGTTGATGCATATCACCATGTAACAGGTAAGAGAGACAGGCTTAGATCTATCTCTTAAGCACAACATTCTGTTATTTAGCCTACTCTATTTCACTGCAAATATTGCCCTTGCTTTTGACACCCAGAGAGAATAATAGTAAGTCTTTTGAAGCACCATATTTTTTTTTCTGTAGACATTTATATGTTAATGTGTTGTTTTTTAATAAAAGAAAAATGTTACATTCCTAGTCTCCCACCTACCAGAGCAGCCAGAAATGAGACCCGGTCATCATTGAATAACATTGTTGGTGGTTCAATTTAACAATCAAGTCTCTTTGAAGATCATTGACAACCCAGTTACATTTGTTTTGGAAAAACTACTCCACAGTGTCTCAAAGTATAAAAATTAAAATGTACCTACCTTCGTATTTAAATATAAATATTAAATAAAAGTGCTATTAAGATTTTATAATTTTATTTTCATATTTAAAATTATTCAACACCAAGTAATTCATTAAATTATAGTTGACAGTGATTTCCCTGCATGTTGCATATGTAAAAAAAATCTAAACTCTAAATTGTTCTTAAATGAAATAAAATTTTTATAAATACTAAATTTAGTATTTAAAGAAGTTGATATGGTAACATTTGGTAAATATTTCATTAAACATTTCTTAATTATGATTCTGTAATATTGTGGGATAAATATTTTTACTTTCTCAAAAGTTTAAAAATAGAAAAAGATTCTTCTGGAAAAGGTAAACTAGGCGATCTGGATAAACCGTCTTGCTAAAGGCAATTTAAGATGTTAGAAGACACTTTACAAAATCTTCTTAGAGTGACTTCAGAAATATAGCAGAGTAAGAGAAGTCCCCAGATCTCTCCCCTTGAAACAACAGTAAGATGAACATCTAAAACTCAACAAAAAACACCCAAACTGCACACCAGAACGTCTGAGTGTGGGATCTGCACATAAGAGCTTCCACAGGTAGAACCCAAGGAGTCAGGAGGTAGACTGGGATAAAGAAAAAAGCTGCCTCTAGCACCTGGAGCTCTCTGCAGGAAGATGGGAATGGGAGGAGTGGGGAGTTTTCTGAACAGCCCTGTCTGAGAAAGCTGTGAGCTCCGTGCAGCTGGTGGTAGTGCCCAGGCATCAGGGCAGAAAGCAGACAAATGGGGACGGCAGAGAAACAACAGTTGATTATTACTAGTTGCAGTTGCAAAACACAAGGTTGAGCTGCAGCCCCCAATCCAGAGGGGCCCTGACCCTATGTACTCCAAGAAAGAACTCACAGAGACCCAAGGGAAATCTGAGCAAACGCTACAGAAACTGTCGACAAAACTGACAGGACTGAGGGTAGCGAGTGTGATTGAATATCTATAGAAAAAAAAAAAAAAAAAAAGGCATTTTTAAAACTTTATTCAAAGCAGGGTTCCAAGAGGCTTAGACACCACCTACTGGAAACCAAAAGAAAACACCTTCTTTGCATCAGGCTAAAGAGAGACCTTTAATAAAGCTTTCCGGAAGAAAAGCAAAATACATTCCATTAATGTCCAGGCAGAAAAATACCTCATTAAACACCGTGAACAAACAAGGTGACAGGGAAGCACAGAAAAAAAATTAAAATCTTCAGAAAATAAACTTAAAGACAGAGAAATATGCTACTTAAATGACAGGGAATTCAGGATGTCACTTTGAACAAACACATTGAGATTCAAAACAATTCATATCAACAATTTCAGAAATTGATAAAACAACTAGATAATCAGAATGAGTTATTGATCAAGAAGACTGAAAAACTAAAAGGGAACCAAACATAACTTCTGGAGACAAAGAGCACACTGAAAGAGATGAGAAATGAAATACCAAGTTTGGGAAGTACAGTGGACAAAATGGAGGAAAGAATCAATGATATCAAAGACAGAAACCTAGAAATAAATCAGAAGGAAGAAGAAAGAAACTGAAGAATGAAAAATAATGAAAGAGAAATACAGAAACTAGCTGATACCATTAGGAGAGAAAACAAGAATAATAAGCATTCTCAAAAGGGAGGAAAAAGAGCAGAGATTAGAAAGCATTTTCAGACAAATAGTTGACAAAAATTTCCGAAATCTAAGGAATGAGGTAGAGCTTGGAATTCAAGAAATCAACAGAACACCCAAATATCTCAACCCAAACAGGCCTTCTGCAAGATACATTGTATTAAAGTTGTGAAAAAACAGTGACAAAGAATTATCAGGTTAATCAAGAAAAAGAAGAGATTAACCCATAAAGGAAAACCCATTAGATTATCATCGGATTTTTCAGCGCAAACCTTACAAACCAAAAAAGAGTGGAATCAAATATTCAAACTATTAAATAAAAGAAACTACAAGACAAGAATAATGTAGCTAGCTAAGCTCTCCTTTAGATATGAAGGAGAAATAAATACATTTCCAGATTTAAAAAAAAAATTGAGGTAACATTCCACTAAGAGGCCTGTATTACAGGAAATATTGAAAGGGGTCACTCACCTGAAATAAAAAGGTATAAAAGAAATATATTTAGGAATAAGGTGACTATCAGGCAAATATAAGCAGAGCTATGCAACCCTTACTAAGAACAGGGCATTATAAGCTTAAACAATAAAAGAAATGTTATAGCAAGATGATAATGCATGTTCAGCATACAAAGGGACAAAATGAGATAATAATGACCGAAAAGGAGAGGATTCAAATCCAAATTCACAAAGGGGAATGGAGATTAGAAATGCACAGAAGAAAATGGATGACTATACACACACACACACACACATACACACACACACACACAGACATATAACTATATATATATAAAACTATATATATATATGTATATATATATGTATATGTGTGTGTATATGTGAAGGATATAGATGATAGATATAGATATAGATGATATAGATTAGATAGAGATAGAGATACAGATAGAGATACAGATAGAGAAAGAGAGATAGAGATAGATAGAGATAGAGATAGATAGAGATAGAGATAGAGATAGAAATAGAGATAGATAGATATATCCTTTACAAATATAGACTCAAAATGAAAGGTGGAAAATGATATTTCAAGCAAATGGCATTCAGAAAATAACAGGAGTAGTGCTACTAATATCAGGTGAAATAAACTTCAAAATAAAAAAAAAAGGTAAGAAAGATACTAAGGCATACTTCATAATGATAAAGGGAATCAAGAACCAAGAAGACATAACATTTATTAATATTTATGCTCCCAGTCAGGGAGCTTTTAAATGAATAAGCAATTACTAACAGAACTCAAGGGAGAAACACACCAAAACACTATTATTGTAGGAGACCTAAATACTCTACTTTTGGATATGGACAGATCATCCAAACGGAAAGTCAAAAAGGAAATATCTTTTTTAAATTACACATGAGACCAACTGTACATAATTGACATTTACAGATATTTTCATCCCAAAACAGCTCATTATACATACTTATCTAGTGCACATGGGTTGACCGTATACTGGGACACAGAGATAGCCTCAACAAATATAAGAGAGTTGAAATCATACCAATCATATTCTCTGATCATTATGCTTTGAAACTAGAGATCAACTACAAAAAGAAATCAGGAAGAACTACAAATAAATTGAGATTTAAGAACATGCTACTGAAGAATAACAAGGTCAGAGAAGAAACAAAAATCAAGAGATACCTAGAATAAAATAATAATTCATAAAACATATCAAATTAGTACAACATATCAAAACTTTTGGGACATGGCAAAAGCATTCATAAGAGGAAAGTTCATATCATTACAAGCCTATCTCCAAAAACAAGAATGAGTCAAAATAAATAACTTAATACTTCATCTTAAAAATAAAAAACCAACTAGAAAAAGAAGAATTAATGAAGCCTAAAGTCATCAGAAGGAAAGAAATAATCAAAATTAGAGCAGAAATAAATAAAACTGAGAACAACAAAAAAAATAGAAAAAATAAATGCAACAAAGACCTGGTTCTTTGAGAAAGTTAATAAAATTGACAAACCCTTAGCTAAAATCACCAAAAAAAAAAAAAAAAAAAAAAAAAAAAGGAAAAGACACAAATAAACAAAATCAGGGATGAGATTGAAAATTATGACAGACACTGCATAAATACAAAAGATCATACAACAATACTGTGAAAAAGTATATGACACTAAATTTAATAACCTAGACGAAATGGTTCGGTACTTAGAAAGATACAACCTTCCTAGACTGAGTCAAAAAGAACTGGAAAATCTAAAAGGCTGATTAATAATATGGAAATTAAAACAATCATTGAAAACTACCAAAAATTAAAAGTCCAGGACCAGATGGCTTCACCAGTGAATTCTACCAAACATTTGATGATTTAATATATATTCTCCTCAAACTCTTTCAAAAAATCTAAGAGGAGGCAAGACTTTTCAACTCATTTCATGAGGCCAATATTACCACAATACCAAAATCTGATAAAGGTAACAAAAAAAAATGAAAACTACGGACCAATATTTTTCTTGATCATAAATCCTAAATATGATACTAGCGAGCCGAATACAGCAACATATTAAAAAGATTAAACACTACGATCAAGTGGGCTTCATTCCATGGACACAGGAATGGCTCAACATACACAAATCGATTAATGTAATACACCACATAAAAATTAAAATATAAGAATAATAAGATCATATCAATAGATGCAAAAAAAAAAAAAACCTTCAACAAGATATAGCATCCATTTATAATCAAAACATTCAACAAAATCAGTATAGAAGGAAAGTACCTTAACATAGTAAAGGCCATCTATGACAAACCCTCAGCCAACATTATACTTAATGGTGAAAAACTATGAACATTTCCTCTAAAATCAGGGACAAGGCAAGGCTGTCCCCTATCGCCACTATTATTCAGTATAAAAGTGGAGGTCCCAGCACATGCAGTCAGGTAAGATTAAGATATAAAAGACATCAAAATAGGAAACGAAGAAGTCAAATTTTCACTATTTGTAGATGACATGATTCTCTACACAGAAAACCCTAAAGACTCCACAAGAATGTTACTAGAAACAATAAGCAAATACAGGAAAGTTTTTGGATACTGAGAAAAAAGAACGATACTGGAGGCATCACTGCCCGACTTCAAATTATACTACAAAGCGACAGTCATCAGAACATCATGGTTTTGGCAGAAAAACAAACAAACAGACCAATGGAACAGAATCAAGAGTCCAGCATAAGCCCATGTGTACATGCGCAAACTATTTTCAACAAGAGGGCCAAAAACATGTAGTGGAGAAATAAATCCTGTTCAATAAAGGGTACTGGGGAAACTGGAAGGCCATCTGCAAAAGAATGAAATGAGACTATTGTCTGTCACCACATGGCAAAATCAACTCAAAAATGAATTAAGGACCTGAATATAAGACCTGAATCGATAAAATGCATAGAAGAAAGAATAGGAACTAATCTCATGGACCTTGTACTTAAAGTGGATTTTATGAATTTGACCTCAAAAGCAAGGAAGGAAAAAAAAAAATAAGTGAATGGGACTACATCAAACTAAAAAGCTTCTGTACAGCAAAAGAAACCATCAACAAGGTAAAGAGACAACCATCCAAATGGGAGAAAATATTTGCAAGCAATGCCTCCAATAAGGGCCCAGTACCCAAAATATACAAAGAACTCAGATAACTCAATAACAATAAAAAAACAAACAATGCAATTGAAAAATGGGCAAAGGACCTGAACAGACACTTCTCCCAACAAAACATACAAATGGTCAAAAAAACATATGAAAAGATGCTCAACATTGCTAGCTATCAGTGAAATGAAAATCAAAACCACAATGAGATACCATCTCACACCTGTTAGAATGGCTATTAACAAGACAAATAATAACATGTGTTGGTGAGGATGTGGACAGAAAAGAAACCTCATACACTGCTGGTGGAATTGCAGATTGGTAAAGCCACTATGGAAAACAGTATGAAGGTTCCTCAAAAGAGGCAGTGATCTACCATATAATTCAACAATCTCACTACTTGATATTTACTCCCAAAGACTTGAAAACATACGTCGGAAAATATATTTGCACATCAATGTTCATGGCAGCATTATTATCAGTGGCCATGACATGGAAGCAATTAAAGTGTCCTACCATAGATGTAGTATATATATGCAATAAAATATTATTCAGCCATAAGGGGCTAAATACTGCCATTTGTGACAACATGGATAAACCTCAAGATAATCATGTTAAATAAAATAATCCAGACAAAAAAATGAAAAACACATAATATCACTTATATGTGGGTTATAATCCTAAAATTAACGAACTAACAGGGCAAAGAAACAGAGGGACATGGATAGTACACTATGTCTACCAGAGGGTAAGGGTCATGGAGGTGGGGAAAGGTAGATGGGATAAAATGGGTCAAATAGGTGGTGATAGAAGGAAATCTAACTAGGGTTGTGGAACACACAATGTAAATATATATATATAAATATATGCCTTACTGTTAGAACGTGCAGCTGAAACCGAATTTCATTAACCAATGTAAACATTAAAAAATTAATTAATAAAATTGATAAAAATACAAATATATAGCTGAATATTAACAGATTTCTTTAACTAATGTCACCATAATAATAACAAATTAATTTTTTTAAATGTGAGAAAAAAATCTTAAAAACATCAAAGTCCTAGACAAGAAAGTCAGGAATTACCATAGCAAGAAAAAGTAATAGATTACAACTTCAAAGAGCTCAGTGATGAATTAGAGCTGCTTTTGCCCAAGAAACCTTTGCTGAACAAGTAAATGAAGGTTCTAGGTAGACATTTTTAGCATTGGGAATGAAGATAACCCACATGGAGTCTCCTAACTCTGAGTGGGATGTGAGAGCATAAACAGTCTCCACTTGAGAAGGGGAAGTGCTGCCCTGAAGAAACAAGTATTGGTTAAAGCAAAGAGGCAGAAAGGACATTCAGAGAAGAGTTTGAAAATATAGGAGAGTTTTCTCATTATAAAATAGAACCTCCAGTGAATACAGTAAAAAATGTTTGGAAGCAGGGAAACATGAAGATTGAAGCCTGATGTAAAATTTTTGAATGGGAGATGTCCTCTTGTTTTCATCCTATGCCACCATCCATGACCCATATCTACCAGAATTTATTAAATTCCTGTATGGCATTCTTTCACGTGAACAGATATCCTCAATTTTGTTGCCTTCTAATACTATCTGTTCACCTATGCTCATGCCTTATACCCCAATTCTAACACCATATATACAGCTCACTGAAATACTCTCTAGCTCAGCAGTTGGCCCACAAATTTAGGACAGGGAACCAAAATATGTATTTTAGATAGTGCTGTGCCCAACCTGACACCATTACCAGTGTGAGTATCTGGTCCATCAAAAAGAATATAGAATACGGAAGTATTTATAAGAACGTACTTGTCACCTTAGAAAAGTATCAAATGTTAGAGACTTATATCAAAAAAATCAGCAAGGAAGGAGAGGGGGAAAAACTCTTGGGACTAGGGTAACATCAGCCACTTCTTCAATGAAATTAACAGTCTTTTCTAGACCACGGCAATACTAGGCCCAAATTTTAACAGTGTGGCAGTAGGTTCAAGTGCCTATCCAGTTTGCCAGAAATTTCATATCTAGAAATTTATTCTGAAGAAATTATTAGAAATGTGGGCAAAACTTTATTGATAAATATATACTTTAGCATTACCTATAATATAGAATAATTGAAAATAATATGTCCAATAACACAGAATAGTTTAAATAACTTTTAGTACATCTACAAAATGGAACCATGAAAAATAATGTTGTAAAATCTTATTATTTAACATGGGATAATTCTTAAAATATTTTTTCTGAGTGAAAAGGGCCATTTACAAAATAGTATGTAAGTTATGATAACTAAAATTTAAAAATATATGTGCTCTCTTTTCCTTTCCTCCAACTTCTTCCAACCCCTCACACTCAACCTCATCTATCTATCTCTGACTAGGCTTAGAAAAGCTTACACCTACATATTAAAAGTGGTTATCTCCAGATATTGGTGGTATAGGTCATTTTTTTCAATATTCGCCAAGTTTTCTGCCCACAGGATGCACTTATTTTATAATTATTTGAAAAATATTAGTATTTGGTTAATAAATAGATTTTCTATGGCAATGGATCATAAATGTTGTTTGAAATTTTTTTGATTCAACTTATTTTAATCAAGTTTTAACTTTTCAAACTATATGAACAAAAGTAATGAACAAACTAAACAAAAAGACTCTGATGCAGAAAACTAACTGGTGATTGCCAGAGGGGAGGAAGGTTGGGAGGCTGAGTGAAAAAGGTGAAGGGATGAAGAAGTACAAGTTAGTAGTTAAACACAGCCACAGGTATTTGAGTATAGCATAGGATATATAGTTAATATTATTGTAATGGCTGAGTGTAGTGCCAGATGGGTGCTAGAGTTATCAGAATGGAGGAGAGGAGATTACTTCATGGTTTGTATAATTGTCTAACATTTAAAAATTTAAAATAAAAAAAATATATGAAAAAATGGTTTTAGGGAACACTCTATGAAGGATTAAAATGAAGCAAAAATGACTGTTTTAGAATATATATTTCATGGATGGTTGAATATAGTAAGGAGCAATTCTAATATAATCTATAATGTTAATTTCTAGGACAAAAACACTGGTAAAGTCCACCACTTCCCCTAGGCATCTCAAGTGCTATTAATAAGGACCAACAGATTTTGTTTATATATCAATTTATTGTAGAAAATTTTTACTTCGATTAATACATATGTATTTAAAAGAAATCAAGTATCAGAAATCATCTTCCCATTTCTCAAAGTTCCAGATAAGGCCCACTGGACTCATTGCTAATCTTGGTATTTAGTTCTCTGGGGATATTTTGTCAATAGATATGTAGAATAAATAGAAAAGTTTTTCTTTCTCTTTAATTTTTCATCAATTCAAAAGACACTATGGGTCCAAACATAATACTTCTTGGCCACTAAGGGCTGAGAGGTTGGCCTATGTTAGTATATGGCAAATTATGTCTATTTTGTAAACCCGACCTGGTGGAAGATTTCCCTGTCATGGTGGCTAGGAAACACAGTAACAGCTAACCTGATGCTGACAATGATGAGGGTGGCTAGATTACCCTGCTGGATCATTTGTATAAAGATTTTGAGTTATGTCTAGAAAAGGTAAGTTTTGGACAGACAGGGAGGGCACAAAAGGGTACTAGTATGTGGTGAAAAGTGAAGAAAAGGACAGTAAGAGCAAAGCCATGAAAATGAGAATAAGTATGGTGACTGCAATGGGGAGTTAACAATGGTTATGCAGGGAAGTTAGTTTAGAGGAGCAATAAGACTGTATGAATAGTGTAGGGCCAGACTATGGTAAGAGCTCCTTAGAAACATAATTTAGGTTTGGTTTAATAATCAGTGGAGAGTTTTCTAAAGTATTTCAGCCTTCGTTGTCTATAGTTCCATATAAAGGTGATGTTTTAGGAAGAAAAATAGCTAGCAATTATTGAATACTTTTTCTGTTCTAGATGGTGTTACAGTGGTGTTTAAGAGGGTGACCTCTGGAGTTGGATGTCTTTAGTCCAGACTCTGGAATTTACTAATTATATGGCTTTAGGAAAATTATTTATTTTCCTGAGTCTCAGTTTCTTCTTCTATAAAACTGATGTAAAAATATCCACCTCTCAAGTGTGTTGTATGTATCATATATATTGGAGAAGGGAGGACCAATGAACAGGGAAGCTAGGAAACTATTACAATTATAGAACCTATAAAAGGTGAAAAAAAACCACTAGAATATATAGGGAGGATAAACTGCATAGAAACAGTAAACAAGTAGGACAGGTGACTGTTCCTCTCTCCACTAATCTTGCAGGTTCTTTGTTTCTGTTTATTCAAAATACCTGGTGATTTGAAATTACTTTGAAGTATTATCAATTGTTTGTTCATTATCAATTGTTTGTTCCTTTCCCTAGATCTACAAATAACCATTTGCTATCTATGCTCACCATTTCAACGTCTCCTGCAACATAGGATCCAAACTCAGTTAAAAAGGACATACAAAACAAAGTGAAAATCCTTAACCATCATACACTGTATTTCCAAAAAAAATTTTTTTTTGGTTTGAAATTTCTTCCTTCACTTTTAAGTTTGACAATCAGTCCTCTTGTGAATTCTCACAGAAGCATGATTCCTATCTTAACAAAAAGCAAAACTCAAAAAGAAATCCAATACTGCAGTTTCTGGCCTTAGGGAAACCTGAAACTTTTTAAAACCTCAGTGGCATTGCTCTGTCGTTCAGTGCCCAATTCCTGCCACCAGCTAACCGTCAGAACAATCACTACATAATAAATATAAGTCTTAAAATGCACAAGGTTTTGAGAGCATGTGCTTTCTCACCAGTGTCTGGATTCAACACAGAGCTTCTTTGTTCAAGGAAGATGTCTTATTTGTATAAACTTCCGAGCAGGAAGTTCTATGCAGAACTTCTAGTCTTTGTGGGAAGAGGCTTTTATTTAACCTAACTAAATTAAATGCTTCCTTTATCCGTTCTTTTATCCTCTCCTTCTTCCTGGGGAGGGAACGGTTAAAAATAAAAGTTTTAACAGATCTCGCGGTGCTATTCGAGATTCCTTATGTAAAAAAAAAAAAAAAAATTAGAAATGATGCAAAGGAGCCTGTGCCTTCCGGGATTTGTGGCTGGGATTGTAGCGCTCCCTTAGAGCCCAGTGAAAGCAGCCAAGGGAGGAGGCAGGGCTCTGGCGACTTCCCCTTCCACCTTCCCCCACCCTCTCTTGTAACTTCTGTTGGGGCTCTAGCTCAATTCCAGCTTTTATTGCAGCCTTTCTCCAGCCATTTGCAGGACGCAGAAAACTGCAGCCGCTGTCACCAGAATGGTGATCCGTGTGTATATTGCATCTTGCTCTGGCTCTACGGCGGTAAGGAGGGTGGGGAGCCCACCTTCGTTGTTTTCCTACACACCAGTCTTCTGCTGCCTCTGAAATGTTAAATTGCAGAAGTTCGTCAGGCAGCTTCTCTTTCAGAAGACTCTCCCACCCACCTACCCCTCCCCCCTTCCTTTTCTTCCCCTCGTTGCATGGATTTCGTTTAAAAAGGAGTTAGAGTTGTTTGCTTTATGACGTTAGGGCCACGTTTCTTCTTTAAAGGAAAAAGAAAGCTACCGAATTGTGGTAGATGAGAGATGGTGGTATTAGGGACAGATGAAAAAGTCAAGTAAAATTACACACCTGTGTGTTTCAAGAGTGGGTCATTTGACATATGTGCTCCAGGTGAGGGGCAGGAGTGCCCATCTGTGAAGGATGTAAAGCATGCTCTAATTGATGACTATTGAGTGGAGGCCTACTGAGCTATTGTGATTATTTTCAGAGAGTAAATCTTCTGTAATTAGAGTTATTTTGGGGGTATGTAGGAGAAGGTGTTTAACTTCAGCCTAAAGAGTCTCTTAGAATAAGACAGAATGGGAGGGGAAGTTGGGATAATGATACAAAGTTGTGGATTAAAAAATATTAATTACATATTGTCCCTCATTTTGACTTTTCCTTCTCTTTCAAAAGATTTTACTTGTAACAGTTCCTAATTGCTTCAAATAAATTGAGAAATGGAAAGGGAAACTAAAGAGTGGCTTCTTGTATAGTGGCAGACTAGAGTTGCTGTTTATTCAAATGACAGCATCTTCTCCCCCCTTCACATGCTATTAATTTATAATAAAAATTTTTCAGCACATATGGGTAGGAAAAGGATCAATTCAAGTGAAAGCTGAGTGTTTAGCTGCGATACATGAAAGTGTCTCTGTTTTGAACAACTCAAGAGAAAATCCAACCATGGCAAGAGCAGATGTATGGTTCAGGCTGTAGGATGTAGGAACATCCTCCCTCTTCTGAACTTTAGAGTAGCAACTTTTCTATGTTTTTGTTTTATTTATTTACTTCTTAAGAGGGTTTGGAGTAGAATTGAAGGCTATGTAAAATCATAAGAACTTTGACCCTTGAACTTTTTTTCAGCCACCACGTGTGGGTGTGTTTAAACAGTTTTGAAATAGAATACTTAACTTTAAATTTTTTTAGAGCAAGTTTAGGTTAAAAAAAGAAAACATTTTATATTGCTCTTGAATTTCACTTTTTGAGTTTCTTGACTTATTAGTTTCTGTATTTATTAATTATGTTATATCAAATTAATATTTGAGTTGCTCGGAGTCTCAGGTCCAATACCATGATTGTAAAAGTTTAAAGAGCAGCTTAATACCCTTAGTTAAACCCCTAATTAGATTGATCTGATCAGGAAGTTAGTTTCACTTTGGGTGATAAGCAGCTTTAACACTGCTATTTATTCTTTGCCTTCTACCCCTCTCCCAGAAGCAGATTCAAGATGAAACTCATTTCAGCATTTTTGTTCAAGTAAGAACGGTACCTCTTCTTTGTTAAGACTTAAGTTTCTAAGAGCCTCAAAAATGACTGCTGTTTCCTAGTATGTCCATTTTTAGACTCCATTTTTGAAAAGTGTGAAAATAGGAAATATTTATGCTATTTGTGTTTTGTTTCAATTTTATGTTCTTATGTGTAATTAGAGATTTGTCTGTTGTTACAGTAATTATGCTTCTAATGAACCTGCTATCTAAATTCTACTGCATTTTGCCAAAATAAATACTTGTTTTATTATAATCTTACAGCACTTTTGAATATTGCTCAAACAGCATTAATTGAGTGTACCTCCAAAAAAGATCACATATACCATAAATGGGGACACTTCGGTTTGCAATACTAAGGGTATTCCTTTAAGATTGATGCTGTGTTGTATTTAAGACATGATTTAGAAATGTCGCGGCAAACATCATAATGGGAACCCAACAATTTCACAAAGTGAAATATTCCTATAAGTGACTAATTGTAGTTCTCTGAATAACATTTAAGAGACAGTTCTTGGTTTTGGATTGATAATCTCTGTTTTCTGACTCTTTCTAATAGTTATCATAAAAATAACCAATATTAGATGTTTTATCAGGCAGGGTAGGATCCTTGAAAATTGAAAGACAGTATTTACTTATTCTCTCATTTTTTTCAAGATGCTCATTCCCTCATAGCCTGATTAAAGAAAAAGTTTTCAAGCTTGTACTTAACTGTACCCCAATATGGAGGAGTAGCACTTGCTTCTCAAAAGTTTAGGAATGAAAGCAAGTATGTTGATTTTTGCAGTGAACTTATTGATAGAAACAATAATAATAAGTGTCAGGTACTATCTAATTTTTTTGTCAATTTCTAGTCCTATGAATTAAGTACTATGATTATCTTTATTTTTAAGGTAAGGAAATAAAGGTTTAGTGATGTTAAAAAGCTTTCTCAAGGTCACACTAGTTAGTCAAAGAGCTTGAATCTAATAGTAGCTTTTTGATTCAAAATAAATATGTGTTTAACCATCAAGAAAAATGTTCTTTCAGTGATGCCTTATAGCTAGGAGGAATGAAAATGTAAATGTCAACATGAGGTGAGAGGTGTGGAAATGAGTAAATCCTTAAATGGAAGAATTGTCTGGGTATAAACATATAGGGTAATAATTAAAAGGAGCTCTTGTAAAAGAGGAAGATAGTTTGTCTAAAGGTGAATGTCAGTCAGTAAGTGAGATAAATGACTATTCACTCAAACCCATGCAGACAGAGATGTGCACTTTAGTAACTGTTCTTTTATAGGTCAAGGTATGAAAATTCAGGTCTTAAAACCATTTCATTTTATCGAAACCATTTAGTGGTAATGCAATTCCCAAGTTGCCTGTCTATAGGAAGCAATTTATGCCTGTTCAGAACTGTTCATGCATGTCTTGACCCACTGTAATGCAGTAGTATACAGAATGATTTTCTTTCTTGAGATTATAACACTCTGTAAGTTCATATTTAATGGAAAAATAATTAGTAAGCAAATTGTATGGCTTAATAAATTTCAATAACTTTTCAATGATTTTCCCTAGCCTTATTAAAATATAATAAACAATTAGTAGCTCATATTTACAATGTACAATTGTACAATGAGTTTTTCAATTATAATTGGCATACAATAATATATTAGTTTCAGTTGTATACCATAATGATTAGAACTCAAGTGATCACCCCACTAAATCTAGTACTCTTCTTCCCCCTTATGTATTTATTACATCGTTGACTATTTCCCTTATGCTATATTTTATATCTCCATGACTATTTTGTTACAAAATATGGTTATATTTCTTAATTCTTTTGCCCTTTTTCACCATATCCCCAATCGCCCTCCTGTCTAGTAGCCTTCAAAATGTTCTCTGTATTTATGAGTTTGTTTCCATTTTTGTTGCAATTATTAAATTTTGTTCTGTAGATTCTGCATGTACATGAAATCATTTGGTATTTGTCTTTCTCTATCAGACTTACTTACTTCATTTAGTGCTATACCCACTAGGCACATCAAGGCAATATCTTTTTCCATCCCTTTCCTTTTAGTCTGTGTGTGTCTTTTAATCTGAAGTGAGTCTCTTGTAGTCAGCATATGTAGGGGTCTTGTTTTCAATCAGCCAACCTATCTTTTGGTTGGAGCACTTATTTTTTTTTTCCATTTGAGATAGTTGTTGATTGATATGTAGCTATTACCATTTTTATTCATGATTTTGATACATGTTTCTTTTTCTTCTTAAACAAGTCCCTTCAACATGTCCTGTAATACTGACTTGGTGTCTATAAATTCCTTTAGCTTATTTTTGTCTGGGAAGTTCTTTATTTGTTCTTTGATTCTAAATAATAGCTTTGCTGGGTAAAGTAGTTTTGGTTGTGGATCCTGGGTTTTCATCACTTTGAATATTTTGTGCCAAGCCCTCTGTCCTGCATAGTTTCTTTTAAGAAATCAACTGCAAGTCTTCTGGGTGCTCCCTTGTAGGTAACTAACTGCTTTTCTCTTGCTGTTTTCAAGATTCTCTCTTTGAATTTAACTTTTGGCACTTTAATTATGATATATCTTGGTGTAGGCCTCTTTGGGTTCATCTTTTTTGGGACTTTCTGAGCTTCCTCGTGTTGTATATCTATTTTCTTGACTATATGAGCGAAGTTTTCCATAATTATTTCTTCAAATAGCTTTTATATTTCTTGTTCTCCCTCTTCTCCTTCAGGTACCCCTATTACATGGGTGATCTTAGACTTTATTTTGTCCCAGAGACTCCTTAAATTATTATTATAGTCTTGGCTTCTTTTTTCTTGCCATTCTGATTAGGTGTCCTTGGCCTTCCCCATTCTCTATATTAGTGTTTTGATCCTATTTTTCATTCACTCTGTTAATTCCCTCTAATATACTCTTCATCTCACATAATGTATTGTTCATTTCTGACTGGTTCCTTTTTATAATTTCCATTTCCATTTTTATGATTTTTCTTCTCTTTGTTGAAGTTCTCACTGAATTCATCTACAGTTCTCCTAAGTTCATTGAACCTCTTAATAACTCTACAGTGTTTTGAACTCTACATCTGTTAGATTGCTTGACTCCATTATTCCTGGATCTATGTTTTGTTCTCTCATATGGTTTGTGTTTCTTTGTATTCCTATTTGGGCTGCCTTTCTGTGTCTGTTTCTATATACTAATGAAAGCTCCTAAGGCTCCCAGTCTTATTAGCATGGCTTTATGAAGTAGGTGTTCAGAGGCACAGTCCTGAGAGGGGCTCAGCAGCAGGCCAATTTTAGTCCCAACCTGTTTCCCTCTGGGGCCACCTGCTAAGATTCAGCAAGCAATCCACAGATGCTGTGCTTATAGTTGCCTCAAGATGCCATTCCAGAAAGCAAGGTCAGCTCTCACCAGTGTGGGTCTTGGAGCTTGCTTAGCAAGTTGCACAGGACTCACCAAGGACACAAGTAGATGTGGCTTGGGTAGGGCCCTGAGTTGGGGGAGGCAGAGTTTCAGGGAATCCTCTGGGTGGAGCAACCTGTGTTATCCAGTTTGATGATGCATCAGCTATGTCAGGGCTGAGTCTGCACAGTGGGAGAAGATGGGCTCCACAGAGGAGCACTGGATACCATCTATACTTCTGTACAGAGTAATTCTACTCTCATTCCTCAGTCCAACATCTCAATGTCCCCTTATACGTCCCTGGTGCCCCCTGTTCATCCAAACCAGCACTGGTGTTCAAAACAAGCAGGTCCATTACCATGAAAGTCTGCTCTCAGACACGGCTCCTTTAAGAGGTGTCAGCAGCTGCGGGCTTGTTGCTACAGCAGCCTCTGGCCCACTTAGCTGCTCAGAATTGTGCTGTCTTGTGTCCTTGCCCCCTCCTACCTCCTCCCTTTGCAGGGTGATTTCTTATTTCTCTCCCTAATTGTAGGGCTTGTTCATCTAGATCCCAAGTGATGCTTGCTGTTTGCTGCATGTTTCTATGACAACTTTGATGTGATCATAAGAGCAGATGAACAAAGCCTCTAGTATCTTTGCCATTTTGCCTTCATTCCTAAAATTCAATAATTTTAAACAAAAATCAACATTGGACTTTGGTCTGTATTGCTGGAGTGATTATAGCTTGCTTTTAACTGGTTTGGGAGTTTTCTTCTCATATTTATTTCCCTCAGATTCATAGAGATCTCCATTTCATTGCCTCTGTGCATTCTAAGTGTGCTTGGTGTACAAATTTTAAGATGATTTCTGAAGCGTTCACTTATGGAATAAGTTTTGTAAGATGAACTCTTTTGGAACTGCTAACACATGAAATAGTTACAGCTTGGATTGTTCATATAACAAATGAAATATATGTAATTTTCTTCTATGTTATGTTTCAGTGCACACATTATAAAAACAAGTGAATAAAATGAACATTTGTGATAACCAGTGCATGAGTTACTAGTCACAGTATTTTCCTCATTTGGATAATGTGGATATAAAATAACAAGCCACAGTTATTTATCTATAAAATTCTCAAGTAATTGCATATTAGATGACAGTATTTTTGCTTCTCTTTCTCTGTATTTATAAATTGAACATTGATTTGATGATTTCTTTGGTCTTTGCTGTAACTTCCAAGGTTTATTTGAATGCTGTTAAAAAGTTATTCCTAAAACACTTAGAAGAGCAAAATCAGAAACTGCCTGTCAGATGACTATTTGGATGTGCATTTTGGGTGCTCTGAACAGTGGAATATAGGTAGCTTTTACATTACAAAGGTAAAAACTCAAGATCAGTGACTTTAGCTTGCCCTCTATTTGATGAGACTGATTTCCTAAATTTCATAGCAATGATGGCAAATTTTTTTGAATAATTTTGCCCACTTTAAAGAGGTTTGAGAACCAGTTATCATTTATGATTCTTGGACATTTCAAAAGGTACTCAAAAGTCAAATGGTTGTAAAGAAGAATGTATTGTGGAAGTTTAGTGAAATATTCATAATCTATTAGGAGAGAAAGATAAAATGAATTCATCTATAGCTCAAAGACTAGTTACTCTTTTGAGAGGAAGAATTTTGATCAATAAACTTGAAAGTCGGTACTCCTCCAGGAGGATATAAAGCCTCAGACACAATCAGGTAGAGTGTTCTAAATCTCTGTAGTTAATCTCTAAATTCTTTTCAAAAATATATATTCATATCTACCTTGAAGCCCACCAAGAGGTCTTTTAAAACCAGTACTTGATTACTTTCTTTAATTCAGACCAAGATTAAACAAACATACATTCAGAGAGAAGGGGCAATTCATTTATAATGGCTGTTTTTAGTAACATGAGAGGCAAAGCTGACTTTTTACATTTAGCCAATGTGGAAGAATTCTAAGAAAGAAATTATTTTTTAGCTGAGTCCCTCATATTTTGGCTTTATTAGTTTGTTTGTAGTTTGTGGATTGCCAGACCATCAGGTAAAAATGGAATATAAGTTTAAGAATATGATGACAAATTCAAAGACTGTATATTTAAAAGCATTCAGTGTCAGTACCACAATATATATATATATATATATATATATATATATATATATATATATATATATATATATATATATTTGTTTTATTACTCTTTCATTAACATGACTAATCAAGATTTTCCTTAATAAAACTGTTTAACGAAGGGCACATTTTTAAATAGCCCTTGTTCCACATGTTGAAATTTTATGTTTTTATTCTCTCCTAAAAAGTATTTTTGTGTGTCTATAGACCAACATAATTAAAAGGTGGCTTTTTATGATTCCATAAATCTTCTAAATTCATCAGCAAGGCAGTACTACTCTAGTCTTTGAGTTCTGTCCCTTTGGTTTAGTCCTTTCAGAAAATAAGACCCTATCAAAGAGTTGGAATGGAAGCAAATATTTTTGCTTAGTGGATCTCGAACAGTGGGTAAAACAAATAGAACTTCACCTTTTATATACCAAAAAATATTCATCTTATTAACTGTTATAACTGTCAAAGAATCCATTCATATAAGGACCACATATGAACTGACCCAGAAAGATTGTAGTCAATCAATTTTCTTTTAGTAAACACTCCATAGAAAGAAATATACAACCTCACTTAGTAATACACTGCAGTACTACTCTCTATTACTTGTTGTCCTAGACACTGGGACTAAGATTGTGGAAATTTGGGTGATCAAGGAAGGTTCTTTTTTTTTTTTTTTTTTTTTTTACCTCTTTCTGTGTTGTGAAGAGGGAGGTCAGATTTTTGAAACCATGGAAGCAATGGAATTAAAGCACTATATTATATGTAGAGATCTACCAGTTATCAATTCAACATATATTTCCTAAATACTGCTGATAAAATATTCAAAAATATTCAGCTCTGTGGGGGACAAATTCTTTGTCCTGAAAGAGCTCACAATCTGCTTTGTTTTGGAAAGTTTAAAATAAGTTTGATGCTTTTTTTTCTCTTCTGCCCCCCTTTTTTTTTAGGAAGCATGCTGGGTATTCTTCATGCCTGTAGATCAGTACAGTCTAAGATCATGCCATAGGGAATATTCTCATATATTGGTAATTTCATGAGACTTGTGATTTATTGAATTTAAATTTATCTTAAAATCTGCATTTTAAACACTTAAAAATCAATAATTCCCTGAAGCCCAAGTACTGAGCATTGTTTATTTATGATAGTTGATGATGTTATTAATTAAGAAAATCATAAGACATGGCTTATATAAGACCTAATGCAATACTTTTAGACATTTTCACTTTCCCAAAAAACATTATGTTGTAAAATTATCAATTATACTGCTTGCTGTTGTAGAGAAAATACAGCTGTGTTAGAACTCTGAATTAAAGGCTATGACTTCTTCATGTTGTTTAATAAGAATATGTTTAGAATCTTTCCCATCATTAGTGTACTAATTAACAAGGAGGCCCTGGATTGGGGAATGCAGACCTTAGGCTAATAGGTTAATCTCTGTGTTTTTCTCCCCTCTGTAAAATAGAAAAATTGGTGTTATCTCTACTTTCTAAAAGTGTTAGATTTTTTAAAATGTGATTAAAAGCAAGTGCTTTGAGTTCCTTTAAAATAAAACAATATTCTCATTAGCAGTCTGAAATACTTTGTTAAAACTGTTAAGGCAAAATGACCTTTCTATTTTTTTTAATAAATTATAATTTTGTGTTTGATTTTAGTAGTTCAAGATTAGTTTACAAGAAACCTTGGGTCCTTGTTTTGAAATCCTAATACTGGCACAGAAGAGAGTACTACCTTATTATTTCTGTTCCATTGAAAATGAATTCTTCTCTTTAGGAGAAATATTGTGGACTATGGTTTGTGTTCTCTCTCTCCCCTCTCTCTTTCTCTGTTTCTTTCCTATGCCCTTGTAAGAATAAGAATGCACAGTGATTGGCAATTAGTTGAATGTGATGTCTTATAACAAAGGTGTTTTCCAGAGAAGATATATTTTACACAGCAAAAAAGGTATTAAGAGAAGGTTAAACAGAACCTTCAACTCTGAAAAACAGGCTGATAATTCTGCTAGTGACATTCAGATTTTCAAATTTGAGTTGTTACATATATAGATTTTTGTATATTTATTATTGTGTTTTGAAAAGAAAATCCTGTGCTATTGAAAATGATCATATTATTTTCATTGGTAATATTTTTATTTTTGAATGATTTCCTCCCAACAATCCATATATTCTGAATCTTTTAGTAGCTCTTATATTTACTTGTAAAATATTAAAAATATCCTCTGGCTATGTTTTCACTATTTCTGGCAAATTTGCATTAAATTTTACTCTCAACACCATCCTAAATTATAAACAAATTTTATGAAACCCTACTGTATATACCTCAAATATTACTTTTAAAAAGTAAAATGTATGAATTAGGAAGATAAGTTGAGGCACAGTGTACGTACTTAATTGAAAACCACATAGTTGGAGGCAACACTGAGAGTGAATCAAGAATAGCTATTGGAACACATTATTTCGGGTCACAATCTGTGAGATTAAGATTGTATTTACTGACTTCATTTTATTAAAAAATCTTATTTTGAGCTTCAGTTATGATTCCACTACATTTTTCTTAAAACTGATTTTTCAACAGTATAATAGAAGGACCACTGATCATCTTTTGTTCAGTCATTTTTTTTGTCAATAGTCTTTGTTCCTTCTTTTACCTCAACTCTAGGGCTGGGAACACAGATTTTTTTTAATTATGGAAACCAAGAGGGGTGTGTTATTATAGTTTCTGCTTGGAGATTGCTGACTTAAAACTGGCTCAACTTCAGTCTTTTCTAAAGAATATAATGGATCTGAGAATGACCTGTCAAATGATTGCATAACTAAGTAAAGCTGTGGCTTCCTCATAAAAGCCTGAGGTAATTTCTGCCACTCACAATAGCAATTCTATTAATTTTATATAATTACGAGTAAGGAAACACTATGATCCTAGTTTGACTGTTTAACCAAAATTATGGGTCACTACCAATTAATGTAAGTAAAGTCAAGGCATCGAAAAGAAGAATGCTGTACCTTTACCTAAGCCTGAGTAGTGAATTATTTTTTTTCTTCTGAAAACAAGTTTTTTTTTTTTTTTTTTTTTTTTTTTTTTAAATATACACCTATATTCAGCTCAGGGTTCTTTTGGATATTCTTTGGTGAAATCTGTGGATTTGTAAACATTAACTGAATTTTTGTTTCTATGGAAATTTTTTTCCCTAATGAATGGGGTCATGTTCATAATGTTAAACTTGATAAATATAAAGGCATGACTTAGGAGTCTCAATATCCATTTGACAATGTGTGTATTTCTGAGAACTACAGGCTAAATCCCAGCTGAATTAAATTGATACTTTATCTTTTATTGGGAGAAAAAGCAACCATTCACTCAATTGTCTCTGAATTTTCTCTCCTCAATCCATTCCACCAAGCATCCCCATAGCAATCTTCCTAAACATACTTTAATCTTCTCCAGAAAACACCTTCAACCTAAGCGTCTTTTTGTTACCCATTAACATCTTGTGAATATTTTTATATCACTACATATTATATTGTAATTTTGTGTTTATATCTGTCTTCCCTACTAGACTCTCAACTCCTTGGGCTCTGGAACTTTGTTTTGTTTATCTCTGTTGTATTCTCAGACTGTAGCACAGTGCCCAGTCCTCAGAAAGTATGTAATAAATACATTTTTATGGAATTAGGAGATGCATGAATAAAACACTTGATTTATCCTAGACAATAGTACCTGTGAACTCATGGATTTAGTGTGCTAATTACGTATTTTTTCTATTAAATAAACATTTTTATTTATGTACTAAAAGCCATCAGTGAAGAGCACTGCACCAGAGGAACGCTTTGTTCCAAATATCTGGACTTAACTACTTTCTGCATGTGCCAGGTATATCCTGTGCCTTTGTTCCCAAGTGTTTCTTTTACCTGAGTTATCCTTCTCCCATTCCACAGGCCTTGGTTGTATCTATTTTTTTTATCCTTACTTGCTAATGAAGTTTGTCTTGGCTACTTTAGGTAGTTCTCTATACCTCTAAACTCATTTGACACTTATTTTCTATATGTTTTTGAAGGATGCTAATCATATAGTCAGTTGTCTTTTGTGACTATGTTATTTTATTTATTTATTTTTATAACGTTATTTGGGGGTAACATTGGTTAATACAATTCTATAATTTTCAGGTGTACATTATAATTTGACATCTATATTCTATTGTGTGTTTACCACCAAAAGTCCAGTTTCCTTCAGCTACCATAATTTGATTCCCTTTACCCATGTCACCCTCCCTCTCCCCCCTATATTTGACCCCCTTTACCCTGTCTACCTCCCCTCTCCTTCCCCACCCCTTACCCTGTCTACCTCCCCTCTCCTTCCCCACCCCTTACCCTCTGGTAACCACTAGTCCATTGTCCAGATCCACGAGTCTCTGTTTGTCCTGTTCATTCATGGCTTTTAGGTTTATCTCTAACATATAAGTGATATATGATTTTCAACTTCTGTCTGGCTTATTTCATTTAGCATGATTATCATGAAGTCCATCTGTGTTGTCACCAATGGCAGTATTTCATGTCTTCTTATGGCTGAATAATATTCCATTGTATATATGTGCCACTGCTTCTTTATCCAATCAACTATTGTAGGACACTTCCATTGCTTCTATGACCTGGCCACTGTAAATAATGCTGCTATGAACATCAGTGTGCAAATATCTTTTTGGATATGAGTTTTCAAGTCTTTGGGGTAAATACCCAGTAGAGGGATTGCTGGATTATATGGTAGATCAATTCTTCATTTTTTGAGTAATGTTCATAATGTTTTCCATAGTGGCTGAATCAGTTTGCAGTCCCACCGGCAGTGTATGAGGCTGCCTTTTTCTCCACATCCTCTCCGCCATTTCTTATTACTTGTCCTGTTAATTATAGCTATTCTAACAGGTGTGAGATGGTATCTCATTGTGGTTTTGATTTGCATTTCCCTAACAGCTGTGGATGTTGAGCATTTTTTTATACATTTGTTGGCTATTTGTATGTCCTCTAGGGAGAAGTGTCTCTTCAGGTCCTCCACCTATTTATTGATTCGATCTTTTGTTTTTTTGTTGTTATTGAGTCATATGAGTTCTTTGTATATTTTGGATATTAGGCCCTTATTGAAGATGCTGCTTGAAAATATATTTTCCTATTTGGATGGTTGTCTCTTTACCTTGTTGATGGTTCCTTTTGCTGAGCAGAAGCTTTTTAGTTTGATGTGGTCCTATTCATTTATTTTTTGTTTTCACTTCCCTTGCCTTTGAGGTTAAATTCATAAAATCCTCTTTAAGTCTAAAGCCTTTGAGTTTAGTTCCTTTGTTTTCTCCAGTGCATTTTATTGTTTCAGGTCTTATATTCAGGTCATTAATACATTTTGAGTTAATTTTGGTGTGTAGTGATAGACAATAGTATAGTTTCATTCTTTTGCAGGTGGTTTTTCAGTTTTCCCAGCACCATTTATTGAAGAGGCTTTTCTTTGTGCCCTCTATGTTTTTGGCTTCTTTTTTTTGGTCAAAAATTATGTGCCCATATAAATATGGGTTTACTTCTGGACTTTTGGTTCTGTTCTACTGGTCTGTGTGTCTGTTTTTCTGCCAAATAACATGCCATTTTGATTAATCATTTTGTAGTATAATTTGAAGTCAGAGTGATACCTCCAGCCTTATTCTTTTTTCTCAGTATGTCTTTGGCATTTTGGGGTCTTTTTGTGCTTCCATACAAATCTGATAATTTTTGTCCTATTTCTTTAAAAAATGCCAATGAGATTTTGATGGAGATTGCATTCAATCTATGTAATGCTTTAGGTAATATGGTCATTTTAACTATGTTGATTCTTCCACCCAAGAACATGGGTCGATTTCTTTGTATCTTCTTTGATTTCTTTTACTAGGATCTTTTTGTTTTCATTATATAGGTCCTTCATATGTTTTGTTAAATTTATTCCTAGGTATTTTATTCTTTTCGTTGCAATAGCAAAAGGAATCATTTTTTCCACTTCTCTTTTGATGATTCATTATTAGAGTATGGGAACACTATGAATTTTTGAACATTGATTTTGTATCCAGAAACGTTATTGTATTTCCTTTTTGTTTCTAGTAGTGTTCTTGTGAAGTCTTTAGAGTTTTCTATATAGAGAATCATGTCATCTGCAAATAGTGAACTTCAACTTCTTCGTTTCTTATTTGTATGCCTTTTATACCTTTCTCTTGTCTGTTTGCACTTGCTAGCCCCTTCAGTGTTATACTGAATAACAGTGATGATAGTGAACAGTCTTGCTTTGTTCCTGATTTATAGGGAAAATTTTTATTTTCACTATTAAGTATAATGTGGCTGAGGGTTTGTCATATAAGGCCTTTATTATGTTAAGGTACTTTTCTTCTATATCAATTTTGTTAAGTGTTTTGATTATAAATGTATGCTGTATCTTGTCGAACTTTTATGCTTCTATTGATATGAACATATGATTCATATTTAAAAAAATGTTTATGTGGTGTATCAAATTAAGCATTTTGCGTATATTGAACCATCCCTGTCCCCTGAGATGAAGCCCACTTGATGGTGGTGTATAATCTTTTGAATATGTTGCTGTACTGAGTTCACTAGTATCTTATTTAGGACTTTTGTATTTTTGCTTATGGGAGATATTGGTCTATAGATTTCTTTTTGTGTGTGTTATCTTTACCAGATTTTTGTATTAGAGTAATATTGGCCTCATAAAATAAATTGGGGAGTATTGCCTCCCCTTCTATTTTTTTGAAGAGTTTGAGGAGAATAGATATTAAATCTTTGAATGTTTGGTAGAATTCACTGGTGAAGCCATCTGGTCCTGGACTTTACTTTTTGGTTGGTTTTTGATGATTGTTTCAATTTCCATACTACTGATCAGTCTATTTAGATTTTCCAAATCTTCTTGATTCAGTATAGGAAGATTGTATCTTTCTAAGTACTTAACCATTTCTTCTAGGTAACTAAATTTGGTGTTGTATAATTTTTCATAGTATTCTTGCATGATCCTTTGTATTTCTGTGATGTCAGTCATAATTTTTCCCTTTTCATCCCTGATGTTGTTTATTTGTTTTCTTTCTCTTTTTTCTTTACTAAGTCTAGCCAGGGCATTGTCAATTTTATTAACTTTCTCAAAGAATCAGTTCTTTGTCATATTTATTTTCTCTATATTTTTTGTTTCCAATTTCATTTATTTCTGCTCTAATTTTGGTCATTCCTTTCTGTTTACTTTAGCTTCATTTGTACTTCCTTTTCTAGTGTTCTTTTTTTAAAGATTAAATATCAGATTGTTTATTTGGGCTCGTTCTTGTTTTTAGAGATAGGACTTTAATGATATGAACTTTCTTTTTATGATCTCTTTGCCATTTCCCAAAAGTTTTGATATGTTATACTATCATTATTATTTATTTCTATGTATCTCTTCATCTCTCCTTGTATTTATTCTCTGACTCAGGCATTCTTCAGTAGCATGTTGTTTAATCTCCATGTATTTATGTTGACTTCCTGATTTCTTTTTGCAGTTGATCTCCAGTTTCAAACATTATGAGCAGAGAATATAGTTGGTATGGTTTTGACCCTCTCATAATTTTGAGGCTATCTCTGTGTCCCAATATGTGATTGACTCTTGAGAATGTTCCATGTGCACTAAAGAAGAATGTAGAAGCAGCTCTTTTGGGATGGCTCTGTAAACAATGTCAGTTATGTCCAGTTTATCTAATGTGTCATTTACAGATGTTATTTCCTTAGTGATTTTCTGTTTGGATCATCTGTCTATATTCAACAGTGGAGTATTTAGGTCCCCTACTACAATAGTGTTTTGGTCTGTTTCTTCCTTTAGTTCTATTAGTAATTGCTTTACATATTTCAGAGCTCCCTCATTGGGAGCGTAGAGTCATGTGTTATGTCTTCTTAGTGCATGATTCCCTTTATCATTATGAAGTGTCTTTCAGTATAGTTCTTTACCTTTTTTTTTATTTTGAAATCTATTTCTTCTGATATTAGTACCACTACTCCTGCTTTTCTCAGAATACCATTTGGTTGAAATATCATTTTGCACCCTTTAACTTTGAGTCTGTATTTGTCTTTGGAGCTGAGATGTATCTCCTGGAGGCCGCATATGGTTCTGTTTTTTTTTTTTTTTGTTTGTTTGTTTGTTTGTTTTTTATCTATTCTGCAAATCTATCCCATTTTTATTGTTGAGTTTAGTCCATTTGCAGTTAGAGTGATTATTGAAATATGAGGTCTTTTTATAGCCATTTTATCTTTTTGTTTTCTAGCAACTCAGCATTTACATTTCTTTCTTGTTTTTGTGTTTCTGTTTTCTTTATTTTGTTTGGCTTTTGTGGATTTTATCTCTGGTTCTTGTTTTATGTTATATACTTCAGTTCTGAATCTTTGGTGTGTAGTTACCATTATGAATATGAAAATGATAGTTATATACAGTCGTCCATTTTCTTCTGCGTGTGCCTTATTTCCACTCCTCTTTGTGAATTTCTATTAGAATCCTCTCCTTTTCAGTCATTATTTTCTCAATTTGTCCATGTGTATGCTAAACGTGCATTACTATCTTGCTATAACAATTCTCTTATTATTATTTAAGCTTAAAAATGCCCTGTTCTTAGTAAGGGTTGCACCACTCCTCTGCTAATATTTGCCTGATAGTGATTCTACTCCTAATTATGTTTTTTTTTTTTTTTCATTTTGTTTTAGGTGAGCTGACCCCTTTCTGCATTTCCTGTAGTGTAGATTTTGTAGTGGAGAATTCCCTCAATTTTTGTATGTCTGGAAAGCACTTTATTTTTCCCATATATCTAAAGGAGAGCTTTGCTGGATACATTATTCTAGGCTGGTAGTTCTTTTCACTTAATAATTTCAATATTTGATTGCATTTCTTTCTGGCTTGTAGGGTCTGTGCTGAAAACTCTGATGATAATCTAATGAGTTTTCCTTTATAAGTTACCATTTTTTTCTCACTGATTGCCCTGAGATTTCTATCTTTGTCATTGATTTTTGATGACTTTAATACAATGTGTCTTGATGAAGACCTTTTTTAGTTGAGATAATTGGGTGTTCTGTTGACTTCTTGAATTTCAAACTCCAGCTCATTCCTTAGATTTGGGAAATTCTTATCCACTCTTTGTCTGAAAATGGTTTCTAGTTCCTGCTCCTTTTCCTCGCCTTTGATAATGCACAGTATTCTTATGTTTTCTCTGATGGTACCAGCTAATTCTTGCATTTCTCTCTCATTATTTTTCATTCTTCAGTTTGTCTCTTCTTCCTTCTGATTTATTTCTAGATCTCTGTCTTTGAAATAACTGACCCTTCCTCCATTTGGTTGACTCTATTTTCCAAGATTGCTATTTCATTTTTCAACTCTTGCAGTGTCTTTTTAATCTCCATAAGATCTATTCTGTTCTTTTTGAAGGTCTACATTTCCTTGATCTGCTTATCTAGTTGTTTTTTCAATTTCTGAAATTGTTGAAATGACTCATTTTGCAATGTACTGAATTTTTTCAGTAGGACTATCCTGAATTTTCTGTCATTTAAGTCACATGTTTTATGTTTGTAAGCTTATTTTCTGGAGATTTTCCTCTTTTCTTCTGAGATGCCTTGTTATAGTGTTTAATGGACTATTTCTATGTCTGGGAACTAATGGAAGTGTATTCTGCTTCCATTAAGGTTTATTATATAAAGGTCTCTATTGTGCTGCAAAGAAGGTGCTTTTCTTTAAGTTTCCAGTAGGTGGCGTCTAAGTCTCTTGGATCTCTGCTTTATATCAAGCATAATAATGCTTTTTAAATTTTCTTATAGATATTTAATCACACTCGCTACCCTTGGTTTCAGTCTCTCTCAGTTTCAGCAACAGTCTCAGCAGCATTTGCTCAGATTCCCCTGGGACTCTGCAGTTATTGGTCTTAGAGGGTATGGGGGAATGGACCCTCTAGGTTGTGAGTTGGGAGCTGTGGCTCAGCCTTGGTTTTGTAACAAGGCTGGAAAAATCAGCTGTTGTTTCTCTGCAGTCCCATCCTACTTCTCTGCCTTCTGCCCTGATGACTGGGCCCTGCTGTCACCTGATTGGAACTCATAGCACTTGTAGGCAGGCCTGTTCAGGGAAGTCACCACACCTTCTCCCCTCCCTCTCCTCTTGCAAGGTGTTCCAGAGGCTTTGAGAGGTAACTTCAGTCTCAGCAACGTTTGCTCAGATTCCCCTGGGGCTCTGCAGTTTTCTATCTTGGAAAGTATGGGGGTAGGGTCCCTCTGGGGTGGTTGTTGAGAGGTGCAGCTCAGCTTTGGTTTTGTTTTTCTGCCGTACTGCTTCTCTGCCTTCAGCCCTGATGATTGGGCTCTGCTGTCAGCCAGCCGTGGGGAGCTCACAACTTTCCCAGATAGGGCTGTTTAGGGAATCACTTGTCCTTCTCCCCTCCTCCTGCAGGGAACTCCAGGGACTACAAGAGGCAGCTTCTTTATTTCTCCCAGACCACTGCCCAACACCCTAGGTTCTGACATGTGGTAGCTCTTATGTGCAGATTCTATGCTCAAATGTGCTGGTGTGCAGTTTGGGTGTTTTTTGTTCAGTTTTAGATGTTCAGCTTATTGATCTTTTAAGGGGAGAGAGATCTGAGAACATCTCTCATTCTGCCATGTTTACCAGAATCCCTATGACTATGTTTTGATCACTTCATTAAACTCTTTGAAGATAAGAACTATATGATATATCTCTACATTCCTTAGCCCAGAAGAGATGTTCAGTAAATGCTTGTTGATCAGTTTCTTTACTTTTCTTTACAATATTGCTGCCTTAATAAAATAAGCCACATTAGTGTAAGATTTTATGTGGAAGGAGTTGTATGTATTGGCAAAGTCTAAATCTAGATCTATAAAATATTCTTGGTGAACTTGAACTATAGTCCTATGTATCCAACTTTTTATTCAGTGCAAATGTCCTTTTATACAGCCTTTTATGTATTGACCTCCATTGATACTTGTAGTAATTCTTCAGATAGTTTGTCCCATTGTTAGACAAATATTGTTAATGTCTACTATTAAAAGCTTCTACTATTAACTATTACATTAGTATATACAACTTCTAGTAATTCTACAAATAGATTGTTTCATTATTAGATAACTCTAGTTATTAAAAAGAATTTTAAATTAAGCCAAAATGTGGTTCATTCAAACCTCTTCCCTTTGGTCTGATTTTGTATTTGGAAGTAAATCTTCTCCTTAATATCAGAGCCCTTTACATAAGATGACCTCTGTCATGTCTCCCTGCAGTTTTTGGAAAGGGGTTTTTTAATATCTTTCTCCAGCTAAGCATTCCTAATTCTCTCAAACATTCCATATTTTGCATATATTTTATGTCTTTTATCATCCTGGTTGCTACCTTCTAATTTAAACCTCACTAATTATTTAACAAATTTTTAATCCTGAAACCTTTAGCAATGATATTCATGTTGTCTGTAAATATACTTTTAAAATTCAGATAAATTCAATAAATTTGAATAAAAGCATGTTAAGACAAATTGTACGTTCAGATTGACCTTGTGAATGTGAGTTACAATTAAGTGGAAAAGTGATTTTCAAATCCATATTTTCTGTTAGGATAAACTGAGGAAGGGCATTTTGTGATCCTTGGACTACTCTGTCTATATTAACTGGATGAATTCATTGGGTAAATTTACACAGGTGAATGAATACCTGTGTACAATCACAGTGGAATTATTATTGGGGTTAGAGCCAGTTGTGGTAGACAGAGTAATGGTCTCCCAAAGATGTCCACCTCTTAATCCCTGGAACCAGTGACTATGTTACCTTACATGATAAAAGGAATTTTGAGGGTGTAGTTAAATTAAACATCTTGAGATAGGAGATTATCTTGGATTATCCTGGAGGGACTGATATCATTAAAAGTTTTTTTTTTTTTTTTTAAGTGAAAGATGGAGAAAAGAGAATCAGTGTCAGATTGATGTCATATGAGAAAAATTTCACAAAAATTTCTGGCTTGAAGGTGGAGAAAAGAACCATGAGCCAAGAAATGTGAACAACCTTTAGAAACTAGACAAAAATGACAAAATGGATTCTTCCTCAATGGAGCCTCCAGAAAAGAATGTAGTCCTGCCAATACATTCATTTTAGCCTAATGAGACATGTTGGACTTCTGATCTCTAGAAATTTAAGAGAATAAATTTGTGTAAGTTTAAACCACTAAATTTGTGGTAATTTGTTATGGAAACTAATAGACCAATGTTCATGTTAATAGTCTCAGTTTCCCTTGACATAATATAGATAATTAAAATAAGAGATTCTGGAATATTGCCCATAATGAAAAGGCAAGATAAGATTCTTATATGGAACAATTGAGCATTTTCCCAGTGACTTCATTTTGCAATTGTCTATAAAAGGCTGTGATTAGTAATGCCCTGGAATATCTAATCTGGCATCATGGAACTGTACCTGTCTGCTTATTTTGTTGAGAAAGATACATCACTCTGGGTACAGTCAAAATTTTGTGAATTGTTCATATAACTTAATCTCCATATAAACACTTTTGAGTATATAATATAGATTTAGAGACAGCTTAGCAGAAGGAATCACACACAGGCTTATTTTAAAATCTAATCCCAGAGTTTTTCTGTCTCAAGAAAGATTTTAAGCAAGTTTCCCTGCTTTTCTATGCCTAAAATCTTTGTGAATAAACAACTGTGTCACATCTCTCATATTAAAGGCAATTAACATATCATATAATTTTCTTATTAGTTATTTTCAATGCTTTATGAGGATGATAAGCAATTGGATATTTAATTTACTTGAAGGTTGTTAAGCATCAGTGAATGACAGTAATCTAAGGTATGATGATATTAAATTACTAGTCCTGGCATTAGAGAAGTAGTAGTAGAGTGAGGATTAGAATTTTGCTGGTTTCAATGAGGACTATTTTTAGATTATACTGTATTTCACTATAATAAGTATATCTAATCTAGGTGGTGATTTATATCATTCATGGTTATAAGTTTGGATCTGAAAGGAACTTTTATTTCATCTTGTCTAAACTCATTTCATGTATAAAACAGTTTCAGAATGATAAAGGAACTTGATCAAAGTTACACAAGTCACTAGTGAGACCACTGGGAGAAAGATACAGTTTTGCATAAATTGCTGTTATCAAAACTAGATCTTCCTAATTAAGATGGTATCTCTAGAATTAATTTATCTATAGAGGTAAATATTTGGGGGGTGGGTGGGATGGAGTGAGGCAGGGATAAGGAGTTATCTAGTTTATCTAGATTTTTTCATTTGAAATACTTGAACTCACAAGATAATTGCTAGCCATCCCTTTCACTTATGGGTCTATAGCTTGTCATTCACTATACATCTTGGTCTACTGATAGCCACTTGAAGCTAGAATTTATCAAATTTTTAAAACTATGAAAATGTTTGCTGTGTTGCAAATTAAGTCTAAATACTTCTTTATCTATATTATCCCTCTTATATGTTTTTCAGAAAACACTTTTATTTTAAATTACAACATTGATAATTTGTTTTAACAATGTGTAAGGGAAAGAAAGGGAGGGAAGGAATGACAGGGAGAGGGAATGAGGAAGGAAGGCAGAGAGATGGAGACAGAGACAGAGACAGACAGAGACAGAATGAGTTATTTATTTTGCAAGAATCCCACTCACATAGAAAACCAATAACAAACCACAGCAACCATATAGCCATGGGCATGTCATCCTTGGCATAGTGGATGAGACATGAGTGTGCCTGGGTTCAGTTTCATTCCTGATGTAAGCTGAATAACCCCCAAAGATATCCAGGTCCTAATCTCTGGAACCTGTGAATGTTACCTTATATGGCGAAACAGACTTTGCTGATATAATTAAGTTTAGGATCTTGAGTTAGGGTGATTATCCTGGATAAAAAGGTGAACCATACATATAATTACAAAGGTCCTTATAATAGAAAGGCAGAAGAGGATTTAATTACAGAAGTGGAAGTAGGGGATGCAATGATGGAAATAAGAGGTTGGAGTGATGCAAAGAAGGGGTCATGAGCCAACAAATGCAGGTGGCTTCTAGAAACTAGAAGAAGCAAGGAAAATGGAATCCCCCCTAGAGCCCTCAAAAGGAACCAGTCCTGCCACCAACTTGATTTTAGTTCCATGAGACTAATTTCAAACTCTGACCTCCAGAACTGTAATAAATCTGTGTCATTTTAAGCCACTAAAATGTGGTAATTTGTTATTGTGACAATAGAAGACTGATACAATCACTGGCTCTGCTATTGGACAATTTGCTTACCTCTGTCACTGCTTTTGTTCTTCTTAGTTAAAGTTAATTTAACATTGCCTGTATTAAGATCTCTCAAGCCTGTCCTGAGTGAATTTGTAAAGTTGTACCCAAAATAAATGCTTTGAGATTTTCACAAGTGATAATCATTGTACAAAATGGAGGACCAAAGGCCAAATATTGAGTAGTTACTAGACCCTACATCAGTTAAAAATATGGTGCAAATTGTACTTCATGGATTTAAAAGTGCCACATTTTATTTTGATCTGAAGGAGATGGCCATAACCATTGCTAGAGCAATCAATTACTCTCTCATTTATGAGTTCCATTTTGTTTTTCTACTTAGAAATAACTAAAATGTTACCTTTTGTATATTTTCCACCAGCACCATATGCCCTTACTCTGTTGGGTATATTTCATAACAGAGAAACTGTTTCATCGCTTGCAAAACCCTTGAGATTTGAGTTTATGTGAAGAATGCACAATAATTCTTGAACATACTATCATATGGGACTGTTGACTGCTTCCTAGCCTAAAAGAAACCAGGTGTCTTATGTTTTTCATTTTTGCTTTAGAAATGACATTTATTTTTTTGCTTGCTGTCTTGATAAGTGTCTAAAAGGTACAATGATTTCATTTTCTTTTTAAGATTTAAGTAATAATAACGTTTTACTTGGAAATGCTCTTTTGATCATGGAATTAATTGTTTTTAAGTTCTCCTGTATATGCTTTAAATAACCCAAGACTGGGCTGAGTACAATGAATGGTGAACTAATTCCTGGAGCATTCATCCACATGATAACATACTTCACTCATTTCTTGGATTTCTGTACTCTCTAGCAATTTACAGAAGTTATTACAAAATAAACTGTGATCATATAGCTTCATATTCTCTCACCTGTTTCACCAAGCAGACAATTTAGATTAGGGCTCTAGAAAAAAACTATGACAACGATTGTACATAAATACATATAGACCTTTTCTAATGATAGTTAATATTAATGTGTTTACAAGGAAAACATTCCATTTTAACCCATTGTATAAGTTAATCCATTTTACTTTGTTCATATGGTTTGGGTATATACTCTAAATTCTTTTTTCTCTCAACAAAATAACACTAAGTGTGACACAAGAGCTACAGTTTGTGAGTTACATATAGGATTTAGAGATTTTAAAATGAGCTATTACTGAAGTTTGGATGTCCTGAGTGGCCTTTGTGGAATGATGTTCCTGTTTTGAAGAGAACATAGATAACTGGGTAACTCTTTTTAAATGAAATCTGTGATGCATATTCATCTCTGCTACCTAGAATTCACTTCCAGAGGCTATGGAGGAGGTGTAAAGGATGAAGTAAAACAGGGTTACCAGTAATGAGGAAGTTTCTAGACATGTGGCATGGTGGAAAGTCCACTAGATTTGGAGTAGGAAATTCAGAGGTGAGTTTTAGTTGCACCATTCATAGTTATGTTATAGGTCTCTTAATTTCTGTGAACCTCAGTAACTTCAACTAGAAAATGAGTATACTAATATTTGTCCTTCCTATTCCATGAGGTTGTTGTAATGAATAACTATATATTTATTCATTTATTCATTCATTGTATATTTTAAACATTTTCTATGTGCTTGGCTCTGTGCTAGACCCTGGGAATTTAGCAGTGAACAAGAATGACACAGTCCCTAATTTCATTAAATTTAATTCTGATGAAAAATGCAGATATTAAATAATCATAAATAACTTTATAATTACAACTTGTGATTTGTGCCATGAAGGAAGAAGAGTGTTTAGTATGACAGCATAACAGGAGGCTCACTTTAGATGGTATGGTCATGGAAGGTCCCACTGTGGAGGTGATAATTAATCTTAATCTGAAGGAAAGAAGGAATAACCGAGTAGATGACATGCAAGAAAATGAATATTTCAGGCAGAGGAATAATAATGGCAGAGAGTTAGAGGAAGAAAATGAGCTTGACATATATGAGGAATATAGATGATCCCTGATGGGCCAGACCAAATTGAATCATTTGAGATAAAATCGAAGTAGAAGTCAGGAGCAAGAACAGATAGTGCATTGAGAGCACAATGGCAAACTTTATAAAGTCTAAAATTCCCCAGAAGTTTAATGCGGTGATATTATTGGTACTACTGTTATAACATAACATCCCTGAGTTATTTCATCCCTGTAATGTATGGTTCTAACTGACTCTTGATGCATGAATATAAGCCTGTGTATTCCTTTATTTGTATTTTGACTCTGAGCCAAGTGGGATGAAAGCTGGGTTTCCCTCACTTCCGTAAGACTGAAAGTATGCTTCTGCAGGTCCTTTCCCCAAAATTAGATTATTGGTCCTTTGGAATTCCTAATTAGGTCATAGTAGGTTGAAGAGTTTTAGCTGTTTGTACTTGTAACATCACCAACTTCATATGTGTAAACTGAGTAAAGAACTCTTGAGAGACAGAGAAAGAGAGAGGGAGATGTGTCAATAGAAGGTATATTTCTTTATGTAATACTCTTCAGATAAAGCAAGGGGTTAGGTTTTTCAACTAGTTTCTAGAGGAGATAGAGATTCAGGGAGAATTGCACATCACTTATCCTGTCTGGTTCATTTGGATGTTGAAGTGAAAGACTTCATGGAAAAAAAGCATGGTAGAGTAAAAAGTATCCTTAGAAATTAGCTATTTTAAACTCTTCATTTCATATATAAAGAACTGCAGCTCAGGGACCAGACTCCAGGTCACCCAACTCCTAGGTCAGTGCTTTCCAACACAATGTTTTGATATGTTAAAGTAAGACAAATATGTTCACTAGTTGATGGCCTGTGGCTCTTTAGAGAGAGAAGATAGAAAAACCATGTTGGATTGCCCTTGAACATTTTTCATAGAGATATATTTAAATATTATTTTAGTAGAAACCCATGAACACAAGTGTTGTTCATGCTTAATATTTTAGGAAAATCATTTTCTGCCAATAAGAATGACACATTTCACCAAACATATATCTAAAGATTGATTTATAGATGAAGTTATATTTGTAAATTTGGAATAAAGGGGATACTCATCACCCGTAACTCCTTTTATCATTAAAAACAGCTGTGAAACACGTTATTAGGTTTTAATAAAATGAAGAGAGTTAAATTTTATTTTCAATATATTGTTAGCTTTTGAAGATATTGGTATTTGTTGTTCATCATTTTTAGAATGAAGAAATTAGGTTATTGTTTTGTACACTTTTTTAAAAAAATCATTTTCATTTGAACCTGAGGCTATAAACAAAGGAGTACACTTTACTATCAGGTTTTCCCTTCTGTTACAAAACAGTTGACTTCTTTCTATAGCTGATTATGTGGGGGATTCCTAACTTATACTAACTACCAGAAGTTATTAATTTAACTGAATTTCTCTCTGTTAAAATGGTGATGGTATTGTCAGTTTTGTGATGAACTAGTCAAATTTTTGCTGAAAAGTTTAGTTCAAACATTATTCAATTTGTACAAAATTAATGTGTGTTAACAGTTTTCAAAATAACTTATAAGTTTTAGAATACTATTTTGGTATAATAAACACATAGATATGTATACATATACATATCTATATATCTATATATGTATCTATATGTATCTTTACATAACATATCTATATATGTCTATATAGATATATAAATATATAGATTTGGTCTTTATATCTGATTTCTGGCACTGATATCCTGATTTTATACTGATGAGGTGGCTTCTAGCAGGTAGGGGCCTTTAGGTGGCTTTAGGATGGGGACTAGTCTCCAGAGCAACCAACCAAATGATGAAAAATTTGGAACTTTTCACCTCACCCTTCAACCTCTGGAGAGAGAAGGGCTGGAAATTAAATTCAGTCACTAATAGCCAAAGGATTTAATCAATCATGCCTACAAAATGAAACCTCCACAAAATGCCCAAATGACAGAATTGTGAACATATCCATGTTCTAGGAGGGTGGTGCACCCTAACTCCACAGGGACAGAGGCTCCTACTCTTGAGATCTTTCTAAACTTTACCTCATGTACCTATTCATCTGGTTGCTCATTTGTATACTTTATAATAAACTATAATAGTAAGTAGAGCACTTTCCTGAGTTCCATGAGTTGCTCTAGTGAATTATTGATCCTGGCCAGGCAGAGGTATGGGTCACCTGGGAAGCCTGCTTATAGCTGGCATTTGAATTGAGGGCATTATTGTGGGACTGAGCCCTCTTCATTTGAATTTGTAGAATCTGACTAACTACAGTAGTGTCAGAATTGTATTTTTGAACATCCAGTTGGTGTCAGGGAATTGGTTATTGGTGTAGAGAAATGAAGCATAGTTGTCAGAAAAACCATACAACCATGCTGATCAATTTGTTTTGAGATTAAAATATGAACATTTCTATTTAAATTCCAAGAGTCTTCTACGGTTCTGGTTTTATAACTTTATTACTTTCCATAGGTTACAGCACTAATATCTCTAGGAGAATTGTTTAGAGTCTTATAGTATATGAAACTCAGATAAAAACTAATGACGAACTGTTAGAAAATCCCATTCTTGTTGTAAAAGTGACAGCTTTGGGTACAAGATTGCCATAGCCCATATTTTCTGGGCACTAGAAAATGGAATTACATGAGATAATATGTGTGGTATTTAGCATAATACTTGACACATAGTAGATGACAAATATATATGTACACTCATGTATTATATATGTGTATATGTTTATATTTAAAAATGATTAAAGTGGGCAATTTAGGGAATACAAATTTTATTTAATACTTTACAAAGCAGTCTCCATTCAGAGAACTACAAAATAGGTATGGAAGGCAGGAAGCATAAAGAAAAAGGAAGCATAAAGATAAAGCATAAAGAAAAAGGAAGAAAGAAATCTAACTATGAGAGGTGAACACACAAGGTATGTGTGTGTGTGTATGTATGTATATGTATATATATATATATATATATATATATATATATATATATATATATGCCTTACTGTTAAAATGTACAGCTGAAACTTATTGGATTTCATTAACCAATGTCACCATAAAAAATAACTAACTAACTAAATAGGCCAAATCAAATAAAAAAAAAAAAAGAAAAAGAAAAAGGAAGAGGAAAATCGAAAATTATCTAATTTGGGGGGCCACATAGTCAACCTTGTTGGAGTGAGAAACCCTAGAGTTGGCTTGACTGGACACACTGTGTTTTTGGTTAACTGAAACATTTACAAGAACACAAAAGTTATTTAAGTTTTGATTTGCTGATATGGCGTCCTGGACAGGAGTTGTTGCATCTTGGACCCAGAAATTTATTGTATACATATCTATCTACACACAAACAGACACACACACACACACACACACACACACACACAAACACACACACTCACACTCACACTCTCTTCTACTCCTACCTCTCTGAGCCTCAGTGAAAAACAAGGATGATAATACTTATATTACTTAGCTGTTATAAAATTTAAATGAGATAATGTGCTTCAAACAAGAACTGTTCAATGTTATTTGTTATTGTTGTTGTTGTTGTTGTTGTTGTTGTTATTATTATTATTATTATTATTATTAAAGATATACCTGGATAAATTTATATTGTCTCTAAAATCTTTTCTTAGGTACTGTATGCAAGCCATTTAATTTCCTCTGAAACTCAAATAATAAAATGGGCATAATAAAAGTACATATATATCATGGAATCATTGTGATGACTAAACAAGATGAAGCTCTCAATGTTGTGCTTGGCATGCAGTAAGTATTCAATACATAGTGATGATGATAACGATGATAAAGAAGATGATGTTGCTGGCCCTCTGGAAAATAAAAGTAGGCTAGCTGTCAGTCTTTCTGAACAGCAAGACTTTTACTGCTTAACCAGTACTTTCCCAGAATTGTCTTTCCTATTCTTAAATTCAGAATTTCACCATGATACACATCAGTCTGTCTTCTTCTTCTTCTTCTTCTTCTTCTTCTTCTTCTTCTTCTTCTTCTTCTTCTTCTTCTTCTTCTTCTTCTTCTTCTTCTTCTTCTTCTTCTTCTTCTCCTCCTCCTCCTCCTCCTCCTCCTCCTCCTCCTCCTCCTCCTCCTCCTCCTCCTTTCTTCTTCTTTCTTCTTCTTCTTCCTCTCTCACTCTCTCTCGCTCTCTCTCGCTCTCTCTCGCTCGCTCTCTCGCTCTCTCGCTCTCTCTCACTCTCTCGCTCTCTCTCTCTCTCTCTCGCTCTCTCTCTCGCTCTCTCTCTCTCTCTCCCTCTCTCTCTCCAGCGCCCTTCTCTCAGAGATCTAACAGAATATATTTTAATGAATACTTTTCATATTATGAAATAGTGAGTTTTTCTTTCTTTAGATATGTAAGGTCCAATTCTCAGTATGGTTATGAATCAGCATCTG
Organism: Cynopterus sphinx; assembly: GCA_030015415.1. Classification (NCBI taxonomy): domain Eukaryota; kingdom Metazoa; phylum Chordata; class Mammalia; order Chiroptera; family Pteropodidae; genus Cynopterus; species Cynopterus sphinx. Next base: position 43,462,665 of record CM057388.1, read on the forward strand.
ACCCTACACATATCTAACTTACCTCACTCATCTCACCATAATCATGGTCTTGTTGTATCATGTCTTTATTTAAAATTTTGATGTTTTTAACATCAAATATTCTTGCAGTAATTTTCATTTTAAAAATTTAAAAATATTTATGTTGATTACTTAGTGAGTTGTAGGGTATACCTTGAATTTTCCCTTGAGTTGAGAGAGTCTCACTTCTTTTACAAAAGTGCAGGGCTGCTTGAAACAGTGGGAGAACACCATAGAACTATAGGGTCACTTGTGATATTGAGATCCAGCTTTTCAGAGTATCAGTATAGAAATCCACCATAATTTTACTATTCATTGATAAGAAAATAAATAATAACAAAAAGCTACCATAAATTTTGTAACAGTTTGAAATGAATTTGTGTTTTAATTTACACAACAGCATTCATTCAGTTTGTAGAAAGTGTTTTGTGCACTTAGAGCTTTGCAGGCCCTTCACAATAACTTTTCTTCTTTCCTCACTCCTCATCATAGTGATCTCTGGATCACAAATGAGAATCTACCTCTATAAAAATTCGGATATAAGGAAAATCAATGTGCCTAAAATATATTCTAGAAAAGATATGGTTTTTGCCTGAGTTTAAAGAATGAGTAGAAGAAAAGGAAGAAATGGGTTTGGAAAGACTTTCTATTTATTGAGTGCCTTTGGAGTGCCATGCTCAAAGCCAGGTAGTTTACATTCTTTTTTCTCATTTAGCCCTTACAGCTCTATAAAGTGGATATATTATGCATATTTTACATATAAAAATCAAGTCTTCAAATATTTGATTAATTTGGCTGAGCTCTTTTAAAAAAATGAGCATCAGCTATTAGTAGGCATACAATATTATTTTAGTTTTAGGTGTACAACATAGTGACTAGACATTTATATACTTTACAAAGTGAGCACCCCAGTAAGTCTTATACCTACTGAGGTCTTATAGCCAGTAAATTTGTGGAGTTAGGATCTATACCAAGGATCTTATATTATCATTAGTCTAATAAGGAGGGCAGAAGTCAACTACTGTTAATGATTATAAAGAAACTGTGAATTTGAACTGGTAATCATGGACTCCACAGAAATTATAGCAGTTGTTTGCTTTTGTACTTTCTCATTAGGCAGGCCCATATTAATTACCTTGATGTTTTTGAATATACTGTTGAAAAAGCTTGTATTATTTCTAGACCATCATTCAACAGATTATTTTACCTTTCATTGTCTTTACTATTAATATTTAACTCTACTGCCTAGATTCTTTCCATAGTTGAGAATAGTCTATTTTCACAGGCTTTCTGAAGTGGGTTACAAGTACATGGGTAGTCCCTTGATCATCCCTTTCTAAATTTTTCAAATTGCATGTGAAGAAGTAGGTTCCTATTACAAAGAGGTTGCACCAAAGTAGAAATACCTTAACTTGCTCACTTACCAAAAAATAATAAAGCAAACATTCTAAAATCAATTATGCATTATGCATGAGGAAATGTTTTTTCTCACTTTGTCTTCAGTTGTCTTTGATGAATTTTGCAAGATGCATTTATGAACAGTTCAATACATTATCTTTTTAAGATTTTAATGATTTTTTCTTCCAATGTTCTAATTATTTTGCGTCCAAATATAACCAGTACATGTGATTGTCAATTATATTTTTTTATGATTTATGTTACAGAAAAAATGTTTTCCATTGAGATTTTTTCCCAATAACTTGGAAATACTTTCTGCTGTGACAACATACATGATATTTAACATACCAATACTGTTTTGGGAATTTTAAAGTTCTTAGCTAAGACTTAATCGGAATTATTCATCTTTTTTTTCCCCTAATGATGTCTCCCTCTAAAATCATTAAACATTAGTGGATTTTTGAGGCACACAAATACTTGGTCATGACTGTATAAGCTTGGTAATAAAGGTTTACCAGGCATGTTCTGATATCATGAAAGATTATAATTTTGGGCTTTGGAATATGCTCTTTCCTCGGCCTTTAATATTTTTGTGACTGTTTTTGACTCATGCCAGTAGTTATTGCAGATATTTATGAGTTGCCAAGTAATCATGAAACTTCTGGGTTTCCACAGACTATAGTGTTGAGCTATTAAGAACAGACTTTGGATTCAGACTTCATGGGTTCAAATTCCATGTAGTGGTTTAAACCACTAGTTACTGGTGGTCTTCTTGAGTAGATTGCTTAACTTTTCCCTCTCAGAATCTCTATTTGTTTATCCATCAAATAAAGATAACGATGTCAACCTTATAGACTTCTTTTAAAGATTAAGAGAGAATGTGATATTCTTCATTCTGTGCCTGGCACATACAGAACACTCAGTAAAATGTAAGGCAATGATGATGATACAGAACACTCAGTAAAATGTAAGGTGATGATGGTGGTGGTGGTGGTGGTGGTGGTGATGGTGATGAAAATGATGATGTTGTTTAACTTTAGCAAAGGAAACAATGTATTTATGAGCTTAAGGGTTTTGGATCTAGTATGCCCAGCAGAGACTACTGCCAAGCTGTTTCAGAAAGGTAGTTGCCCTTATTTTTTGTGAAGTTTAAAGGAGTCTTTAATTTTAAGAACCTGGAACTTGGAAAGATGAGTAAAAGAGGGAATAGGCCAGAAAATTTATCTTTTTAATGCTTGAGCTTCCTAGGAGTTGAGTATCTCTGAAAGGCTGACATGGAAATAGGGAAAGGGAGAAAAATAGTGTCTCAAGCAGTAAGCAGTAAGCAGCAATAGTTCACCATTTCTCACATAAGATTTACAGATTGCCCACTTGAACCTAAAGGGTTTTGTGTGTGTGTGTGTGTGCGCGTGCAGATTTCTGAGGCCAGATCTAGACTTCTTGAATTATATTTCAAGTAATGCTAAGGTTTGAAAATTCACTAGTATTGTGAAATCAGGTTGATATCAGTTCACACCCCTATTTTACCACTTACTAACTGTACCCATGGTTTGTCCTTTTGTGTCACTGCCAACTCTAATCTTAGCTTCCTCTCTCCCTTATTTTCTCCTTACACCAACTGCACAAACTCTCTTAGGTAGTTGTGTAACAGGCCATATTTTTCCCCACGGTCATTTGGGTGTTATTACTTGACTATTCTTTATTGAACTTGTACAGTTTTCTAGCTGACAAGTGTTTTTTATTTGTTGACTTCTTATTCCAATCATTGGTTTTGACATGGCTGCTAGTCCTCCTTTTCAGTTTCTATGGAGTTTTAGTTAATACCCTTACCAATCAAATGCCGAGCATTCTTTACTTTCTATAAGTTGACCCAGTTCACAGGTATTATAGCAAACTTAAGTCAGGGACACAGACTCATAGGTAAAACTTTAGTTTGTAAAGCCTAGAGATACTGATCACTCAATACTTTCTTATACCCCAGGGAAGATAATGTCCCATATTTTGTTCAGTAGAAAAGAGCACAAGTGCTAGGTATAGGCAAAATAGACTGTAAGGCTGCTTTTGAGATGGATCTCAAAAATTAGCAAGATTTTCATTATCAGAGATGAAGGCAAAGAGCATTCCTAAGAGAGGCAAAAGTAAGAGCTAAGATTGGACTAGGGGAGTGGTTAATGACAGAATGTTAGGTTTTTTATAAACATTTCATTGTTTCTTATGATGTGGTATGAGACTAATCTGCTTCAGAAATCTCATAGGATTATTGTTCAAAATTTCATTTGTACCTATTAAACTAGGATCTATGGGAATGTGACTCAAGAAATGCGTTTTAAATAACAGGTACAGCCTGAAACATCATCAAGTAGCTATATATATATCTAAGGCTACAGAGCTGAGGACCTAGGAAGACCAAGCCAGGTCTTTCTTAAAGAGCTGTAAAACTAAATAGCTTTGAAAATGAATATAGGCTTTCTAAAAGTGGCAGTGTTTGGAATTAGTCTCATTCCAGGGAACCAAATGAGATATAATACATAAGATACTGGGAGAAAAGGAAAAATAAATGATCTGAAGTCCAGTAAGGTTGTAAGTTTTTTGGCGTGTGTGTGTGTGTGTGTGTGTGTGTGTGTGTGTGTGTGTGTGAGAGAGAGAGAGAGAGAGAGAGAGAGAGAGAGAGAGAGAGAGAGAGAGAGAGAGAGAATGATAATAGGATGATAGTGCAAAGAAGTCCTGATATGGCTTTGAAGTACTAGGAAACACCCAATAAGGAAACAGGCACAGCCTGGAGACTTGATATCATGCAGATTAGATAGACTCAAGTAAGAGGTATGGTAGTGAGAGAAGAGTCAAGTGATTTTATTGAATTAAACCCTTACGTGATTACATTTACAAAGTTCTTTCACATATGTTCTCATATGTTCACATTAATAATCATAATAACCTATAAGTATAAGTATTCATGTCTCTCTTTTGGACTTCAGGAAACAGACCTAGAATATTTAAATAACTTGCTTGATGATCACATATCTAGTGGATAGAATAGATGACTTTTAATTAAGCTTATTGAAGTAACATTGGTTAATAACATTATATAAATTTCAGGTATAGAATTTGATATCTATATTATATTGTGTGCTCAACACCCGAAGTCTAGTTTCCTTCTTTTACCATGTATTTATTCCTTGCCCAGTTGGCCCACTTCCCAACCACTTTCCCCTCTGGTCACCTCTATTCTGTTGTCTGTATCTGTGAGTTTGTTTTTGTTTGTTTTGTTAGTTTCTTAATTTTTTGTTTTATATTCCACATGAGAGAAATCACATGGTTGTTCTCCATTTACATCTAACTTATTTTATTTGGCAAAATACCCTCAAAATTCATCTATATTGTCAAATGGAAATATTGAATCAATTTTTATGGCTGAGTAGGATTCAAAAATATATAAATATAAATATATACATAATATGTATATTATAAAGTATATATTATAAATATATATGTATATATACATATGTACATATAAATCTTAATCCATTATCTATTAATGGAAAATTAGGTTGTTTACATGTGTTCTTAATAATGATGCAGCAAACATAGGGATACATGTATCTTTTTGAATTAGTATTTTCATATTTGGGGCAAATATCCAGGAAGAAGAGTTTCTAGATCATATGTAATTTCTCTTCTTATTTTTTGAGAAATTTTCATACTGTTTTTGATTGTGGCCATACTAATTTACAATCTCACCAACATTGTACAAGAGTTCCCTTTTCTCCATATTTTCCCCAACACTTGTTATTTGTTGTATTTTTGATAATAACCATTTTAACAAGTGTGAGGTGGTATCTCATTGTGGTTTTGATTTGTATTTCCCTAATAGCTAGTGAAGTTGAACATCTTTTCATGTGCCTGTTGGTCATTTGCATGTCTTTCTTGGGAAAATGTCTACTTAGATCCTCTGCCCATATTTTAAGTAAAATTTTTTGTTGTTGAGTTGTATGAATTTTTAAAATACATTTTAAATGTGCCTTACTGTTGAATTGTACACCTGAAACTTACTGGATTTCGTTAATCAATGTAACCATAATAAAATAAAATGAGTAAAACACTTGAATAAATAAATATTTTTACAAATAAAATTAAATATTAACCCCTTATTGGAAGTATCATTTGCAAATCTCCCATTCAGTTGATTGCTTTTTTTATTTTGTTGCTGGCTTCTTTTGTTTTGCATAAGCATTTTAGTTTTATGTAGTCCCATTTGTTTACTTTTATTTTTCTTCCCCTTGCCTTTGGAGTCAAATTCATAAAAACACCTATGATACCAATGTCCAGAAGCTTAGTGCCTATATTTTCTTCTATGTATTTTGTTTCAGGTCTTACTTTCGAGTCTATAATATATTTTGAGTTAATTTTTGTTTATGGTGTAAGATAATGGTCCAGTTTCATTCTTTTGAATATAGCATTCTAGGTTTTTCAACACCATTTGTTGAAGAGAGTTCTTTCTGCACTGTATATTTTTTGGCTCCTTTGTCATAAATTAGTTGCCCATAAATATGTCGGTTTATTTCTGCATTCCCAATTTTATTCCATTGATCTGTATGTCTGTTTTTCTTTCTCTGCCACACTGTTTTGATTACTATAACCTTGCAGTATAGTTTGAAATTGAGGTGTGTGATATCTCTGGCTTTGTTCTTTTTTCTCAGCATTGATTTGCATATTTGAGATCTTTTGTGGTTCCATACAAATTTGAGGATGTTTTGCTGTTGTATTTATGTGAAAAATGGCACTGGGCTTTTGATAGGGATTGCATGGAATTTTTAGATTTCTTTAGGGAATATAGACATTTTTAACAATGTTGATTCTTCCAATCTGCAAACACTGAATGTCTTTCCATTTATTTGTGTCTTTCTCATGTTTTTTCTTTTCAATAATATCTCATTGTTTTCAGTGTACAGGTCCTTCATCTCTCTTCAGTTCATTTTGAGGTATTTTATTCTTTTTGTTGAGACTGTATATGTGATTGTTTCCTTAATTTCCCTTTATGATATTTTATTGTTAGTATATAGAAACACAACATATTTTTATACATTAGTTTTGTATCCTGCAACTTACTACTGTATTTATTAATTCCAATAGTATTTTGGTAGAATCTTTAGGATTTTCTATATATTAAATTATGCCATCTGCAAATAGTGCAAGTTTTACATCTTCCTTTCCAATTTAGATGCAATTTATTTCTTATTTTTGTCCAATTGCTATAGCTAGGAACTTTAATACTATGTGAATAACAGTGGTGAGAGTGGACATCCTTGTCTTATTCCTGATCTTAGAGAAAAAGCTTTCAGTTTTTTACCATTGAGTATATTAGCTGAGAGTTTGTTATATGCCATTTATTATGATGAGGTTCTTTTCTTCTAAACTCATTTTATTAAGAATTGAGAATTTTTATCATAAATATATGTTGTGTCTTGTCAATGCTTTTTCTGCATCTAATGAGATGATAATATAATTTTATTTTTTATTTTATTAATATGGTGTATCTTGTTGATTACTTTGCACATTTTATATCATCCTTGCATCCCTAAAATGCATCCCACCTGATCGTGGTATATATTTTTAATGTATTGTATTCAATTTGCTAGTATTTTATTGAGGATTTTGCATCTATGTTCATCAGAGATATTGGACTCTGTGTGTGTGTGTGTGTGTGTGTGTGTGTGTGTGTGTGTGTGTGTGTGTGATTTCTTTTCCTGATTTTTGTATGTGGGTAATAGTGGTCTCATAAAATGGGTTAGGAAGCATTCCTTCCTCTTCAGTTTTTAGTTGCAAAGGATAAATATGAAATCTTCTTTGAATGTTGGGTAGAATGCATCTGTAAAGTTATTTCACCCTGGACTTTCACTTATTGGAAAGTTATTGATCACTGTTTCCTTACTAGTGATCATTCTATTCAGGTTTTCTAATTCTTCATGATTTAGTCTTGGAAGGTTGTATGCTTCTAAGAATTTGTCCACTTCTTCAAGATTATCCAGTTTGGTGGCATATAACCTTTAATAGCATTTCTGTATACTTTTTTTGTACCTCTATGGTATCTATTATAGCTTTACCCTTTTCATTTCTTGTTTTATTTATTCAAGTCTTCTCTGTTTCTTTCCGTAGTGAATCTAGCTAGAAGTTTTTATTTTTTTTTCCTTTTCAAATAATCAGCTCTTTGTTTTATTAAGTTTTTCTTTTGTTCTCTATTTCATTTATTCCTACTCTATTTTTATTATTTCCTTCCTTGTTCTTCCTTTACTTGTTCATTAATGTGTAATGTTAGATTCTTTATCTGAGTTTTTTTCCTGGTTCTTTTTAATTTTTAAAAAATATTTTCAAGGTGGACTCTTCTGTGTATCTCTAGTTGCAGGACTTCTGTTCAACTAGACTTCAGGTGACTCCCAGTGATAGCTGCTAGTCTGTAATATAGTTGTAATTTTGATGTGGTTGTGAGAGGAAGAAAGCACAGCATTTACCTACTCTACCATCTTGACCCCAGGCCACCATTTTCTTGTTTCTTGAGGTAGGCATATATTGCTTATAAACTTCCCTTCTAGTACCTCTTGGCTGCATCCCAAAAGTTTTGTTATGTAATATTTTCATTTTCATTTGTTTCTATATATCTTTTGATTTCTTCTTTCATTTTTTCAGCGACCTATAATTTTTTAGTACCATGTTGTTTAATCTCCATATATTGGTTATTTCTCCAACTTTCTTCTTGTGGTTGATTTCTAGTTTTGGAACTTTGTGGTTAAAAAATATAATTTCTATCTTCTTAAATTTATTCAGGCTTGTTTTGTGTCCCAACATATGTATAGTCTGTTCTCAAGCATGTGCATGTTACATGTCTACTTCAGAAAAGTGTTTTTTGTTGTTGTTTTTGGATGGAAAGTTATATATATATCTTAAGTTCATCTGCTCTAATGTGTCATTTAAAGCCAATGTTTTCATGTTAACTTACTTACTAGATCATTTATCTATTGGTTAAAGTGGGATATTAATGTCTTCCACTATTATTATAATTATGTCAATTTCTATCTTTAGTTTTGTTAATAATTCTTTTGTATATTTTGATGTCCTAAGTTTGGTGTATATATATATATTCTAATAACTGTTATGTCTCCTTTATGGATTGTCCTCTTTATCATTATAAAATGTTTTTCTTTACCTCATGTTACCTTTTTTTTCTTGAAATCTATTTTGTCTGATGTAAGTATGGCTTCACCCACTTTTTCTTGGTACCATTTTCTTAGATTATCCATCTTCAGTCCCTTCTCTTTGAGCCTAGATGGATCTTTGGAGCTGAGATGGATCTCCTGAAAGCAGTGTATAGGTTGGTCATAATTTTTTAATCCATCCTACTACTCTGTGCCTTTTGATTGGTGAACTCAGTTCATTTACACTTAGGGTGATTATTAAGATATGAAGACTTACTATAGCTATTTCATCTTTCGTTTTCTGGTTGCTTTGTATCTCCATTATTTCTTTTCCCTTATCATTATGTCTACCAGTTTAGTTTGGTGTTTTCTATGTTGTTTTCTCCATTTTCTTATCTATCTATCTATCTATCTATCTATCTATCTATCTATCTATCTATCATCTATCTATCTATCTATCATCTATCTATCATCTATCATCTATCTATCTATCATCTATCTATCTATCATCTATCTATCATCTATCTATCTATCTATCTATCTATCTATCTATCTATCTATCTATCTTCTATCTATCTATCATCTATCTATCTATCTATCTATCTATGTGTCTATCTATCTATCTATCATCTTTTTTATCAGCTCTAGTGTTTTGCTTTATGTTTACCATGAGGGTTGTATAAAATGTCTCATATATAAAACACTCATTTTTCTTTTGTTAGCTTCTTATTTTCATTTGCCAATACAAGTTGAGCCTTTTTCATCTTTTACTTTCATGTTTTTGTTGTCACAAATTATTCCTTTTTATTCTGTGCATTTGTTATCAACTCGCAGTAGCTAAATTTTAAATTTTTTTTAATCTTTTAACCTTTATGTTATAATTAAATATTTAATATCCTACCATTAAATAAATTTGCAGTTTTTTGCATCTGTCTGACTCTTTGTTACCTTACTCAAAGTGTTGTATTCTTTAGTATTTTCGTTCCAGGTAGAAGAACTTTCAATATTTCTTATAGTACAGGTTTTGTGTTGGTAAATTCACTCAATCTTTCTTTGTCTGAAATACATTTAGTTAGCTGTCATATCTACAAACTAACTTTGCTGCATATCTTATTCTTGGCTGGTGGTTTCCCTTTCAGTATTCTGAGTATAGCATTTCACTCTCCTGGCCTGTAGGGTTTCTAGTGAGTAATCTGGTGCATATCTGATGGAGTTTCCTTTGTAGATTATTGTCTTGTTTTTCTTTTTTTTTTTTTTTCTTTTCTTTTCTTTTTTCTTTCTTTTATTTTTTTGACATAGCTGCCTTGAGAATTCTTTCTTTGTCATTAACTTTTGACAGTTTTAATATAATGTGTCTTAGGGAAGATCTTTTGCTTTGAGGTAATTAAGTGTTCTTTTAGCTTCTTGTGCTCAAATGTCCAGTTTATTTTGCTAGGTTTGGGAAGTTCTTGTCAATTATTTCAACAAATAGGCTCTCTTTCCCTTTTCTCTTTTTTCTTCTCCTGAGATATGGATTATCCTTAGGTTGCTCTTTCTAATGAAGTCAGATAGTTCTTGTAGAAGTCTTTTATATTTATTAAAATTCATTTTTCTGTCTACCTTAGTCATTTCTTGATTTCTGTCTTTGAACTTTCTAATTCTCACTTCTATCTGATCTGCTCTATTTTCAATGCTTTCTAATGCATTATCATCTCATTTATTGAGGTTTTCAGCTCCAGAATTTCTGTTTCATTTTTTTCTTATAGTTTCAGTCTCTTTGATAAAGTACTCCTTTTTTTTTCATTAGTTTTATTCCTGACCTCATTGAACTGCCTTTCTGAGTTTTCTTTCTGAGCATCTCACTGAGTTTATTCATGACCGCTGTCTTGAATTCTCGCCTAATTTTAAAATGTTGATCAACAGTGCACATTTCCATAAACATTTCAACTAAGCCTCCCTCATCTTTCATGAACATTGGGTATTATGTCTGTATGCAGCACATAATTTCATAATTTCATGCTTGTTGCTTCACTTATATTTTTCATCTGAATTTTTTATGTTCTCAAACTAGATAGGCAGATTGTAAAAACTAGTTTTGTAAAAACTAGTCATCTTTGAACTTTAACCGTTCGAAATCTTCTAGTGGCTCATGTGTCAAGCATTTGGTTAACAGCTTTAAGAAAGAGTCTTTACAGTCCAAAAACAGGAGAAATTTTAGGAAGTAAGGAGAGGAAAACATAAATCTTGGAATAATCAGAGATGCTAACAAAACATTTTTGCCTCTTTCACCCCTTTGCCTGCTTCTTCTTTGGTTTAGCTCTTGGTCTTGAGAGTCCATATACTCTTCTTTGTCTGAGTTTCTTCTTATTTAAAATTTGATCAAAACAGGTTTTGATTGGAAGATGGAAATACTAATAACTGATGTTATAGCTGTTACAATGTCAGATAATATTCTCATAAGAAGAAAACCATCAAAGTGATGCACTGTGATTTAAATAAGGTCTTTTGCCTTGAAGAGGCAGTTGCTTAAAATATTTATTGAGTACTTACAATGTATGAGGCACCCTGTTTAGTATTCTGAGGAACAGAAACATAAATTGGATGTGGAACTTGTCCTGAGGAGATTGTAATTTAGTAGGAATAACAAGACATGTATGTAAATACATGTATATATATATTTTTTTACACAAGGGCTAGTAGGATTAGCAAGCTTGCTTTAATTGATAAGAACTCTATAAAGGCAGAAGCACTTATATCAACAGTTAATTATGGAAGTAGAAAGTGAAAGAGAAACATAATTCATTTGTTTTTCAATTGATTATTCATTTTTGATTAGCCAGCCACTCAATGTTTATTATAAATTAAAGCCTCTTCACTTGTAAGGATAGCATTTACTGATTACATCATTTTGTTTTGCTGTGCAAATGTAATTATTTTTGTTTAGGTAATACTCTCTGCTATCATACCAAGGGATTGATTTCTCTCCCAAATAGAGGACTTCTAGCTCAATTTATTTACAACTTAACTTGTTATCTTTACTTCCTGCCCCATCTCTCACCATCCTTCCCTTCTTATAATATACCCGACCACACACATATACAATACACATACATGTAGAAGAAATGTCTACTTTCACAAAATCCTATTTCTGCTAGTTTTCCCATGTTATTGTCAGTATCCTCTTTTAATTAAATGAGATAATTCATTTTAAAAGCCTAGTCCATTAATTATTTGCTTCCTTGCACTTTTCCTTTTGTAGCCTTGAAGTCATCTTTCAGATACACTGATATTTTGATAACCAATGACATTTATTAGTTAATCACTATCTGAAGTTATTTTGTCTATTAAAATATTTTTCTATTTATTGTCTGCTTCCCCTCATTTGATTATAAACTCCATGGAGTAAGGGACTTTCCTTGTCTGTCTTGTTTATTTTCTGTTTCTCTGATGCACAGAACAAGTGCCAAGAACTTATTAGGCTCAGTTCAATAAATACTTCTTAAATGAATGATTGATTACATACATCCTAATCCTTATTTTTTCCAAACCAATCTATAAGCAAATTCTATTAAATTTTCTCTTAATAATGTCTCTTTTATTCTCTACTTGCTCTTTACACTTATAGGTCACACCTTCCAATTAACCTTCTTCTTTTTATACCTAAACAATAGTTTCTTACCTATAGTCTTTCAACCCTTCCTATATACTACTGCTCTACTAATTTTCTCCAAACATTATATCCCTAATCTCATTTCATTACTTAAGAACCATATCTAAATTTTTGGTTCAAATGAAAGAAATGGCTGTGAAAGCTTAAAGTGCTGTGTTGTGAATATTAAATCTTACCAGCAATTATTTCCAACCCTACCTCTCCATCCTTATTTCCTTTCTAAAACACCTACAAACCTACTCTAGTCATCCTGATAATCCAATGGAATTTCTGGAGCTTCTTTTAAAAGACATGCATTTACACATTTCAGGGGATTCACAGTTTCTAAGTTAAGAATACCTTTCATAACATGAATCTCAAGATTAAACATTCATTATTATATAACCTCTCATAATGCTGTAAACTTTCACATCCTTTTGTATGTAGTGTTTCTATCATTCTCTTGTAGTCTCAAGAGCATTTAGTACAATGCTGGACTCAGAACAAGCACTTCTTAAGTACTTGCTAATCTGACATACAGACTTTTATCCATTTGTGTTTCTATGAAAAAAGCTAAACTTGTATTCAGCAAAAAAGTTTAGAGAAACCAGAAGTAACTAGGCAATAGCAGTTAAGAAAAATATCTGTGAACTGGAATTTAATTATAATAACTAATGCTACAAAGTGGTAGCACCTGGGAATTCTAGGAGGCACAGTAAGGGAACCATTATAATTGTGCTGGTGGTTGCATGACACTATGTGTTTGTCAAAACTCATAGAAATGTTCACTGAAAGGATGAATTTCACAATGTGTAATTTAAAATGCATTTAAAATATTTTTAATATACCTGAGGTTTAATTTTTTTATCTCAATCTTCTAAGTGGCATTCTGGTCTCTATGTTTTAGAATTATGGATTGGTGATCATTTCTTTTATCTAAGGCATAATACTTTTTGTAACTCCAGTTTGATGGTGTACCTTCTCTTCTCTTTTTTCTTCCTCTTTTAAAAAATAAATTATTTATTATGATTCCTGAAAGTATGCATTCATTGGTATGCAGTAGTCTGATTTATATAAAGTCTACCAACTTCAACTATTTTTTCTCCTTGAAAGAATAAATTTTTAAGGCCAAATTCTGGTTCTTCATAAGGGGAGCCATATGCGCATTAAAAAAATGCAGAATTTTTAAAACCTCAGTTTAAACTTCAGTTTAAGCTTCCCTCCCTCACTAAATGGTCTTCACAAACATGCATAAGACATTTTTTCCTCAATTGTACTAATAGATTTATTGGAATTATGCTTATATTGAATGTATCCAAATGTGTTCTTTCCCATGACTGGATTGAAGAGCTAGAGGTCTTCATTCTGTGTCCTGTTGCCCCACTGAATAAACAGAAACCATGGGCATCTACTTTCAAGACCAGACAATTAAATAGATTTAAGTTTGCAAACTTGAGGAGGGGTTTGGTGAGTCCTTACTCTGTGCTAAGCTAAATGGGAAAATGACTTTGATATACCAGACATCTTTATAGAAAAGCAGGAGTGCTTTCAATAGACCATTTTAACATTGCAAAATAAATTCCATCTGTGTCTGCACATGTAGTAATTACAAGAAATATTACAATCTTAATATTTGGTAAAACTGACTACACAGTGGTACGAAAACAGAGACTGGAAGCTCCAGAACTTCACTAATCACACTTCTGTCTAGATGAACCCTACAGATTATATTGACCAGAAGTTGTGATGAGAATTCTCCTCTGTACTGTTCAACAGCTGTGTGTTTATTTAAATTAATCTATTTAGTATAGCCTAAAGGGAAATGTACTTGATAACATATTATCTGGTAGAAAGTAGAAAAGAAATACAGTTTTAACTTATACCATAGATCCTAATCTGAATTTCTATTATTAAAAAAAAAAAGCCGGCCAGTTTTAAATGAACACTACATAATTAAAGACATTTCATGAGACTTTCATAAAGCATGAACACCAAGTTCTCTCCTAATTATCATAAACTAAGTTGGGCAATCTAATAAACTCTATGATTATTGCTTGCTTTTTAACAGGTTTTATGCAATAACATTTTAAATCCATTTTTAATTTTGGTTCTAGGCTTGACAAGAAATGAATGATGGGAAAATGTGTTAGACAAAAATTTGTTTAAAACGAATAGCTGCTTAAAGTATTTTTAAGTCTTAAAAGAAGTAATTATATATTTTAAGCCTATAGTTTTTCTTCTATTAGTTTAAAGCCATTGATTGATCTTTTCATTGGCTTATTTGATTAGCTTCTCCTTTTTAATCCTTATAGTGAAAAACTTCCTAATAATTTTTTTTCCTGAAATTATTTCCTTTTATATAACTTAATTATATAACTTCTATTTGTATAATGTGGTAGGAAAGATCATGGATTCAAGCTGTTTACTTTGAATCTCTATTTCACCGTTTTCTGCGTCTTCTTGGGCAAAGTTAACTGTTCTGTTTTCTCATTTATTAAAATGAGATAATACATGTAAAGTGCTTAGTGTAATATTTAGTACATTGATGTATTTAAAATATATAACTATCACAAGTATTGTAGTGTAATGTGGCAAATTGAATTTAGTGTCCTACTAAATTTTAAACTTTTCTAAACCAGAAATAGGGTGGGCAATTAATTGCCAGGATATTTCATATAAATACAGACTGAAGAAAATAGAAAAAAATTAATTTTGTTTTAATTCTGTTCTCTTTAAACTATTTTTCAGTACTTTTACTTGTTTTTACACCAAGGAAGACAGAATTCTACACATTCTGAAAAGCTTGGAATATTTAGTGTTTTCCCCTGTTCTACAAAATTAGTCACTGAACTGTTTGTGTGTCTCAAACCTAAGGTTAAAAAGTCGCAGGATTCCATGATGAAGAAGTATTGACAAATATTTATTATGTATATCTTTTAAAAGATCCATAAAGTTTAAGAACACTGCATATCTACCAATCAACATACATTATGAGATGTTATTACTTTAGTAGATTGTACAGAGTTAATCAGTTAACGTTCACATTTTAGAAAGGCCATGATAGGCATGGATTCAATACTTATGATTCTTTGCTGTAGTCTGAGTGAGTCAGGTGCTATGGGCAATTAGATACATTTCTATAAATTATCTGCTGTTGGATCACAAATGATGTGTTAGAATAATTCATGCCCTTTGTGTATATGAATTATAATAAAGAGAATGTATTTTATTGGCTCACCATAGAATTGGCCTATAATTGAGCATTACTTTTCAGTATATGGACTCTCCTTGGATCTTATGCAGATTTGGGCACCTTTGAAATAAGCAGTGAACGCTTTTAAAAATCATAAGGTAAAATGAATATTTTAATTTTTGCAATTTTCCCCAGTAAGTTATGCTTACCTTTAATATTTATTAAAACCAAAACAAAATAAAAAATCAAATTTGCCTATATAATATTTTATTGTTAACACTAGATATTAGAGTCCTTATTTTCTCTCTTTTCAATAAGGTTCTTCTGTAGTGATAACTGTCAGTTTTTTCTTTTAAAAATTTCATTAGTATTAAATTTATTTCAACATATTATTTCCTGAATTGGGATCAACATCCTTCAGTCAAAAGCATGTTTACAGAGTGAATAAATGCTTTACAGCTTGTCTAGACTTTAAAATGAGGTCATGACTTATTTTTTGTCTTTTGGCACAAGTATGGATATTTAGTTTTAGAGTAAGAGAAGTTAAAGATGTTACGTTGATTATAAGAATTGATTTTGCAGATAAACAACCCACCTGTGAGTGATTGCTTAATAAATGTATTATTTCTGGATGTAGAAGAGTTCAGGCTGACTTGATGGAATTTTGAAGCATCCACAATTTCTATTTTTAATTGAATTGCTATTGAACTCCTATAATTTTCTGTTCAACTAGCTGGTGAAATTATAGACTTTCATCACTCAAAACTGCATTCCATTTTCAGATTAGTTTTGCCTTCAGAAACCTCTAAAACAAGAGCTGAGAATTTCATAATAGCCAAATAGGTTTTAAAATATTTTTTATTTTACAATTACGACTGACTTTCACTATTATATTAATTTCAAAATTGAATGTCAATTGTAATTGAAAAAAATAAGTATTATATTAGTTTCCGGTATGCAATGTAATGCTTAGACATTTATATAACTTACAAAGTGATTACCATGATCTGTCTAGTACCTATCTGACACCATATATAGTTATTACAATATTATTGATTATGTTCATAATGGTAGATATTGTCAGACAATTCTCTATTGGTCTTTTTCATTTGCATACATATTGTGAGCATAGACACTGACTACCTTTGTTCTGTATTAGCTTTTTTCAATGATGCAACCAGGCTTAAAAGATGAGATGTCTCTCTAAATCAAAGATTTGCTTACTGCCCAATATAAAAGATTCGAGATCCCTTACGTGACCCCCAATGTCACCCTGTAGGAACTGAGGATTAGAAAACAGGTACAAGAAAATGCTGATATTCTGGCTACAGTTGTTGCTGTGATTCAGAAGTGTCATGTTTTCTGTGATCATCCTTATAACTGTGGCAGGTTGACTTATTAATTTAAAAGTAAAGTAAAAACATTAGATCTTTCAGCATTCTTGACAGTAGGTCTTATTGCTGGACCTGTTGTTGTTCTTGATAGTCATAGTCCAATAACAACGGTCACAGTTGAATCTCACAGAAAACCCACAGAACTACATGGCCCAGGCTTCTTTTGTCTTAGTTTACTAGTTGGTTATCTTTGTGAACCACTTGAACCTGGTCTTATATAACTAATTAGATAATACATGGTAGTTCTCCTTAGCTGGATAATTTAGAACCTGCTTTATTGGCTTGCGTCTGAGAGTACATTCATAGTGTTCTTTGGAATATTCATCTGGGGCACAGTGCTCAGCTAAGGCTTGAGACAAGTTATTTCTCCTACAACAAATGAATTTTTTTTGGCCAAGATACAGAATTTTGGTTGCTGTACTCCCTTGAAAGAAAGTATTTAATTTCTTTTTAAATGAAATGTTATCACCTCCTCAAGTTTGGGGGATAAAATCAGTATTACAGCTAGGGTAGTCTGAAAATGTAATGTGTGTGTGTGTGTGTGTGTGTGTGTGTGTGTTTTCTAAAGTCATAGGTAGCCCTTTAGATGTAAAGATTGTGCTATGTGACCGTCATCTAGTTCTGGTTAGCAGTTATTTTCCCAGAAGGGTCTAGGGAAGATGGATCCAGGGCATGCATTTTTTTTTTAGTGTAAAGATAAACTGGACCAAGAATTAACTACCAACCAAGCCTGTACAACCTTGAAGAAGCATTCATATAAACAACATTTTTTCAATTAGAATTGACATTCAATATTATTTTGTATTAAGTTCAGGTATCTAGCATAATGGTTAGACATTTATATTATTTATGAAGTGATCCCCCAGATTAGTCTGTTACCCACTTGACACTGTACGTAGTTATTACAATATTATTGACTATATTATGCTGTACTTCACATCCCCATGACTATTTTGTGAATTCCAATTTGTACTTCTTAATCTCATCAACTTTCACATAAACAAATTTTAGATTGTTAAACACCATTTATTAATATACATTTATTTGTGGAGAGTCTTACAAATTCCTTTAAAAAGCAAAAGTCCATTTAAAATCCCTTACTTTGAATAGACTGATACTGGGGGTTAGCTTAAAATTGGGTGGCTGTGTTTGTTTTTAGTGTGTAAAAAAGAATAAAGTCATGCCTATTTGTCTCATTATGTGACATTAATAAAGTATCCTATTTAGGTAGATAAAGTTTTCATTGTTTGGAAAGCTGATCCTTTGACGTAAAAATCTGACATAATTGTTCATGAAAATTACCCAGTTAAATAATGTGTACAAAGATTTGATATATCCTGTTATATAGCTTTGGATTTGTTAGAATAGTATTTTTTAAGGGTCAATAAATCCAATTTAAATACATTGAAATGGAACAGTTTGTGACCTATCCATGAACCTGATCAACATGTGAAAAGATTATGGTTCTCCCCTTCATTTCATGGTTTGCTTCATGATGGGTGTTAGGTTGAGATTCTTTCCCTATTTGAGTGATGCCATTAGCAGTAGATTAAACCTCCCTGAATCACTACACTTGAATGTGAAAAAGCCATTGCCTTAAAATATTTTTATTTTACTGAGAGAGAATTTGGTCCTAGTAAAAAGATGTTTTACTGTGTTGAAAAATGCAGTAGGAAACATGCAAAATAGCTTCTATTCCCTTTAAAAAGAAAAGGGAAGTGCAGAAAAAATTTTCTTTCAACTTAGAGTAATTAGGAATTGAATTTCTGAGAATGTGCATGTTTCATTTTTTATATTTGAATATTTATTGGTCTTCTTCATAGACTGGTTTTGGAGATTTTCAGAGATTAAGTCAATGACTTCCTTACTTGTTTCACAATATTTTTGGTCTTCCTCTTTTCACAGAAACAGATGTTGGTAAATTTTCACAATGAATACTAACCGAGTGTTGTGAGTACAGGGTTTGTGGTTCAAATTGACTTGTCTATGCTATTTTTTTGACTGCTTCATAGTTATATAGCATTTAAGAATAGACATACTTTTGCATTTGGAGCAGTTTAGTAGATGCCATCCAAAGTAGCCAATCTAATAAAAGACCAGTTTTATAATATGGCAGGATGTTTTTAATGGAAATTGACTATGTCGCTCAAGAAATGTAATGAAAACTTTCTTTTAGACTCTTAGATTAGAAGCAACTTTTTATGGACTATTATGAGAATAAATTTTCTTACTTTGTTTGACACTCTTTTGAGCACAACACTCCTGGAATTTACTGTGATGCAATAGTTGCATCTTTCTAGAGTTTCTCAGGGAGAAATTTATAATGTCTGAGTGGTCCTCTCAAACATTTGCTGGGTGTGCTAAACAGTCCATCTTGCTTCTCACAGTTCCATGAAGTGAATGAGGAACGTCACTAGACTTTGAATGCCCAGGAATCAGCCTGGCCTGGTGACTACCTAGCAGCTACACTGCCTGCTTTAAATACTTATTTATCACCTTCATATATAGTTTCTATTGATATTGATAGAAGCCTATCAAAAGGTTACACTGACCTGTGCTGATACAATATTCTTATGTTTGATTCTAGAATCTGGCTCTTCTGCATCCTATCATTATACTGCTTCAGAAAGACTGCCCTGTATTGTGATTGATGCACCATGGTGTAATTTATTGTTTTTAATACATTGAGGGCAAGAATTCTGTCTCAGTTATGTATAGCTACAGTTCCTTATGCATATTTAAAGCAGTAACTATCATACCTTGAGAGCTTATTTTCATTTATTTATTCATTTGTTACATATTTATAGAATACCTACTCTGGGACAGATATGATAATAGGCACTGGATAAAATGATGAGCAAATTAGGTAAGGTTCTAGCCATGAGAAAGCTTATAAATTACAATCTAGCCTGCTTTGTGGCAGGTAGTGTGAGAGACACATTGCTTCTCTTATCGATAATTATCTTTGCAACAGTTCTAGGAGGTAGGTATTACTCTCTATTAATGAATAAGGAAATCTTGACTCAGAGAGGTTAAACAACTTAGTCACACACAGATAATAAATGAAATTCAAACCCAAATAAGTTAGATCCTATATTAGTTTTCTATGTTGTGTAACAAATTACTATAAATTTAGTGGCTTGAAGAAATACACATTATTATATCACAGCCTCTGTGGGGTATGAGTCCTGGCATAACTGGGTTCTATACAATGCTGCAAATAAGGTATCAACTAGGACTGGTTTCTCATCTAGAGGCTCTACTATGGAAGAATTCATTTTCAAGCTCATGTGGTTATCAATCATTTCCTTGAGGCTGTAGTCCTAATGGCAGCTTGCTTCTTCAAAGCCAACAAAAGAAAGAGGGACTCTTATGTGAGTCGATTAGAAAGATAAAGCCTTAGATAACATAGCATCATCACTGGAGTGACATCCCACATTACCTTTGCCATATTCTATTGATCAGCAACAGATAACAGGTCCTGTCCACACTTTGGAGAGGGGATTATATAAGAAAGTAAATACCAGGGGGTGGTATTAATGGGTGTTGGCACACGAGAGTGTCTACTGTTGCAGAAAAGATGCAAAAATCAGACAGGTGAGAAACCAAGTAGGAATCAGAGAGTTGGAGAACTCAGGTTCATTATGCCTGTGATCCCAGAGAAGCTAGCTCTCTGAAGATCTAGACCCTGAGCTCAGTTTCAACATTGCTTATATAGAACTTATTTGGCATTGGCTGATTGGTAATTTGTCCTCAAATGGTTACAAAGCATGGGAGTTGCTATGGGTTGCAGGCAGTTACATAGTGTTATAAAACACAAGAGTTGTTAGCGGGTACAGGCAGTTACATTTGTTGCTTAGACAGAGCAAGCCAAAGGGAGGATGAGTTTTTAGTTACTTTTGAGTACAGCCTTTGGAGCAGGAATAGCTACAGAAAGCAGAACAAAGAGCTGATTAGCTTTTTGAGTGCAAATTCCTCTTCACTACCATATCTGTTTCATATCTGTGGTCTTTCCATTATACTGTGCTGCCTCTACTAAGCTCAATACACACGAATTGATTTTTGAAGTAATTAAAAAAATATGTAAGTAATATAACACCACTGGAAAAGTTTGGTGGGGGAATCCCCATAATCTCATGATCTCACCACAGCTCAAATAGTCTCCTGAGCAAGGTACTGAGCACTCACTCCTATCCCATTTAGTCTTTTGAAAACATACACAGTTCTTTTCACAATATCATAGCAAATGCATGATTCTCTAAACTTATTTTTCACTTTTTATCATAAATGGTTTTCTTTGTTGCCACATAATTTGCCGTCATGAATTTCAGTATGCTTATAGTAATCTTTTGAGTGATCGTACTACTGTTTATTTGACTAAGTCTGAATGGCAGGCATCACTAAAACAAACAAAACCTAAACTTAATAACAACAACCACCCCCCCAAAAAAAACATACATTTATTCTTCAGGCACATAATTTTTACCCTCTTTTGTATTATTTGCTTAAACTAGGAATCCAGAAGTGAAATTACTTGATTTTTTTTTACGTGAATGTTTCCATGGCTGTTGATGCACACTTTCAAGGTGTTTCTTATTTGAATTTGACTGAAATAACAGCCTTCAGAATTGCCAAGGAATATGATAATGCTAATTTGAATTCTTTCATAATTGGAAAGAAAGACATCTTACCTGCTCTTAATCATGGGGTTTTGGTAGTATGAAGTAGGGGAAATTATCTTATTTTTATGGCTATGGACCAGATTTCAGGGTAGTGTTCTATCCTGCAATTCAAGTGAAGACAAAGATCCCCTCAGGACTTATCCTTAGTACAAAATGATGTCAGTTATATAGATATGTTTCTTGGTCATAGTATAGGACAGTGCATTCCCTACAATGAGGCAGAAGCTAAATGCCTCCTACAATGGGGCATTTGGGAATCCTATATTTTATTTTGTACAGGCACAGATTATACTAATTTGTTTATTCAGATGCAATACCTTGTTGAATATGTCCACTTTATTACATTTCACAGTAGTAGCCTTTACTGCAATAGAAAAGGAAAAGAAAAAGTTAGTGCTAATGTAATACATGGCAGACTGGTTCATATTTGTCACTCAGTTAACTCTTAAGAACAGATTGCTTATTATTTTTCTTGTAATTAGAACGAACAGTTTGGAGTTGGTGGTTATGGCCTTTTTTGAAAAGTATCTGTTGTGAGCTGGGATTTAGCTACCATATTTGGTTCTCATATGCCTGCCCGGTGACCTTACATCAGCGTATTGGATTTGCATGTTTTTGCTTATTTTTACATGGGAAGGCTGCCTGGAAAATATGCCTGATCAGAATTAGAAGCCCTGTAGTGTTTGTAGGAAGCGTGGTTTTAAGAAAAAGCCATGGTTTGTGTAATTGAGTTTTCTTATTGCCAGAATTTTTTTCATAAGGAAGTAGTGAGTTGGAGAACTTCTTTGCTGACTATAAAATCACCAGCATTTTATAATTCTTCATTTTATATCCTTTCATATACCAGTCAGATTCTCTTTCTTCTATTAGGACAGAGTTCTCCTGAAGAGGATTTAAATCTGTATATAAACTCATTGTTTTGAGTTGATGGTAATAGTGATAAGTTCAGGGGGGTGGATGCTGGAAGGAATGGGTTTGTTTAATTTTAAATTCTTAGTGCAACCTTAGTCTGATTTTTTTTTTTTGGGGAATATAAGATCTACATATGTTAGATTAATTCTTGTCACAAATGTTTAGTTTTTGTTTTTTGTTTGTTTTGTTTTTTACAAATGTTTTGGTATTTGATTATAAAAATTAGCATGATTTGTTTCAAGGAGAACTTTGCTTTAAGGGCATTAGCAAAGCTGCCAGAAAAGCCTGAATTATCTGTTGCCTAATTTTTCCACCTTAGCACTCATTTCCTGTAGCCACCTCTGATCACAAGTCACTGATACTTTAGTGGAGCATTTTAAAATATTCTTAATTTCATACTTCATTTGTCCAAATATATGACAGTTTTAATTTTTTTTCAGTAAAGGCAATGCAATTTTTATGAATCTTTGCTTCTTCATTTAACTTTTTATTAGCAAGTCTTAAAGTTTCTTATTGCTTTTATTGCTTGTAGGCATGTTTCTTTGTTTCATTAGCAGAGAACTTCAGAGTGGGAAAAGATGGAAGAGTTCATCTAGGAAAATCTACTCTGTGCATAAAAGCTTTAAAATATCCAACAGGTTTTCTTTCTCTTACTTTAGGCCAAGCTTTGGAATTAAGAATTATACAGAATTATGAGCCATATTTGCACTCAAGGAGCCGGTGATAAATTGACAAACAGTCTAATTAGCATGAGATAACAAGTAGCACATTATTTTATAGTCATGCTTACATGTTTTAAGAGGTGCTTTTTACTCTAACAATTCATAGGCAAATATATGCTTTGGAGAAATTTCCTAATCCACTTAAGTATTTAATGTCTTTCTCTGTGAATGTGGAATGAAAATAATAACAGCTGTCTCATAAGATTATTTTGAGAATTAAATAAAATAAGCATGTAAGGGGCTTAGTATAGTGCTTGTCCCATGGGAAACAATAAATAATAATTATTATGTTATACTTTAGAGTGAGAGTACATTTGGTGCAATGCAGAGAGGGACCTGGTACATGTAGAATTCTGTCGCCTATTGTTAGCATATCCTAAAGTGGGGTCTGTATCCATTTGTTTCCCCTTATTAGCCCAGCCCTAATCCACCTGCTTCCCTGCAGTAGAGAGGCCATACTTTTACTAATAACTGGCTAGATTTGATTTCATTGCTTACATTATCTGTTAGTATAAAATTTATAATCCTTTAATTACAATTTATAAATTCCTTGAGACCATAAATAATATTTCCATTTTATTTTATTTTTACTTGTATCAGTGTAAGAACAGTAGCCTTGAGGCCCATTATGTACTTACCAACTGCATTCTTGATTGAATGAATGATAGCCCCTAGTGTTACTTAGGCAAGGGTCCAACACTAATCCTTTCCTAGCCCCAGAGAATCTTAGATTTGAAATTGGGTATTCCAGTCACTTTTTTTTCATAATGCTGCAAAGATTGATTAAATTGTGTACATACTCATTTGAATGATAATAGAAGCAAAAGCATAGTCTGATGAGTAGAATTTAGAATTAAATTATATAGTAAGAACACATTAAAATGATATAACTTTTCCTAAGAGGTTGTTGACCTTATAAAAAAAAAGAGAAAAAATCCATATAAAATACTATGAAATTGAACATGGAAATGTAGTGGAACAAACTTCAGCTTTGGAGTAAGGGACATTTAGGTTTGAATGCCAGTCCTGCCACCCACTAGCTTTGGGACTTTTGTATGAATTTACTTCTTTGAGCCTCAATATTCTAATCTGTATAATAGTTGCAATAATATCTACCTAATAGAGCTACTACAAATAGTAAATGAAATAAAATATGTAAAACAACACTTTAGCCACTGTCACTTAATTGGCCTTCTATAAATGGTAGCTATCATTGGTATAAGTAATAAGACAATATCTACCAGCTTTGTCTGAATTCAGCCACAACTAGAAATTACTGTGAATGTGGGAATAATTGCTGGTACCTCAAAGTGTCTCTCTATGTCAGATGAACCCATAGCTTCTGTGAGCCCAGAAGCTCTAATGCTAGTGAAACTTTCCACTTTCAATAAGTCTATGCTTTGCTTAAAGTAGCTGCTATGTCCCTACTGTGGAATATGCTAGCAGCAAGTTTCTATGTTGGGCTCTGGAGATTTCTGAGGGCTCTATCTTCATTATAGGAGTTTCATTATAGGAGTTTCAAGTGGTATTTTAGAGAATACAGACTTACTTTTCTAGTTGGGGATGGATGAGAGATTGTGTGCAAACCATAATCCTCAACAGTATCTCCCTGCATTCAAATCTTAGGTAAATGAAATGTATATAGACATATTGAAAATTCCATAGTTATCCGTACTTTAAAGATGACAACAAAAAATATATTTGAAAAGGTGGTAGTCTACAGCCATGCTACCCTGAACATGCCTGATGCCATCTGATCTCTGAAGCTAAGTAGGGTCAGGCCTAGTTAGTACTTGGATGGGAGACCACCTAAGAAGACCAGGTGCTGTAGGCGTTAAAAAAAAAAAGGGTGGCTAAAGCATAACTAAAACCCACAAAGAGATGGAGTTTTTTTTTTTTTTTTAATTTTGGAGAACCTTTCAATCTAATTTGATGCACAAGATGTTTAATCCAGGGAATTTCTTTTGAAGACATATTTTGGGATAACAATTAATCTATGAAATATCCAACCTAGTCACCCTCAAAGACTGATATATAAATATACATATACATACATACATATATATATATATATATATATATATATATGTGTGTGTGTGTGTGTGTGTGTGTGTATGTATGTGTGTGTGTATATATATATATATGTGTGTGTGTATATATATATATACATATATATATATATATATATATATATATATATATATATATATAACTTTTTAATAAGCTCTCAGAGGTTGCTGATATAGCTACCTGACTTTTCTCAAACTTTCCCAGGAAGTACTGTCAGATTTCCAGCATGCTGCAAGAGTTTTAAAAAGAGCACATTACTTGCATTTTATGGCTGGGTTTATGTTTTTCAAGCTTTATTGGGGTATAATTGACTTACTTATTTCCCAAACATAGAGTGTGGAAAGGGAAAAAATAGTCACTTTTCAGTGGAGAAACATGGAAGACATTATCTTAATCAAGTAATCAAAGTTCATATCACAATCAGTAAGTCATGTTGATACTATGTGCCTTCTGTTATGTGATGGTGAAGGCACTTCATGATATTCTTCTAAATCTCTAACCCCAATCTAATCATCAGAAAAACATGAGACAAACCTGAATTGAAGGACATTCTACAAAATACTTGGCCAACACTCCTCCAAACTGTTAAAATAATTAGAAACAAGAAAACTGAGATCATGAAAAACTCACAGACCAGAGGAAACTAAGGAGAAACAGCTAAATGTAATGTGATATCTTGGAAGGGATCTTGAAAAGAAAAAAGGACATTAGTGGAAAACTTGGTGAAATTCAAATAGTCTGGAGTTTAATTACTATAGTACTATACCAGTGTTGTTTTCTTAGTTGTAATAAATGTGCCACTGTGAGGTAAGACATTAATGACAGGGAAAACAGTGACAGCTTTCTGGGAACTTTCTGTATAATAGCTGCAAATTTTCTATAAATCTAAAATTATTCCAAAATTGAAGTTTATTAAAATAAAAAAAAACAACTAAAAATAAAACATTTGGTAGTGCTGAATTAAAAACAGTTTTGTGAGATCAATCAGTTTTGACCATCTACTTTGTGTCCAGCCTGGAGGTGGGCACTATGTGGGGAGACATAAGCAAAAGGCTTGGTCCCTACTTTCAGGTGGCTTATCAACTAGCTAATTGAAGAGTTGAGACTTTGACATGTGAAGGGAGTAGCAAACATTAGTATTACATGTATTTGATTAAGCTCTAAACCAGATGATACAAACTGTAGGAAGCCAGAGGGAGAAGGCTGGAGAGGCCACCAGCAACTTTACAGAGGAAGTGAATCTGGGTGAGTAGTTAGAACTTGCATCAGTGGAGAGAGGGGAGAATTGCTATTGAAAAGAACAGAGAAAAAACCCTGATATTTTGGATAGAACAATCTCAGGGAAAAGTAAAGGCAGCCTGATGTGATCAGGGAAGGGAAAAAGATGCATATTTATAGAGAGGTGAATAGAGCAGGGCCTAGTTATGCTGAATCTTGAAAGTTAAGACATTAGGGTGGGATTGGAATTGGCCATAGAGAACCAGTATAACAGCAGTAGAATTGCAGTATATGTTTCAATTCTGTGGCTTTCAGTCCTTGGACAAATCTATGTTTATCATTTATTAATCTGCTAACACCTCTCTTAGCATGTGCATCTGATAAGACTATATGAGGATGAAGTTTACCTACAACAGGTGAAAAGTACACTTATGCTCATATTCTAGGTGAAAAACACTTCTTCTAACGAAATGAAATATCAGTTTTAAATAATCTCATCTGTAAGCCTTTTCTTGTCTGTAACTTTTCTCAATCTATACTCTTTTCTAGAATCAGAAGGAACTTTAGCCTTTCTAACTGTTACTGACTCAGTTAAAGCTTGTTTTTACTTTCAGGTAAGCAGTGCATTGTATTCAATTATTTTGCTCTTTGGAAAGGTTGTTGGACTTTTTTTGAAAGTGACTGGTATATTACTTATTTCAAAAATAAGGAATTGGAGGGGGTCTGTTGTCTTTGCACTTTCTTGTCTGTTTCTTCGTAAATTTAAAGTACATAAATTAATACCCTCCACAGCAACTTTGCCCTTTGATAACTATTAACTGGCTGAGCTCTGGGCAAAGAGTAGGCATGTGTTTCATTATTCTCAGTGCAGTTAATAAGGAACCAGAAGCCTGAAATTCCATTCAGTTCTTTATGCATGCTACCTATGTGCAAGGAAGCCCACAAATTGGTGAGCTTAGGGATTCATTGAGATCACTTCAAACTGGTCAAGGGGAAAGAGACCACAGTAACTAGGAATTCAAATTCACTAAGTAGGGATATTTGGAAGAAAACATAAGATATCTCAACTTTTGTTGTCTTTCTAGTCAATATCATATAGTTTAGAAGGAACTCTTTCATATATGTAGTCTTCCCAGCTAATTGAGAATTCTAATATGTATTGCATGTAGTGAAAAATGGCTTTGCAGTCAGATTTAGATTTGTAATTTGGTACAGGCAATTAAAATCTCTGTTTTCTTAGGCATGTTCTTAACTTATGTGAGCCTCAATTTTTTTTGTTGTCAAATGGGGATAATTGTACTAACCTTTCAGAATTGTTGTGAAGATTTGGAAGGATATGCATATGTCTCACAAAGAGTTTGATACTCAGCAAGCACTCAATAAATATTAATTTTCCTTTCTCCTTAAAATATTTTATCCCATGCAAATCTTGACCCAGTACTAACATATAGTAAGGCTTAGAAATTTCCTCTTGGGATTATCCAGAGTAGCCATTTGTGGCATCATTTTCAGGTGATCCTCAATTAGGGTTTATATGGGAACAACTCTAGTGTATACAAAGAAATGTTACTGTATTCCTTACCTGTGTCTTTCCAGGTAGTCCCTCCCTCCTCTCCAAACATGCACACTGCCTGCCCTTTCTATGATGACCAAAGTAGTGAATCAGTAATGGTAGGATTTCAGGCATTGGAAGCAACATATTTTAGGGTTAGGATGGTACTCACAGTGCTCCATGTTTCACAGCCTCCTAGGTCTACACAGATGGCCATCTCTGAAGAAATGAGAGAGGGTTTAAAGTTCCTTCTGTTTCTATAAAAAAGTATGGCAGATAAAAGTGTCAGATAACAAAAAGCTAGATAGATGAAGTTATTTAGAACTATTTCATTTAGTCAGGAAAAATCTTTGTAACCCAGAAAATGGGCATGAATTTATTTACTGTGACCACCCTAAGACATAGCTATTTTTAAGAAACTATTATATACATATAATTTCTCCTCTTTTCACATTATGCTCTATTTTTTAAATTACTTGGGCTGTAATGTCTCTTTAGACATGATGTGGTTAGACGTGCAACTAAAAAAAATAATAACAGTAGAATTTTTCTTTTCTTTTGGTAGCAGTAAAGTAGGAAACCTTAGATTGTGCTCTTATGCTGCCACATCTTGGAACATCAGCCATGAGAACTCCAGGGAGCTAGAGATAGAGGGAAAGAGCAATAAGAAAATATTTAATGATAATCTTAACCCAGATTTGTTGCAGACTTGCTGGTAAAAACCTGTGAATTACAAGTTTTACATGGCTGATGTGATCAAAGCATATTCAAAAATACTGCAAAACAGGCTGAAAACATGTGTCTCTCTCTTGCTGTGGTTGTGCCATTAGATTAAGCAGTAGGAAGCCAGTGGCTTAAGAACTCATGACTGTATTCATTTAAAAATGCACACATATCTTTTGGGTTACCAAAGGACTACACAGTGGCAACACTGCAGTGGTCCAGTGCCAAAAAGACTAACTTGGGATTCAGATTTGATTTTCCTTTTAGGTATATATTGTATGTAGATTAGCAAATGACTGAAAAGGCTGTTTAAATGCTATTCATTCACTCCAGCTTTACCCCACTGTTAAACCCTTAGGCACAGGCTAGGCAAAGACAGACTCATTATTTTCCTACAAAGTAGAGTGGCCCTTCTTAGGGCAGCATTTGAAATAAACAGAACCAACGAGAGGGAATCTATTTATCTGAATTTCTTTTTATAAAAGTTGACTAGGAAACAAATTACAACCTGTTAAAAATGACAAAATACTATATATGACTTACCATCGAATTGTACACTAAGAACTTATTGGACTTTGTTAATCAATGCCACCCTAATAAATAAAAACTAATAATTAAGAAAAAATGACAAAATATATACTCATGAAATTGTTTATTCACTTATAGGCATCAATTATGTGTAAGAATTTAGTCATAGAAATTATGAATATCCATTTAGAACATTTCCAACTTTATTTTGTAATACCACACCTTCAATGTTCTAGTGCAATATGCTATAACATTTGTGATCTCAGTTTTTCACAAATGGCCAGTTACATTAAACTTTACATTGTCTTTTCACCAAAACTATAGACTGCATGCAGTATAGATGGATGTAGCATGTAGCATTTGTGCTATCATTTTTTTTTTATTAGGGTTTCAATTTCCCCACATCCTCACCACCTCTTGTTATTTATATTTTTATTATAGGCATCCTAGTGAATATAAAATCATTATGGTTTTCATTTGCATTTCTCTGATGGCTAATGATTGAGCATCTTTTAAAAATTAATCAATTTGTTAAAGTTAATTTAAATCAATTAAAAAATTACAATTAATTAATTTTACTTGATTGATTAATTAATTAATTAATTTGGTGGCATTGGTTAATGAAATCCAATAAGTTTCAGGTGTACAATTTATAAGTAAGGCATATATATATGTATATATATGTATATATATATATATATATATATATATATATATACACACACACATATACACATACATACATACATACACACATTTACATACATACATACATACATATATATATATGTTTGTGTGTGTATGTGTATATATATATATATTTATTTATTTATACTGTGTGTTCACCTTCTATAGTTAGATTTCTTTCTATCATCACATATTTAATCCCTTTTATCCTATTTACCTCCCCTGTCTCCCCTCCCTCCATACCCTCTTGTAACCAGTAGTCCAAGTCCATGACTCTCTGTGCTGTTTGTTTGTTGCTTTTAGGTTTATATCCCACATATAATGGATATAATGTGGTTTTCAACTTTTTCTGTCTGGCTTATTTCTCTTAGCATGATTATCTCAAGGTCCATCCATGTTGTCTCAAATGGAAGTACTTCATCTCTTCTTATGGTTGAGTAATATTACATTGTAATTATATGTACCACAGCTTCCTTTTCCAATCATTTATTGTAGGATAATTTTGTTGCTTCCATGTCCTGGGTACCATGAATAATGCTGCTGTGAACATCGGTGTGCAAATATCTTTTTGGATATGAGTTTTCAAGTTTTTGGGATAAATACCCAGTAGAGAGATTGATGGATCATATGGTAGATCAATCCTTAGTGTTTTGAGGAACCTTCATATTTTTTTTTTATAGTGGCTGTACCAATTTTCAGTTCCACCAGAAGTGTATTAAGCTTAATCTCAGTGGCATCAAAAATAGCAATAAATGCATGCTCTCTCTTATGTTTTTTTGCACTCACTGCCTTTGTCATTCACTTGGCTCCTCATACCTAACCACCTTATATAAGTAGATATCTTAGCTTCATATTTAAATGCCATATTGTAACTGAATTTTTAAATATGTCTATGTTATCTCTCCCACTAGATTTTAATCCTGCAAGAGAATTTCTGCTATTTTCCTTTAGATATTTTAGAAAACCTAATAAAGTTCTTACACATATAAAAGGCACCCAAGAAATATTGTTGAAATGGATACTAATTGCAATATCATACAATCATTTTGTATTTTAATGCATCCTGATTGGAACCTATCAGTGTTCATTAAAGGGTCAGCTGAGACAGCATCACAAAGGTTGATTATAAAACAAGACAAAAACCTTACCTTAATTAAATGTTTATGGTAGGTTGATACTTAAAAAAAAAAAGACTCTTGTTTTTCTATTTGAAGCATGATTATATTAAAGTTTTGTTCTTCCTTTGGAATTCGAACATTCACACTGGCCTCATCTAAAGCAGAAACTTTGTCAGTTTCCTTCCTTTTAAAGAAACTTTACCCCTGGCATGACAGACAAAAAGCTTACTGAATCTACCTGGAAAGCAGCTGTTTTTTTCCAGGCAGTAGTTGCTTAGTAACCTTGCTCTGTGTCTTTAGAGTGAAGCATACATTGATTCTCAAAACTTGACACGTGGGCAGAAATAACTTATCATTCTTTGCATTGAGGTGAGGGATATAGTTTGCTCTTTGAAAAAAAAAATGATTTAAATTCCTGGGCAGTGCCACTGTCTAACTGGAATGCATTTGTGTGCTAAAAGGATATCAGTAACTTTTTAACTCCAAAATATTTTTTTTCTGTAAGAAATTTAAATTTTATTCTTTAGTGAACCTTTGTGACACTCATTTCTAATTGTTCTTACAATGTATTGTTTTCAGTCACATCTGTTTACTGTGTCCCTTTAAGTCCCATGGGGGAATTAGGAAATTAGCATCATCTGAAGCCCCTTATTAGGATGTAGTGAACTTGTGCCTGTAGGTATATTAAAAAGGCAATGACTCTTTAGATATAAAATACCCCTGGTTGGAAATAAACTTATGTGAAACTTTTGATTTATAGATATGATCAAGTTAGGAAATAATTTTTTTACATTTCTTGAAGTTTCAAAGCTGAACAAATGGTCATGTTTCACAGAGGCAAACCTACAAAAAATGTGTTATTTTGGCCTATCCTGTTCAACCTTATGAAATGTAGAACACTCTAAGAGTTATTTGTACTTATTATCAGGTAGTTCCAGAAGATAGGAGACATATTTGTGGTCCAGAGCTGATGGCAAGAGTATAATGATACCAGTGAATGTATACTATAATGCTCATTGATACCAGGCCTGGCTGCCATCTTAACTCAGCACAGTGAACAGTGTCTTCAACATAGGAAGCATTCAGTAAGGAGAAAGGCCTCAAAGAGTCATTTATTATAAAAGTCTGCTACCTCTTGTCACGTACAAACATGACAGATGACATTCACCCAGATCCATGTATAAATCTTAGAATGTTAGCTAAATGTTAACCTCATCCATTCAGAAATATCTGTTAGAATTCCAAGTGCCTGAAAGTACCATGTTTATGGGGCATCTTTATATCTACTTAAATTAGTAAATATGAAAGTGATTGACAAATTACTTGACATACTTCACACTAACTGAACACTCTCTATTGTATCATAGAGATTAAAAACCACTGATTTAACTGAACCTTCCATCAAATGTCTAGCCCATTAGACACTCACTCCTGATTATTTGACTTTCACATTTATTTTTTCTCAAAATTAAAAGGGAATATATGTTATATATAGGACTGAACGTTTGATTTTATAAGCTAATAAGGAAATAGAATTCTTATTAAAAATTATCTTGTTGCAATTTTTTCTGGATTGTAATGACCTTTTAAAAAGGGCATTCTGTACTCTGATCTAAATAATCTATCAAATTCCATTTCCTTTTGGGAGAAATTGAGAATTTTTTTTGCCTGGGGTTATGTAATGAGAGAGAATACAACTTACACAATCACAAGCAAGTTTGAAGGACGAAAATACAATCTCTGTGTATGCATGTTTGTTGGGGGTCATGTAAAACCGGAGGAGACTTGACTGTATAGAAGTTTATTATTTTGCATTTTTATTTCCATTTGGAAGACTGATTCATTTGATTTTATATTTCTCATTATTTCAATCCATGTGTTTTTTTTTTTAGTATGATTCCATGAAGAAGCCTTTATTCATTGTGCTCCGTAGCTCAGAAATGTTCAGCTATAAATATGGATACATTACCATAGATGTATGAATTAAGGTTCTAAAATAAATGCATTTTAGAAGAGAAGCTAACTAAAAATTATTAATTTTACTATTTTAAAGGTCTCTTCTAGGTATGGGTAGGAGATAAAATAACCTGTTAATCTAGTTGAAGAAGTAGCACAGACACACATGAAATATTTCTTAGCAGCACATGTTAAAGTTTAGTGGTACAAGTGTATTTCAGATTTAATATACAGACAGACTTAGTTCTCACTTCTTATCTAGTTTACATTCTAAACAATGAACATTGAAACAGTGATTTTGAGGCTTGTAGTATTCTCAAGGGAAGATGCATTTCTGTTCATTACATAATGCTTGTTAAAATAGGTAGTAGAGTTGGGTGGTTTGAGAAGACTTTCAACGAGGGCTGAAACTAAGAGAGGCTTCTATGCAATAAGAAACAGCTTCCAACTGCTCACACTTTTGAGGTAACTGCAATTTAGGTTATTGATATGCATCAGCTATCCTTACTTTTGCAGCATTAGATGTAGGGATTTTCAATGGAAAACGAGAGAAAATCAGGTTAATAAAATGATTCGTGGGCTGAAAGCATTTCAATTCACTTGTGAGATGTTATTAACAACAAAATAAGAGAGAAAACCATACATCTTCTGTGGAACCACAAATCTTGATCCATGTATGAATTCATTCCTGCTAGTTCACAAACACCAAATTTGTTGAATTTGAAAAATAAAAACCACAAAAACTGTTTGTTCAATAATACAGTTTCTTGTACTTCGGGTCCTAGATTAAGAAGAAACAGCAAGATGTACTTGGTTTTTTAGAAGCTAACAAAATAGGGTTTGAAGAAAAAGATATAGCTGCCAATGAAGAGAATCGGAAGTGGATGAGAGAAAATGTACCTGAAAATAGTCGACCAGCCACAGGGTATCCCCTGCCACCTCAGATTTTCAATGAAAGCCAGTACCGTGGGGTAAGTAACCCGTTTATTTTTTTTTTCCCAAATAGATTGCCTTAAATCCATCCTATCCCTTTCACCTCCCTGCTCAGATCTACATAGTCATTTTTTCTGTTCATCCTCTGCATTTATCCTAGGTAGCTGTGGTATTTTGCCTACCACTTGGAGGCAAATGGATGAGTCATCCACCAAAAAAAAAATACCTATAACTGTATAAATACAGACCTTGGATATGTAGATAGCATTACATTTCTTCATCTTAATTCTAACCAGAGCAATTGTTTTGTTTTGGTATGTCCATGAAGAAGCCTCTGAGGAGAGGTCAGCTGCTTATTTTTTAAAAAGAATATCTTATTTTCTTCTTGAAGCTAGCAATATTTCTATTTTGGTACCATTAATGGATTTTCTTAAAATTTTAAGCTAGCTCATTGAACTTATGTAGGAATGAGGGGAAAAAAGTGTTTCCTTTGTGACTGGTGCTTTCAAGTATGTCATCTTGTTTAGTCTATATTTAAACCATAGAGCAATTTCCTTCATACTTCATTCACTATATATTTAAGTAACATTTGTAGCTTATGGCCATTTTAGGCACCATGACAAGTACAAGTATAAATAAAACACAGCCTCTTCTCTTAAGGAGCTAGTTGGAAGTGGAGTATGGAAAGAATCATGCATACCTAAAACATTCAGAGAGTGGTTATGAAGCCTCATCTGTGTAATGTCATGATACAGAAGGCATTTGTAATAGCTATAAGAATTTCCAATAAATAATTATTTTCATCGCTATGTCTTCAGAAGTAGCATGACTGAAAAACAAATATTTTTAGAGCCAGCAATCTAAACCTTCTAGCTCATAGGAGCAAGAAGAATATTTTTCTTTTTGGTGGGGATCATTTTATGTACTGACTCAAAGTCTCTAAGGGACGGATATGGCACATTTGAGAAGTTTATTGGCACAAAATATTTTCTCCATGATTAGAATTTATCAGTCCTGAGGAGGAGCCTAAAGATTTCATCAGTTGTTTTAAACAGGGCCAATGTGTAAAGACATAATCTGCAGATAAGAAAAGAGCAATTATGCTATTCATTTAGATAGGAGTTTCTGCAAATTGATGAACCTCAGAGGGTAGAAGAGGCCTCAGAATTCATACAGTCCAATTTAAGCCAGCATATATTGTCTTAACATCTCCTTTTTAAAGCAGATGTTTCAATTTGTTTGACTTTTGAAAACAAACACATTTTGCATTTTAAGGTTATCATTTGAGAAACCACATTTACCTGGTTTATTTCGATGTCTGAAGCCACACTACAAGGGAATGAAGTATGTTATGGAAATAAGGCACATATCACTGAGAAATGGGAAGATGGAAAGAAAGGGGTAGGAGGTGTGATTCAACTGAATAAATACTTTAGTGGACAAAAAAACTAACTTTTAGTGAGTGCTTGCTATGTGCCAGGCACTGAGTTTGGAATTTAATAACAATAAGAATTATATCTGTCCCAGACATTTAGAAGCATATATAGCAACTATTCATACAAAACATGATACATGTCAGCTCTTATACTACATGTTTTATGTGTATTATATTTGTTCTCATACTAATCTCATGAGGTAAGTATTGTTATTTTATAGATGAAGAAATTGAGGCTTAGAGGAGTTTAACTGACTTCCTAAATCATACAATAAATGATGCAGCTAGGGTTTAAAATAGCTAGATCTGTTTTATTCTGAAGCTCTTACTCTTTCTATTAAATTACTGCATTGTTCATTTTCTCTATTTACTGAAAGATCCCATCTTCATTCTTTTCTTGATCCATTCTGTATTGTGAGCGGCTGACCTCAGCAAAGTACATTTCCTTGTCTGCATTGCCAACTGGCTGCCTATTAGATCTGGTTGATGATAGGAAGTACTGGTTGGAATTGTGGAGGATAGGAAGGGAGGAAAAGCCAAAGTATTCTCCTCCTTTCTGTTTCTGGAGGATCCATGGCAGAGGCTAAATTTACTTTATGGTACCAGCTCTAACTGGTACCCCAGCTCTTGGGTTCTTTAATACCACCTTCTCTACTTTTCCCTTCTGTCCCTAAATATGGTAGCAGATTCCTGCTGTTGCTAATCTATGGGTTGCTTCACCATCATCTGTTTGTCTCTCAGCTCTTTAATCTTTTGTAAGTAGTTCTTCATATTAAATTCTCTTGTTTAAACTATCTCAAGGTTTCTCAACCTTGGTACTACTAAAATCTTAGATTGGATAATTCTTTGTTGTGGGGGCTGCCCTGAACATTGTAGGATATTTCTATCCTTGAATGCCAGTATCACCTTTACAGCTGTGAAAAAATAGTGTGTCTCCAGACTTTGCCAGATATTCCTGGGGAAAGAAACTACCTCCTGTTGAGAAACACAGCACTATGGCTTAGATTCTTATTTCTAGACTGGAATAAGACTGAAGAAACTACCCTACCTACATAGGTGAGGCTCTAATATAGAAAATACAAAATTTATAAGGATAATCATTGTTCTGAAAGAGCTTATGATATGTATATGAAGAACTAAAACACATTTCTATGAAATGATAAATGATGCCAGTATTTGGTAGAATATATTCTGAATTAATGTTATCAGAATCTTAAAGATATAAATAAAGTATCTGTTTTTACTTAAGAGAATTTCTATAGAAGAAGACTGTCATAGACTGTTTCATCTACTCTTGCATACATTTGTGAAATAAATTAGTTAATCTGGCTTAACTGAGAAACTAATGTTCTTTCTCTCAGAGTTACAAACCTGTTTGTGTTTGCTAAGTCTAAAGCCAGCAAATGATGATATACGTTGATCTCAAAACATTTGAAACAGAGATAGCTAGATTCCCCTATAGCATTTTAAGAAATGATTTTAATAAATCTGAAGACACATTTTCTTCCACGTGAATTTAAAGACTGATGAATTATTTTTGTTGTTTCGATGATAGTAAGAAATACCTCTTGTGTGACTGTTGGATTCTTTTAACTAGCATTTTGAGATTACTTCCAAGTATTTGAGTTGTGGATATGATCTATATTGTTTGTTACCTTGAGTAGCGTATAGGTCATATGTCTCAGTATGGAACTGGTATCCAGATCTAGTTAGTTCCACTTTTGAACAGTGATCTCAGAGAGTATGGGAGGATGCTCCTATATGCCTATCGTTTAGGGTTTATTCCTTTGTCAACATCTAGAGTACACAAAAAGATGCTTTGAGTCAATTCTTGTGGAGATCCCTGTGGTTGTAAAGAATTCTATGTTTAAGGAATCATAATAACATTTAAAAAAATACTTAGGTATTAAATTTATTCTATTTATCCATATGAGTACAGTATATGTATCTGCATGTTATACCAGCTTAGCATTTAAACAAGTACATGTTTGCATAACTTTTTATTCTAGGTTAAGATAGTATTGTTGGTAAAAAAAAATCACTAAATAAGAGAGAAATTCTGATGTTTCTTGGGGTGGGCCTCAAATTTAGGGTCACCAACAGCTTGAGAGGCTCTAAACTGGATACTTTTTCATATCCTCCATTATACATATTAGAAAAGAATTCTGTAACTGGCAATCTGTTGGTGAGGCAATCTCTACAGAAGCCAGCAAATCTTGAGTGTTCTTTACCTCTAATTAAATCAGACAAAATACCAAGCTTATCTCTGTTTTAAATCAAATGAGCTAAGACTAGATATAGACAATAGCTGTTTTCAAAGTAGGTTGGCTATTGATTATATGTCATAATCAAATTTAGGCAATGTCATATGTTGTTTTTGAAACATACTCAGTGGCTTAGAGGATGACAGTGGAAAGAAAGCCCAACCAAATTCAGTCATGTGAGGCTTTCTTAGATCCCTAGGTTAAAACTTTTTAGTAGCTTGTTTGCTCTTCTAGTCATATTTCATGAAAATCTCATTTTCTTCCTTTAAACACAGCACAGATTTATTATTCTTATGACCTTAGTCATATTTAGCTAATATCTGATCTACCATAGGTTCTGAGGACATCTCTACCTTAATAAATAATGGAAGAGGAATAATGGGAAACTGGAACAACAGCCTCTTCATAGAAAAAGTAAACTTTTACTGGCAAATAATGGGCTGCTTTGGGCTGTGGAGAAAACTGCTTGCCCAGAGACAGATTTAAATTCTATATGATATGGAATAAACCATTTTACAGTTTCTGCCCCACAGAACAGTAGACCTTCTAACCCTCATTAAATGAGATCTAATAAGCCTTGCCTCTTTACTACCCTTTCCAGAATACTTATGTAATGGAAGTTAGCCTGTCTGCCCCTAAAGAGTTTGACCATTCAGGCCATTTTGAATAAATATTCTTCCTTCCTTCCTTCCTTCCTTCCTTCCTTCCTTCCTTCCTTCCTTCCTTCCTTCCTTCCTCTCTCTCTCTCTCTCTCTCTCTCTCTCTCTCTCTCTCTCTCTTTCTTTCTCTCTCTTTCTTCCCTTCCCTTCCCTTCCCTTCCTCTCTCTCTCTCTCTCTCTCTCTCTCTCTCTCTCTCTCTCTCTCTCTTTCTTTCTTTCTTTCTTTCTTGTTGCATATTGCTAATTCTTTTTGCCTTCTTTTCACCAAGGACTATGATGCCTTCTTTGAAGCCAGAGAAAATAATTCAGTATATACTTTTTTAGGCTTGACAGCCCCACCTGGTTCAAAGGTATGATTTTTCTGATTTAAAAGCTATTTTATTATTGCTGAGTTTTTTAATCAGTAAGATTATCACCTTTATTAAGTACTCAGATTAAGCCAGAGGTCATGCAATATAGCAGAAAGGAAATGTCCCTACTCTGCATGTATTTAATCTCTGGTAGGGTGGACAGATGTGCATAATCAAATACATAAGTATGTGATTAGGAGGTAGGTAGAGTGACTTTCTCATTAAGCTGCCCAAGGCAGCAAATTCTCATTGACCCACTGGCAAATAAGTGGTTAGCAGTTTTAAAGATTCCATTTTTTCAGCTGTCATTCACAGTTCTACATTGACAGAAAGAGTCTTATTAGTTCATAGTAAACATCGTGGCATAGTAAATGTCTATTGTGTTTGTGTGAGGTAAATGCTAGCATCATCCATTCAAATTAACTAAGAACAT
Source organism: Cynopterus sphinx (assembly GCA_030015415.1). NCBI lineage: Eukaryota > Metazoa > Chordata > Mammalia > Chiroptera > Pteropodidae > Cynopterus > Cynopterus sphinx. The sequence continues at coordinate 43,501,725 of CM057388.1, forward strand.
TTGAGTTTCAAAACTGGTCACTAAATTGCTAGCTAAATTTGGGGCTTTTTCTTTGCCAATAACAAACTAATTTTTCAAATGGAAGTGTTCCACAGAGACTATATAAATAAAATAATCAAAAATTAAATTGCCTGTATAATGAAGTATCTCAAACTATGGACTTTCTATACTTCACCTTTTCCATAGGTCTTCTTGATACAGGCTGGCTTAATCAGAATGTATGGTCCTGCTCCATCATTTTAGGTTTTGCTATTAGCAACTAATTTTATGTTAAACAGTTTCTGTGAATTCCATCTCTTTGTCCAATTAGGAGAATCTCTTATTGTCCGTGTTTTCATTAGAGACCATTTACTAGCATTGTTATCTGACTCACTGTGAAATTCTGTTTCCTTGTCAAACTCTTTTCCCAGGAATAAAATGTCTTATTTTAAGCTTTGTATAATTTAATTCATAATAAATGTTAGGTAAGACATTTTTTTAAGCAAGTTAGTCAAACTCAAATTAAGTCATTTATTTCAGTGTATATTATTGGAAGTAAGAAATGAAAGATGGTCTGTTTTCTGTGATGACCCTCTCTCCAGGTAAAAGTAAGAGCCATTCTTTCATGTGCTCATTCAACAAGTATTGATTGAATGTCAAGCACTGACTTGACATTGATGGTGGGACAAGTACAGAGAATACGTTGTAGTCTCTACCTTCAAATTGTTTATATCCTTGTGAGGGACATGTATAACATTGTACAACAAATGTGTCTACAAATAATTATAATTTAAGATGTAATCTGGTAAATTTTATACAGTTGATAGAATAAAGTGCTATAGGTGTTCAGAGGATATAGTCATACATTACTATCAAGGACTTTGGGGAAGGGTTCACAGAAGAAGTGACATTAGAGCTGTTAGGAATTCAGAAATACTTAAGTGACAGTAAGGCATCTTTCACAGAGGCAGCAACAGGATACAGTGCATTGGGATATAGCTGCACATGATAGTATAGTACTCTCCCATTACCCATGATGGATACATTAAAACTCCCAGTAGATGCCTGAAACTGTGGATAGTACTGAACCTTACATATACTATGTTTTTTCCTATACATATATACCTGTGATAAACGTTAATTTATACATTAGGCACAGTAAGAGAGTAACAGCAAAAACTAAAAATAGCACAATTATAACAATATATTATAAAAAAAGTTATGTGAATGTGGTCTCTCTCTGTCTCTCTCAAATATTTTATTGTACTGGACTCACCTTTTCAATAAAAGGAAGCACTTTACAGCTTCTCTTTGGCATATCTGAATTGCCAGCATCACTACTCTTGCACATTGGGGACATTATTAAGTAAAATAAGGGTTACTTGAACACAAACACTGCAACTCAATGGCAGTTAATCTGATAACCAAGACAGCTACTAAGTGACTACCAAGAAGGTATTGTATACAGTGTGGATACACTAGATAAAAGAGCGATTCACTTATCACACAGGACAGCCTTTTCTAAGGACCACTTTCTGCTTTTGACTATTAGTAATTGGAGCTAATATAGTCCAACCTAAATACACATGAGTGTCTGCTTAAGATATTTAAATATATCTGTTTTGTTTGTTTTTTCATTTCAGGAAGCAGAAGCTCAGGAACAGCAGCAAGCATGAACCTTATACATTCTGCCTTAAGCATCCTGGAAAAGGAGTCTCCATTGTTTTTATAAAGTAGCAAAATTATCTTGGCTTCCAAAGAAATAGACTTAATGTTGAAATAATAAATTAGTTGGTATCTTCACATGCAAATAGTCAAAATTGATACATTATTAAATATGGATATTATGATGAAGAGAATGGAGGATGAATGTAAAATTTTAAGTAGATGTCATGGAATAGTTTTGTTATCTGCCAAAAGGCATTTTATGTACTTCAGTGTTTTTAAAAAGCAAACACTTTTGCCATTTGTTGGTATTATTATTGCAGATAAAGTGTGCATTTAGCTCTACATTGAATTTTAAAATGAATAAGCGAAAGAGTCTTGTTCCCAAATTGCCTCATTAATTTTAGTGAGCAAAAACATATACTTTTTTGATGTGACGTTATTGTAACTAAAAAGTAGTTGCAGGTAATGTTTATATGTCAGACACTATAATTTCCTATGGTAATTACAACATTCCCATTCTTTTGTAGTTGAAACTTCTATGTACTGAACCACAGGTTTTCTAGGCTTCTAAATGTAGCCTTTCATTGCATATTTCAGTGATCAGAACAGATGATCTCTCTCTCACACACACAAAAATTGATGCATTTAGTTGACAAGTTCCTTGCTTAACTACACAGCTATGATGCTGTCCTGTTTCTAAGTTGCTTGCTCCGGTGAAATATGCATATGTATGTTAGAGGAGTGGGATGGTAAGGACATTTAAAGTGGCATCCTTTGCAAAGAGTTCAGACTTCTAATTTACTACTAAAAAATAGGTCAGCATTCATTGCCAAAGACTTTTTGGGGGAGCTCTTTGCTAAAAATATCTCAGTGGTTCCCCTTTTTAAAGCAAAATGTGATTATAAATGCCACTATTTCTCAGATATTTAACTTTTGTTTCAACATGGGTATATATTATGTGAATACATTAATCTAAGCAGAGAGAATATTTTCTATGCCTCTATTCCAGTGAATAGTACAAGTACAAGTAGTAAAATGTTAATTCTAAAGACTTCTAAGAAGACAAGAAACATCATGGCCTAAATTACTTACCCAGAAGATATACATATTGTACTTTAGTTCCACATTACTATATTACTAAAAACAAACACTTTTTACTTTAAATTATGTTATCATATCATTTGAGGTATTCAAGTCTGTGCTCTTTGCCAAAATCAATGTATAATGAAGATATGGCTTTGTTTACTGGGATTCAAACTTGATATGATGCTTTAAAGTAAACAGTACTTTTAGAAATATAATTTGTGTGTTCCTGAAGTTTCTAAATAGTGTAATAGTAATTTTAGATTTTTAGAGGGTGAAGAAGGATTAAAGAAATAACAAAGAAAACAATTTGAATGCAATTTCTAAATTTCTTTTTTAGGGTCCTAAATTTTGTAATACACACTGGAGTCAAACAAAGAACTATTTCATTGTTTTGTGTACAAAAATATGTTATGGAGAATGCTAAAGAAAGTAGGGTACTTTGTAATAGATTCTGGAAAATATTTTTAAAAATTGATTAGTATTTTTTCTGAGCGTTATTAAATGCTGATGATGCTACTTGCAATATGCTATGTTGATGTTTTTATTTTTATTTTAGAATCAAATAAGTTAACACTGTCAAAAACAGACATTCTTCAAAAATAGATGACTTTTTTGAGATGTTTATGTCTACGAGGCTGTACCTTACAATTTACATATATATATATTCATTTATATGCATATATATTCATTTATATATATGTGTGTGTGTATGAGTGTGTGTGTGTGTATATATATATATATATATATATATATATATATATCTTTAAAAAAAAAAAAGGTTAGATTGAGTCTTCCTAAATTGAAATCTTTCATTTTGTCTGCTGAGCACTACAGATGCAAGAGAAGCAGGTGAAATTCTGAATATTAAGGTAAGTTTACATAAAATTTTCACAAAATTTGCCTGGAAAATATAACTGTTGCTACTTGTTATATTTTGACATCTTTCTATTTGTAAATTAGACCTGCTATTTTTTTTTCCATTTTAGAGCTGATTTGCACTTAAGAATGTGTAATCTTCAGGAAATTTTCATTTTTACCAAACAATGTAAATTGGTTGCTGGTTATGTTATTAAATGTCCATACTTCTTTGGGAATCTGAGTATGGGGAAACAAAAGTTTGAAACACAGATTGTTGATTACTTGCTTAGGAAAATCTAAATATATAGAATTTTGTGGAGTTGGTTTTCATTGCATATATTCCATTAATTCAGCAAAAGAAGAAAGAAAGGGTCCCATGGATTTTATTACCCATCTATGGAGGTTGAAATTATAGAAAGATTGACATTGATCTTATTTTGTTTCCCCTGCAGAATAAATAGGTGTTTATTTTCTTTTGAAGAATTCCAATAAAACCGAGTAAGAGATATTCGTGCTTGATTAATTTGAACCTTCTGATTTTCTGCCCCCACCTCTGCAATCTTGTCTCTGAATATTATCAGTCATCTTTTATTAAGCAAACAAAATTTTGAATTTCTAGCTAAATAGTAACCATACTGTTTCTATAATTATTTTAGCATGATTTCCTTTTTAACATCTTTGATATATAATTCACATCCTATAAAATTTACCCATTTAAAGTATACAATTCATTGATTTCTAGCATATTGTGAGTTATGCAACCATCAAAATTTAAGTTTAAAACATTTGGTTACTCAACAAATAAACTATCCATTTAGTGGTGACTACCTAACTCCTACTGCCTCAGCTCTGTACAACCAGTATTCTCTTTTCTATCTCTATGGATTTACTTTTCCTGAACATTTCATATAAATAGAATCATATGGTCTTTGGTCGTTAGCTTCTTTGAGGTACCATGTTTTTAATCTTCATGTTGTGGTATGCATCGATACTTTATTTTTTTTATTGCCAAATAATATTCCATTGTAGAGATAGAACCATATTTTGTTTATCAATTAGTCGGTTGATAGACATTTGGGTTTTCATTTGGGTCTATTATGAATAATACTGCTATGAATTTTTATGTAGTGTTCATTTGAACAAATGTTTTTAGTTTTATGGAGTGTATGTATAAGAGTAAGTCATATGGTAGTTGCATGCATAACAATTTGAAGATCTGCCAAACTTTTCTAATGTTGCTGTACTATTTTACATTTCTATTAGCAGTATATGAGGGTTCCAATTTCTTCATTTTCTGGCCATCAGAATTATTATTTGTCTTTTTGATTATAGTCATTCTAGTAGCTGACTCATTATAATATTATATATATATATAGCTGATGTTGAACATCTTTTCATGTGATTATGATTATTTGTATGTCTTGTTGGTATACTCTATTCATTTTTTACTTGGGCTATTTGTCTTTTTATTGTTGAGATATAAGTGCTCCTTATAGATTCAAAATACAAATATTACCAGATATGTTATTTACAAATATGTTCTCCCACTCCCACTGCACTCTTTTTATTTTCTTGAGGATGTCTTTGAAGTACAAATTTCTTAATTTTGATGAAATCCAATTTGTCTATTTTTCAGTTGTTACTTGTGCTTTTATTGTCATATCTACGAAAACATGGCCTAATCCAAGGTCATAAATATTTACTCCTGTTTTCAGTTTTGACAGTTTTATAGTATACTTCATACACTTAAATCTGTGATCCATTTTGAATTACTTTTTGCATATAACATGGAATAGAGATTCAACTTCATTTTTTTTTGCATGTGAATAGGCACCTGTACAAATACCATTTGCTAAGATCATTTATTATCCCATTGAATTGTCCTGGCACTCTTGTAAAAAATCAAATAATGAAAATGAAGGGGGTCAAGATGGTGAAGTAGGCAGATCCTGAACTCAGCTTGTTCCACTGAAACACTAAAACTACAATTACATATAGAATAACTGTTGGTGAGAAAAACCTGAATACTAGCAGGGAAGGGTTTCTACAATTAAAGATATAAAGAAAAAAGTCACATCAAGGCAGGTAGAAGGGGCTTCTGGTCCAGATAATTGAGTAGGTAAATGCTCTGTTTGCCTTCTTTCATAGCCATATCAAATTACAAGTAAACTACAGAACAGCCATCATTGGAAGTCACCTGAGGTCTAGCTTCACAGAAATACTACAACTGGGAACATACAAAAGATGCCAACTTGAGACTGGTATGAAGGGCAGAGATGTGTAACAGGCTGATCCGACACCTGTGTGTGGCATTTGAGAACTGAGAGGAATATCTCAGCTGCAGAAGGCCCCTGGATGAGTGAAGGCTTGGGGCCCTACACTGGGCTCTCCAGGCAGGGCTTGAGTATCTGGAAGAGACACAAGTACCCACAAGTTCCACTGTGTAAACCAACAGAGATTGTGGTTCAGTGAGGCAAAGCATGGCTGGAGTTGCAGATGTTCTCCTTAATGGGCATACACATGGACTTACTTGCAGACAGACTCACTTACTCTGGCTCCAGTGCTGGAGCAGCACATTGAAAGATGACCATTTGTATACAAGGAGGAACTGAACTGTTTGGCTTCAGGGTGAGGGCTGTAGGGACAGCTTTCTCTCCAACAGAAGTGCTAGCACAATTCATTGTTTCTTTGGTGAGTGCTCACCCCACCTAGTGTGGAGATGCAGGGGCCACCATATCTGAGTCTAACACTGGCTAACACTGGTCAGCCTACCCTGGAGATTCCCTGAGACCCTGCCTTACCCAAATTTCAGGTAGACCCAAGCTGCCTTCAGTGGATTTTCCATACAAAAGGCCTTTAGTGGCCCATGCTGTGGACTTTCCTCAAATCTTTCAAGGGCTTAGAAAACCCAGACAAGCACATCTGGCCTTTGGTGCCCCATAGCTCTTGCTGAATAGCCCCAAGCTCAGCATAGTGGCACCCTGCCTCAGTTCAAGGATTGGACTTTCGAGGCACTTTCAAACATAGTGTCAGTGGTGGCTGTCTGTGGATTGCTTGGTGACTCTTGCCAGGTTGCCTTAGGCAGAGCACAGGCTGAGGCTGAACTTGGCCTGAAGTGGGGGCCCTCTCAAAATGTTCTGGGGCTGGCATAACCAGTGGCTGGCTTCTAACCAAGCTGGAACACAACTGGGGGCTGCATCCAAGGACAACACGCCTAAAGGGAAAACTGGACAGGCACCAGAGTCCTGCTAAAGTAAATCTTGTTTATAATGTCAGCCACTCACAACCAATCAGCCCAAGGGTCCGTCCTTCCCACTGATATGCAAACAGCAACTAAAGCTCGACTGCAACAGGAGGGCACACAACCCACACAAGGGCTACAGCTTGAACACTATGCTCAGGTAACCAGGGAATACTGCCACTGGGACCCATAGGACACCTACTAAATAAGGCCACTCTACTAAGACTGGGATACTTAAGAGCCCTAAATAATACATAGGAACAGATACATGGAGGCAGCCAAAATAGGGAGACAAACATGCCCCACATGAAAGAACAAAATAAAGTTCCAGACAAAAGAACTAAACATAATGGAGACAATCTACTAGATGCAGAGTTCAAAACACTGGTTATAAGGATGCTCAAAGGACTTATAGGATGAGTAGATGGTCTCAGAACTCACACAGAGATAGATAACAGAAAAAAAAGGACAAGTCAGAAATGAAGTATACAATAAGTGAAGTCTATATTAAGAGGAATCAACAGGAGATTGGGTGAAACAGAGGATTGAAAATGTGATTTAAAAGATAAAGTTACAGAAAACACCCAATCAGAACAAAAATAAGAAAAAAGAATGAAAAATGAGGGTAATTTAAGGGGCCTCTGGGGCAACATTAAGCGTACCAACATTTGCATCATAGGATTATCAGGAAATGAGAGACAGAAAAGAATTAAAAACCTATTTGAAGAAATAATGACAGAAGACTTCTTAACCTGGCAAAGGAAATATACATACAAGCCTAAGAAGTGCAGAGAGTCACAAGATGAACCCAAAGAAGCCAACATCAAGACATATCATAATTAAATGCCAAAGGTTAAAGACAAAGAATCTTAAGAGCAGCAAGAAAAGCAATTTGTTACCTACAAGGAAGCCCCCCATAAGACTTGCAGCTGATTCGTCAACAGAAACTTTGCAGGCCAGAAGGGATTGGCAGGAAATAATCAAATAATGAAAAGCAAAGACCTACAACCAAGATTAACCAACAAAGCTATCATTTAGAATCAAAGGATAAAGAGCTTCCTAGACAAGAAAAAGCTAACAGAGTTCATCAACATCAAACTAGTATTACAAGAAATGTTAGAGGGCCTTTTTAAAGGAGAATATGAAAGAAGAAAAAACATTTTTTAAAGATGAATAATAAAATGGCAATAACGACATATCTAGCAACAATTACTCAATGGATTAAATGCTCTAATCAAAAGATAGGGTGTCTGAATAAATAAGAAAATAAGTTACTTACATGTATTGCCTACAACAGACTCACTTCAGATTGGAAGGCACACACAGACTAAAAGTAAAGGGATGAGAAAAGGTATTTCATAAAAAAGAATTAAAAAAAAAAAAGCTAAGGTAGCAATGTGTATACCAGGCAAAATAATCTTTAAAACAAAGACTATAATAAGAAACAAAGAAGAACCCAGTAATTCCACTTCCAGGGATTTTTCCAAACAAACCTAAAACACTACTTTGAAGGAACATATGAATTCATATGTTCTTTGCAAGATTATCTACAGTAGCAAAGACATGGAGGCAATCTGGGTGTTCATCAGTGGATGAAAGGATATAGTTGAGGTGGTACACGTATACAATAGGATATTACTTAACCATAAAAAAGAATGAAATCTTGCCAATTACAACAACGTGGATGGACCTAAAGGATATTGTGCTTAGTGGAGTAACTAGACAGAGATAAACAAGTGACATATGATTTTACTTACATGTGGAATTTAAAGAATAAAATAAAAAAGAAACAAACTCATAGATATAAAGAACATTTTTATGGTTGCCAGATAGTAGGGGTTTGCAGAGATGGATGAAATAAGGGAAGAATTTAAGAAGTAGAAATTGGTAGTTACAAAATAGTCATGGGATGTAAACTATAACATGGTGAATATAGTCAATAATAGTGTAATAACTATGTTCAAAGTCAGATGGATATTAGATTTATCAAGGTGATCATTTTGTAAGTTATATAAATGTCTAATCCCTGTCTTGTACACCTGAAAATAATACAATATTGTATATCAACTCTAAATGAAAAAAATTAAATTATTTTTAAAGTGATAGGAAGGACAGAGATGCAGTTTAGTCAGGACTCATAAGCACAGTGTGGCGTCCTACAAGGGAGAGTGATATCACAACTATGTAGGTCTCTCTGAAGGAATGAGATATTAGAGCCCCACATTGTGCTCCCAGCCCAGGAGACCTGTGCCAAAAAGAGAAGCCCCCATAACATCTGGTTTTGAATACCAGTTGGGCTTATATCCAGGATAGTCAAAGGGTTGTAGATAACTGAAACTCCACTTAAAGGGTTCATGCATGAACTGTCTTGCTACAAGTCCCAACACAGAGGAAGCAGTTTGAAAAGTACCTGGGTTGTGAAAGAGATTCATTTATTAATTTTAGGACAGCTGCTGGAGGAGTAAGAATTTGTTGGAACTTTCTTCATGGATGGAGGCACTGGAGATCATGATTTTAATTCTCGTTCTAGTTATCTAGCCTGGTATTGGCAGAGCTCAATTCTGACACACTCCATTCTAAAACAGTTTGCCCTGCTCCAGCATTCCCTTGAGGACACAACCCACCCAACTTGCCTCCTCTGGCTGGAGGCCCTCTCAAGTAGCCCCTGCCCTGCCACTCACAGTAGGAGATAAGAAATGAAAGAGACACTACACACACACACACACACACACACACACACACAAATACACACTATATATATATGTGTGTGTATATCTATATGTATGTATGTATATACATATATATGTATATATGTGTGTGTATAATATATCTATTACAAAATGATATATATATATATACACATACATACATACATGTGTGTGTGTGTGTGTGTGTGTGTGTGTGTGTGTGTGTGTGTAGAAAAGATCAATGAAAGTAAGAACTGGTCTTTTGAAAAAATAAACAAAATTGATAAAATGTTAGCTAGACTTATCAAGAAAAAAGGCTCAAAGAAATAAAATCAGAAATGTAGAGGAAAAGTTATAACTGATACCACAGAAATAAAAAGGATCATAAGAAATGAAAAAATTCCTAGCAACATACAATCTTCCAAAACTGAATTAAAACATAAAGAATAGCTTAGCAGATCAATTACTAGCAATAAAATTGAATCAGTAATTTTAAAACTCATAAAATACAAAAGTCCAGGATAAGACAGCTTTATAGGTAAATTGTGCCAAAATTTTAAGAAAGAACTAATACCTTACCTCCTCAAACTATTCTAAAAAATTTGAAGATTAAGGAATTATTTCAAGTTCATCCTATTAGGTCAGTATTACTTTGATACCAAAACCAGATAAAGACAGCACAAAAAGAAAAAAAAAGAAAGAAAGAAAATCACAGGCCAATATTCATGATAAACATAGATGAAAAAATCCTCAATAAAATAGTAACAAACCAAATTTAACAATATGTTAAAAAAATCATACATTATAATCTAATGGGTTTTATTCCAGGGATGCAAGGGTGGTCCAATATTCACAAGCTAATTAACATGATATACCACACTCTCAAAATGAAGGATAAAAATCATATGATTATCTCAATAGATGCAGAAAAAGCATTTGACAAAAATGTGACATCTTATTTATGATAAAAAAAAATCTCAACAAAGTCGAGACAGGGAACATATCTTAACAGAAAGATCACTTACTAAAAAAACACAACTAACATCATAATCAGTGGTGAAATGCTAGCAGCTTTTCCTCTAAGGTCAGAAATGAGACAAGGGTGCCCACTCTGAACACTTTTACGCAAAATAGTATTGGAAGTTCTAGCCCAAGGGATCAGATAAGTAAAAAAAATAAATGGCACCCAAATTGGAAAGGAAAATATAAAACTGTTTATGGATGATATGATATTACTATTTTTAGGAAATTCTAAGGTCTGCATCGAAAAAGTGTTGGAACTAATAAATGAATTTAGTAAATTTACAGGATACTAAACTAATATTCAGAAATCTGTTGTGCTTCTATACACAAATAAATATTTTCAGAAAGAGATATTAAGAACACAATAACATTTACAACTGAATCAAAAAGAGTAAGATACCTAGGAGTAAATTAACAAAGAGGTGAAAGATGTATACTCAAAACAGTGAAAGATTTATACGACAAATTGAAGACAACACCAATAAATGGAAGGATATGCCATGTTCATGGGTTGGAAGAATTGATATTAAAATACCTGAAGCAATTTACAGATTCAATGGAGAACTTATTGAAATGCCAATGCATTTTTTTACAGAACTAGAGTGAAGAATTCTAATATTGATATGGAATCACAAAAGACCAAAAATAACTAAAGCAATCTTGAAAAAAAAATGGTGTTATCATGCTTCCTGATTTCACTCTATACTACAAAGCTATAGTAATCCAAACAGTTTGGTTACTGGCATAAAAACAGACCCATAGATCAATGGAACAGAAAGCCCAGAAGTAAAGCCATGCTTATATATTTAGTTAATCTATGACAGGAAGGGCAGAAATATACAATGGGAAAAGACAATCTATTCAATAAATTGGGTTAGGAAAACTAGACAGATTCATGCAAAAAAAAATGAAACTAGACCATTTTCTTACACAACATACAAAAATAAATCCAAAATAAATTAAAGACTTAAATATAAAACCTGACACGATAAAACTTGTAGAAGAAATCATAGATAGTATACTTTTTGACATTCTATAATAATTTATATATATATATATATATATATATATATATATATATATATATATCACTATCTCTCCCTCTATCTATCATTATATATATATATATATATATATATATATATATATATATATATATATATATATATATATATATATTCTTGGGCAAGGGCAACAAAAAGACAAACAAATGTCAACATATCAAACTAAAAATCCTTTTTACAGCAAAGGAGTCCATCAACAAAGTGAAAAGGCTACCTAATGAATGAGAAAAGATGTTTTCAAATGATATATCTGATAAAAGATTAGGTACAAAATACATAAAGAACTCATACAACTCAACATCAGAAAACAATTGGATTTTAAAAGTTGCAGAGGACATGAAAAGACATCTCCACAAAGGTTGTACAAATTGCCAACATACACATTAGAAGATGTTCAACATCACTAACCATCAATGAAATGCAAATCAAAACCACTTTGAGATATCACCTCACACCCGTCAGGATGGGTATTATGAAAAAGGCAACAAATAATGTGTTGGTGAGGCTTCCAGTTAAGATGGCAGAGCAGGTTAATGCTGTGCTCACTTCCTTTCACAACCACATCAAAATTACAACTAAACTACAGAATAGCCACCATTGGAAGTCACCTGAGATCTAGCGGAACAACTGGGGACACACAGAAGAGGCCAACTCGAGACTGGTAGGGGTGGAGATGCTAAATGAGCTGTTGAGGATCAGAAGAAATGCCTTGACTGTGGAGGTCCCTCCAGAAGAGCGAGGGGCCTTGGTACCACGCCAGGATCCCTATCCTAGGGTTCCAGTGCTGGGAAGAGAAATCTTCACAAATTCTGGCTCTGAAAACCAACAGAAATTGTGGCTGAGTGAGATGGATAGGTGAGAAATTTGCAGATTTTTTCTTAAGGGGCCCAGGAGTGGACTTAGTGATTTACTCACTCTGAGCAACTCTGGGTCAGCTGTTCAAAAGACGCTAGGGACACACAGAGGCAAAGTTGTCTGGATTCAGGACAAGGACTAGAGGGAAAGCTGTCTTCCAGCCCAAAGTGCTGGCAGAGGGTATTTTAACCTTTGGTGAGCCCTCCCCACCCAGCTTGCAGACCGAGGCAGATGCAATATCTGAATCTCCACTGACATGGCTAACACTTGCTGCCCTGCCCTGGTGTTCCCTGAGACCACACCCCTCCCAACTTACAGACCTGCACAAACTGCTTCTAGTGGATTTTCCATACAAACAGTCTGTCTTGGCTCATGCTGTAGACTTTCCTGAAATCTCTCAAAGTTTCACAAAACCTAAACAAGCAGCGTTTGGCCTTGGCATGCCCTGTACTTGCTGAGCCACCCCAAGACTAGCACTAGTGGTAGTCAGCCTCTAGTTGTGGCTAGACCTCTCAAGGTAATTCTATGCCTAGCATGGGAGGTGGCTGTCTACAGATTGCATGGTGCTTTGAGCCAGGTGGCACTGGGTACGGCACAGGCTTTCAGGTGAACTTGGCCTGCAACAGGGCCCCTCTTAGGGGGTCCCATTCTGCACACCTTGCGGCCAGCTTTGATCTGAGCCAGAGCACTACCTGGTGTCATATCTAAGAATGACACACCCAAAGGGCAGATAGGGCAGGCACCAGAGCCCTGCTAAAGCAAATCCTGCGCTGTAGGGTCAGCTCCTGCACAATGGCTCCTGCACTGGTCATGGCCAGTTATCACAACTAATCATCCTGAGGTTCAGTCCATCCCACTGATGAGCACACAGCAACCAAGGCTCAACTACAATAGGAGGGCACACAGACCCATACAAGGGACGTACCTGGAGCTCTTGGCTCAGGTGACCAGGGAAGATTCTGACACTGGGACACAAAGCATACACACTATATAATAAGCCCAATCTACTGAGACTAAGACATACCTAATACATAGAAACAAACATGAGAAAGCAGCAAAAATTAGAAGACAAATATGTCCCAAATGAAAGAACAAAGCTCCAGAGAAAAAACTAAACAAAATGGAGACAAGCAATCTATCAGATGCAGAGTTCAAAACACTTTATAAGGATGGTCAATGAATTTAGGGGAAGAATAAATGAATTCAGTGAGAACTTTAAGGATAAGATGGAAGATAAAAGTGGAGATAAAAAGGAAAGAACCAGTTAGAAATGAAGAAAACAATATTTGAAATGAAGAGTACCTTAAGAGGAAATAGCAGTAGGTAAGATGAAGCAGAGGGTCAAATCTGCAGTTTAGAAGATAAGGTAGCAAAAACACCCAATCAGAATAGTAAAAAGAAAAAAGCAATCCCCTCAAATGAGACTACTTTAAGGATCTTCTGGTACAACATCAAACATAGCAACATTTGCATTCTAGGAATACCAGAAAGAGAATATAGAAAGCAAGAAATTGAAAACCTATCCAAGGAAATAATGATGGAAATAGACATACAAGCCCAGGAAACACAGAGTCCAAAGCAAGTTGAAACCAAAGAGGTCGATACCAAGACACATCATAATTAAAATGTCAAAGATTAAAGACAGAGAGAATCTTAAAAGCAGCAAGACAATAGCAGTTCGTTACCTATAAGGAAGCTCCTATAAGACTGTCAGCTGATTTCTCAGCAGAAATTTTGCAAACCAAAAGGGATTTGCAGAAAATATTCAGAGTGATGAAAAGCAATAACCTACATCCAAGATTGCTCTACCCAGCAAAGCTATCATTTAGAATCAAAAGACAAATAAAGAGCTTCCTAGACAACAAAAAGCTAAAGGTATTCATTACCAACAAGCCTGATTACAGGAAATGTTGGAGGGACTTATTTAAGAAGATGGAAAAAAATTAAAAAAAGATGAATAATAAAATGGCAATAACTACACATCTATCAATAATTATTCCAAATGTAAATAGATTAAATGCTCCAATCAAAGATAGGATGGCTGAATGGATTAGAAAACAAGACCTTTACATATGCTGCCTACAAGAGTCTCACTTCAGATTGAAAGATACACTGAAAAAAGATAGACTGAAAGTAAAAGAATGAAAAAAAAGGTGTTTTATGAAAATAAAAACAAATTAAAAATTAGGGTAGAAATACTTATACCAGACAAAATAAACTATACAAAGGCTATAACAAGAGGCTAAGAAGGACCCAGTAATCCCATTTATGTGTATTTAACTGAAAAAAAAATCAAAACACTACTTTGAAAGGACATGATAATCCATATGTTCGTTGCAACATTATTTACAGTAGCCATGATATGAAGGCCTCCTGGGTGTCCATCAATGGATGTTTAGATAAAGAAAAAGTGGTATATATATATATATATATATATATATATATATATATATATATATAGTCATCATTTTGTCAGGTATTTAAATGTAAAATCACTTTGTTGTACACCTTAATCATAATATTTTATGTCCACTATATTTTGAAGTAGCAAATAATTCAAAATACAAGTGTATTTTTGGGGGCACTGAATTTTATCCTACCTATTTATATGTCTATGCTTGTGCAAGAACTGCATATTTTGATTACTGTACATTTGTAGTATGTTTTAAAATTGGGAAGTGTGAGTCTTCCAACTTGGCTTTTCCTTTTCAAGATTTTGTTACTCTTTGAGTTCCCTTTAATTTTCATACGAATGTTAGAATCAGCTTGTCAATATCTGCAAAGAAGCCAGCTGGGGTTTTCATAGGGATTTCACTGAATCTTTTGTTCACTTTGGGGAGCATTGCCATCTTAGCAATATTGTCTTCTGATCAATAAATATGGGATGTTTTTTCATTTATTTAGGTCTTCTTTAATTTCTTTCTGCAATATCTTTCTTTTTGTCCTTTATAATTGTATTTATTTAATTAAAATATTAAATTACATTATTTTCAGGTGTACAACATAGTTATTAGATATTTATATAATTTATGAATTGATCACCCTAATAAATCTAGTACCCATCTGTCACCAGACACAGTTATTACACTGTTATTGGCCATATTCACTATGCTATACTTTACATTCCCATGCTTTTTAACTACTTCTTAAACATTTCATCTATTTCACGCATCCTCCCAAAACTCTTCCATCTGGCGACCATCAAAAGTTTCTCTATATCTATGAGTTTGTTTCTGTTTTGTTTGCTTGTTTATTTTGTTCTTTAAGTTTCACACATAAGTGAAATTATGTGGCTTCTCTGAATAATATATCATTGTGTATATGTGCCACTTCTTTATCCATTCCTCCATTTATGGATGGACACCCAGGTTGCCTCCATATCTTGGCTATTGTAAACAATGCTTTAATGTACATGTGAATGCACATGTCCCTTAAAACCAGTGTTTTGGGTTTCTTAATATAAATACCCAGAAGTAATATTACTGGCTCTCCCTTTGTCTCTTGTTATAATCTTTGTTTTAAAGTCTATTTTGTCTAGTATAACTGCTGTTGACTCAACTTTTTAAACATTTTTATTTTTATGAAATATCTATTTCCATCTCCTTACTTTCGGTTTGTGTGTGCTTTCAATCTGAAGTGAGTCTGTTGTAGGCAGCATATCTGTATATTTGGTTTTCTTACCCTTTCAGCCACCTTGTGTCTTTTGATTGGAGCATTCAATCTCTTTACATTTGAAATAAATGTTGATATGCAGTTTTTTTTTCCATTTTATTATTCATATTTTATTTTTTTTCTTCTTTTAAAGAAGTCCCTTTAACATGTTTTTGTAATACTGGTTTGGTGGTGATGAACTCCTTTTGCTTTTTGCTTCTGTTTTTACTTTTTTTGGTCTGGGAAGCTCTTTATATCTCATTCACTTTTAAATTATAGCCTTGCTGGATAGAGTAATCTTGGTTGTAAGTCTTTGCTTTTCATCACTTTGAATATTTCCTGCTAATCCCTTTTGGCCTGCAAAATTTCTGCTGAGAAATCAGCTAATAGTCTTATGGGAGCTTCCTTGTAGGTAACTTTCTTTTTTCTTGCTGCTTTTAAGATTCTCTCTCTGTCTTTAACCTTTGGCATTTTATGATGTGTCTTGGTATCGACCTCTTTGGGTTCAACTTGCTTTAGATTCTCTGTGTTTCCTGGACTTGTATGTCTATTTCTTTCACCAGGTTAGTGAAGTTTTCCATCCTCATTTTTTGAAATAGGTTCTCAATTATTTACTCACTCTCTGTTCCTTCTGTTAGCCATATGATGCAAATGTTAATATCCCAGATTTCCCAAAGGTCTTTTGAGCTATCCTCATTTTTTTTTGTAGGGAGAATTCTTTTTTCTTGTTACCATTCTGATCTGGTGCTATATTTTTTTAAGATCAATACTTGTCAAGTCGATTGCAGGATAATGTAGACCTGCATACATGTGCAAAAAGGCAAGAGAATGCAAAGGTGATACATTTAAGAAACTACAAATAAGTAAGTAGGGTTAATGGGGGAGAGAGGTAGATATAAGTAAAAGATAGGAGAATTATAACCTACAGTAGCTTGTTTCAGATAATGAGATGAAGTTTAGATTTTAACACTTCTCAAAAATTAATGTGTCATCTAGAGTTACTCATTTATAATTTAAGTATCTTTGCCTAAATTTTTGGGAGAGAGCTCAGAAATCTGTATATTTATACTGTTCTCCAGATGATTCTGAAAGAAGTGTTTTACTTATACTACATTATGAAAAATTTTCTGCTTCAGAATGTGTAAACTTAACTAAAGTTATATTTTAGAAAGCTCCTTCTAATGCTGTTGTTCTCAACTTTAGCTGTAAACTAGAATTATTAAAGATAGGATCCAGACATTATGTTTTTAAAGTTCCTCAGGTTATTTCACAGTTCAGTCAAGGTCAAAATGCCTTGATTTAGCAACAATGAGGAGTACAGATATTAGAGTAGTAATATTGGAAGTATGATTTTAAGATATTGCAATGGCGCAGGCAAAAGTGATAAGGTCATATTCTTGGCAATAACTGGAGAGCTAGAGAGTGTGGGGTAACTGAGATATTAAAACTAGATCACTTAGAGTTTGGTGATTGATTACATATAGGGATAAAGGAGTAGGCAAAATTAAGAATGATGCCAAGGTCTCTGAGTTGGGGTTTGAATGGATGGAGGTGTTATTCAATAAAATAGGAACCATAAGATTAAAAAGAGAATTTGAGGAAGACTACCATTTTATAGCAGAGGTGGAGAATAAGGAAGGGGTGACCTAAAATTATTATTCTTAAGTATTAGTTCCTAGAATTTAATGTAGAAAAATAAGTCACCAGTGGACTTTGTTAACAATGCAAATTCCTATTCGTTCTCTCATTTCCATTTAGGAGGACTTGGAATGGGACCCACTGATCTATTTTTTCTTTTAGTTTTTAAACAGCCCCAGTACAATATGTAAGTTTTTGTCAAATATATTGAGAAACATTTAAAAAATAAAGCTGAAAGTACATTGAAAAGTGCATTAAAAGTCCATTTCATGCCTTGAGAGCTAGCTACCATGACTTAAAAGTTTGATGTTGATATATACTTAACAGGATTTTTCTTTTTACACAGCTTTATAAAATGATCACAGTATACCATATAATGCATGATTGAAATAGTAAAGCCCCACTTCTTAATGATTACAATTTAATCTAGGTAGCAATGAACTTTAATGAAAAAGCTTTAGTTATAATTAAAAGTAACATATATATGGAGGTATATGTAGATCCATGTCAATAAACATCTTTCATATCATTACTGCACATTCATTCCATCTTCAGAAACTTCAGAATCTCTTTGTTCTCCTTTGCCTTATGAAACATTTCAAAATCCTAAAAGGAATTAAAATTAATTTGTAATATCAATGCTGATAATTCCTAATTATGAAGTCATTAAACTCAAGTGTTTTGGTAAGTTGCTAATTGTCTTACCTAGGCATTTGCAAACTTCTGTCAGCTAAGTTAAATAAGAAAAAAACATTTTCCCCTAAGTATCAGTAGTTTCAAACTATGATGAAAAATACAGCATATGTATCCCCAAACAAGCAGCATGATATATAGTTTCTTTTATGATATCATATTCATACTAAAGTACAAATTGCTTTGTCTTCAGGCATTTATTCTACAAATGGAGAAACCTAACCCTCCCACTACATAAATGTATCTATATGACCTTAAGATATAAAATTAAAATAAAAATGAACATTCAGTCTTACTCCACAATATTCTTGACCATTGAATATCTGAGGTGGTTGAGCCTTAGAGGTTGAAACCTTCATCCTCATTTCTTGAAGTACTTTCAAACTGACAGAAATATCTATTAATTCATACTTTACTTTGTAAATATCTAAAATTCTTGTAACTTCTTCCTGTCTCTGCTTCACCTAAATAAAGATATAGAGTGATAGGAAGATGTTAGTATTTTATGTTTCATTTATATTTTCCCTGCCCATTATTCTATAGAAGGAGAATGATTAATGTGATACTTCTTTGAGGAACAAAAGTTATGTAATTTACATGGTATCACTTGCATATAGTATATAATATATAAATATGTTTAATATGTGTTAGATTAATGACAGCAAGGGGTCAGCAAGGGCTGAAAATTTCTAATGGGCTGTAAATGTTTACCAGATTGGTTTCATACTACACATAAAGTGGTAATGAAATCCATGGGATGAACAAGTAAAGTAAATACACAAGAGGATTAAAATTTATAAAAATGTGAGTAAATGAAAGTGGTTACTTCTTGCTGTGTCCTCTGCTATGAAAGGCTAGTTAAATCATCTGCTAATAGACTGCATTTCCCTGCTTCATAGTATTATCCCCTGAAACACACATTACTGCTAAAATAAAATTGTCATAGTTGGTTATGTGTTAAACATATTTTATAACTATTTTTTATTAATATCTATAACATAAATCTTAAAGTTTGAGGTTTCTACATTTTCACATGACAGTCTTGGGCATTTGTGTCTTACAAAACCTCTGATGCTAGAATGAGAAAACATGTGAAAACAATTTGACAAACACAAACCCCGGTTTATTCAAGTGTATTCAAGTGGGGTTCCTGGAACAGTGCCTATCAGTAGACTTTCTTTATTGACTCAAAAATGTAATCCAGTGATGCTTAGAAAACCTTGCTCATTTCCAACGAATAGCTGAGAAATTTCTGAAATTCTAAAATCAAATGTATCTTTGTGAGGCTCAGTTTTTAAAATTGCAAAAGCATGGTGTTGTGACTTAAACTTTAATACTGTTGTTTCAAAACCTTTTCAGAGGAGCCCATTAAAAGAAGAAGAGTTGCTTAGACCAGTTGTTTGACTGTGATTCATAAGACTAGAAGCATCAGCCTTACCCCACCTAAAAACTACAGAATCAGTTTTTCTTGGAGTGGTTCCCAGAAGTGTTTTAACAAGTCTCCAGATGATTTTTATGTTACAGTTTGAGAAATACAGACCAACAGTTGGGTGAGTCTTCTGCTGCATTCATTGTGGTGCTTACTGATTCCAAATATTACCCACTTATAGACTCTTGGTACCATATACATAACATAAATCACAATGTTAAAAAAAATAGTCAAATGGTCTATAGTTTTCTTTTTCCAACTGTTTCTTGTTATTTCTTAGTACCCAGGCAAAATTCCTAATCTACTTGGCAAAGCTTTATGCAAAAGTGATGCACTCTTTCTAGGCTGAGGTCATTTTTCATTCTTCCCTGTAGCAATCTATCATTGTATGTGACACACAGCAGGAATGTGATGAACGTTTTTCAACCATTTAAAATTAATTCTAAATCCTTCAGTTTTCATGCTTTTCCAAAAAACTTGCTGAATGAAGTTCTTAACCATACAGTGGTCCTTCTATAACTGAGCTATCTAATGTGATAACAATTAGCCGCATGTAACTATTGAGCATTGGAAAATGTGGGTAGTCCAAAGGTTTGCTAAAAGTGCAAAATACATACTGGATTTTGAGGACTTAATATGAAAAAAATATATTAACATTTATATTTTGATAAGATTATATGTTGCAACAGTAACATTTTGTGTTAGACAAAATATATTAAAATTAAATCTCATTTTTAAGTGGCTACTAGAAAATTCAAAATAATGTATGAAGCTGGCAATATAATTCATCAAAGCTCTAAATAAGAAATGTATGATCTATGCAAATACACCTTTAAAATCAATGATCTGTTTGTCTTGGGGATCCAGTCTTCTGAGGATTTTGGCCAATTTTCTTGTCCCATCCTAAACAGGATTCTTTAACTCTTCCATTTGAAACATTCACAGAATTATTGTAAAGTCTTAAGGTGGTTGACCTCAAGACACAAAAATCTCCCAATCAGTGCTTAAAGCACAACCTGGATGAGGACATTTTCTGTGCTCCCCCCTACTACCTCCCACCCTCAAAAGAGAGGAGAGAGCTGGGAAATGAAAGGCAGGAGGGAAATGGCAATGTCTTAGCACAATCCTGAAGTTCCCAAGAGAATGTTTTCACTCTAGTCTTTTTTGCCTGCTGAGGCCGTTTTCTTCCCACTCACCTCTCTAGACCCTGATATGCTGGTATAATAGATTTGAATGGAGCTCATTGTTTCCACTTCCAGGGTACTTTGCAGAAGTAGCCCTGAGTTAGCCACTTCACCGCTGCTTCCAGATTAGCTACGTTATGCAAATCCCAACGCTTGGCCCTCCTTTTCTTCAGGGCCGTTGCTAAGTGCCAGCATCTGCTGCCCTCAGTATTGGCTGGGAAACAAGTGCCCTTGTGGCACAAGCAAACACCCATTATGGGAACGCAGGGCGCCTGGCAACTAGGAGGCAGCAGCAGCTCCCACCCTCCTGGGGGAGGGGCTGAACTCTCATGTATAAAAATTCGGGTTAAGTGCTCTATTTCCTTCTCTTCTAGGCCCAGTGGAGGAGGGGCCGAGAGATCAAATGGTCTCTGCGTTCCTGCTGCCGCTTTTTCCATTTCTCTGCTTGGGAATGGTGATGAGCATGAGCTTTTGTGCTTGGCAACTACAGCTGTGAATGAAGGACCAGGACACCTGAGGGAGAGAATGGCCAAAATGCAATGCGATAAGTGAAGAAAAGATAAAACTTGTGCTGCCTAGTTTTGTAGGGACAGAGCGAATGGTGCTGATGCTTGATTAGACAGGACAAGACCACCATGGCAACTTGTTACCTTTTCTTTTATCCCAGTTCGATGCCTTCATTACCTCTTCAGTCCCCTTCCCTTTTTAAGGACTTGCTTTATATGGCACCCTTTCCTTCTGGGAGTTGACCTTTTGGTTTGCATAATTGTGGGTGCAATAGTCTTCGATTACCCTGCAATTCCCCTCCTCCCTGTGTAAAAAGATGATCGTGCCCTGTAATGTCAGCTTCTTCTTTAATACATTCATAGCTTATTATTCCAGACTTTAGTCAAGTTTTAGCCCTTTCCAGTATTGAAAATAACATCAACACTTAAAAGATTGGGGAGATTTGCCAAAAATGGGCAATAGAAATTGAGAATGAAGGGTCAAAGAACCTTAAAATCATCTTTTGTGTTAGGCAAATTTGGATTCCATGGTTCTACCACTTAATACTTATGGATCTTGGGCAAAATATTTCTTTTTAAATGTCGGTTTCTCTATTATTAAAGAGAGAAGAATTATGCTTACCTGACAGAATCATTGTGAGGATGAAATGAATTGAGTATGTAAAAGTGTTTGTCACATGTTCTGACATGTAGGTAATTCAGAAACTGATAATAATTATAATTGATACTAATAAGTGCCAGACTCTGCATATTGCTTTGGAATAAACACATCAAGATGAGTGAGAAAAAAAACATTTACCTTCGAGGAATTCAGAGTGATTACTGGTAAGGTAAGGTAAATGCAATGTAGAGAAATTTTAACCAGTCTAGGTGGGTAAAGGTATGTATCTCTGAATAAAGAGAGCTAAACTGAAACCTGAAAACTGTATTATCTGCCAGGAAATTATAAGAATAAGGTAGAAGGAACAGTAATGAAGCAACATGGTAGTTGGAGCTTTGGGAACAAATGAAGGAATAAAAGTTGAGAAAATAAATGGAAAATCACTTAGACCTTCAAGTTTCAGTTAGATTTTTTTTTTAGTCCTCCTGAGGCCATTTCCTGTTTTTTAACATTGTGGAAAATCATTATTTGCAGATTTCCTGAGATTACATTAAGTGTAGATGTTGCCTAAGAGCATCTTTCACATACAAGGTGCTCAAAAATTATTTTTATTATTAATCAATGGATGACTAGAAACCATTGAAGGATTTAGCAGGTTTGTGTGAAAGGGAAAGGTGGATCAAGATAACATATCTTGTTATGATTTGGAAGGGGGCAAGATTGGAAGCAGTTGCATCAATCCAAGAACAAAGTGACAATGAGGAAAGGCAGAGATATTTAGGACAATGGACTGATAGAATTTGGATCAGCAGGGTATAGGGGAGATAGAGACAAAGGGGATAGGATATAACTAACAAAGGAGTCTAGGTTAGAAACAATTTGAGATCTCCATTTCTTTTAATATTCCCTTGTAGTAGCAGTTTAAACATTTATTTTTTTTACAATTGTTTTTATTACCTTTTTGGTGTGAGATTGAGACATATTTCCTCATTTTTCTGTGAGCCATTCCCTTGGTTCCAAAGTAGATTAATACAGTATTTCTTACAAGAGGATATTTTTGACAACATAAAATAAGTTGATTGGTATGGCATGCAAAATTAGAATTAACTGTTCTATGGGATGTTTGTGATAATTATTTCAAATTAACTATTGGTAAAAAAATGCATTGATAATTATAGTTGAAAGTATCAACTATATAGAAATTTTGTTTATGCTTCTCAGTCTACTTTGGCAGTTTGTATTTGGGTTTAAAATCATTATAACAAATGGGACAGACACTTATGAAATTGAGAAAATAATTTCTAAAGAAGGTACTATATTATTTCTTGTCTTTTTATGTATGTAAATTATTATTTTCAATTAAGTAAATAATAGATGAATACATATTCATTGTAGAATTCAAACCATATAGAAATAAAGGGAGTAACAGTTAAGATTACCTCTTCACCTTATCTCTGCCACCCTTATCCCAGAGGAAACCACTATTAACTTTTGATTTGTATCCTTTTCCACAGACATAATTACATATATTAAGTCAGTTAAAATGGGGAAAAAAAGTCAGTTATATCAGGCAATATTAGCAGAGTAATATTACCCAATATTACTCTGTGTGATATTGGGCATCTTATCTAACTTCTCTGTACTTCGGTTTCCTCATAGGTAAAGTCATGATTATAATATCTGTTTCACAGAGATGTTATTATGATTAAATTAGTGTATGTGAAGTATTTAGAAAAATGCTTGGCACATAGTACATGATGGAATGTGATGGAATCATACTGAATATATTGTTCTGCAACTCAAATCCCATCAATACATATAGAGGCAATGCAGTATAGTGATTAAGAGCATGGGCTCTGAATCTAATTGCTTGGTGCAAATCCTAGTTCCGTCATTTACTAGCTTCTTGACCGTCAAGTTTATAATCTTTCTCTGTCTTGGTTTCCTCTGTAAAATGGAGATAATAGCTTATTTTAAATTAAATTGCATATTTAGAACATTTAGAATGACTGTTTTGTAGTATTTTAAAAATGCTTATTATCATTCCATTATTAAAATCCTTAGTTTAGTATTTCATGTAAGAGATGAATCATAATTTAACAATTATCTTATTGATGATCATTTAATTCATTTTAATTATTCATTGTTACAAAATCTGCTTGTTTCCATACTGATTTTTTACTTACAAATTTTAAAATAACCTTGCCTCTAGCCTCACTTAAATGAAAAGAAAAAAACACTGCTGTTAACATTTCCCAGTGTCATTTTCATTTGCATTTTGAATAAACAGTTTCAAGATCCTCTTTTGGTATGTGATCATTATCATACCACATATACGATCAACCCACATCATTTTCCGATGAGTTTTGTTCAGTCTTAGGGCATGAATAGAAAACAGAAGCATTTCATTTTGTACACTTGAAGTTATTTTTCTGAGCTATAAGCAAAAGCTGAGAAACAAACAAACCAAAAAGAATTTTTTCTGTGTTTGGACTGTTGGAATCTCAGAAGACTGAATATTTAGGTATCCTGATGGTCGGGAAAGGTAAGTCTAAATTCATACATATTTTGGGTTGTATTGTTTTGTTTTTATCCAAAAATAATTTAAATATGAATAAGTAGGTTTCCTGGAAACATTTATACATTTATAATAGACACTGTAGACCTCTAAAAGAAAAATCGTGTCTTGAATCAAGTCTGCTTTTTCCTTTTCAAAACTTACAGAGTATATAAGGAAAATTGGGAGTCTTAAAATTGTATGCAAACCATGTGAAATACTGAAATAAGTACTTAGCAAATAAAATTTAGGTCCAAAAGAAAAGAATAGAAGGGAGAAAGGGAGGAAGGGAGGAAATGAAAAAGGGAGAAGGGAAGGAGAGACAGAAAGACAGAGAGAGACACAGGGTAGGGGCAAAAGTGAGAAAGGAGAGAAGGAAAAGATTAAAGAAAAAGATGGTAATGAATTTCACAAATCTATATTTATTTATTGATTTATTTCACATTTTAACCATTTTAAGTGTGCAATTCAGAGGCATTAAGTACATTCATATTATTGTGCAATCATTACCACTATGGTTCCAGAACTTTTTTTTTCTTGTGAAACTGAAACTCTGTGCCCATTAAACACTAACTTCCATCCTCCCCAACTCCAAGCCATTGGCAGGCTCTATTCTATTTTCTATCTTTTATGAATTTCTATATTCATTTAGATTATTGAAAAAGTAAGTAGCTACATTTGTAGTTTAAATTTGAAAGTTTTCATGATTCCAAACTATATATAAATAACCATCTCTCATACACATTTTAAGGTAAAGTAACTTTTTTTCAAATTGTGACGCAATTGACATTAATTAAAACACAATTGATTTAAGACTAATTCTTTGAAAGCAGGCTTCATTATAAGTATACTGTTTGAAGATAGGCAGTTTAACTAATAACTTTAAAATAAATCATTTATGACAGCTGAATATATATATATATATATATATATATATATATATATATATATATATACATAAATAAATATACACACATACACACACACATATATATGTGTATATATATATATACATATATATATATAATTATACATATGTATAAGTTTGTACTTTTTAAAACACTTGTGTGTATACCATATAATACTATTCTGACAATAACCCTGTGAAGAAGACAGGGGAGTATTATTATCACCATTTAATTGATAGGAAAATTGAGACCCAGGAATGGTACATAAATTACCTGTTAGTAAAAAGTTAATGGCAGAATCAGAACCCAAGTCTCCTTACTCTTGGTCCTATTTTCTATGCTTTGAGAAATACTGCCTCCCTCGATCAATTGTGTTTCATATAGAAGATAAATATTATTTTGATACTTTAATATATGTTGCCTTAATGAATTCTTTTATATTACAGCTATATACTGCATTCTTCTGTTTAGAAACCTGGCCTAATAAAATGCTTGGAGAAGCCTTCTTAATTGAATTTTTATACAAAGAACAGAAATATACATTTTGCAAACCACTTACATTTAAGAAGACCTTAAATAATAAAAAGGAAACTTGGAAAAAGAAGCTTTCAGATACAGAAGACAATTCACTTACTCCAGATAAAATGGAAAATCAACATAAATTTGTGAAAGAAAGTTTAACAGAGCAAATTAATGATACAAATAAAATAAAATCTGTGGATGAGATAACTGCAGCAAAGTGCAAAAGTGCATCTCTTCCAGGAAATGTGTCTGTTACATACCCCATTCCAAAGCGAGAACAGCATGATGAAAGACAACTGGATTTATATCGATCATGGTCATGTACAAGTATTTGCCAGAATTATCCCGACCTACATATTGGAGGAGACCATGTGGGGAACATGTATGATTCAGGCTGCTTTGGGGAACACATACGTGATGATGCTTTTAACAGTCCCCTTTTATTTTCAGTAGATATACCATTGGGTCATTCTCCTATCATTGAGCCTCTAGAGAAACCACCTGCCTCAAAACTCTTGAATGGGGAAGAAATTCAAGAAAAAAGTATGTTGCTTTATAAGCAGCCCCTTTCTAATTCTACACTTAATAGCTATATGGAAAAAAAGGTGGATGAACTCTATAAACAATTTTTGGAAGAAAATCTTACTAAATGCCTCTCTATAACCAATCTTATGGCTTCTAACTTGCTTATGAATAATGTAAATCAGATTAGTCTTCAAATTTCTCAAAAGAATTATATAGAAACATCTAAAGCTCAAGAAGCTCTTTTACATTCTTTAGCAATACGTAATCTCTGCAACATTTCCCATGAAAACAG
The DNA here is from genome assembly GCA_030015415.1 of Cynopterus sphinx. Taxonomy (NCBI): domain Eukaryota; kingdom Metazoa; phylum Chordata; class Mammalia; order Chiroptera; family Pteropodidae; genus Cynopterus; species Cynopterus sphinx. Next base: position 43,528,692 of record CM057388.1, read on the forward strand.
TTCTGAATTAAGCACTCCTAACCTACAAATATCAAACCAGAGAAGTAGGGAATTTTTATCACATCTACTATAAGAACCAATTGTAAGTTCGTTGGCCTGGCTTAGGAGACTGGAGTAATAACAGTCTACTCTGGTTTATTATGTCATATCAGGCATCGTTTGGGGTATGGTTATTAATTTTTGAGAAGTTATTTGACCAAAGACATGTATGCATTATTTTAAGAGACAGTTTTAATTATTGTTTCATGATCATATTGTCTAATTATTTTGGCATCTTTAATGGTTGCCACATTCAGGTTTGTGAATTTCATATGTACTTATCTAGTTGCTACTGGCACCCCAAATCAGTTACCTTTCATTCATCAGTTTTACTACAAAAGTGGTAAAAGAAAGTGAGATGAAGAAAGGATTATTGCCCTCAGCTACTGAAAGAACCACTAGAAACAATATCAGACAGGAGCATTTATTTCTCCACAAAAATGTTTAAAGCCATATCAGTAGTGCTTAAATATGCTTATTTTTATTTTCAATATACAGAATTATTTTACACTGACAATCAGAATAGTCTAAGGGAAATTCTTCAAATTAAAGTTGGATTTAAATAACATTTGAAAAATTATGGAAAAAGGACTTAAGGAAAATGTAGAATTTAACAATGGAATTTGCAATTGATACTTGAGGCTCTTTAGCTTTCCTGGGAGCAAGCATCATCTTTTGTTTTTTTTTATCACTGTGTTATTTATAGTGTTTTTAAGGGATGGGAGAAAAAAAGGTAAAGAGAACAAAGTGTGGAGAACCACCATCTATAAATGAAGAGGCTCTCTCAGCAAGTTTTTACACTTCTCAGATTATCCTCAATCAAGATCCTGGATTAGGATAAAAGTCAGCACTATGTTATGGAAATTTTGGAATCTAAGTTCAATAAATTTATTAACAAAACATGTCTAAAAGAATGGTACAGTTTGTTTCAGATTTGACTAGGTTCTGTATTTAACAACTTATACTTCTCCTAGATACAGTAAGATGATTGGCATGAACTTTTGCTTGTAAAATACAATTGTGTGAATTTCTGTTATAGAATTGTTCTGATAGCATTATATATTAATAAAATCTGTACATTAGTAATCACATATTCTCCTCCAATTATCTTTGGTCTTTGAATAAATTTCATAGAATGAATTATTCCAATGCCCTCGCAGGTTGTTCTTTTTGATCATACAGTTCTTAGTTTATTTTCATCCTCTTTAAATGTCTATGTTCTAATAACAAGCACCCTGATTTATCTTCTTCTTTTATCTTCATCACTCCTTTTCCCTACATCTTCTATAGTCCTCCCAATCAATATCCATCATTCAGAAATGCAAATCTGAAGAGACAATAAGGTAAGGGTTTTAGAAAACCTGACTTAGTGTCTTGTCTTGTAGATAATGAAAAATTGCCATGTGTACATTGTCCTATATATTGCTAAATTTGTACATTTTAATATGAGTTACCAAATGATAAAAGAGTGATATTATTCTTCACCTTTTTAAAAGTGAATTAAATGTTGTTTGACAACATTATTGGTATGAAATTTTCTTAGATATAGTGATAATGTATTAATATTTTAGTTGTAAAGCAGATATATTTATAAATAATATTAAGAATGTATAGTATTATATAAAAGGCCACAGTGTTTAGTTAATATCAGATTTAGAAGTATATTTAATTATACTCTTAGATTTCAAATTTTCCCTCGTTTATGTCATCAAAATGTTTATCTAAAAGTACTCACTTGTTAAAAGGGCCTAAGAATTCAACAAAGTATTTAAATAAGGAAAGATGATACATTTGTTGTTGTTGTTTTCTTTTTACCTCATAACTGCTGCCTTTAATGACTGAATGAAATATGAATATGAGGTTGTGGTTTAGAATATTTTGGCCTTAAGCAGTCACTCTTCATTCTGTCTTTCATCATAGGTTTCACTTATATGACCATACTGTTCCCTTTTAACATTATTCAAAATGTATGGAATGATGATTTTTTTTTGTTTCACTTTTTCAGGAGTTTAAAGTATTATTTTGCACTTCTATAAAAATGGAGAATGTTAATGATTCAGTAGTTGGGAATAATCATTCTATTTCTGAGTAGGGAAGGAGTTAAGGAGGTTAAGAATGATGCCCAATAGAGTCTTGCTCCCTACTTGTACATGTCAGTTTAATTTATATCTCATTTTTGAATTTTAGGTCACTATTGAATGGTCAAGTGAGTTTCACCAACTCTCAGGTAATTCTCTGTCAGGAGTGTCCTTAAATTTTTGAAACCAATTCAAGGGATAGAGTTTATACTGGAACCCTGGAATTTTTATGTTTTATCTATCTGTATCATGGGTTAATTGCCAAAAGTAGCCACTCTTCCTGAGGTTCTGAAGAACAGAGGTAATATGGAGCTGATCCATTCAAGGTTGTAAGCAGACTTTCTGGCTCTTACCATTAGCATTTGTATCTTAGTAAAACTATTTTTTTTGAATGAAGAAATAAAATAAATAGTTCACTAGGGATATTTTCCCACATGCTATTTACTTTTTTGTGAGTCTGAGTTGAGGTCAGGAGTATAGTAGATCATTATACCTACTATAAAGTAGATCTTTAAATATATATATTCTTCAAATAAAATGAATTTACCTTCAGGTATCCTGACTAATATAACATTGCCACATAATGTGTATGTTGATGAAGGGTGGAAGGGTAGCTTGATATGAATTAATATGTGTAATAAACTGGAATAATTGTGAGGTTAAGTAGATAATTATTTTCAGTCAATAGGGGAAAATTCAACAAATCAATAGCAGCATATATTTATTAAATCAAATTAAAAGTAATTTAACATTCTTATGACTAGCGTTTGCATGGAAAATTCGCCAATCAACTATATATTTGTGAAAATTCATGATAAGCAAAATGAGAGTTGAAAGAAAAAATAAAAATAAAATAAAAGGTTATTACACTGAGTGAAAAAGTCAGAGAAAGATAAATAGCATATGATTTAACTTGTATGTGAAATCTAAGAGACAAAAAGGACAAACTAATCAAAAACAAACTCACAAATATAGAGGACAATTTGGTGAGGGCCCAAGGGGAGGAGATTTGGGGAGCTGGGAGAAAGGGGGGAAGAATTAAAGAAGTATAAATTAGTAGTTAATAGATGATCACAGAGATGGGAAGCATGGCATAGGGAATGAAGTCAGTAGTAATGTAATCGTGAGGTGGAGAGCCAGAGAAGAGAAAGAGCAATTAGAGGGATTGTTTTATAAATTATATAAATGTCTAACCAATGTGTTGCATATTTGAAACTAGAAATAAAATAAATTTTTTATAAAAGGAAAAGAAAAGGAAATGGTGGCAGAACAATGTTCTCATAATGTTAAAATAAAGATAACCATTCTTTTTAAAAATTCTTATTGGAAATTTGAGGCATTTGAACCCTGATCATGTTGGTCTTTTCCTCAAGGTCTAGTGGACATTTATAAAATGATCTTATTATTATATGTTGGTTTCATATTTATTATAGTGTAAATGTATAGCATTGCTTACCACAATTTTATGAAATAGCCTTTAAATACTTATATTTAAGAACATATCTATAAAAATTATGACAATTAAGATATATTGACATCAATTAAACATACTGATTCATTGCTATAGGCAGCTAATTATTTAGTTGTTGGATCATAAAAAAAAAATATGTTATTTCTATTTCAAGCTGAGAAATTTGTAGCTTACAGAGTTAGAAATTAGTTCTGGTTTTACTTCCCCAAATGAATAGAGGCAATTTATTATGAGACCTAAATTACCATAAGACCTTAGTTTTATCTAATAGTGACTGAAGTTCATAGGTAGGCTAGTTCCTGAAATTTGTTTTTCTCTACAATTGTAAACTCAACACATATCTACCAAATAGAAGTTGAGTAGAACTGAAAAAGTTTAAGAAACAGTTCATGTTTCCAATGACTTCTGTGGTTCTGCCCCTCTCCATTAAAGATTCAACTCTACTTTATGGATGCCATATAATTGTAGAGCACCCTTGTATTCTTTTCCTTAGGTGAGGCTTAAGAATTGATATCTAAGTATTTAAATGATATGGGACCAGTTTGAGACTGGAGCAGACCTCCAAGGCCAATTCAAGATCAGAATGAATTATCAGAACTTTATATCCTCTAGAAAGACACATCCTCAAGACACTCCAGGTACTAGGAGAAACTGACTGCTACTTATTCATTAAACATTTATTGAGAAGTAATTTAGGCAATTAAGGATAAATGATTAATAAAATTGATGTAATTACTGCTTTTCACTGAGATTACAGTCCAGCTGATTTCTAATGAAAGAGTAGAAGTAAGTCATTATGATTCAATTTTAGGACCCTGAAAGTTATAGCATGTAGCTCTAGATAACCTATGCTGGTAGTTCTGCCTGCTTGGCCTATTCATAATCTAATCTGAATCTTGTATTCATGACTGCTATTTGGTTGTCATATAAACATGCCTCTACTGATTATTAAACATGTTGAAATATTTCTATTCCAACTGGTAGGAGGCTGCTACCCCCAACCCTCCAAGCCCTCCCATGACACTATCCTGGCCTCTCTGACTTCTCCCTCTGGATCCTTGTATCTCTTTATGATCCAACAACTATATAGACAAAGGGCCTTTAGTACTCAGATCCAATGCTACCCATGTCATATAAATTCTATTAATGTGAGTTCTTAAATATTTTGGCCCCAACTTCTGTTTGTATCTTCTTCTGTATTCAGATTACTATTCTATTTGCTCAATAACCCTTATTCCTAGACTTGGGTCCTGCTTCTTTTGCAGCTCCCAAAAGAAAAATGAAGATGTATTCATGAACAAGAAATCTTTGACTAGAACTTCCTCATGGTCACTTTCTTTCATTGATTCTCTCTTGCCTTGCTTTGAATTTTTTCACCTTCTCTAAGGTAATTTGTTTCTTGGTATATTACCCAAGAGCAGGATGACTTGTGGAATTATTATTGCCTGCTACCTGTTGACCAAATTGAATGACCTGAAACACTAAAGAGAGGACCACATGTTGGGTGTTTGACATTTATTACCCTGAGTATCCTACTATATATTATCCCTGCTTTATATATTATGTCAAACTTAAAAGCTACTATGCTGCATTGTGTTTCATAACTAAACATAACTTTAAAGCTTAACTATACAAAAGATTCATGCTCTGGGAAAACTGGCTATGTAAAGTTTCTTAAATTTATACCTAGAGGTTTATCCTTGTAACTGAAGATTTTATTAACTATCAAATGTCCATCCACTTAACAGGGATAGTGCTATCATTAGTCATTGTCATTCATAAATATTAATAGCTAACATTTTGAGTATCTATTATATGATACACACTATATTGAGGGCTTTACTCACATTATGTAATTCTTTCAACAACATTATTAGATAAGTAATATTATTATCCCCACTTTAGACAAAGGTAAATCAAAGTTAAGAGATGTTAAAAAAATTTGCCCAAGATCATACAGCTACTCAGAGTTGGAGTCAGTGTTCAAATGAAGTCATTCTGACATCAGACCTGTGATATTAACTTAGGGGTTGCCATATTTAGCAAATAAAAATGCAGTTTTCTGTTTAATTTGAATTTCAGGACAACAGATTAATTTTTTAATAGAGATATGTTCCCTTGAAATGTTTGAAACACACTTATAATTAAAAAAAATATTCGTTTACCTGAAATTCAAATTTACCTAGGCATCCTATAATTAATCTGGCAACCCTACTTTAAAAATGACTCTGCTTTTTCTAGGGTTATTATAAAAGCAAAGTGAATGTTGAAGGTGTAGCAAGAACAGTGGGACAGATAATGAAGGCATTGGTTGGAGAACTGAAATACCAAACTAAGAGGGAAAAGATCAAGAATTCTGGAGATTGTAGATCAGTATACCATTTTATAGAGTTATTACCATGAAGGAGGTCTGCGGCAAAAGATTTGTCTCATGGGTCCTTTATAGATTATCAGAACTTTTCTCTTGTTGTAGCTGTATTGAGACAGTCCAGTTTCAATTATGTTACATAACTGAAATAAGAATATTTGTGTTTTAGTAAAGTTCCAACTCAGTTACTCACTCATGCCTGACAAGGCACTCTGCTCCTATGAGTCTCAATGTCCTTATTTAGAAAATGATAGAAACACTTACTCCAACTATATCATAGGACTGCTATGAGGATTAAAGGAAGGTAAAAAGAATTGGTAAATGATAAAATATTTTTCTAACATAAGGAGTCTTTTTCAGGAGTCAGCACAATTCCAACCATTAATCATCATACTCAAGGTTAGAGTGAGGGAAAGATTTCCTTTGAAAACCTAATTAATGCTTGCAATAAATCTTTTCTGATCACTTAAAAGAACCATCTGAATGTAAGGGGTGGTAGGTTTCAGCAGTAAGTGCTATAGCTACAGTAGTTTGTTTTTCTCAGTAAATGAAATATCGGCAGAGATTAGGGTACCACCTGAGAGAGGTGATTCTATGCTGTTAAGGAAGTGATGGCAGGACTGCAGTTGGTAAAATTTGTTTTTCTAGCCTCCTCATTTTAGACTTTAATTAATTAAGAATAGTAATGATAATAATAATATAAATTATACAGGCTTTATTATTGCAATAGAGAATTTATCTACCTTATAAGATTGTTTTGAGGATGAAATAATGTCTAGTACAGTGTTTGAACCTATTACTCAATAAATTGTCAGTGTTGTTATTTTCATTATCTGTATTATCATTCCTACTTTATACATGAGGAAACTGAGATTTGTTCCATCTTATGATTTCAGGCACTCAATTCTTTTTTCTATAATCAGAAACTCAACCTCAGACAAGATTAATTTCTAACTGAGTGTGAATATGTCAGTGTTTCTTCTTCCGTAGGGGTCTGCATTATAAACCTAAATTCTCAGGGTGGAACAGCAGGTTGCATTATTTGGAAAAAGGTATTCAAACTTCATCCACTCACCTAAAGGATGAGAATTTGAGCTTTCCATCCTACCTCCACTACCTAGACAGCTCCAAACTGCTGAGGTCTAAAGCGAGTCATTGTGGGGGCAACAGGGCATTTTGTGGAATAGGAACTACTGCTCCTTCCTTAGGCAATGTCTTATGGAAGCCTCAAGAAAATGGGAGTAGAGGGCTTTCAAAAGTATATGATAACAATAGCAAGAAATCTAATAGAAGAAAAATAAGGAAGAATTTATTAGTTTTAGGAAGGTCTTTGCTTTCTAAGTTTAGGTATTATAGAATTCTAGAACATCACAGATGTAAAGTTCCATAGAGATAATATAGATAGATTTTCTCCCTTAAAAAAATCCACAGAACGAATTATCCTCTTACCATGCCCCTTACACACACACACACACACACACACACACACACACACACACACACACACACACGCAGTAGCTCAATGTATAAAACAGATATATGAAACATTCCCACATTAAGGAAACCCTTAGGGGGCTGCTTATAATACTTTAAAAATTATTGATCTAATTCAAGACTCTTATTATATAGATTAAAAATGTCCTCAAAGAGAAGGAAATAAATTGCTCAAGCTGTGAATGAACAAATCTGGCACTGGTACCCAGGTCTTCTGTTTCCAAGTCAAGTTTGCTTTCCTCTTCTTGAAGTACCAGGCTTCTATATGCTGGGACCAGAATCTCATCATCACCATCATCATTACTATCATCAACAGTAGCCATATGAAATTTTGCCTTTCGGCATGTGTGCCAGAGTTGGCATGGGCTATTGTATAGTTGCACAAGGTCTTATTATTTCTTCAAAATCATCCTCTAAAATGATGCCATAAACTGCTGCTTCTGGCTTCCTACCACCACAGGGGTCAGCTGTTACACAACCACTGGCAGTCACTCATCATTTTTCATCCCTGATCGCTAGATCCACTAAAATTTAGAGTCAATACACCATGCATTTTAAAAACTTATTATTATTATTTTTTGAACATCTGAAAGAGAAAAACCAGCATCAGATACGATGATTTTCTCCTTGGTTTAGTTTTATTGACTGTGCAGTAGTGAGGAAATAATCAGTGATCAATAGTGTGTTCATAAAATGGAAAAAATGATGAAATACAGTGAGTGCATTTACCTAGGAAGAAAGTAAAGCCATTAAAAATTAGCTGAACCACCATTATCTGATCAAATAAGCAGGTAAATGTATTTGCTTTCTTCTATCCTGCCATTGCCAACTGTTAAAACTGCCCTCTAATATATAAAGTCATATGGGACACCTTCTTCAGTGCTCTAATGTTTTATTTTCCCCAGCTTTATTGAAATATAATAGGCAATTAGTTGCTCATATTTACATTATACAAGTCAATGAGTTTTTTTTAATTATAGTTGGCATACAATAATATATTAGTTTCAGTTGTAAAGCATAGTGATTAGAGCTCAAGTGATCACACCACCAAATCTAGTATCCCTCTTCCCCCTTACATATTTATTACATCATTGACAATTTTCCTTATGCTACAATTTACATCTCAATGACTAATCTGTAACTATCCACTTGTATTTCTTAATCCCTTCACCCTTTGTCACTGTTCCTCTTAAAACCCCTCCCATCTATATCGCTCTAAATATTCTCTGTATCTATGAGTTTGTTTCTGTTTTTGTTGTTTATATTGTTTTTTAGATTACACATGTATGTGAAATCATGTAGTATTTGTCTTTCTCTATCTGACTTACTTAATTTAGTGCAATACCCTCTAGGAACATTAAGGCAGTATCATTTTCTGTTCCGTTCCTTTTAGTTTCTGTGTGTCTTTTAATCTGAAGCGAGTCTCTTGTAGGCAGCATATTTAAGGGTCTTGTTTTCTTATACATTCAGGTTTCCTATCTTGGGTTGGAGCGCTTAATTCTTTTCAATTTGAAGTACTTGTTGATAGAAATGTAGTTATTACCATTCTTTATTCATTATTTTGATACATGTTTTATCTTCTTAAAGAAGTTCTTCCAACATTTCCTGTAATAGTGGCTTAGTGTTCATGAATTCCTTTAGCTTATTTTTATCTAGGAAGTTCTTTATCTGTCCTTCAACTCTAAATGATAGCTTTGCTGAGTATTCTTGGTTGTAGATTCTGAATTTTCATCACTTTGAATATTTTGTGCCAAGTCCTTCTGTTCTGCATGGTTGTTTTTGTTTTGTTTTGTTTTTGTTTTTTTGAGAAATCAGCTGCCAGTCACATCAGTGCTCCCTTGTAGGTTGCTAACTTCTTTTCTCTTGTTGCTTTTAAGATTCTCTCTTTATATTTAACCTTTGGCACTTTAATTATGATGTATCTTGGTGTGGACCTCTTTGTGTTCCTGCTTCTTTGGACTCTGTGAGCTTTTTGGGGTGTATGTCTATTTCCTTCACCAGGTTAGGGAGTTTTTCCATCATTATTTCTTCACATAGCTTTCCACTTCATGTTCTCCGTCTCCTCCTTCAGATACCCCTATTACATGGATATTTTTACACTTAATTTTGTCCCAACGGCTTTTTAAATTATTATTATATTCTTGAATTATTTTTTCTTGCTTTCTTATTGGGTGGCTTTGGTTTCCCCATCCTCTATATGGTGTTTTGGTTCTCTTCTTAATCTACTTTGTTGATTCCCTCTAGTATACTCTTCATCCCAGGTAGTGTAGTCTTCATTTCTTACTGATTGTCTTTTATAATTTTTATTTCCATTTTTATGTTTTTTAAATCTCTGTTAAAGTTCTCACTGAGTTCATCTACACTTCCCCCAAGTTCACTGAGCATCTTTATAAACAGTGTTTTGAACGCTCCATCTGTTAGATTGCTTGACTCCATTTTTCCTTGATCTCTGTTCTGTTCTTTCATATGCATTCTGCTTCATTGTCTTCCCATATTGGCTGCCTTTCTGTGTGTGTATCTCTGTACTAATCAAAGCTCCTAAGTCTTTAAGTCCTATTTGTGTGACTTTTTGTAATAGGTGTTCAGATGCACAGTTCTGAGAAAGGTTCATCCGCAGGACAAATTTAGCCCCAGCCTGTGTCCTTCCAGGACCACCTGTTAAAATTCAGCAAGCAATCCACAACAGATGCTGTGCTTATAGTTGCCTCAAGAAGCCATGCCAGAATCTTAGGTAAGCTGCCACCAGTGTGGGTCTTGGGACTTGCTTAGCAAGTTGCACAGGACTCACCAAAGACACAACTGAATGTGGCTTGGGTAGGACTGTGACTTGGAGGAGGAGTTTCAGGGAATCCTTTCTGTATAGTGACCTTTGTTATCCAGTTTAATGATGTCTCAGGTATGGCAGAGCTGAGTCCACATACTAGAATCGGGAAGTGCACCACAGAGGAACAATGGATACTACTACTTTTGCCTGGGAGAAAGCTTTGCATGTGGGCCTCACTCTGACAACTCAGTGTCGCCCTGTAAGTCCCTGGTGACCCTCAGCTGCTGCCCCCTCACCAGCAGCCCACCAGGCTCTGATGCTCAGAGAGAGTGATTCTGTCACTGCAAAAATCCTGTTGCATACACAACCCCTTTGAGATGGTTCTGCAGCCGCTGGCTGCTGCTGCTGTAGTCTCTGTCCCATTTAGCTGCTTGGAACCTGGCACCCTCACATCTTCACCCCCTGTTACATCCTCCTGTGATTTCTTAGTTTTCACCCTAGTTGTAGGGCTTCTGTTCATCTAGACCACAGGTGACTGCTTGCTGTTTGCTCTGTGTTTTTATCACAACTTTGATGTGGTCCTAAGAGCAGATGAATAAAGCCACTACCATCTACTCCATTTTGCCCCATTTCCAGTGCTCTAATGTTTTGACAAATAAGCAGGTGCTAATGTCCAGACAAATGATAAATCTTATTACTTTTTACATTTGGGGATTGGAATGGACCAGACTCTGAAAACCAATAGCTGGCTGATGTTGAGAAGTGATTGAACTACACTGAAATAATAGCTCAAAAAAGGCTGAAAATATTTTCATATGGTCTAGGGATAAATAAGTTTGTAGGATGGTAGATTTATTACAGCTTATTTCTCAACTGGGGTCTCAATCAAATCCACCTGAGAAAATTCTCTGAGAAAAATTTTCTTGGCCTTCAACACAGATCTACCAAGTCTGACTCTGTGGTTTGGGCTTGGAAATTGATATAAGTTCTAAAACAGATAATATTGGTGAATAACCTGTGATCTAGATCAGTTCTTTCACTGTAAATATAAGGAAACATAGAATCAGAAAAGTTAAGTCACTTGCTGAAGGCCACTTTTTTCTTTTCATCTGTATCTATGTGCAGTGAATGTTTGGGAAAGAAGGCCTTGAGTGATACAGAAAGGTGCCCCTTTCTCAGAGAGATTTAAACTCTCAGTGGGAAGAAAAGATTAAAGCACATTAAACAACTAGAAAGCAATTCAAAATATCTTATTTTTTTTTTCCCAAAGAGGATGGGGACATAGGTGAGAAATTTGGAGACCCACTACTGAAATATAAATAGTGATACAGGGGCTTTTTTCTTTCATAAATTACTGTATAACGAATCTTAGCAGACTGTGTCATACAATATTTTATGAGAAATACTAGATTTGTTACAATACATTGTGACTCTGAAATGAAGGTACAGTTTATAAGCTATCTACTTAGCTTATTTACCATTTTTCATGCTTTCAATATAGTCTAGTTCAGTTTATTGCAATGAAGTCACAATGTTAATGCAACCTTATACTAGTAACTCCTAATTTTAGTCATTCAGGTTGCGACTGTTTAATCATTAGGTTTTTTTTTCCATTTTTAATATTTCTTTATGCAGGGCATTAATGTTGTCTACTTTGGTTATATCATAGAGTAATTTACTAAACAGAAAACAAAATTAGGAAGTCATACTTTCCAGTATGTTACTTTCAAGCTGCTGAAGGTTTAAATCATACATTTGAGGCAGTAATTATTTTATTGTATTGTTATTTTAAAAATTCTTGAGGAACAAACTTTCAGCTATGCTTAGTGATGTTTTATTACCCAACTAGTGAAAAAAAATTTCTTGTACACCTGTTGCTCATATAATACTCTACCCTGAGAATAAATATTCAGAGTGTTCTTTGAAAAGTCCTTTACAAGCTTAACTGCAGAAGACAAATAATGTTCCAGCTTCATGTTTAGCATTAATTAGATATAGTACAAGTGATATTAAGTTTCATATGATCCAAGAAATAATGTGTAATTAATACCATTAGAATATATAAGACAAAGATTGTACCCAATTTTCATGGATTTGGTCCAAAATGGAACAAGAGTTGGTGTTAAAGAAACATAACAGAAGACTGAAGATCGTATGCGCTATTTTTTCTGAGCAAGAAAGTATTCTCGGCTCATGGGGAGATACATCTGTTGCAGAAAAGGAAGAAAAGGAAGTTGAGTTCTCATGTATGAAAAGAACAACTGGTCACAAGACTAGCTTCTCAGCTGAAAGAGACGGTTAGAGCATAATTCTGAAAAACAGGTACATAAAACAGTAGGTTAGCTAGGGAGAAGTCTTCTCTGAGAGAATTTTACTTCCATTTGTAACGTTAGATTTTTACCCGTACTACTTATAATTCACAGGAATATGTGTAGTGTTCAGGCATGTTTTACAAACTATAAGATCTATACAAATGTAAATAAATCATTTGTGCAGGTTTTCCTAGCTTACAGTGATCCTTCCCTTCTCCAAATTCCTTATGGTTTTATGGGTTTTGTACGTAATTTTAGAGATTGAAGTAAAGATATAATTAATAATAATAATAATGATGATGATGATGATGATGATGATGATGTCATATCTATTGCATGCTTATGTACCAGGCATTATTTTTATGTGATTTCTCTGAATTGACTCATTTATTTCTCACAATTCTCTACAAGGTGGAAAATTCATATTTGGAGATATGTTTTGCACTGTAAATCAGAAGACAGATTCTAGGTTGGAAATGGATAATGTTAGATAAAATTGCAATAATGGCTAACTCCAGAGATGACATTACTGAAGAGACATGCATACCAAAGAAAACTTGTCAGCTGATCACAGAAGAGTGATAATTTTCTGTTATAAATTAGTAAACATATTCTTGTGGAAAATACACAGCAAACTACTAGTATATTTTAAAAATTTATTATTGTCCTGGACTATAGATTTCAATTGTTCATTATCTATACCAGCTACACTAAAATGAATAAAATATGTACTGATTCACACGTTCATTCTCTCTCTCTCCCTCCCTCTCTCTCTCTCTCTCTCTCCCTCTCTCTCGCCTAGGCTCCACTGCATAAAATTAGTGCAGACATACATGGTTGTAAGTCACAGATGCTGCAAATTCCATTGAGGACCTGTGATTACCTCAAGCTTGGCAATCATTAAGCTCAGTGCCCATGCTTCTCATGGAGACTTTTGGGACTAATTTCCCATGCCTCTAATCTCTGTTTGGTCATTCAGAACATAAAATAGAAGGCCTTACTAAATATTCTTATTTGACAGTAGTTTTCAAAATAGTAATAAAAAAATCCTGAATGTGAATCAACAGTATAAGTACAAACTTTAATATTATCTTTTCACACCTTAATGTATTGTACTGTGCGAATGTGTTCATCTCACCCTAAACCCCATCCTCCTGCTATGCAGAGTTTACTTTGACATTCTAGTTCTAAGGCACAATTAAACTTATAGTGAGATGTATTTCCTTGTTTTTGGTGCTTCTCTTCACCCACCTTCCTATCACTGTACACTCAGGAACTTCTGATTCATAATCAGAAAACTTGCACATATATTCAGTTTCTTCTGGGAATATTCCAGTCACCTCCTTGTCTTAACAGAGTCTGGATTCTCCCTTGAAAACATTGCTTCTTCAGAATCAGGAGGTGGGTTTTTTACTCACTTGTTTCATATTGTTCCTTCTAGCCCAACAGTTTCCCATTGTCTTATAGAAATCTGCTATATTGAACCACATACCATTCTTCTATACTAATCTCTCCTATGCCTTGGCTACTTCTCTTTCTTAGAAGACCGTAATAATACATGGCTCAAAGTTTTTATACCTGAAATACTGTTACTTTTTAATTATAGAAGAATATATTTATTACTTAGAGAGTTTTTAAATTTATAGAGCAATTGGAAAACATAATACTTAAAAGTTCCTTAGAACATAAAAGCAGTAACTTCTACTCCAATCAGATCTCTCCAAGAAAATCATATGTTCATTGTGTGTTCTTTATTAAAAAAAATTCATCTTCATGTCAGCCAATGCCACCAGTTGGTTTTAAACTCCATGGCAACAACATTAACTATTAGAAATATCAGGAGTAACAATAAAAATAATGATTATAATAAATGTCTACTTGGGGTGGAGATTTCCCACTCTTCCAGAAGTTTGATTTTTCCTTTATCTCACAAGAACAAGTTATGATTATTGTTTTGTCATTTGCTACTGGAGATCATTTAACTTCATTCACATTAACTCAGAGATCCCAGGTCTAAATGTCACTGAGATAATATTAAATAAGTCTTTGGGGCTCTGCAGGAAGCTCAGTTTCTTCCATAAAGCCACATAAAATAAAATTCACAAAATAGTCATTTTTATTCTCCAGTTGCCATTCTACTTTAGTCATAGTCATCACCCCAAATGCTCTATCGACATTGAGCATCCTATTTCCTCACTACAGTCTCCTATCTTCCCAGATAGCTTATTCATTCACTCCCACTAAATTGTTCTTTAACTTCTTGTCCATTGATATCTCTTTACACTATCTAAGTAGCCTTCTCTTATTTTCACTTTCGTGCCCATCCATCTTAGATTCTATAAACCATTATTTTAATAGTTATCTTTCCAAATAGGTTAAACCTATGGAAAGGTTATTTATTGTATTTTCTTTCTCCTATATTTCTTTGTAAACCAATGATTTCAACAGAAGCCAGGGAAACATCATGGTGCTTGACCCATTTTTAACATCTGCCTTACCCTCTATATTGTTCTTGTCTTGTTTCCTGTTATGATAGCAATGCCTAACATACCATCAATCATATATTTATTAAATGAATAAATAAATTAATGAGACCAGAATTAAGGAGAGTTTACAGATATTAGAGATAAAATTAGGGTCATTAAAACTTATTCTAAGAATCAGTACATTCAATATAAGTTAGGCTTTATTGTGAATTAAGAATTTCTATGTCACTAGATATGTTCAAGGATGGGCTAGGTACAATTAAAAAGAGCACATGTGGGTGACAAATTGGGATATAATCTGTACACTCAAAATTGAGGTGCTATGACTGCAAGTGAATCTGCTGCCAAACCACACAGATTTGCTTTTGTCAAAGAAAAAAATTCTCCTGTACTACATATATTTTCATTTCTTACATGAAATTCATCTCTATTATAATTTTATGGAATTAACATAGTATATAAAAATTTTGCTTCAACATAGAGGTAAAATTTGTTAATAACATTATATACGTTTCAATTGTACAACATTATAATTCAATATCAGTATACACTATAGTGTGCTCACCGCACAAAATTCTAGTTTCCACCTAGTTGCCCACTTTATTTATTTCACTCTTCCCCATCCCTCTTTCCCTCTGGTGACCACCAATATATTCTATGTATCTACGAGTTCATTTTGGTTTTGTTTTGTTGCTTGAACATTTTTTTTTCCACATGAGTGAAATCATATGATTGTTGTTCTTTTCTGATTACTTCCACTTAGCATAATACCCTAAAGGTCTATTGATGTTCTAACAAATGTCAATATCTTGTCTTTTTGGACTTGAGTAGTATTCCATGATAGATGTGTGTGTATGTATGTGTGTGAACACACACACGCACACACACACAAACACACACACACACCATTCATCCATCAATAAATACTTAGGCTATTTCCACATCTTGACTATTGTAAATAATGGTGCAATAAACATGGAAGTACATATATCTTTTCTAATTAGAATCTTTAATTTGACTTTTGACATTTCTCAGATAAATAGCCAAAGAGGAATTGCTAGATATATGATAGCTCTATTCTTTTTTTATTTATTTTATTTTTTATTGAGTTCATTGGGGTAACATTGGTTAATACAATTATATAATTTTCAGGTGTGCATTATAATTTTACATTGATATTCTATTGTGTGATTACCAAAGTCCAGTTTCCTTCAGCTACCATATGTTTGATCCCCCTTACCCACTTCACCCTCCCCCTACCACCTTATATTTGCCTCCTTTTACCCTAATTACATCTCTTCTCCTTCCCTACCACCAACCCTCTGGTAACCACTAGTCTATTGTTCATGTCCCTGAGCCTCTGTTTGTCGCATTAATTTGTTGCTTTTAGGTTTATATACCATGTATAAGTAATATCATGTGATTTTCAACTTTTTCAGTTGGGCTTATTTCACTTAGCATGATTATCTCAAGGTCCATCCATGTTGTGGCAATTGACAGTATTTCATCTATTTTTATAACTTAGTAATATTCCATTGTATATATGTACACAGATTATTTACTCAATCATCTATCATAGGACACTTCAGTTGCTCCCATGTCCTGGCCAGTGTGACTAATGCTGCTATGAACATCCATGTGTAATATTTTTTTGAATATGAGTTTCAAGTCATTGGAGTAAATACCCAGTAGAGGGATTGCTGGATCATATGGTAGATCAATAGATCAATTCTTAGATTTCTGAGGAACATCCATACTGTTTTCTATAGTGGATGTACCAATTTTCAGGCCCACTACCAGTGTATGAGGGTTCCTTTTCTCTGCATTTTCTCCAACATTTGTTATTACTTGTCCTGTTGATTATAGTTATTCTAACTGGTGTGAGATGCTGTCTCACTGTGGCTTTGATTTGCATTTCACCAATAGCTAGCGAAGTTGAGCATCTTTTCATATGTTTGCAGGCCATTTATATGTCCTCTAGGGAGAAGTGTCTGTTCAGGTCTTCCGCCCAGTTTTTTGATTGGATCATTTGATTTTTGTTGTTATTGAGTCATATCAGTTATTTGTATATTTTGGATATTAGGCCCTTATTGAAGATGCTGCTTGCAAATATATTTTCCTATTTGAATGGTTGTCTCTTTACCTTGTTGATGGTTCCTTTTGCTGAGCAGAAGCTTTTTAGTTTGATGTGGTCCTATTCATTTATTTTTTGTTTTCACTTCCCTTGCCTTTGAGGTTAAATTCATAAAATCCTCTTTAAGTCTAAAGCCTTTGAGTTTAGTTCCTTTGTTTTCTCCAGTGCATTTTATTGTTTCAGGTCTTATATTCAGGTCATTAATACATTTTGAGTTAATTTTGGTGTGTAGTGATAGACAATAGTATAGTTTCATTCTTTTGCAGGTGGTTTTTCAGTTTTCCCAGCACCATTTATTGAAGAGGCTTTTCTTTGTGCCCTCTATGTTTTTGGCTTTTTTTTTTTTTGGTCAAAAATTATGTGCCCATATAAATATGGGTTTACTTCTGGACTTTCGGTTCTGTTCTACTGGTCTGTGTGTCTGTTTTTTTGCCAAATAACATGCCGTTTTGATTAATCATTTTGTAGTATAATTTGAAGTCAGAGTGATACCTCCAGCCTTATTCTTTTTTCTCAGTATGTCTTTGGCATTTTGGGGTCTTTTTGTGCTTCCATACAAATCTGATAATTTTTGTCCTATTTCTTTAAAAAATGCCAATGAGATTTTGATGGAGATTGCATTCAATCTATGTAATGCTTTAGGTAATATGGTCATTTTAACTATGTTGATTCTTCCACCCAAGAACATGGGTCGATTTCTTTGTATCTTCTTTGATTTCTTTTACTAGGATCTTTTTGTTTTCATTATATAGGTCCTTCATATGTTTTGTTAAATTTATTCCTAGGTATTTTATTCTTTTCGTTGCAATAGCAAAAGGAATCATTTTTTCCACTTCTCTTTTGATGATTCATTATTAGAGTATGGGAACACTATGAATTTTTGAACATTGATTTTGTATCCAGAAACGTTATTGTATTTCCTTTTTGTTTCTAGTAGTGTTCTTGTGAAGTCTTTAGAGTTTTCTATATAGAGAATCATGTCATCTGCAAATAGTGAACTTCAACTTCTTCGTTTCTTATTTGTATGCCTTTTATACCTTTCTCTTGTCTGTTTGCACTTGCTAGCCCCTTCAGTGTTATATTGAATAACAGTGATGATAGTGAACAGTCTTGCTTTGTTCCTGATTTATAGGGAAAATTTTTATTTTCACTATTAAGTATAATGTGGCTGAGGGTTTGTCATATAAGGCCTTTATTATGTTAAGGTACTTTTCTTCTATATCAATTTTGTTAAGTGTTTTGATTATAAATGTATGCTGTATCTTGTCGAACTTTTATGCTTCTATTGATATGAACATATGATTCATATTTAAAAAAATGTTTATGTGGTGTATCAAATTAAGCATTTTGTGTATATTGAACCATCCCTGTCCCCTGAGATGAAGCCCACTTGATGGTGGTGTATAATCTTTTGAATATGTTGCTGTACTGAGTTCACTAGTATCTTATTTAGGACTTTTGTATTTTTGCTTATGGGAGATATTGGTCTATAGATTTCTTTTTGTGTGTGTTATCTTTACCAGATTTTTGTATTAGAGTAATATTGGCCTCATAAAATAAATTGGGGAGTATTGCCTCCCCTTCTATTTTTTTGAAGAGTTTGAGGAGAATAGATATTAAATCTTTGAATGTTTGGTAGAATTCACTGGTGAAGCCATCTGGTCCTGGACTTTACTTTTGGTTGGTTTTTGATGATTGTTTCAATTTCCATACTACTGATCAGTCTATTTAGATTTTCCAAATCTTCTTGATTCAGTATAGGAAGATTGTATCTTTCTAAGTACTTAACCATTTCTTCTAGGTAACTAAATTTGGTGTTGTATAATTTTTCATAGTATTCTTGCATGATCCTTTGTATTTCTGTGATGTCAGTCATAATTTTTCCCTTTTCATCCCTGATGTTGTTTATTTGTTTTCTTTCTCTTTTTTCTTTACTAAGTCTAGCCAGGGCATTGTCAATTTTATTAACTTTCTCAAAGAATCAGTTCTTTGTCATATTTATTTTCTCTATATTTTTTGTTTCCAATTTCATTTATTTCTGCTCTAATTTTGGTCATTCCTTTCTGTTTACTTTAGCTTCATTTGTACTTCCTTTTCTAGTGTTCTTTTTTAAAGATTAAATATCAGATTGTTTATTTGGGCTCGTTCTTGTTTTTAGAGATAGGACTTTAATGATATGAACTTTCTTTTTATGATCTCTTTGCCATTTCCCAAAAGTTTTGATATGTTATACTATCATTATTATTTATTTCTATGTATCTCTTCATCTCTCCTTGTATTTATTCTCTGACTCAGGCATTCTTCAGTAGCATGTTGTTTAATCTCCATGTATTTATGTTGACTTCCTGATTTCTTTTTGCAGTTGATCTCCAGTTTCAAACATTATGAGCAGAGAATATAGTTGGTATGGTTTTGACCCTCTCATAATTTTGAGGCTATCTCTGTGTCCCAATATGTGATTGACTCTTGAGAATGTTCCATGTGCACTAAAGAAGAATGTAGAAGCAGCTCTTTTGGGATGGCTCTGTAAACAATGTCAGTTATGTCCAGTTTATCTAATGTGTCATTTACAGATGTTATTTCCTTAGTGATTTTCTGTTTGGATCATCTGTCTATATTCAACAGTGGAGTATTTAGGTCCCCTACTACAATAGTGTTTTGGTCTGTTTCTTCCTTTAGTTCTATTAGTAATTGCTTTACATATTTCAGAGCTCCCTCATTGGGAGCGTAGAGTCATGTGTTATGTCTTCTTAGTGCATGATTCCCTTTATCATTATGAAGTGTCTTTCAGTATAGTTCTTTACCTTTTTTTTATTTTGAAGTCTATTTCTTCTGATATTAGTACCACTACTCCTGCTTTTCCATTGAGATGGTTGTCTCTTTACCTTGTTGATGGTTTCTTTTGCTGAGCCAAAATTTTTTAGTTTGATGCAGTTCCATTCATTTATTTTTGCTATTATTTCCCTTTCCTTTTAGGTCAAATTCATAAAATCCTCTTTAAGTCCAAGGTCCTTGGGTTTAGTTCCTTTATTTTCTTCAATGCATTTTATTGTTTCAGGTCTTCTATTCAGGTCCTTAATCCACTTTGAGTCAATTTTGCTGTGTGGTGATAGACAACAGTCCAGTTTCATTCTTTTGCAAGTGATCTTCCAAATTTCCCAGCACCATTTATTAAAGAGGCTTTCCTTTCTCCACTGTATATTTTTGGTGTTTTTGTAAAAAATTATTTGCACATATAAATATGGGTTTACTTCTGAATTTTCAATTTTGCCCCACTCATCCTTGGGTCTATTTTGTTGCCAATACCATGCCGTTTTGAATACTGTTGCTTTGTAGTGTAATTTGAAGTTGGGCAGATTGATACTTCCAATGTCATTCTTTTTACTCAGTATGGCATTGGCAATTTGCGATCTTTTGTGCTTCCGTACAGATCTGATGAATTTTTGTTTTATTTCTTTAAAAAATGCTGGTGAGATTTTGGTGGAGACTGCATTAAATCTGTGTAATGCTTTAAGTAATATGGTCATTTTAACTATGTTAATTCTTCCAACCCAAGAACACAGAATATCTTTCCATTTCTTTGCATCTTCTTTGATTTCTTTTAATAGAGTCTTGTAGTTTTCATTATATAGTTCCTTCCCAATTTTGTTAAATTTATTCCTAGGTATTTTATTTTTGTTGCAATTGCAAAAGGAATTATTTTTTTTTCAAATATTTTCTTACACTTTTTTATTAGAGTATAGGAACACTATGGATTTTTGAACATTGATTTTGTATTCACAGACTTTGTTGTATTTTCTTATTATTTCTAGTAGTGTTCTTATGGAGTCTTTAGGGTTTTCTATGTAGGGAATCATACCATCTGCAAATAGTGAGAGTTTTACTTCTTCGTTTTCTATTTGGATTCCTTTTATATCTTTCTCTTGTCTGATTGCACTCGCTAGGTCCTCCAATGTTATATTGCATAACAGCAGTGACAGTGGACAGGCTTGCCTTGTTCCTGATCTTAGAGGTAAGGTTTTTATTTTTTCACCATTAAGCATAATGTTGGCTGAGGGTTTGTCACATATGGCCTTCATTATGTTAAGGTACTTTCCTTCTGTACCGACATTGTTGAGAGTTTTGATCATAAATGGATGCTGTATATTTTTGAAGGCTTTTCTGTATCTATTGATATGATCTTATGATAGTTATTATTTAATTTTATAAGGTGTATCACATTAATCAATTTGCATATGTTGAACCATCCCTGTGCCTATGGGATGAAGCCCACTTGATTATGGTGTATAATTTATCAATATGATTCTGTATTTGGATTGCTAGTATCTTATTTAGTTTTCCTACATCTGTGTTAATGGGAGATATTGGTCTGTATTTTTCTTTTTTTTTTAATTATCTTTACCAGGTTTTAGTATAAATATAATATTGACCTCATTAAATGAGTTGGGAAGTATTGCTTCCTTTTCAATTTTTAAGGAAGGGTTTGAGGAGAATAGATATTAAATCTTTGATTGTTTGGTAGAATTCACTAGTGAAGCCATCTGGTCCTGGAATTTTACTTTCTGGTAGGTTTTTGGTGATTTTTTTTTAATTTCCATACTACTGATAGGTCTATTTAGATTTTCCAGTTCTTTTTGTTTCAACCTAAGAATATTGTATTTTTCTAAGTACTGGTCCATTTTTTCTAGATTATTAAATTCAGTGTTATATACTTTTTTTATAGTATTCTTGTATGACCCTTTGTATCTGTGATGTCAGTTGTAATTTCTGCTCTTTCATCCCTGATTTTGTTTATTTGTGTTTTTTTCTGTTTTTTTTTTTTTTTCTTTAGTGAGTTTAGTCAGGGGCTTGTCAAATTTATTAACCTTTTCAAAGAACAAACTATTGCATTATTTTTTCTTTTCTTTTCTTTTTTGGTGTTCAATTTCATTTAGTTATGCTCTAATTTTGATTTTCTTTATGCTTAGGCTTCATTTGTTCTTCCTTTTTTAGATTTTTTTTTAAGATGAAGCTTTAGGTTATTTATTTTGGCTCATTATTGTTTTTAAGATACACCTGTGATGATATGAACATTCTTCTTATAACAGCTTTTCCTCTGTCCCAAAAGTTTTATTACATTGTGCTATCATTATCACTTGTTTTTATATATCTCTTGGTCTTTCTTTTAATTTTTCTCTCTGACCCAGTTATTCTTCATTAGCATTTTTAAATATCCATGTATTTGTGATTCTTCTCACTTTCATTTTACAGCTAATTTCCAGCTTCAAAGCATTATGATCAGAGAATACGGTTGATATGATTTCAACCTTTCTATACTTTGAGGCTATGTCTGTGCCCCAGCATGTGGTTGATCCTTGAGAATGTTTCATGTGCACTAGAAAGGTATGTATAAATAGCTGTTTTGGGATGAAAGGTTCTGTAAATATTGACTATTTCCAGTCGATCTAATGTGTCATTTAAGGATGCGATTTTCTTGTTGTTTTTTCTGTTTGGATGATTTGTTCATATCTGACAATGGGGTATTTAGGTCCCCTACTATGATAGTGTTTGGGTTTGTTTCTCCCTTTAATTCTGTTAGTAAATTCTTTAACATATTTTGGGGCTCCCTGATTTGGAACATAGATATTAATAACTATCTGTCTTCTTGGTGTATTATTACCTTTGTAATTATGAAGTGTGCCTCAGTATCTTTCTTTACCTTTTTTATTTTGAAGTCTATTTCATCTGATATTAGTTTCTCTACTCCTGCTTTCTCTGAATGCCATTTTCTTGGAATATTATTTCCCATCCTTTATTTTGAGTCCACATTTGTCTTTGTAGCTGAGATGTGGCTCCTGGAGGCAGCATATTGTTGGGTTTTGTTTTTTTGATCCAATCTGCAGCTTTGCCTTTTTATTGCTGAGTTCTGTCCATTTATGTTTAGAGTAATAATATGAGGTCTTCTTATAGCCATTTTATCTTTTACTTTCTGATAGTTCGGTGTTTTCGTTGCTTCTTTATCCTTGTGTTTCTGTTTTCTTCATATTGTTTGGCTTCTGTGCATTTTGCCTTTAGTTCTTCTTGTTTTATATTATATACTTCAGTTCTGAATCTTTGTGTGGTTATGCTTATGAATATGTAAAGAATAGTTATATGTATATATACATATATATTTGTATATATATTTATATGTATATATATTTATATGTATGTATGTGTGTGTGTGTGTATATATATATATATATATATATATATATATATATATATATATGTATATATACACTCATTTTCTTCTGTATGTGCCTGCACTCTGTTCCAAGTACATCATTAATGAACATTTAATGGTTCCTAATATACAACAAGACAGGGATGCCCACTTTCAGCACTCCTGATCAACAGACTTGTGGCAGTTTGGAAAAAGATATACAATATAGATGCCAAAATAAAATAGAGAAAATGGAATTGTGTAGAAATTAATGAGGAAACTAATTTAGTTGTAAAGTCGAATCCAATAAGAGCAAAATTAATAGTAGTGTATCAGAGAGGATCTAATCTATTGAACCAGGTCCAGCCAAGAGATGTAACACATGGCAGGCAATAACACGGGGGAAGAGATATATCTTGGTTATAGAGGGATTCCCAATATTTCTATAAGGTATCTTTCTAAATATTAAATATTATGGAAGATGGAAAGTAGAATTCATTCCCTTAGCAAAGGAAAGCATTAGCCCAAGCTAGGCAGTATGTCAGGAAAAACTAAAGGGATGAAATCTTAAGAAATATGATTGTCTGAGAAGGAAAGTAAATGCTCAACAATTTACAAAAACATACTTATTTTTCGAAACAAACCCGAATTCTATGGACTGAAGAAATACTGGTGATGGGTTATATACTGTGATTTGGTTGCTGTTAGTGTCCTGGAACCTTGCTCTTACTAACTTAGAGCCAAAACAGAAGCATGATCACTTTGGTTCCTACTAAATATTAAAGTGAAGTCTATTTAAGTATTTTCTGACTCCATTATAGTACTCTCAGATAAAGTAATAACTCTGTCAGGCAAGTGAGGTATTTAAGTAAAGAAAGCCTTTAGAATATTGGATACCTTAAATGTAGGGTAAATGATTCAAAGGAAGGCAATAAAGCTCTTCAACTTTTTGGTAAATTCCTGTGAATACTCCCCAAGGAAATAATACAAAGGCAAAAAAGAAAAAGAAAAAAGGAGAGAAAATGGCAGAATGAAAAGAGTAAAAATCATAACCAAAAATGAACAGTTAGCACACAATGTGCATGTGTGTGTGAGAACTGATTCCTGTGGACACTAAAAGGAAATTTAATTTGATGTGAACCATGAGAATGAATTTATGAGATGCAGCAAAAGCAGTTATAAGAGAAAAGTTTATAGACATACAGTCCTATCTCAAAAAGGAGGAAAAATTTCCAATAAATAATCTAAATTTACACCTAAAAAAACTAGTAAAAGAGGAAAAACCAAAAGAATATAGGAAGTAGAAAAGGAAATAATGAAAATAAGAGAAGAAATAAAAAACAGAAGATATAAAAAATACATAATAAAAATTAATGAAACTAAGAGCTGCTTCTTTGAAAGCATAAATAAAGTTAACAAGCCCCTACCAAAATTTATCAAGAAGAGAGAGAGAACACACACACACACGTTTAAAATGAAAGAGAAGAGAATACCAACATTTAGGGAAAACAATACAGAAGATGATTAAAAACAATATCAAAAAATTACATACCAATAATTTTTACAATCTAGAAGAAATGAACTTATTTTTAGAAATATGCAACTTTCCAAGACTAAACAAAGAAGAAACAAAGAATCTAAAGAGACCAAATGCCAACAAAAAAATTGAAGCATTAATCAAAAACTCCTAAAAAAACAATAGCCCAGAACCAGATGGTTTCACAGTAAATTCTACTAAACGTTTAAAGAAAAATTAGTACATATTCTTCTAAAATTATTCCAAAAATATGAAGACAAAGAACTACTTCTGAACTCATTCTACGATGCCAGCATTACACTGATACTGAAAAGACACAAAGACACTACAGAAGAAGAGAATCAAAAGCATATATTCTTGATGAACATAGAACCCAGAATTTTCAACAAAATTCTAGCACAACAGATTGAACAGTTATATAACTGTTAATATATAACATTAAAAAGATTAGGGTTTGGAGAAACATGGCAGAGTGAGAGACATCCACAAATGTCTCTCCTTGAAGCAACAATAAGCCAAATATCTAAACTCAAAACAAACCTAAAAAACCCTAACTGCACACAAGCATGTCTGAGTGTGGGATCTGCACATAAGAGCAACCACAGGTAAGAACCCCGGGTGTCAGGTGATGGACTGGGAGAAATAAAGAAGGTGCCTCTAGCAGCCACTGGAGCTCCTTATAGAAGGAGGGGGAGGGAAGAAAGTGCAGCGAGTTCCCTGCATAGCCCTGCCTAAGAGTGCTGTGATTTCCAAACAATTGGCAGCAGGGCCCAATGATCATGGGAGGGAGCAGAGAAGTGGGATGGCAAAGAAACAACAGCTGATTTTTACCAACTCCAGTTGGAAAACTGGGGTTGAGCCTCAGCCCCCAAACCCCAGCCCAGAGGGCCCCTCAACCCATATCCTGTGAGACAAAAGACCATAGAGTCCCAGGGGCATCTGACCAAATGCTACCGAAACTGTTGCTAACATTGAAAGCAATTGAAACTGAGGGTAGCAAACATGATTATATATCTGCAAAATAAATAAATAAATAAATAAATAGGCATTATTAAAGCTTTATATAAAGCAGAGATTCAAGAGGCTTAGATACCAACTAATGGAAACAAACAAAAAAGCGCATTCCTTGCAGCAGGCTGAAGAAAGACATTTATATAATGTCTTCTTTCTGGAACAAAGGAGAATACATTTCCTTTAATGTTATGGAGGAGAAATAACCCATTAAACACCATGAACCAAAGTGGCAAGGCATCTGAGAAACAAAGAAAAAAATTTTCAGAAAATGAGCTTATAGTCATAGATATATGCAAATTAAAGGAAAGAATTTATGATGTTACCTCTGAAAAAACTCAGTATGTTCCAAAACAAGTCATATCAAGAATTTCAGGGATTAAAAAAAAAAAAAAAACTAGAGGAGCAGAATGAGTTTTTTAGAAAATATATTGAAACCCTCAAAAAGATTAAAATAGAACTCTGGTGATAATAACACACTGCAAGATCTGATAAAGTAAAATAGCAAGCTAGAGAAATAGAGTTGACCAAATGGAGGAAAGGATCAGTGATAGTGAAGACAGATCTAGAAATAAATCAGAAGGAAGAAGAGAGAAACTAAAGAATGAAAAATAATGAAAGAGAAATAGAAAAACTAGCTGATACCAACAGGAGAGTAAAAATAAGAATAATGAGCATTATCAAAGGCAAGGGAAAGGAGCAGGGACTAGAAAGTATTTTCAGACAAGCGGTGGATGAGAATTTCACAAATCTAAAGAATTATCTGGAGCTTGTAATTCAAGAAGTCAAGAGAACACCCAATTATCTCAACCAAAAAAGGCCCTCAGCAAGGCACATTGTATTAACATTCTCAAAAATCAATGACAAAGACAGAATTTGCAGAAAAGCCAGGGAGAAGAACATAGTAAATTATAAAGGAAAACCTATTAGTTTATTTTCAGACTTCTTGGCACAGATCTTACAGGCCAGAAAGGAGTAGAATCAAAAATTCAAAACATTAAGTGAAAAGAATCATTGGACTAGAATAATGAATTCAGCTAAGCTCTTCTTTAGATATGAAGGAGAAATTAAAACCTTTCTATGCATACAAAAATTGAGGGAATTCTCTGCTGCAAGGTGTAAGGTGACTGTCAGGCAAAGAAAAGCAGTGCAGTGCAACACTTACTAAGTACAGGACATTATAAGTTTAAATAATAATAAGAGAATTGCTACAGCAAGAGAGTAATGAACACTCATCATACATAGGAAAAAAATTGAGAAAACAATGATTGAAAAAGGAAGGATTCCAAGATCCAAATTCTCAAAGGCAAATAGAAATAAGGCACATGCAGAAAATATATGACTGTAGATATATAACAATCCTACATATTCATAAACGTAAACACACAAAGATTCAGAACTGAAATATATAACATAAAACAAGAAGAACTAAAGGCAAAATGCACAGAAGCCAAACAATATGAAGAAAACAGAAACACAAGGATAAAGAAGCAACGAAAACACCGAACTATCAGAAAGTAAAAGATAAAATGGCTATAAGAAGACCTCATATTATTACTCTAAACATAAATGGACAGAACTCAGCAATAAAAAGGCAAAGCTGCAGATTGGATCAAAAAAACAAAACCCAACAATATGCTGCCTCCAGGAGCCACATCTCAGCTACAAAGACAAATGTGGACTCAAAATAAAGGATGGGAAATAATATTCCAAGAAAATGGCATTCAGAGAAAGCAGGAGTAGAGAAACTAATATCAGATGAAATAGACTTCAAAATAAAAAAGGTAAAGAAAGATACTGAGGCACACTTCATAATTACAAAGGTAATAATACACCAAGAAGACAGATAGTTATTAATATCTATGTTCCAAATCAGGGAGCCCCAAAATATGTTAAAGAATTTACTAACAGAATTAAAGGGAGAAACAAACCCAAACACTATCATAGTAGGGGACCTAAATACCCCATTGTCAGATATGAACAAATCATCCAAACAGAAAAAACAACAAGAAAATCGCATCCTTAAATGACACATTAGATCGACTGGAAATAGTCAATATTTACAGAACCTTTCATCCCAAAACAGCTATTTATACATACCTTTCTAGTGCACATGAAACATTCTCAAGGATCAACCACATGCTGGGGCACAGACATAGCCTCAAAATATAGAAGGGTTGAAATCATATCAACCGTATTCTCTGATCATAATGCTTTGAAGCTGGAAATTAGCTGTAAAATGAAAGTGAGAAGAATCACAAATACATGGAAATTAAGCAACACAATACTAAAGAATGACTGAGTCAAAGAAGGAATAAAAAGAGAGGTCAAGAGAGATGCAGAAAAAATTTAAAATAATAGTACAATGTATCAAAACGTTTGGGAAATGGCAAACACCGTAATAAAAGGAAAGTTTAAATCATTGGAAGCGTAAAACAAAAAACAAGAACGAGACCACAAAAATAACCTAAAGCTTTATCTTAAAAACTGGAATAAAAAACCAGAAGCCTAAATCATCAGAAGAAAAGAAATAATCAAAATTAGAGCAGAATTAAATGAAATGGGAAAAAAATGCAACAGAGAGCTGTTTCCTTGAGACTTTTAATAAAACTGACAAACACCTGGTTAGACTCATGAATGTAAAAAGAGAATGGAAACAAATAAACAAATTCAGGGATGAAAGAGGAGAAATTATGACAGACACCACAGAATTAGAAAAGATCATACAAGAATACTATGAAAAAGTATATAACACAAATTTAATGACCTAGAAGAAATGAACAAGTACTTAGAAAGATATAACCTTCCTATATTGAATCAATAAAAACTGAAAAATCTAAATAACCAGCCTAGCAGTATGGAAATTGAAACAGTCATCAAAAAACCTACCAAAAAGTAAAAGTCTAGGACCAGATTGCCTCACTAATGAATTCCCGGAAACATTTAATAAAGACTTAACCACTATTCTCCTCAAACTTTTCCAAAAACTCAAAGAGGAGGCAATACTTCTCAACTTATTTTATGAAGCCCATATTGCCCTGATACTAAACCCTGGTAATGATAACAGAAAAAAAAAATAAAACTACAGATCAATATCTCTCATGAACACAGATACAAAAATCCTAAATAAGATACTAGTGAACTGAGTGCAGGAACACAATAAAAATGTTGTGCACCATGATCAAGTGGGCTTTATCCTAGGGACACAAGGATGGTTCAACATATACAAATCAATTAATGTGATACACCACATAAATTTAAAGAAATAAAATCAGACGATCATACCAATAGATGCAGAAAAACCTTTGATAAATAACAGTATCCATTCATGATTAAAACACTTAACAAAATTGGCATACAAGGAAAGTACCTTAACATATATAAAGGCCATACCTGAAAAACCCTCAGCCAACATTATACTTAAAGGTGAACAACTAAAAGCCTTTATTCTATGATCAAGAAAAAGATAAGGCTGTTCAGTACCACCACTGCTATTCAATATAACATTGGAGGTCCTAGTGCGTCAACCAGGAAAGAAAATGATATAAAAGGCATTCAAATAAGAAATGAAGAAGCCAAACACTATTTTTGGATCACATGTTTCCTTATATAGAAAATGTAAAGAATCCATAAGGACACTACTAGAAACAATAAACAAATACTGCAAAGTTTCTGAATACACAATCAATATTCCAAGGAGAAAGAAAAGCTTCTTCAATATGTTGCTGGGAAAAGTGGAAAGCCACCTGCAAAGAATGAAACTAAACTGTTGTCTATCATCACACACCAAAATTAACTCAAAATGGACTAAGGACCTGAATATAAGAACTGGAACAATAAAATGCATTGAAGAAAATAAAGGAACTAAACCCAAGGACCTTGGACTTAAAAGTGATCTTGTGAATTTGACCTCAAAGGCATGGAAGTAAGAGAAGAAATAAATGAATGGGACTACATCAAAGTAAAAAGCTTCTAATCAGCAAAAGTCCACAGTGTTCTTAAACACTAATTATGAATTGTTAGACAATGAAATGGAAAAAATAATTTATTTTGCAATTGCTACAAAAAGAATAAAATATCTAGGAATAAATTTAACAAAACATGTGAAAGACCTATATAATGAAAATTATAAGACCCCATTAAAAGAAATCGAAAGAGATACAAAGAAATGAAAAAAAATATTCTGTGTTCTTGGAGTTCTGCCAAGCGGCAAAAAGAAAGAATAAAGTTTTTTTTATTGCTTGGGCAGGTTTGTGGTTTCTCTGTGACCAAGTTGCCTCAGTGTCAGAGTTCCAACACCCATGGGAAAATGTGATGGGCAATGACGTTCCAAATCCCCAAAGAGCCTTGCAAGTTCCAGTGCTGCCCCAGCCACCAGATGCAGTACTGTGCTGCCTATGGTGCTTCAGTGTCTTTGCCCGGATCAGACTGGATGGGTGGCAGTGAGGTAGTGTGGGAGAGTCTGCCAGTGTGCCTTTATCTGTTTTCCTTCTAATAATGCTGACTACCAGGCCTCAGCTGCTTGGCCTCTGTATCTCCACCCTTGTTATTAGGACCAGCCGCAGTGTTCATCTACTCAGTTCAGCGGTTGCAGAGTTCTCACTCCTCAGTTTGCAGCTCGACACTCACTGCTGCAGTTTCCGGTGGGGTTGGCTGATAAGTCTGAAATGGTGGGGGAGGTGACCAGACTCCATATGTTCTAACAACCACCATTGCCAGCTTTCTGCCTAGCATTGGCTTTCTGCCTGGCAATGGTGGTTGTTAGAATACAGCTGTCACCCCTCTGTACTCTATCTCTCTCTTGGTCTCTGCCCTGATCGCTGGGTTCTACAGCCCCATTAGTATATGCTGATTGCACAGGCAGCATGCCCTGGGCTACATAGAATGTATGCTGTAACCTGATTCCTCCACTCTCCCAGAGTACCCACAGGGAGCTCAGGGCTGTGTCCAGTCTCTGCTCCTCTCTCTTTCCTTCTCTCTGCTTGCCAGATTCGCCCACCTTCAGATGCTCTTTGAGGCACAGCTCTCTCAGATGTGTTTGTATGTTAGGCTGGGAATTTTCTGTCGGATTGCAGATGTTTAATTTGTTGTAACTTCAAGGGGACAGATCAAGGGGGCCCCTGACGCCACCATGCTTCTTATGTTGCTCTTTGACTTTTCTAATAAACACCTTTGATGCTATAAATTTTCTTCCAATAACTGCTTTCACTGCAACCCACAAATTTTGGTAAATTGTATTTTTATATTTATTTGTTTCATTTTTTAAATTTCTATTGAGATTTCTTCTTTGACTCATGTATTATGTAGAAGTGTGTTATTGAAACTCTAAGTCTTTTGGGATTTTCTACCTGTGTTTCTGTTATTGATTTCTAGTTTAATTTTATTGTAATTGAAATCAGATATTGTATCATCTCCATTGTTTTAAATTACTTAAGGCATATTTTATTGCTCCGAAAGTGGTCTATCTGGTGAATGTTCCATATGAGTTTGAGTTAAATGTGTATTTTCATTTTGTTGGGTGAAGTAGTCTATAGATTTTAAGTATATTTAGTTGATTGATGGTGCTGTGGAATTCATGTGTCCTTATTGATTTCAGCTTTCTGGATCAGTCCATTTCTGATAGGTGTTGAAGTCTCCAACTATAATACTGGTTTTTCTCTTTCTCCTTCCATCTCAATAAATTTTTCTTTCACATTTTTGTACCCTGTTGTTAGATACATATATTAGGCCTTTTTTTTGGTCCACTTTTGTAATTTCTATCATTTAATTGGTATATTTAGAACATTAACATTTAAAATGATTATTGATATCATTGAATTAATATTTACCATATTTAATATTGTTTTTCATTTGCTTCTCTTGTACTTTGTTCTTATTTTTGCCTTCCGATATTCACTATTTTTCTACCTTTTATTGTTTTAATAAAAAATTTTATAAATTTTCATTTACTTTCCTATCAATTATGCTTCCTTTTCTTAAAAATATTCCTAAATATTCCTCCTTTTCATGTTTTGTATAATTGCTATTATTCATTTTACTTAAACATAAACATACTTAAGTATATAAATTATTATATACTTAATAATTATTATTATATACTTAATAATTATTATATACTTAAGTATATAAATTATTAAGTATATACATAATTAAATATATTTGCTATTATTATTTGAATAAACTGTAATCTATTAGACCAATTAAGAATAAAAATGTAAAAGATTTTTTTATTTCTTCTCCAATGCTTTTTTTCTTTAAATAGATCTGAGTTTCTGACATATAATTTTCATTTTCTCTGAAGAATGTCTTTTAGCATTTTATTCAAAGGTTTACTGGCACAAGATTCTCTCAATTTTTGTTTGTCTGAGAAAGCATTTATTTATTTATTTTTTTGCTCCTCTATAGGTAAGATGTTTTATTCCTCTGGCTTTTCAAAATGTTTATACTTAATTTTCTGCAATTTGTATATTCTATTCCTAGGTGTAGTTTTTTTGGCATGTATCCTCAGTATTTTCTGAGCTTCATCGATCTATTGACTTAATGTGTAGCATTAATTCTCTCCTTCATTACCTCTTATGTCATATCTTCAGGCTCAGACATTCTTTCCTCATCTGCGCGCTTTCTATTAATTAGGCCATCAAAGGCATATTTCATTTCAGTTAGTGGTTTTGATCTCTAACATTTCTTTTTTATTGTTTCTTAGAATTTTGATTTCTCTCCTTACACTAACCATCTTTTCTTACATGTTGTCTCTTTTTACTTTTAGACCCTTTATCATATTAATTGTAGTTGTTTCCATTAGTATGATAATTCCAATATCCCTGAAACATCTAAGTCTGGTTCTGATGCTTGCTTTTTCTTTACTGTTTTTTTTTGTTTTTGTTTGTTTGTTTGTTTGTTTTGATTTTGTTTGTTTTATTTTGTTTTGTTTTGCCTTTTAGTATGTCTTTTATTTTTTTGAAAACCAGACATGATATACTAGATAGAAGATGTGTTGGTCAATAGGCCTTTGGTGGTGTAGTGATAAAGTATAGAGAAAGGAAAGCAGTCTATTATTATATAATTAGGTCTCAGTCTTTTAGTGAGTGTGTCTCTGCATTGTGCGCCTTGCACATGCTTCTCTGTTTCTTCCTTCTCTTAGGTGGGGCAGAATGCTAGCATTGGCAGCAGATGAGTACTTCTCTTTCTGCTTGTGGAAGGCTAAAAAAGGACTGAAGTTCTCCTAGGCCAGTTATCCCCCTTCTAGCTTAAGTTCTGGTAAAACAGTTTCCCTTGAGGACAGGCTTTGTTAAGAACAGAGCACTCTGTTATTTTTCAAAATGATTATTTTTTTCATTCACCCTGCAGACAGCACAAGGTGATTTTTCTCTCCTCCTATCTTTACTGTGAGAACACGATAGAGATCTTGGAGCTAAAACTCACAAAACATTTGAAAACCATCTATAATTGTGACCTTCCTGAGTTTTTAACTCTTAGACTTAACCATATATATTCTCCAACAATTTATCAATTATAATTTAGATTTTCCTACCCTGTTAATTTTCCCATGGTAGGTTTCTGCTTGTGGATTTTTGCTGCAGTAGCTTGTGATACTCTATATTCCAAATCTAGTAAACAGCAAGTAGCTTATCAAGACGAGAATACAGTATGCATTAAAATTGATTATAGAACATAAATCTGGAGAGGTATGTTACTTAACTATTTAGTTCAATAGATATTTAGAAAAAAACTGCTATGTTCCAAACACTGCACTAGGAGCTATAAATTAGTGAATTATTGTCCTGGAGGTGCTTACAGTATAGAGTTGGAGACAGTAAAGAATACAGATAATTGCAATATAGCAAGTAAAATATAGTGATAGACACATGCATGGTGTGATACGGTACACTGAGGGGATACTTAAAACAATTTGGTTTCCTGGAAAAAAATGACAACTGGACTGCATCTTGATAGATGAGTTAAAATTATGCAGTAGGAAAAAAAAGAAATGGAAATAAAAAATATTTTGGAAAGAAATATAACAATAGGACCATAGCACAGAGGTAGGGAATAGCATATTGTATGAAAGCAACCACAAATATTTTGGTATCACAAAAGCATGAAATTAGAAAAAGGAAATTCTAGGAATTGAGAGTGGAAGAGTGGAAACTAGTGAAGCAACAATCAATACATATATTTTTTTTATATTTGAGTTTTATTTTTTTATTTGAGTTTTAAGCAGGGATTGACATCAATTTGATATTTAGAAAGATAACCATGGCAAGCAATATAGTAAATGGTTTGGACAATGATGAGACCAGATATAGGAAGACTTGTTAAGAGGCTATTATATTATATTATGTTGATGCCATCATGTGATAAAGTAAAAATATAAAAGCGGTGATAGATATGACAAAAATATAGGAAATAAAATTAATAAAATTTGGTGATATATTAGATGTATAATGTAAGGGAGAAGTGTCAAAATTAACAACTATGCTTTTAGCATGAATGACATGCAGGTATTTTTAGCTGAATATAGGGAATGCAGGAAAAAAAAAACAGGCGTAGAATAAGAAAGTATGAGGCAATGTATCCAATTTTGGACAGGTTGAGTTGGAAGTCAGGGTTTGTAAACTTTGTATTATGTTTTAAGAAATGAATTATATCTATTTTTACAATATGCTTATCAGGCTATAAATATTTTTGTTTCAGTCTTGATTTTTTGGAAATATTTCAGTGCATTTAGACTTTTTAGTCCATGTGAAAATTTGGCACACACACGTGTGTGTGTGTGTGTGTGTGTGTGTGTGTGTGTGTACAGAAGAATGTTTGTAAGCATTCAAGAATGCTTGCAGAAACAGCTTATATAAAGAGGGCCTAGACCCTGCATTGAGCTAGGAGAGGTGTATGGTGGTATGAATTTGTAAACACAGTCTTGGCCATGAAATAAATATTACACCACTTACTTTAAAAATTAAAGTTTATCCCGAGGCCTCATCCTAACCAGCTGGTGTTTCGATCTCAGATAGTGTGTGTCATGTGCATGAATGTACATTTGTGTGTGTGTGTGTGTGTGTGTATGTGTGTGTTGTGCATGTGTATGCCTGAGGACTTTTTCTCCATTTTAGATTCTCACAAAATTACTGGAAGTTGTATATGGTTCCTGAAAATCTTGTCTTTGCTGCACCATGGATGCTTCTGGCATGTTCATTGTCTGAATCTGCATGGTACCTTGAAGACCTGTTAAATTTGTGTCAAGCTTTGGCATGACTTCTCTGCCAAGTTTGGAAGCTGTCTTGTCTATGGTACAGCTTAGCCTAATTCAAAAGCTTTGAATGAAGATAGTGTATTTGGAATAGACAGATAGAAAGTGGGAATGAAAAACCAAAGAGAGTAAAATATGGAAGGAGAAAAATCCAATTATGCAGAATCAAGTTGGCTACTGCTATGGATAATTGATATTTGATCTAAATTTCCCATTCTCAGGAGACATATAGAATTGTACCTCAGAGTGACCTGCCTCTGTGATATTGTGTACCCATAGACTCCTGGTCCCATTTAGTTGAGAATTTGCTATTGAGTGTTAAACCCTAGTAATTTTCAGATTGAGCATTGTGAATGTGAAGTGATGTTGTGGTGTCAGAGAAACCCTGGAGCAGGAAAGTAGTGATATATAGGGCCAGCTTGAGATGAGGTACTGTCATAATGAAGTAGGATCAAAACTTGCACAACACTTTGTGTCAATGTATGGCTGGAATTAGACCTGAGGGTGCAACACTGTAAAGAAGAGTTCAAGATGTGTCATATAGAGTATACCCTTTGCACCACTTATTCCCTCCATTAAGTTTTTTATGCAGTGGCCAACTGTTACCTCTACAAAAGATAATCCATGAAAGAGATTAATGTAAGATGTTACTACTGTGTCTGTTGCTGCAGCTAGTCCCAAGTCAATATTGATATTTATTTTCTCACTACCCTACCTGAAGTCTATTTTCCCTCACTCCCAGCCAGTATATTAGTTGGCATATGTTGCTTGTCTGGTGAGATGACCCAAAAATTTATCCTTAAATGGTCTGAGTCCTTAGTTGACTTGTCCTTGCCAGGCTGGTGTAACTAATTATCTATTGATAGTTATCATGGGGCATGGAAGCACAAAGAAATACCATAGTAAGTTCCCTTGATTCTAGATTTTTTCTCAACCATAATCATATAAAAATAACCTTAGCTCCTCATAGTAATAAGGTAAATTTCCCCCACTAATATAACTCCTTTCTTTGCCTGCTGGTCCACCTTTATGAGGACTCCTAAATGACTAGTTGGTGGTTTTAACTTCATGTTTAATAGTACCCTACACTCTCTTTTGCTAGAAGCATGCTTCCACATTGAAACCAGGGCTTCAACTTTGGCAGAACCTAAGAATGGAAAAACAGCTCACAAGTGCTAGAGATTGAAAAAAATCCCATTACTTCTTAAATCAATTTATT
This sequence comes from Cynopterus sphinx, assembly GCA_030015415.1. NCBI lineage: Eukaryota > Metazoa > Chordata > Mammalia > Chiroptera > Pteropodidae > Cynopterus > Cynopterus sphinx. The sequence continues at coordinate 43,565,036 of CM057388.1, forward strand.
CTAAATATTGATATAGAACTATATATCAGCTACTAGTTAAATGAATATACTTTATGATAGAGGATCATGCTTCAACCCTGTATGATGTAGTTCTCAAATGAAACCTCTAACTAGGCAATTTAATTAGGCTGGCTGATTTCAGATGATGCAATATATGTTAGAACTAGTTGATCCCAGATGGAAGAAGACTTCTGTAATTAACCAACAACAAAGTGACTGGCTTTGAAGAATGGTACTGTATCAGCAGCTCAGCCTCAGCCTTTGCTGCTGTCAGATTGGGCATACAGCAGTAGGGGTGGCTATTAGTTTTGGTGAAAGGAAGCCCTTCCCTAGCTCTCAACTGCTGCCATCATAGTCACTTTATTCATGGCCCCAATACAAAAGCACTGGGATAACGTAAGAGAGATGTGGCTGATATCTATAGGATGAATTGTCCTGCTCACTTGGGCTGTCCTCAACATTAATGTGTGTCACAAACTTCTTTATGTTTTGTTCATTCCTGTAGGTCATCTGTATGCCTCTAGACTTCCTTGTCTCCAACATTTTAATCTTGTAATTTCTAGGCTTCTGACCATGAGCCAAGTTATTTATCACTGCTCGAAGTCCATGGATGTCTATATCTCTAGTCACTTCTCTTCCATACTGTATCAGTTAGCTATTGCTACATAATAAATTATCTCAAAGCACAGTTGCTTAAAATAATAAACATATATTTTTGTTCATGAGATTTTTGTCAGCTGGATAGTTCTATTTTTCTAGAGCAAGCTTGGTTTACCTCAGGTGGGCTCATTCATGCATCAGCAGTCAACTCGATGGTAGGGTCAACTGGGAGATGGTTGGTCTAAAAGGGCCTTTCTAACATATCTGGTAATTTGTTATCTATTGGATAGGGCACTTGGGGCCACATGAATCTTATTATTTAGCAAACTACTCTGGACTTGTTTACATGCTGATGCCATGGTTATGTTGAGAGAGAGAGAAAGAAAGAGAGAGAGAGAGAGAGAGAGAGAGAGAGAGAGAATTCATAGAAATCCTATTGAGAATTGATAGTTATGTTGCATCCAATGGACCAAACAGATCACAAGATTAGATCCATTTTTAAAGGATGAAGAAATAGACTCTAATTCTTAAAAGGAAGAGACAAAAAGTCAGAAAGAACAAGGTAAAGAATGCAACCATTTTTGCAATCAATTCATTATACTTATCAAGTTAATAATAGGTATACTATTCAGAATGTTGCCAACTGAGAGTATTTGCACTTATGTCCTTTAGGGAACGTTCATATATATGGCTGGTAGATGCTGTAGTAGGGTATTTTTGGTTCATAACAACATATTGAACCTACCAATTATAAACCAGGATTTGGAATAGCTTCCCTTTAATTTTTATAGCTGGCCATAGGGAACCCCATATGAGAGAGAGGCATCAGTGCAACAAAGGTAATTGACATGCAGTTTTGCTTGCACAAATAACTTGGGACTTTAGGACTAGTCTATTGTATGATGTATTGTTATTGACTCGGGGGATCTGATAATGACCAACTCGAGATGGTCAGATCTAGTGGCATAATCACTCGATAATCTTTTGTCATGTGCTAGTCTTTACTAAGTTCTAGTAGCATTTCCAAATCTTCTTTTCAAACATCAAATAGTTCTCTTCTTCCGAAGTCATGGTCTTGTTCCATAACCCCTAGCATCTGGTTTACAACTCTCTAATTGGGGCCAGAGAATCTACACAGCATCACCATCTATTATAGATACCTCTAACATGATCAAATCTGCTGTCACATGGCCTGAGCAACAAGGCTGCTTTTACCTGGGTCTTTTCCAGAGCCCTCTGTCAGGTAAGGACTAAAATTAAGGCACAATATTATATGCCACCTTGACATCTGAAATCACAAGGCCTCAAATGGCCTAATTGCATTTTTTTTCTTCTATTCTGCTCCCGTGAATAAAGTCTCACAGTCAGACCACCCTTTTTACCAATCATGCCAGGCACAGCTTCTACTTACCCCTGTGTAGTGAGTTTCAGTTCTTTGTCAGCTTATGGCATAATTCAAACAAACTAATTTTATCCTCTCATAGGAAACAGAGGGCACCTCACTCTCTTGATATTATAAAGCGTGCCTTTCACAGCCCCTTCTTATTCACTCTACTCCAGATTGTAACCCCCAAGTGGTCCTATGTGGCATGTGGTGTCCTCTCCTGTACTGTTTTTTTTGAATAATAATCTACTGTTAATCTAATTTATTCAATGTTGCTTATTGTATTTTTGGCTATAGCCATAACCCTAGGGTGTTCCTTATCAATGGGGTGAATGGGAGAAAATTAAGACTCTCTTACTGCTCAGGGCCTTACTCAAAACTATGCCTTTGAATATCTTGATGAATAGATAAGGACAGTATTTCCAAGTTTAATTTATGATGGACTCCAACATTAAAAGAAGACTACCAATTGCTGTATTGCTTTATATTGGAAGAGAATCTAATATAGGGTTTCTGCCAGATGTTCAGTTTCCAACCCAATTATTACTCAGGAACTGAGGAAATAACCACAAAGATAGGTTCATGGAACCTCTGGACCCACTGTCAGGTGTGCTTAGGCCAGAACTCCATGTATCATCCTGTCCTCCTTAAGATCCCATCCTACTCATAGAACAATAATAACATTTCAGGTCTCCTGATATAAGTCTCAGTCCTGACACTATATCTGATAGTTTTTTCCTTAAAATTTCTTTTGTCTGATATTAATATTGTCATATTTTTCATTTTAAAGCAATTTGCCATGTATATTTTTTCTCTCATTGTTTTCAACTTTTTTTGAGGTTCATCTCCTGATAACAATATATATCCAGATTTAGTAATTCCAATCTGAGAGTATCTGTTATTAAATAAGGAGTTTATCCATTTACATTGCCTATCATACAACTATACTTAGACTTTTTCCTGTTTCTCATTTTATGTTTTCTGATTTGCCAATTTCTAGGGCGTTCCCCCTTTTCTCTATCTTTGTTAGGTTGACAATCTTTGTTAAGTTGATTGAGTTTTCTTCTATTTTTTCTCTCTCTAATTTTCCCATTACTACTTTTTATTTTATTATATTATTATTTTTTTAAGGCCTACAGCACCTGGTCTTCCTAGGTAGTGTCCCATCCAAGTACTAACCAGTCTCGACTCTGCTTAGCTTCTGAGATCAGACGAGATAGGGAATGTTAGGGGTGACATAGCTATAGACCTCATTACTACTTTTTAACTGAGCTCTGTAGAATGTTCACTTTCTGCTTATGGACTATATTTTTGGCAGATCCCATTGCTTTTCTGGACACTTTCAGAAATTAACAAACAGCCTAATTTCAAGTATTAAAAATCAATCTAGTTTATTATATTTTTAATCTGTGTGTGTGTGTGTGTGTGTGTGTGTGTGTATGTGTGTGTGTGTGTGCATGTGTTTATCTCACTCTCTGTCTCTCTTTTTCTATAGTTAGGTTTGACTTATGATCAGAAGCCTGCATTGAGAAGTGGTAGAGAGGAGTGTATGTGTGGCTTCTTTTATTTTTCTTTACCTTCTTCTCTACCCCTTCTCCCCTGATTATTTGGCTGTCTGTAGCTCATGAAAGATATCTGGGATTTTTAAGGGAGGTGAGGGGAAGAAAATATATTATATTAGTTTGCTCCTTTGTAATTTGGCGCCTAATTCCCCTATAATGTGTCATGTGCCTAAATTCCAACTTTTTCTCCCAGGGATATTATCCTTTGTGAATTCCTGGGAAAACTCATTCCCTTTAAGGATATTCCAGGGCCTATTCATTTTCATGTCTGGGATATGTACCTCTAGCTAACTACTTATCATTTTCCTCTTTTTTTCTATTTCTAGCAGTAATACTCTATACTATTTTCTTAGGAGAGAGTAATTTCTGCTGGCAGGAATATCTTTTGGTATAACTAATAGGCTTGGTAAAAGTACAAGCAGAGCTTTTCTGATACTAATTTCTTTAATAAGGGGGATGTTATCAACAGAAAAGTGAGGTGTTTACCTTATACTATAAATTATAGACTAATGAGTTTTGTGTGTGCACACACACATATGCACATGTGTGCATGTAGGAGCAAGCATCAAACTTGGGGAGGTACTTGAAAGTACACATATCCTCTGGAATACTTGATATATCCACCTCCACCCCTTTGCTTGAAAATCACTAATGTGTTGAGCCACATATTTGATAGACTGTGTTATATTCTTAACTGATTGATTACAGACAGAAAGATTTCAGTGTATGTGTGGATATGCTCAAGCCTCTCCTATTCCGAGAAGTGGAAAGATTGAAAGCTCTAATTTTTCCCTGATGTGTTTTCCCACCCTTTATCTCATTTTTTTGATGTTTTCTCTTCTTTTTTCTCCTTTCCCCTTTTATTCTTTTACACACATCTGGGATAGTAACACAGTATTAGAACAGTGTGCTAGTCTTGGATCTGCTCTCTGATTTATTCCTAAATATTTGCTTGCTTTGTTCTGTTGCCAGGCTGTGTTTCTAGGGTGTGTTTCTCAGACTCCTGTTCCAGTTGACTTCCTGAACATATCTAATTGTAGCTACTGATGGAAGTTTGGAAGAAGAGAAGAAGGGAGGAGCCAGAGTATTTCTCTCCCTCTCATCTTCCTTGATGGTATCTCCGGCAGCAGCTGTTGATATCTCTAGCTCCCACTGAACATGCCTCCTAATGTCCTATTTCCATCAGGTGATTTTGGCCACTGAGATAAATCTTCATTTCCTCTCTGTGTCTTTTCATCTTAGGGGTAGAGCTGTTTCTCATTGTTGCTAATCTTTCTAATCTATCAACTTTATATTTTTGTTGGTGTGTCCCTATTTGAGTTTGTCATCATCTTCCAATGGGTCTCCTTATTTCTATTTATGCTACTCATTTAAGACACAGTCAAATATAATTTTTTTTATTCCTAGAATTTGCTATGACCTTTGGTCATTTATGTCTCTATTTTGTTTTACCAGTAAAACTCATTCCATTTGTTAGACTAGCTCTAACTTTTCTTCCTTTAGGTTTCAGGTCAGATTTTTTTTTTTAACCTAGGAAGTGATCTCTGTCTTATTTCTTCTCTCACTCTGGGTTAAGTACTTTGATTCTATACTCCCATGTGTTATGTACTCTCCCAGTCATTAGTCACATTACATCAGAATTGGATTTTTAAATATGCATCTCCTGTTAGTATGTACCACAAAAGTGAGACCAATATTGGAAGCACTTATTATTATATGCCTAGTGCTTAGCAAGAAATACAATTCAATAGATAATTTGTCTATATACCTATTGTTAAATTAACCTACTTATTATATTCTAATGATCTTACTTGTTTGTGTTCCTGTTTCTCCAATTAAAACACAAGCCCCTTAATTGCAGAGAATTAAGTGTTAATCCTCATGTCTACAGCATTTAGTTCTAGACCTGCGTAGCATAAAAGGGAAATACTCAGTGCATAGAAAACACTCCAATGATTTGGAACTAAATTTTAAATTCTCACTTTTGAAGAGAAAATAGAAGTTCACAGAGGTTGAGTAAATTGTCCAAAGGTAGAGAATTAGAATCTAATGGGGAGGACTAGAATCCTGATTCACAGTTTATTGCTCTTCTGTTTTCACCAACTCTCTCTGACTTCAATCATTTATTTTACACTATTCATTTTGTTCATAATTATCTTCTTTATAGATTTACATTACATAAGCTTTAATAACAATGAGTTATAGAATTAAATGTTATCCTTTATTTTTAAAGAACACAATACCTAGCAATAATTACACTCATAATTACCCAAAAGAAATGAAAATATGCATCTAAACAAAACCTGGTAAAGAATATTCATAGCAGCCTTTTTCACAATAGCTCAAAATAGTGACAAACCAAATGTTCATCAACATAATAATGGATAAACAAGCTGTAGTATATTTATACAATGAAATACTGCTTAGCAATAAAAAATACCCCTGAACTACTAATACATGTAACAACATGGATAATTTCTATAGATATTATACTGATATAAAAAAAAAGAAGCCAGACACACAAGAGTGCATATATATGATTCAATTTTGATTTATATGAAGTTTAAAAAACAGGCAAAATTGATATATATTGGGGAAAAAATAAAACTGGCAGTTGTCTGTATGTTAAGGTAAGGATAAACTAAAAAGAGACAAAGGCTCTATATCTTCCTTAGGTGGTATTTACAAAGGTGTATATAAATTGCCACAACTTATCAAATTGAACACTTGAGAACAGTGCATTTTATCATCTGTAAATTATATTTCAATGAAAAGGAAGAAAGAATGAAGAGGTATTTTTTTTACGAAAGAACTCCCATAAATCTTTAAAATCTCATTATATGCCTCTTACATAAAAGGTTAGACCTAGATAATGAGGTATACCAATATTGAATATTCCATGACTAATGTAATTACTCCAGAATTTGGTCTAATGGAAACCTGAAAAATAATTACTGAGAATAGAAGTTAGTGTCAAATTAGAGGTCTCTTGATCTAAAATTAAAGTGAATAGCTAAATGTTAAGTGTAGGATCATAGTAAATGAAATTACAAATAAAGAGATTTACAGGGAAGTTAAATTTTAAGTTGTTATATTTTTAATTCATGCCTTGTTATTTTAAAATTAAATTTATTTTCAAGAAGAGTTTTTGTTGACCTATCAAAAGGATATGCATTGGTATATCTGTGTCTCTAAATTATTTCTTTTTGTTGAAAAATGGGTCATTGATTTATTATTAGTTGGGATTCTTGTATACAGAGACCTTGACAATCCCTGGAGACTAAGGGATTTTAGCTAAATAGTTTTCTATATTTATTGGGAATTGAAGTAGTCTTGTAGTAAGAAAATATATTGCCAAGTGACCAGAATTCAGTTCCCAGTGGTTTTCCTCTGCTGAGAGTTAAGACTGGGGGTAAAATCCTTTTCTTTTTTTAAAAATAAATTTATTTATTTAAATTGATTTTAAGTATACAGTACATTGGTTAGACATCAATAATGTTCATAAAACGGTCCTCCCACCCTCCCTCCCCGGGCCTTCACTTAACCATCATATTAATGCTAACTGCATTCCCTCTGCCATGCTCCCTGTGCCCAACTATCAACTACTAATTTGTACTTCTTTAACCCCTCACCCCATTCTCCCAGCCCCCTTAACCCCTCCCCTTTGTCCGTCCTAGAGGTTATTATGCTGAGTGAAATAAGTGAGACAGAGAAAGATAAATACCATACGATTTCACTTACAAGCGGTATTTAAGGAACAATAAGAATGAACTAATCAAAAGCAGACTCACAAATATCAAATCCTTTTCTATATCAATCGATAAATTTGTTCCAGCTTCCTCTCTTTGCTGGCTTCACCTCTAATCTTATTCCAAGGCATAATAGCCTATCATTTCTCTTCTGGAACTCCACGGAACTTCTGGAGTTCCCACTGATCCATTAAGTGCTAGCCAGAATATCTAAGAGTCAGGAGCAGCAAATTGCATTAGTGAGCAGCTGCAGCTGGGGAGAGGTTAAGTACTTTAGCAAGCACAGCTAGAAGAGGTGGTGATTGCCCATGATCTGGTGCTTCTGTTTCCTCTGCTGCTTGGCAAATCTGCTCCCAAATTCTGGGAGCCTCTGGGGGATAGCATGCAGTACTACCTGAACTTGAGGGTGGACAATGGCAGCTGGGGACCTGAAGGAACATAGGATAATGGCTCAATGGTGTCTACTTGAACACTCCTCTTCTCCCTGAATTACCAATATGTGCAGATTCCTTTTGAGATCACGCTCTGGATTACGATAACCTCTCTTACAAAGAAAGACATGTAAGTGAAGAATTTTCCAAGGCTCTTTCACAGGGTTGTCTACAGCAGTAGGGACTCTCAGGGCTTTTCCAGATGTTATGATGATAAAAAAAAGCACCCTTTTCTTACTAGACCAGAGAAAGGCAAGCTGTAATATTTGCCTCCTGCTCTCTCCCAAAATGGCATTTTTTTCATAGCTCAAGCCCCCTTGTAGTAATTTATGTTCAAATGTTGATTGTCTTCTAGCAGATCATGGCAGGAATTGGTCCAGCACAGGAACTTAGACTAAAAGGGTCCCCAGGGTTCATGAATTGAGAAGACAAAGCATAACTTAAGAAAAAAAAAAAGAATGGAGAAATCTTACTAGATTTTACGTACTAACTGATCTGAATCTTTAGGCAAACTTTTTTCCCTCACAGAAAGTTGATTATAGTTGCCAGATAAAAGTGGTTACGTCCATTTTCTGTCTTTTAAAAAAGATATACCTTTTTGGCACTTCCCAGAGTTTAAGAGGAAAAACAAAGACTATATCTAGCAAAAAAGGAAGAGCTGTTATATTTTTAACTATTTTGCATTTACGGACACTCTGAATTCCTAATTTTATGTCCCTGCTGTGGAGATTTATTCTCAGTTATTCCTTTAATAATCTTTTCTCTAGTTTTGCATTTGTGATATTAAAATTATGAGAGTTGAGGTCAAATATGTGGTAATGGAAAGAAATTTAACTGGGTGGTGAACACAGTGCCATATAGAGAGGATGTATTACAAATTTGTACACTAAATTCCTATATAAATAAACATTTTCACCCATAAATTTAATTTAAAAAATTCATGAGAGTCCTTTAACCATTCAAAGTGTATGATTGAACAACAAATTCCTTTTTTTTTTTTTTTTTTGTAGAGTCAGAATAAAAAACAATGCTAGGAAACCATGGAAGAATTTGCAGAAATTTGTAATTTAAAATTAATTTATTCTAAAATAAATTATGTTTAGCATTACAAAGTTTTATTTAAGTGATTTTCTGGATACCAATTTTTACCATTCATGAATGTGACATTTAATGATAACACACACAAAATTTGTAGATTCATAGTATGATAGTGATGGAAAAACCATTAGAGATCATACTCTTCCAATTCTCTCATTTTTTTAGTGGGGAGCAGTGCATGTCTACTTTTTAAAAATTAATTAATTAATTAATTCATGGTGACATTGTTTAATGAAATTTGGTAAGCTTCAGCTGTACATTTTAACAGTAAGGCATATATATATATATATATATATATATATATATATATATACACACACACACACACACACACACACACACACACACACACACACACACATATATGTGTGTATACATTTTTTTTTACATTCTGTGTTTACCTCCCATTGTTAGATTTTTTTCTGTCACCACATATTTGAAGCCTTTTACCCATCTACCTCCCCTACCTACTCGTGCCTACCCTGTGGTAACCAATAGCCTATTGTTCATATGCATGAGTCTCTGTTTCTTTGTCCTGTTCATTTGTTGCTTTTAGGTTTATATCAAATATGTAAGTGATATCATGTGATTTTAAATTTTTTCTGTCTGGCTTATTTCGCTTATTATTATCTTGAGGTCCTTCCATGTTGTCACAAATACCGGTATTTCATCTTTCTTATAGCTGAGTAATATTCCGTTGTATATATGTACCACAGTTTCTTTACACAATCATCTACTTTAGAACAGTTCGATTGCTTCCATGCTTTGGTCACCGTGAATAATGCTGCTATGAACATCGCTGTGCAAATACCTTTTCAGATATGTGTTTTGAAGTATTTGGAGTAAATACCCTGTACAATGATTGCTGAATAATATGATAGATCAAATCTTAGGTTTTTGAGGAACCTCCATACTGTTTTCCATTGTGGCTGTACAAATTTGCAGTCCTACCAGCAGTGTACAAGTGATCCTTGTTCTCTGCATCCTATCTAGCATTAGTTATTACTTGTCCTGTTGATTATAGCTATTTTAACAGGTATGAGATGTTATCTCATTGTGGTTTTGATTTGCATTTCCCTAATAGCTAGTGACGTTGAGCATTTTTTCACAGCTTTATTGGCCATTTGTATGACTTCTTGGGAGAAGTGTCTGTTCAGGTCCTCTATCCATTTTTGATTGGATCATTTATTTTCTTGTTACTGAGTTGTATAAGTTTTTGTATATTTTGGATATTATATCCTTATCAGAGACGTTGCTTGCAAATATTTTTTTTTATTAGGGTGGTTGAATCTTTACCTTGTTGACCATTTCTTTTGATGTGCAGAAGCTTTTTAGTTTGATGTAGTCCCATTCAATTATTTTTGCTTTTACTTGTAATGCCTTTGAAACCAAATTCATAAAATCCTCTTTAAGTCTGAGGTTGTTGAGTTTACTTCCCACGTTCTCTTCTATGCATTTTAGTGTTTCAGGTCTTACATTCAGGTCCTTAATCCATTTTGTGTTAATTTTGGTGTGTGGCGATAGATAAAAGTCTAGTTTCATTCTTTTTCAGGTGGCCTCCAGTTTTTCCAGCACCATTTATTGAAAAGACATTTCTTTCTTCATTTTATGTTTTTGACATTTTTGTCAAAAATTATTTGCCCATATAAAATTGAGTTTACTTCTGGACTTTCAGTTGTGATTCACTAGTTGGTCTGTCTGTTTTTCTGCCAATACCATGCCTTTTTGTTTATGGTTGCTTTGTAGTATAATTCAAAGTCAAGCAGAGTGAAACCTTCAGGCTCATTCTTTTTTCTCCAGATGGCTTTCATAATCTGGGGCCTTCTGTGCTTCCACACAAATCTGATGATATTTGTTCTATTTTTTTAAGTGCTGATGAGTTTTCAATGGGGATTTTACTAAAGCTAAATAATATTTTAGGTAATAAGATCATTTTAACTATGTCGATTCTTCCAACCCAAGAATATAAAATATCTTGCCATTTCTTTATATCATCTTCATTACTTTACCAGGGTCTTATAGTTTTCATTATATAGGTCCTTCATATGTTTCATTAGATTTACTCTTAGATATTTTATTCTTTTTTTTTGCAATTACAAAAAAAATATTTTTTTTCCTTATCTTTTTCTAACAGTTCATTATTAGAGTATAGGAAAACTATGGATTTTTGAACACTGATTTTGTATCCTGAAACTTACCATATTTTCTTATTGTTTCTAGTAGTGTTCTTGTGGAGTCTTTAGGGTTTTTTATATAGAGAATCATGTCATCCGTAAATATTGACAATTTGACTTCTTTGTTTCCTACTTGGATGTATTTTATATCTTTATCTTGCCTGATTGCACTCGTGAGGACCTCCAATGTTATATTGAAAAATAGTGGCGATAGTGGACAACCACAACTTATTCCTCATGTTAGAGGTAAAGTTTTTATTTTTTCACCATTCAGTCTAATGTTGGCATTGGTCCCCTGCACTGGCAAGCTCTATTTGGATGGACCATCATGGCTGAGATATTTCTCCCATCTGTAAATCACCATACTAGGTGTGGGACTTGACCAGACTGAATCTCTGACTCTCTTACCCATCTCAACCTGGCTTATTTATATCTTCTGTTATAAGAATTCTGTAACTAGCCTTTAGGTGTTTCTCAATGATGGTTTCTCTAAATTTAGTTGTAATTTTGATATGTTTATAGGAAGAGGTGAGAGCAGGATCTATGTACTCTACCATCTTGATCCCATCCCTCAAAATTGATTTTTAAGTTCCATGGATCTAATACCATTTAACTTTATGTAACTCTAAGTTCTAAAAGAATGTCTTGTAAATGATAAATGTCATGGTACAGTGTTTGTAATTAGTCTGTTTTAAATAAAATGTTTTAGATTGAATGCAAAGATTCTATCTAGGGTCTGGGAAATTGTATCTTAATTTGTTGAGAGATGTAGTTTGTGTTTTAAATTTCTTCCATCTTTATTGTCTGTGTAGCCTATTATAAAAGACAAGAAAAATAATGCCAACAAATTTTATTGTTCTAATCCAGGGCACTTTCAAAATCTTCTAATATAGTATCCTTTAAGTGGTTTCCTTATTTTGAGCACACTGGAATTCTAAAGTGCTTAGAAGATGTGGAGATAGTCATCATGTCTGTGTTGCGTCCTGAAAGAATGAAACATCATAATATTGTCAAAGCTTCTTGTTTCCTCTGAAAATCTCCTGGTGCTTGACTTTTCTAGTAAATCTAAAATCTTTTGTTTGAAGTAAGTGGTAAAAATATCCTTTAGGATTGTATCTGATAATCTTGTTTCTTATAAATGTCTAATTTAATGAAAAAAGATCTACCCTATTTTCTATGGATATAGGTTAACAAAATTATTAAATTATTTATTATTTCACACTATATTAGGCTAGGGATTTGGGTGTATTTTTGTTATTTAAAATTTATTTGTGTGAATATCCTTTTAAATAAATTTACCTGTATGAAGTTTGTGTTTTAGTGTAAAATTATCTTAACTAAGGTGCAATTATTTTGAATGTGGTTGAAAAAGAAGAGCAAAGCATGACTAAAATATTTGAGAGAAACCTATACTAAGATGTATAAGTTGGAAAATTAATTTGAGTGAAAACACTGGATTAGTAAATAGAACATTAGGGAGTGATGTCAGAATGAGGGGTGGTCCTGGATCTCTCTCCTTGAAATAGCAATAAGCTGAACATCTGAAACTCAACAAGTAGGACACAATCTGTAAAAAAGCACATTTGAGTAAGTGTTCTGTATCTAAGAGATTCCAGAGCTCATAAGAGCTTCTAGACTGCCCTTCAAACAGGAGTTTGGGGTGGTGGGGGGGTATATTGGAAGAAACAAAGAAGCTGTCTCACACAGCCAGAGCTCCCAGTAAAAGGAGCAAGATGGGAGAATTTATTGCATGTTCCCCGAATAGACCTTTCTGAGGGATCAGCAAGTTCCACACAGTGGAACCCAGGAATCAGGGCAGAAAGTGGAGAAGTAACTAAATGTGGAAGGGTAACAGCTGTATTTTAGCAGCTGCAGTTGTGAAGTGCAAGACTGAGACATGGAGACTAGCAGGAATCCCCACCCACTAACCAAGTGAGCCTTCCCTCCACCCCATATCCTCCCAGACCTAGCACCACAGAGCCCGGGGGAATTTAAGTAAACAGTACTGAAACTGTCACTAACACTGACAGGGACTGAAACCAAGGGTAGCAAACATGATTGAATATAAGATAAAAAAGATATGATTAAGTCTGAAAGCAGGGATCCAAGAGGCTTGGATGCCAAACACTAAATAACAACAACAAAAAAAAAAGCACACACACACACACACACATACACACCTTCTTAGCAACAGGGTAAAGAGATACCTCTTTATAATAAATCTTCTTTCTGGGGAAAAAAAAAACTAAACAAAACAGAATATGCTCCCATCAATGCCCAGGTGGAGAAATAGTCCATTCAAACACCATAAACAACCAGGGAGACAAGGCAGCTCAGAAAGAAAGAGAAACAACTCCAGAAAGTAAGCTTAAAGACATAGAAATATGTAATTTAAATGACAGAGAATTCAGGATTGTATTACTGAAAAATCTCAATGAGATGCAGAATAATTCAGATCAACAAATCTAAAAACTTAGGGAAAAATACACTAGCAGAATAACACACAAAAAGTGATGAAGAGTAAAATAGCAAACTTAGGACATAGAGCTAACCAGATGGAAGAAAGAATCAGTGATATCAAAGACAGAAATTTAGAAATAATCAGAATGAAGAAGAGAGAGATGAAAGAAAGAAAACTAATAAAAGAGAAATACAATAACTAGCCAACACCATCAGGAAAGGTAGCATAAGATTAATGGGTATTTCAGAGGAGAAGAAAAGAAGAAGGGATTAGATAGTATATTCAAACAAATAGTTGATGAGAATTTCCAAAATCTAAGTAATGAGTTGGAGTATTGAATCCAAGAACCTAAAAGAACACTCAAGTATATCAATGTAAAAAGGCCTATTCAAAGACACATTATTTTAAAATTATCAAAAAATATTAACAAAGAAAGAATTCTCAAGGCAACCAAGGGAAAGAAGATACTAACCTATAAAGTAAAACCCATTAAACTCCTTGGACTTCTCAGCACAAATGTTATAAACAAGAAAAGAGTAGAATCAAATACTAAAACTATTAAATAAAAGGAATTACCAGCCAAGAATAATGTATCTAGCAAAGCTCTCATTTACATATGAAGGAGAAATAAAGACCTTTACAGACAAAAGATCTTATAAAAGTTGAGGGAATTCTTCACTATGAGGTCTGCATTATAGGAAATACTGAAAGGAGTCAGACCACATGAAAGAAAAAAAATACATAACTATGAGTAAGATGACTAACACAGGTAGGCAGAGCAGGATATTTCAACCCTTATTAAGAACAGGGTATTACAAATATAAACGATAAGGCAATTGCTATTGAAAGAAATGAACATTTAGCACCCACAGGGACAATTTGAAGCAAAAATAACAAAAAAAAAAATTAGAGGATCCAAGATTCAAATTCACTAAGGGGAATGGAGTTAAGGCACACACAGAAGAAAATGGACTACTCTATATGTATAACTATTCTTTACATAATCTTAATGGTAACCACACATCAAAGGTCCAGAACTGAGGAACATTATATAAAATAAGAGGGCAAAAATGGAAAAACAGAACAAAGACCCACCAAATTAAAATAACATACAGATACACAAGGACAAGTAAACAATGGAAACACAGAGATACCGTTAAAAAAAAAAAAGATTGAATTGCTATAGGAAAATTTCATATTTCGATAATCACCCTAAATGTAAATGGACTGAACTCAACAATAAAAAGGCACACAGTTGCAGATTGGATCAGAAAATAAAACCCAGCTATATGCTGCCTTTAGGAGAAGCATCTCATTTTAAAGACAAATATACACTCAAAGTGAAAGAGTGGAAAATGATAATCCAAACAAATGGAATTCAGAAAAAAAAGAGAGAGTAACTGTACTAATATTACATGAAATAGACTTCAAGATAAAGTAGGGGGAGAGAGATACTGAGAGACACTTCATAATGATGAACAGAATCATACACCAAGAAGTCATAAATACGTGTCAATATCTATCAGGGAGCCCTGATATATAAGGTGATCACTAACAGAACTAAAGAGAGAAACCGACCAAAACACTATTGTAGTAGGGGGTACAAATACTCCTCTGTAAAATATGGACCGATCATTCAAACAGAAAATCAATAAGGAAATAACATTCTTAAGTGACATGTTAGACTTACTGAACATAATTGACATTTACAGAGCCTTCCATCCAAAAACAGCTACTTATACATTCTTCTCTAGTGCACATGGAACATTGTCAAGGAATGATCACATACTGGGACACAGAGATAACCTTGACAAATATAAGAGGAATGAAATTACACCAACCGTATTCTCTGATCATAATGCTTTGAAGCTGGAGATCAACTGTAAAAAGAAAGTGGGAAGAACCACAAACAATTGAAGATTAAACAACATGCTACCAAAAAATGAATGAGTCATAGAAGAAATAAGAAGTGAGGTCAAGAGATACATAGAAATGAATGATAATAATAATAATAAAACATATCAAAATTGGGGGGGGGCACGATGAAAGCAGTAATAAGAGGAAAGTTCATATCATTACAGGCCTATCAAAGAAAATAAGAATGAACCCGAATAAGTAACCTAACACTTCATCTTAAAAAAAAAAAACTATAAAGACGAGCAAATGAAGCTTAAAGTCAATAGAAGAAAAGACATATTCAAAATTAGAGCAGAATTAAATTAAATGGAAAACAAAATAACAATAGAAAAAAATTAATGCAAAAAAGAGATGGTTTTTGAGAAGATTAGGAAAATTGATAAACCCCTGTTTAGACTCACTATGGAAAAAAGAGAAAGGACACAAATTATCAAAATCAGGATGAAAATGAGGAAGATAAAACAGCTACCACACAAATCCAAAGGGTCACACAAGAATACTATGAAAAATTGTATGACACTGAATTTAATAACCTAGAAGAAATGGACAAGTTCTTAGACATATACAATATTTCTAGGCTGAATCAGGAAGAAATAGAAAATTTAAAAAGAACAATCAGCAATGTGAATATTGAAGCAGTCATCAAAAACCTACCAAAATGTAAGTTCAGGACCAGATGGCTTCATAGTGAATTCTATCAAACATTCAAAGAAGATGCAATACCTATTCTTCTCAAACTCTTCCAAAAAATCTAAGAGGAAGCAATGCTTCCTAGCTCATTTTATGAGGCCAGTATTACCCTGATACCAAAACCTGCTAAAGATAACACACACAAAATAAAAACTACAGATCAATATCTCTTATGAACACAGATGCAAAAGTCCTAAATAAGGTACTAGTGAACTGAATACAAAAACACATTAAACAGATTTTACATTATGATCAAGTGGACGTCATCTTAGAGGCACTGGGGTGGTTTATCATATGCAAATCAGTTAACGTATTGTGCCAGGTAAAATAAAGAATAAGAATTATATGATAATACCAGTAGAATCAAAAGAGGCTTTTGACAGATATAGAATTCACTTGTGATCAAAATACTTAATAAAAAAGCTATAGAAGGAAAGTACCTCAACATAATAAAACCATATACAACAAAACCTCATCTAACATTATACTTAATGGTCAAAAACTAAAAACCTTTCCTCTAAGATCAGGAACAGAAAAAGTCTGTCCTTATTATTACTGTAATATTTTTTATAATAATGGAGGTCTTAGTGAGTGCATTCAATTAAGAGGAAGAAATAAAAGACATTCAAATAGGAAACGAAAATGTCAAACTGTCATTCTTTGCTCATGATACAATTCTCTATATAGAAAACCCTGAAGATTCCACAAGAAAACTGCTAGAAATAATAAACAAATACAATAGTTTTGGGATAAAAAATCAATGTTCAAAAATCCATAGCATACCTAATAATGAATTATCAGAAAAAGAAATGAAAAAAATTATTTACAATTGCAACAAAAGAAAAGTAACCTAAGAAAACTTATGAATAACCTATATAATGAAAACTATCAGATTCTATTAAAATAAATTGTAGAAAACACAAAAAATGGAAAAATATTCCGTGTTCTTGAATTGGAAGAGTCACCATAGTTAAAATGACCTTATTACCTACAGTATTACATAGATTTAATGCAATCCCCATCAAAATCACATTGGCATTTTTTAAGAAATAGAACAGAAAATCATCAGATCCTCATTGAAGCACAAAGGACTGTGAATTGCCTAAGCTGTCCTAAGAAAAATGAACAAGATTGGAGGCATCACTGTGTCCAAAATAAAATTATACTACAAAGTGACAATAATTAAAATGGCATGGTATTGGCAGAAAAACAGACATACAATTCAGCGGAATGGAACTGATAATCCAGAAGTAAATTTTGTTTATATAGGCTAATAATTTTCATCACAGGAGCCAAAAACATGCAATGAATAAAGGAATGCTTTTTCAATAAATGGTACTGGGAAAACTGGAAATTAACTTGCAAAAGAATAAAACTAGACTGTTGTCTATCACCACACACTAAAATTAACTCAAAATAAATTGACTTGAACATAATACCTGAAACAGTAAATTGCATATAAGAAAACTCATGGACCTTGGACTTCGGGTGGATTTTATGAATTTGACCTCAAAGCCAAGGAAAGTAAAAGTAAAAGTAAATGAATGGAACTATATCAATCTAAAAAGTTTCTGCATGGAAAACACAACTGTTAACATGTAAAGAGACAACCATCTGAATGTAAAAATAAATTTGCAAGCAAAGTCTCTAGTAAGGACTTAATATCCAAAATATACAAGGAACTCATACTACTCAATCACAACAAAGAAACAAACAATACAGTTAACAAATGGGCAGTGGACCTGAACACACCCTTCTCCCAAGACATACAAATAGCCAACAAATATATGAAAACATGCTCTATTCACTAGCTATTAGGGAAATGCAAACCAAAACCACAATGAGTTGCCATCCTATGCCTGTTAAAATGAGTATTATCAACGTGACAAGTAATAACGTGTTGGATAGGATGTGGAGATAAAAGAACCCTCATACACTGCTCGTGGGACTGAAAATTAGTACAACTACTATGAAGAACAGTATGGAAGGTCCTCAAAATACTAAGAATTGATCCAGCATATGATCCAGCTATCCCTCTACTGGTTACTTACCAAGGCAACTTGAAAACATATATCTGAAAAGATATATGTACACCCTTGTTCATAGCAGCATTATTTACAGTGGCAAAGACATGGAAGCAACCAAAGTGTGTTACAATAGATGATTGGATAAAGATGTGATACCTGTATACAATGGAATATTACTCAACCATAATAAGAGATGAAATACTGCCTTCTGTGACAATATAGTTGAATCTTGAATTAATCATGCTAAGCATAATAAGTCTGACAGAAAAAGTTGAAAACCACATGGTATCACATATATATGGAATATAAATCTAAAAGCACCAAACAAGCCTGACTAGGAAACAGAGACTCAACGACATTTAGTGGACTAGTGTTTACCAGAGGGAAGGATGTAGATAAGAGTAAAATGGGTCAAATATGTGTCAATGGAAATAAAGCTAACTATGAGCGGTGAACACACAATTATACACACACACACATTTGTATATATAACACATAATTTTATATATATAAATATATATATATATATATATATATTTTATACATATATACATATATGTATGTGTGTATACATATATATGACTTATATTGAATTGTACATTTGAAACTTATTGGATTTTGTTAATAAAGTTCCCCCCCATAAAATTAAATAATTTTTTAAAAATGAAAAAATAGAGCACTGATGTTTGGGGCAGCTACAGGACCAAACTACATTAGATAATGAAGATATTTGAACCTGTAATTAAAATGGATAAAATGATATTTCAACTAATAGTCAATGCATAGATTTTAAATAATAAATACATTTACATAATTAAAATTTTATCTTTTTTTTGTAATTGAAATTGAAAACCTCCTTTAAAACCTTTGAAGCTTCAGTTTCTTGATCTGTTAAATGTACATATAATAACTACTTCACATAGTGATTTTGCTTGATGAAATAATATATTAAATTAATGCTCTTTAAATATAAAAAGCAAATTTAGTCTTTCTGTAGTTATTTATTGATTGAATCACTATGTTAAGCATGAAGCAAAAGTATGATTATAGCCAGGATGTTTTATTGGAAAATTTTTCTCTTTCTTCTATTTTGTGCCATTGTTCGATAATTTGAAAAATGTAGCACAAAACACTTGCCCTCAGTAAGGCATTGATGACTTTTTCAGAAGTGAGCTGTATATGAATCAGTTTCTACTGGAAGACTACTGCTTCTTAGAATGGTCAATATTACCATTGTTTTTTTTATTTTGGAGAAGAAAATGGAGAAGCAACTTTTCTGCATGAACTCATTGTTGTTCCTTTTCAATAATTTATTATTTATGAAGTTAATAAGCATACATTTATTGATTTTTGAAATCAATAATGCCTTTTTTATTAGTGCCAGGTATACAGAATGGATAGATATTTATATAAATATAGATTTTATTACATCACCTTCTATTTTACACAAGTTTTATTTAAAAAGGTCAACCTATTGCATCAATTTCTATAATATAAAATTTATGTATAAAATACTAAATTTTATTATAATGAGAAAATAAATTATATGCACATATATTCGTATTATAAGTAACAGTTAATAGTTCTTTGAGAATAATATCCAAGGCTAGATTTCTATTTGGTCACTTGAAAGTATGTTTTTATCACTATTATTTTTGTTACCTTTTTAAAAAGCTTGACAAATATGAATTTACCTCTCTGAGTTTCTAATTAGTCTTTATTTCACTCAGAAAACTGTTTTCTATTGTTGTTTACCAGCATGGATAGTAGAACAATGTTAATAACTGTGGTTTGGTCGGACAGCTGTGACTGTCTAATATTGTTTTTGAGACTCCCATCAAATAGTAGGCATTGTTATCACATTGACAAAAGTTCATGGCAGAAGGAGCAGAGGAACAACCACTTTTGTCTGGTATCATTTCAATATATAGTTAATGAAATGCACCATTCCCTGATAGAATTACATCAACATTACAGTGTAGAAAGCAGCAAATCAATTAATTTTTCATCTTCCATCTTAATATTATAAATATTCTTAGATAAAGAATTATATTCTCTACAGAAAATTATTCATGCAATTGACTTGTTTGTGATTACTATTCAGGAATTCAAACAAAATTATTTTACATTCTAATAAAAAATAAATTTCTAATTACAGATAAAATTACCAAAAGGCACTATTTTTTATACCACTTTCTTCCCCCACCATAAAAAAACTATAAATTTTTTTTAAAAAGAGGTCACTATAGAGCATGAAGTTTCAGAAAGATGTTTCATATAGTGACATACGGAATTTTTAGATCATAAATACATTATAAAGTTTTGTGCATTTGAAGTGAGTTACAAAGCTAAGCATTAGAATTTAAGAATAGCTTAATCCTCCAGTTTTATAAGTTTGAGTTGTACCAGTTAGTAGATTTCATAATTCATCTGGTTTACAACATAATAATGCTTTATGTAAGAAAATGACATTAATCACCATATAAGTACCCTATATAATAAAATTTCTACATTGATTTAAAACTTTACTTAGTTTTCAAAATTTTTGGACTATAACTGAAGATTTTCCTTTGTTAGAATGTAGAACTCTATGTGCCTGTAGAGCATAGAGATAATTCACTTTTGGAGAGTTTGTCTTCTATCTCACTGACACATAGATGGCTTTCATTGGCAACTGTGATCTTCACTATTTGCAGATTCTAGATAAGTACCTTCTATTTACTTTCTAGCCTTGTTGACATTTTAAATACTAAAATTTAAAGTCCTAGCTCAAAATATGTATATAAATAAAATCTGAAATGTTAGCTATAATCCATTTTTTATTTTCATGGTAGACACTATTAGTCTGAGATTATTCCTTAAAGATACCAAATAGAATCATAGAGATTTTTTTTCTATTTTCTTTCTATTTATTTTGAAATTTATTAAATCTATACATTGTTAATCATTTAGAGTAAGTGAAAGAATATTTGTATATTTAGTCAATGACATTAGAGCAAACACTTCAACAGGGAATCAATCACAAAGACATCCCTGTTTACCAACTCCACTGTTTTAATTCAAAATTTCCAAGACCAGAATAAAATAAATTTTGATGTATGTGTACTCAGCAAAACTTCTCTGGACCACCTAACATGCTCAGTTTTGAAATCACAATGCCAACAATGTTACCAGAAAACAACCAGTGATTTTTGCTGAGAATGATACAAGAAAAAAGAACTGTACTGAGACTTGCACACAGTGGCAACTCAATTTTTATTTTCAAATGAATATATAAACAAGTGCATGAATGACTAGTAGAATTTTAGATAAGCTATCATGAGATCACTTCTGTAAAAGAAAGCACTTGTATTTATCATGTGTCTATGACTCAGAAACAACCTGCTTTATAGAGAAATGAATTCAGAAAGGGAGTAAATGACATTCTTAAGTATCTTATATTTCAGGAAGAAAATAAAAGGAATTCCCTAAAGATCTGTAATGAGTCAATGACAGACATGACCTTTTATTCTAGAATTTAATCACTAAGAAGCGCTTCTAGTCATATGGCAATCAATAGTTGAACCTTTACTTAAAATTCAGAGTTTAGTCTTAAAAACTCTAAGAAGTCTAACTAAATTCATTAAGAAGCAAACATGAAAAAAAAATAAGAACACATAAAAATCAAGTCTAATTCTAGTAAGAGAAAATAGCTTTTCCATAAAAGCTATGACTTTTATTTTTTAAAATCTTATTTAGGTGTTAGAGTTTCTTCTATGCATACCCTTAAGAGTTTATGCATTGCTGTGACATCTGCACAGAGGGACCATAATGACGTAATATGTGTTTTGACATAGTGATCTAGGCCTATGATAATTGAAGTGTGGTCCATGGACTTGTGCTGGTCCATGAACTGTTGGTTAGTTTATGAATTGAAAACTTTTATAATTTTTAAAATTCTTTAAAATATGATGGTAAGTGTGGACTTATATTTTATAGGTCTTATATTTTATTTCACTTTTCTAGTAATTGATTTCATTGTAATTGACAGAAACTGATCTTTAACCACAGATTGTTTGAGAAGCGCTGATTGAGGCCAAAGCGAGTCTTAAAAATAGTTATTTGACATCTTTATTAATCTTTAAAAAATATGTGAGGCACAATATCAGGAGCTAGTCATATAATGAAGAATGAAATTCATTCTTCTATGAGTCCAGTAGAACAGAGTGGATGGTGGGTAGGGAATTATAGTGTAGTTTTTAAGACATTGGGTTCTGCAGTCAGACAGATGTGCATATGTGAGTCCCTTCTCTGATGGTTGCCAGGTGTATAAAATTAGGTAAGTTACTTAAATCTTTCTGAGCCTCAGATTTCTGATCTATAAACTAGGCAAAATAAATCGTGTGTAACTGATGCAATTGTCATGAGAATTAAACAAGCTAATGTGTATAAAGTGATAAGTATTGTGCCTGTTATACAGAAAATGCTCAGTGGACATTAGCTAATATATGTGAAGAAGAAACATCTATATGAGTAACTGTAGTATAGGGTATATATGACAAGGGTCAACCTAGAGTTGCAAATAAATTGCTATGAGTGATACAAGGTTCGAAAAGTGATACAGGTCTTTAAAGAATGGCTATGAGTTTAGCAACTGGAGAATGATCGAAAGTGGATAATTTGAATAAGAACACTTGATCTTAAACAAAACATATTTTGTTGTAATTTTATAGAATAAGTTACTAGATTATAAGCAGCCATTTTCTGGAAAATATCTTTAATAAAAAGTGGCACTCAAAAATAATTTCTAATTTTATAAACCTAGTTTGTCTGAATTTGTTTGCTTTTTAGTTTTCTAGAGATCCATAGCTGAGATTCCAGAAAAGAAAAAGGTTGATTGTTAAAATTATTTTTTGAATTACTTGGCTATCTGAATTGCTATACAGGTATTATGTATTATGTAAAAGCAAATTAACTAGACTAACCACATCTATCTTTAAGGTTAAACAACCAAAGGTGTAATCAAAGGGCAACAATTTAATTGACATCTTGAATTTCTACATTGACCTTGGATTTGTTTATGTAAAGAGACAAAATGATGTTGCTGGAGAAGATGTAGTTGGTTACTGACTAAGAAACATTCTATTATAAAATTTTGTTCTAGGCTAGCCTTTCATCTAATGAAAGCAAAGCAAAAAAACTTCTACTTCCAGAACTATAGGACATCAAGTTCCCAGGATGCTACTACTGCTCATTAGATATGATCCGAGTTAAATAGATTTTGTGTGATAGTTTAAGAATTCAAATACCATTTATAGCATTAATATCATCAAAGTATAATTAATAAACTTTTGAGATGTATCTCATTCATAAGTGAAAATGTGTGTACTGCTCATATCTAATACCTTAGAAATGTGAAGTACAGATGAGAATCATATGTGGTTTTGTGTTACAGATGAATGATCATTCACTGCTAGTTGTATTTGTATTCTATTAAGTTTGTGTTTTACATTATTTTTTTATTCATGAAATCAAGTCCCCGAAACAACAACTACTATTTGGTGGACAAAGTTTGAAAATATTGGGGTACAGAATATTCTAATAAATGAAATAGTCATTGTAGAACAAACTTATATTTTCATTTATGTGTTTGAGAAAGTAGTTTATTATTTATTATAAGTATATTACTTTTGAATGATGAAGTATTTTTTAAAACTGGGATAGAGATAGAGAAAAGTAGTATAGTAGGATATAATGACATAGGATTTGAAATGAAGAAAATCTGGGTTTAAGTTCCAGCTCTTCTACTTACTAGCTGCACTACCGTGTTGTATTAATTGAGATGTAAAGGGCTTAACACAGTACCTAATCCTTCATGAGAGCTCAATAAGTGGCACATTATACTGTTATTTTGTATTTTCTCTTCATCCTTGAGAATACATGAGCCATATACTCTATTAAATGTAATGAGCTGAAATCTTACACATTTCTGCCTACCAGATTTTTTCATTATGCAAGACATCTATGGAACTGGCAACCTATAGTGCTGCCAGCTGTGTATGAGTCACACCATGTAACTTTGCAAAAACAATTTTATTTTGGTTTATTAATTATGCTTGTTAATGGAAAAATATTCAGAAGTTGACTATTAAAAAAAGATTTATAACCAAGCATGAAAGGATAACCATAAAAAACATTTTAGTGAAAATCCTTACAGGTTTTTTCCCTCTATATATTGCTGTAGCATTTAAATAGGAGACAGAAATCCATTATAAAGGAGATGGGAAAGATTTGCTTTAATCCTGGAGCAACTGGTTCTGTTATTTTTAGGACAATGTGGCCAGGCCTGTATTCAGGTAAAGTACCACATAACAATGGTCTTTTGCCAGTGTAGAATGGCTTCTCTATGCAAAGATGGCAAATCTCTGTCAGTCATAGAAGCTTTCTTTTTGCTATACATTGAAAAACTTTGGACTTATGTAACTTCTATTAACAAAATTTTATATATGGTTAGTGTTTTTTAAATTTATTTTATTATTAGTTTCAAGTATGCAGTACATTATTAGATATTTATATTATTTATAAAATGATACCCCTAATTGCTCTTTCTCTCCTGACTCTCCACCTAGTCATTATATTAATGTTAACTGCATTTCCTATGCTGTGATCCACATCCCTGTGACCATTTACTATAGATTGTTTTTTAAATTGGTTAGTTGAATTGCTTCTAAGTTATCTAAGAATTATAACTAAATATGACCACTTATATTATTTTGATGGAGAGGACATTTGTGTAAACCTTTTGTGGTGAAATCATTTCCCCCCTCAGGTTATGATGTAATATCAACCTGGTTAAAAATAGTCTGCGTTTATCTAATGCAAAATAATATCTATATATTTACTTTGATCCACAGATCAAATCCACCCATAGATTAAAACTTCACTATTGTAAAAGTAAAAAAAAAAAAAATTTCCTCATTTTTCTTAAACTTGTGAAATGATTTACATGTAAAACATTAGTTGCTACATTTTTTGCCTTTGTATTAGAACAGCAACCATACATTGAGAAGAGTATTTAATTTTACTTATCTACATGTAAATAATCCTGTTCTCTTTTCAGAGTGAAATGCACTTCCTGTTTCCTCTTCTTCAAAACTAAAAACAGAAATATAAATTTAAACCTTATAGTTGGAAGGAAACAGAGATAATTTATGCCAACTGCCTCATTTTTCAGATGAGAAAGCTGATTCTAGAAAGATAGAGATGTGTGAATGAATGATCACATACTTGAGATTTTTCACTCAACTGCATAACTAAGTCATCTTAACAGATCAGAATCTCCAACTTTTAAAAAGTGGATGAAAAAGAAAAACTCTACATGAAGCTTAGCCATTTAAAAAAATGAATTGTGGTAAAGAAAATCACATGATAAAATTTACTATCTTAATCATTTTTAAGTGTATATTTCAATATTTTTAAATATATTCACATTCGGCCATTCTTTCTTGCTTAAACCTATATTATCACCTTTTTGAGACTAAAAGCCATACTATTCTATTAAAAACCTCAGTTGTTGTTTTCATACTCTTGAAGCAACAGCTCTAAGATGTGAAACAATAAATAATGGATGAAGGCTGGCAAGTTTGTAATTGTTACCTAAATATTAAATTCTATCAAATACCAGCATAAAATTACACTTAAAAGGCAGAAAAAGAGACTGTTGTAGGAATTGAAACCAAATCATTGAAGAAGGTCATCATCTTTATTTTTATATACTGGAATAAGACTAAAAAGAAGCATTCTTTGCACAGACAGTATTAATTATTTTATTTTTTGATAAAATACAATTTTTGTATTTCTTTCATGAAAAGGAAGATTTAATTTCTGGCTTTTATAAATTTTAACATTATTATTAAGTCATCATGAAGACATTTTCCCTTGACTTTTTTTATTATTAGAACCTATGGAAACAGAATAGTTATTTTTGATTTGTTGTTAATATATGGAGAGGCCTTTAATTATAGCTGATTCATTTAGTATCTCAAATTCATACTCAACTTCATTTCTGATTTCCACTATTAGAAACTTATTGGGACTGGAGTCTACACAGTCACATTGAGTGGGAACCCCTGGGGTTAGAATTAGCTCCAGTAGATCTTTTTTCAATGTTCCCGAGATACACTTTAATTCAAACAACAAACAAGTATTATGACTTCATACTATATGCTTATTGCTGTTCTCATTGTTATTGGAAATAAAAGAGCATTTTAAAACAAAGCCCTTTCACAGATCTTATAATCTACTTAAACAAGGCAAAACACACTTGAAATAATAAATTGACAAAAAAGGAAGATAAGAAATGCTCAAATGTTTGATTAATAACTAAAAGCACTTATCTGCTATCATGAGTGGGTCTTGGACAGAGTACCATGTGGAGAAGGGAAGGTCTGAAAACTAATGAAAAAGCAGGAAAAGGTGTAGATAGAAAAGAGAAAATTGTAGGCTGGTTTATTGGCTTTCTCATAATTGAATATTTAGAAGCCATAAGCATTTTCTGCTTGCTTTCTCCTTTTGCCTTCCATAATAACTTCTTTTAATCTTCAGTGTCATTAGATATTGCACAGCTTCTGATTTATATTAACTATTTTATGTGATGAGAAAATTTTGTAACTAGCTACTCATTAAATCTTCCAGAAAATAGTCATAAGGCACTTAATTATTTTAATCTTATGCATATGTGAGTGTATTTTATCCATTCTCATCCCCAGAATTGTGAGCTTCAGTAACACAGTGACAATGTTTTCTGTAGTTATCTGTTTTACTCATTAACTAGCATAGCATAGATGCTATCAACGACAACAAAAACTTGACTCTTTAAAAATTTTAGAAAAACTTTTACTTAGGGCCTTACTTATGAATTATAGTCTGAGAGCAGAGCTTTAAGAAATCTTGAAGCAGTGCTCTAACTTTGGAAAATTGGGGGGCACTTAGATAAACAGAGGAATGAGAGAAAATATACCTGGTGCATTAGAAGTTTCAATTAGAGTGCATATGGTTCAATGATTAACAGTTTTACATCAAATAGAAGGAATGTATAGAAAATATAAGTTTGAGCAGCTATGATGCTGACATCAGGAAATTTTAATTAGGGTCTGGAAACAATTAAATTACTTAAAATGCCTTGAATTTGTTTTTATCAGGATGTAGAAAAACAGTCACTGTTATTAATCTGAAGTGTTGAAACTGCTTAGGTGATGGATGTGATTATCTCCTACAGTTTGGGCCTTAGTAAAAATATCTTAGGAAATCTCATTGTTCTCGCTGGGTTTTTGATTAAGTTGGAGAAGCTGAAGAAACATTTCGTTCTATAAACTCAATATGTATTTATTGAATATGTTTTACTCATTTATTTAGTATTAATATTATTTTATTTTGTGTGCCTCCTAGAAAAAAGTTAGTCTGGCAAAGTATTTTGGGAACTAGTAAAAATATTGTTATTTGATAGGTTTATTAAATTACTAGTAGCCAAAGTTCAGCACTACGTGTTACATATAAAATCTATATATAGAGTTAAACCCCTTTTTAATTATTAAGGCTTACTATATTAAAGCTTGATACTTCAACAATATAGTATAGTGAAAGTGAATAAATGGTTTAAACTGATAGTCTAATAAATTGCCTAAGCTAAAAGCTGTTCTAATTTTCTTTAAAATCCTTGTTATGTATACAGTACATTGGTTAGACATTTATATAGCTTATAAAGTACTGCCCTAATTGCTTCTTCTCTCCTCTGGTTTCCCACCTAGCCAATATATTAAGGCTAACTGTATTTCCTTTGCTGTGCTCCCCATCCCCATGACCATCTACCAACTACTAATTTGTACTTATTTAACATTTAACCCCATTTTCTCAGCCTCCCAAAGCCCTTCTTCTCTGTCTGTCACCAAATTGTCCTCTATATGTGTGAGTCTATTTTTGATTAATTTGTTCTTTTTGTTCCCTAGCTTCCACATATAAATGAAATCATATGGTATTTATCTTTCTCTGATTTATTTCACTCAGCATAATAACCTCCAGGTCCATCCATGTCATTGCATATAGTAAGATTTCATTTTTTTAATGGCTGAGTAATATTCCGATGTATATATGAACCACAACTTCTTTATTCGATCATCTATTGATGGGCATTCGGGTTGCTTCAATATCTTGGCGATTATAAATAGTGCTGCCATCAATATAGGGGTGAATAGGTCTTTACTAATTATTTGTTTTTGTTTTCTTTGGATAAATACCAAGAAGTGCAATTGCTAGGTCAAAGAATATATCCATTTTTAATTTTTTGAGAAACTTCCAAACTGATTTTCATAGCGGCTGTATCAATTTGCAATTCTGTGGGTTCCCTTTTCTTTGCATCCTTGTCAACATTTGTTATTCTTTGATTTATTGATGATAGCCATCTGACTGTATACTT
Organism: Cynopterus sphinx; assembly: GCA_030015415.1. Taxonomy (NCBI): domain Eukaryota; kingdom Metazoa; phylum Chordata; class Mammalia; order Chiroptera; family Pteropodidae; genus Cynopterus; species Cynopterus sphinx. The sequence continues at coordinate 43,593,579 of CM057388.1, forward strand.
GAAACTAAGAAAAATACAAAACACTTGTTATTATGATAATGGATATCCCTATCTTATTTCTTGTTTAAAGTAAATGATTCTGCCTTTTCACCATGAAGAATGATGTCTGCTATGGATTTCTAATAAATAGACTGTATCCATGATAAATAATAAAAATAAAATCCTTGTTATGCTATCTCAAAAAAACTGTATTTTTAGAATTTGATTTTTAAATGCCTTTACTTTATAGAAAAATAACACTCATCTACCATATATATATATATATATATATATATATATATATATATATATACACACACACACACACACACACACACACACACATGTATGTGTGTGTGTATATATATATAATGTATGTATATACACACACACACACACACATATATATATATATATATTTTTTTTTGCTAAAATAAAGCAGTAATTTCCCAGTGAAAAGAAAAAGAAATATAAAGAAAAAAGGTAAAAAAGTCAGTGTCTCATGAATAAATCATGACCAGAGTTCATCATGGCCAGTGTTGGGGGATATCTGATAGTAGAGGGGAAATGAATAAAAGAAATAGGAATATGAAACCTTATAAAGCAGGTGAGAATTGTTGCCAAATTAGTACATGGGGAGTGTCAATCTACAAGAAGACAAATTTAACTTATGCAGGCCAACTTCATTTGTTTTGCATGAAAAAGTACAGAAACCATATATGATTATTATTGGTGAAGATTTTACATGGACTTGTTTGATAGGAATTCTAAATTATAGATTATAGTTTTAGCCATTACCCAGAAAGGTGAATAGCTATAACTTAATTTCATAGCAATTTTCTATTGTCCCATAAACAGTTTGTTATATGAGGTATGCAGAGTGTGTAAAGTAAAAGGTACCTGAAAAATTTTGAGTTTTGTATTTTACCACAGATCTTACCATGTTTTAGATCTTTGATTTTCCTTATAAAGTACAACTTGGGATTCTTGTAGGAACATTTGTTTTGCATGAGAAGGATATTAAGAATTTTTAAAATATAAAAAAATTAGTATTTATATACAAGGTAATTTTTGGTCTTTTTTAACATGAAGTGGAATTGTGTAATAGAAAAGCTGTAAGTTCTGGAATTAGTGTTGGGTTCAAATCTGTGTTCTGCAACTTGCTAGTTTTTTGACCTTGGGCCAAATAGTTAACTTACTTATACTTTTTTTGTTATTTTGTTATTATGATGATTAAATGAAATAGTGCATAAAATGTGGCTAGAATATAGAAGGTACTCAATAGTAGTTCTCAGTATTTTACTAGGATTGTGCTATATTTAATAGTTAATAATCAAAATTTATTTTAATCCTGCTTTATCCTTAAGTTTTACTTGACTAACTTTTACTTTACTTGACCTTGCTACCTTCATTAGCTGTTATTTACCTGGCTAAAAGAAATGACTAAATCATGTTTTCGTTTTGTATAATTAATATTTCATCTACACCTCTCTTAATACTTTTCTGTTTATACAAAATAACTGGAAATGACCTAAGTGTGTGTCAGGGGATTACCTTCAAATGACAGCTACTTTAATCATCTTTTATCTGGTAATTGTCTTTATGGGACATGATTGTATGAACGCCTGTACTTACAAAACAGAATAAAAAGAAAAATTACAGTTAATCTTTGAAAATAATCAGTGTACATCCACATTGTATTTCTAGCTTCATATTTGTACTGTAAGAGCAACCTTATGTCCCCTAAAATTATAAAGTGATTGAGAATAAGAACTGCAAATGTGGAAAATCACACAACATATACTGCTCAGTAAATATTAAGCAATAGCCTTAGAACAGATATGAGTGTTTGAGTATTGTGGATGAAAAAAGGGGTTATATGGAAAGTATCCTCACAAGGTGATCAGATTATAAATTCGTAACTGGGCAAGTCATAGTGGATAGTCATGCCCAAGGCATATAAGTTTTTAGAAAAAGGTTTACGTTTGCCTTAAGCAAATCCTGTCTGTTGTTTCTGGGCATCTAGGCTAACACATCTTTAAAAATGCCTCTTTTCAGACTCCTCCCTCTAAGACATAACCACCTTCAATGAGCAAATAATCTTAAATACCCTGTAATTTAAACCCACCTTGCTTTCCCATACTTTCATGTAATCTTCTTTAAGTCCCATCTTTAATTTTAAATGCATAAAAGAAATTGCTGTTCTCCAGAGCATTTGAGATCTTGCTCTCCAGACTGTGTTGTCAGTTTGGCTCACATAAACTTTTTATTAAAATTCTCTACAGGTTTGGACATTTCTAACATTGACGTAGTGCATTCATGGTTATAATGTAACCATGGTAATACCATGTATTCATGGTAAATAATGTAATGTGGGTAATATTTTAATTAATTACCTCCTCTAAGATATTCAAAGGTACGAACAAAGAACTATCCTGTGCTAAAAGACACCAGACAACAAATAGTATTTCAAGAATTTCAGCAGATGCCCAATGTGAATCTTACTCCCTAAGGATTTCATTATTCCATTTCTCTCAAATAATCACAAAAAGAGCCAATATAATGGACATTTATGGTCACTAAACTGCTTTCATTATTTTTTACAGATTTGGAAATGAGAATAAATGTAACACATGGGAAAACAAGATAATTGTAATAATTATTATCATCAATGCTGTTTATTAGAAGAAATTATTAAACAGTGAATAATAAGAAAGTGAAATCTCTTGACAATTCACTTAAGGCTTCCAATGTCCACATTATTTTTTAGATAGTTTTACTATTATTCAGGGACTGGTTTAAATAATAGAAAACAAATTTTCACTAGCCAAATATAACTAAATATTCATGAGATGTCCACACTCATAACAGGAATTCAGCTTTCATCTTTAAAATCTGCACACAAAATTATAGCTGAAAGCAGAGAACCTGTAACAGATTGAGAACAGATGATTGGCTATCAAATTGTTGAAAGGCCAGTTGTTTACTTGTTGACCAAGCCTATCTAGTTAAAATAGCTGAGGCTAAAATGAAAATTCAGCCATTAAAACATCAAAAAAATTTGTCCTGGAATATTGAACATCATTATGGAACTTATCCAGTTTTTGGAGGAAATTCCAAACTATTTAGAAAACAAAGCAGCAACACTATATAACAATGGCAAGAGAGTCAGTTCTTTAGAACTAAACTGACTAGAGAAAAACATGCAGTTTGACAGAAAAAAAAAACAATATACTTTGGCAACAATACTTAATTCTATGTGTAACAAATATTTGAAACTATACCTTCAAAAATTGAAATAATCAACTGAAAAAGTTCCCTTGTAAACTGTTATGATAAAAAAAAAAAGAAAAGTCAGTGAAGCTATTTTTATTCTTCTCTTTCTTCCAGAATGGAAGTTTACCAGTGTTTCGTAAAAAGGGAAGGGGTCATATTTGATTGATGCTGAATGTCAGAAAATTTCAATACCCAGTTAATGAAAGAAAATACACAAGAAAAGCAAGTCAATAAGAAAAGGTAACTCCCAAGAAATGGAAAGGCAAAACATCATGTTTATTAAACATGTCACAGGTGAAAAGCGAGAGTCACCATTCATACAAATGAAATGCCTTCTGTATTTATGAAAAATACATCAAGGTGGTTGAGACAATGGTTTCTGGAGACAGATGAATTAGATTCAATCCCACTCCGCTAGTTCTTAGCCAAGTAATGTTGACAAAAGTATTTAACTTATCAAAGTCTCATTCACCTGTAGCATGAAGACAATAACAGTGTATATCTCATAAAGGTCAATCTGAGAATTAATTGAGATAAATAAAACATTTAGAAGATATGCTCATTACAAATTAAGCATTGGATAAATGTTAGCTCTACTTATATACAATTGTCTATATGTGTGTTTTAGCCTTATTTGTAGGTTACAAAAAAGAACAAGGATTAAACTTATCAAATGACATTTTAAGTTATTAACTGTCTTAAATTGGTGTGCCTTTAACAGAAGTCCTTGGGTTTGATTTGACTGGAGTAATCCTGGAGGTCCTGCAGTAAATTTAAGGAAAACTGTTGATGAATTATTACTAATATTAAAGGAAATGAAGGTTAATCAGTCTTTTCAAGGCTCCCTTTGTTATTCTGGGTTTAATTAGAGCTGAAATTTGGATATAGTTTCTTGCTGATCACTGCTTTCCCTACTACTTTTGGTTTTACCTTTGGTAATTCTCTAGCCATTTTCTGGGTATTATTTAAAACTAAGGATTAGCAACCTATGGTTTTTATGCCTTTAGTATCACATTACAAGATTTAGGCTTATTTGTGTAGTCTGGGCTGGCCCTGGACAAAACTAAGAATTTGATAAAGCTTACCCATATCCCCAGTCTGCACAACAGATTCCTAGTTTGACATTCTTACTCTTATGGCTTTTAATGTGAATCATTTTCTGGAAGTCTTACATTTTTAAAAAGTTTATACTAAAGGAGGAAGAACATCTGTCTTCTCTGAAATAAGTGCAGATATCTGGATGTTTATCACCTTTCCCTACTTCTTCAGTAGAGAATAATTTAAAAATAATTCAGCATGGGGTCTCAAACAGGTTGTTGCTCATCCTACATGTGGCATTCCTCCCTCCTCTGTTCACCTCTCCCAACTGCCAGAAAAATATTTAAATATCTTACTCTTAAATGAATAAGAGCAGGAAGAAATTCTTGACAGACCAGAAAAAATTTTTTTGTGTTGAAAGGTACAAAATATATACTTAAGGAAGGCTTGGAAAGAATTGTGAAACAAGAGTATAAAAGCATAATTTTGAAAGCATAGTGAATAGAATAAAGTAGCAAAAACCTCCCTCGGCATCAAAAAATGCTTTATTGATAACATTATAGTGCTTTAGAAGCTACAAGAATGTATTTCTCATTCTTAGCATATGCCTCTTGATAATTTGCTGCCAATGATTAGAATCTGTCACTGAAATCCTATTTAAGGAGAATAAATTAGACAATGTTAAAGATTGTAAAGTAAGTTAGCATGTGGTTCACAGAACACCAAAAGACATAGAAATTGTCATTTATTTTGAAAACTGATTTTTGATAGTCTTAGAAATGTATTAATTCAGAGGAAATGGCTTGTTTTTTATACTCTGTAACAGGGTAAGGCACCTTAAGTAACAGAAATCTTGATTTAGTCTTTAAGAACATCCATGTGATCACTTCCTCTTAAAGTTAAATGCAAGTATTACTCTTACACATTTTTTCCCTTCTTTAGAATGATTGCCTGTGCTATGCAAATGAAACGCTATATGGAAGCTAACGTTTCTCAGAAGTCCCAAAGCACTACCAAGTATTTCATGAAGATGTGGAGCAGTACTAGTGACACTCTCATCTTCATCCTCCTTGGTTTTTCTATCACTGGAGATAACCATAAATGGAATTGGCCTCACATTTGTTTCACTGTCATGTTCTGTCTTATTTGGAGAGCATCAGGTATGGTAAATATTGCTGTTTAAGTAAAAGAAGTCAACTGAACTTGGGATACATTATAAGAAAAAAATTAAAATCACAATATACTACACTTACTTTACTTCTCATAAGCAGACTGTTTTATATCTCTATGTAGCAGGTACATAATAGAAATGTTAAAAAATATATGGAAAACAACAACAACAAACTAACAAGCTCTAAAATTTGCCTGCCTGAATGTAAATTCTAGCATACTACTTAGGCTTATGGCTTTGAGAAAGTTACATTATCCTGCTAGGCCTTAGATTCCTCAATTATGAAATGGCAGTGGTAATGTTATTAACTTTTGCTAGCTACCATGAGAATTACATAGCATACTGCAGTTCAAGAGATTAGCATAGAACCTGGCACATCATAAACTCTCTGTAAATGTTAACTTTTACTACTAGTACCGATAATACTGCTGTTGTACCACTATAATTACTAGTGCTATTATAATGTAGTATAATATGACAAATATATGGATGCTCCTAAGAATTAGTTACAGTTCTTAGTAAGAACTACCAGTAAGAATATTAATATATATAATATTATTACTATTGCTAGGATCAGAGCTAAGGGTTTTCTCTCATTTTTCTGAATGTTTACATCTCCCTGCGTCCCCCGCCCCAATTTACAAAAAAGTAGTAAAAGTCACCACTGCCTTTAGCACTGTTGTTCCAACTTCCCATCCTAATACACAATGGTATGCACCTTGCTAATGTCTGCATCAGTGCTATTAAAGTACTGACAGTGTCTTGGGGAATTCTGAGTCCAGCAGGAAAATACATACCACTTCTGTCTTTTCTTCAAACCCTGGAAGAGGCTAAATGATATCTGGTGCCCGTAAACCATACCTACTATATGACTTTACTATTAGCTGCAGTTAAAACCATTTCTCGCTCTAACACTTATATTAAAAATATATATATTCCATTGGTACTAAAGTGAAATACACATATGTAGTATGTTTTTCATTTAAATAAAAACATAGCTTCATTGATAGTTAAACTGAATCGTATCTATAATCTTACATTTTGTTGTTTGCATAGGAATTCAGTTTATACTTTGTCATATTTTCTTGACATTTATATCTTTACTTCTCTCCTGTACAAATAAACAGAATAATTGTAGACATTTCTTTGGAGACTATGAAACTTATTTTAGCAATACAGAAAGGCATATTAGGGAAATTTCTTAGAGTTTTAGAGATGAATAATAAGGCTAGCCAGGGTATACTTTATTATCCATTAGAATATGTTTAGCTTGGTCATGAAACCACCAGCTAAATGTCATATACATTCATAGAAGGCAATTTCTCATTTATTCTGAGCCCAATGGAAAAATCTCACTAGGGTTGTAAAATGTACTTTTTAAATCTTTTTTTTATATTTTTAAATAAAGTTGGAAAATAGTCTACTTTGTGCTCATGTAATATGAAAAATAGCAGACAGAAAAGAAAAAAAAATGCCAGAGATAATTGAATTTTTTTTTCTATAAAACGTTAAAAACTAGAAGAGCAAATATTAGAGATGGAGTCCAGGAATGTTACAGATTTGTATATATAAATTTGTATAAGCTATATGTGTGTGTGTGTGTGTGTGTATTTTTGTATATATATTTGTATATATATTTGTATACATAATTTGTATACATAATTTGTATATATAGTGTGAAAATTCAGGAGATGACATAATCCTATTTTCAATACCATTTTATTTCCAATCTATCTCTATCTCTGGTATGCAGAGAGAAAATGAAGAACTCCTTATTATAATATTATCAATGAAGTATCTATAACATCATAAACGTTGCATCACAATTTAGCTTAAGATTTGCCTGAATATGCAGAAGAGAGATGAGTTAAATACAGGCCATAGAAGGCTGTGGTATACTTTTCCCTTTGTATTTTAGCCATATTAAATCATTCAGATAGATGATAGGTAGGTAGGTAGGTAGGAAGGTAGATAGATAGATGATGATTAGATAGATAGACAGATAGATAAATAGATAGATATAGATAGATATAAAAAGATAGATAAATGTAGATATAGATATAGATACATGCAATTCTATTGAATTAAAAGTTTTGGTAGTTGATGTACTGGAATATTCTTTTTATTTTTGTTTTGGGGACCCACTTAGGACTTGTGATAAAAAAAATGAAAAGTCAGCATCCTTGCAATATGTTAATATTGCTGAAGCAATACACTCGAGTTGACCAAATGCAGTTTGACTAAAAGCTGGATAACTTTTTCATTTAGCCAACGTTTTTATTTGGCCCAAAATGAATATACTGTCACTAGCTTTGAGTTCTGGTAATTTTAATGCAGCATAAGGGAGATTAGAAATTAGAAATGCTATTATATATATTTAAGTATGGTTGGAACAACTTAAATGTTCAACAGTAGGGAAGTAGATAAAACAAACTATTAGAAAAATAATAATATAAACATGATCGTATGTAAGTTTTGAAATTTTTATTTCAAAGTGTTAGCAATAATTTTCTTTGGATAGGTACATTTATGAATTTTATATTCTTCCTTTGCATATTTGTATTTTTTCTCTAAGAACTTACTCTGTTTTTGTAACAATACAACAGATAATTAAAAGACCAAAAGAGATGTGAAGAGTTTTTAAAAAGAAAATTTAGAACTCTGAAAATTTTAATAAATTTAGCTTTCATTTATTTTAATTATGCTTGTTCTAATAGTTGACTCTGTTTTGATTTTCTGGAACAATGTAAAATTTATAAATTGAAACACTTTTCTTCAAAGCTTTGAACCTATCTGGTGGCCTGGCTGATTAAAGATTAAAACCAGCACAGGTCACATTACATGACTGAGTTCACCAGCTTGGGTCAGCTCAGTACTAGTAATAAGACTGAAGAGAAATGTTATTTTCTGTTTGTAGACAATGCTTTTGCAGAATAACCCAGATAATCCACATGGGCCTCAAGAAGGAAATTGTATTGCTCTCATTCTAAAAACCTGAGAACAATCAAAAGAAAAAACAAAACACAACTATTTAAAGAAAATTCTCTGAAAGTTATTTTATTAATAAATACTTTAATGGTTTAATTAGTTTAGGTTTTTAAATTCTTCATCACAAATCCTTAGAATTTCAATCTCGTTTAATACTAATTTCTTATAATGCATTTGTAACATTTTTATTTCTATTAATTACTTAATCACTCTTTTTTTTGGGGGGGGCAAAATTTAGAAGCTCTTGTGTTGATTTTCTTTGTGAACAAATGTCATGTGAATACTGTCACCAGAAAGGGCCAATTTATTATAGCCTATGGAAGACTGAGAGGAGAAATGTGTTCCCCACTTGTTTTTGTGCTCCCAGAGTTTTCCAGAAAAATAAAGCTCTTCATAGCAGCAACCACAGTTGTCCTATTTACTGTTATGATTAAACAAATGATTAAAGTAATGTACTTTTAAATCCTCACCTTAGGTGGAATTGAATGGGTCAACATCCTCTTTCAGGATTTTGAACTGAAGTAGTTTATATTTAAGAGGAACAATTATAGCATGAAATAGTTTCTAACGTGACTCAAGACATTTACAAAATCTGAGGTGGAATTTATTTTTAAATCAATAGAGAAATGAGAGCCTGTATCCTTTATTCAAGTAATTGACACCAATAGTTTTACAACAAATACTGTATTTTAACTGTTTAAAAAGGTAAGGTTGGGGTTGAGAGCAGAAGAAGAAATAAATAAAATTCTTTAGAATATTATGATGTAACATTTTTCTGAAATTATCTCTTTGGTTTGTTCATATCACCATCTCTCTAATTGCCAATTCACTGCACTTCAGTATTAAAACTAGCCAAAAGAATGTTGAAAAAAAAATGTATAAAAACCTATCTAGTAACTGAATGAGATAGTATTTCTAATTTTGGCTAAAAATTTTAAACTAAGATAATGATGGTGGATATATTGTGTGTATGTGGTAGGGCAAGACTAATCAGAAGATGTGAGTTTAGCAGGCTTCCCATTAAACAAAATAATTATTTCTCTAAAATGGATGAGATTATTTCATAGGTTTTGATGTTTTTGTTTTGTTTTGTTTTGTTTCATTTTGTAAGTGACTGCTTAACATTCCACATTTATTTTCTTATTTAAAATTAAAAAATTGCAGTATTTCATCTATTCTTATGGATGAGTGATATTCCATTGTATATACATACCACAGTTTTTATCCAATCATCTATCATAGGACACTTTGGTTGCTTCCATGCCCTGGCCACTGTGAATAATGCTGCTATGAACATTGGTGCACAAATACTTTTTCGGATATGAGTTTTCAAGCCTTTGGGGTATATAGCCATTTGTGACAACATGGATAGACTTTGAAATAATCATGCTAAGCGAAATAAGCCAGACAGAAAAAAAAGGAAAGAAAACCACATGATATCACTTATATGTGGGATATAAACCTAACAGCAGCAAAAGAACAGGACAAACAAACTGAGACTCATGGACATGGACAACAACTAGTGGTTACCAGAGAGTGGAGGAGAAGGGGGGAGGAGAGAGGTAGACTGGATAAAAGAAGTCAAATATGTGGTGACATTAAAGAATTAAAATGAAATTAATTAAAATAAAAAAAAAAAAACAGACTCAAATATAGAGGACAATCTGGTGAAGGCCAGAGGAGAGGGAGATTGGGAGTCTGAGATAAAGTTGTGAAACGTTAAAGAAGTACAAATTAGTAGTTGATAGATGGTCACGGGAATGGGGAGCACAGCATAGAAAATGCAGTTAGCATTAATGCAATGGCTAGGTGTAGAGCCAGAGGAAAGAAAGAGGAATCAGGGGGATCATTTTATAGACTATATAAATGTCTAACGAATGTACTGAATATTTGAAATTAACAATAAAAAGTTAGTGTTACTATAAAAAAATAAAATTAATAAACTCTATTAAACCAGCCAAAAATTCAATTGTTTTTCATCTAAGCATTAACTGGCCTTCACACTGATATGTCTGTCAGGTAGCAAAATGTTACTTTGAAATGCAAAGTCAAAACAGCATAAAGGGGGTCAAATATGTGGTGACAGAAAGAAATCTAAGTATGGGAGGTGAACACCCAGTGTTTATATATATATATATATATATATATATATATATATATATATATATACACACACATACACACACACACATACACACACACACACACATATATATATATATATATATATATATATATATATATATATATATATATACACTCCTTACTGTTAAAATATACAGCTGAAACTTATTGGATTTTGTTAACAAATGTCGCCAAAAAATAAATAAATAAAAATGTAAAGTCATTGTAAAGAATGAACTTTCAATTTCTCTATTATTTAAAATTATTACTTAATGTTTCAAATAATTTATCAGTAGCACATATGCTCCTTTAATTTTACATTTCCTTCAGTTGATCAATTGCATCTTACTCCAAGAAACCTCATCATTTGACATTTATATTTTTCCATTGTTTCAAATAGTGTAATTTATTTAAGACTCTGGGTAGTTTGTATAGGGTTTAGGTGTCGGGGGTGGCTGTTGGATGATTGCAATTAAAGAGATTATACAATAGAAAACTTCTCTTGTAATTCTTACACCATCTACTGGTTAAATATTTGCAGATATTTTAATTTTGTTTAAGAATTAAAACCTATTATAAAAAATAACAAATGTACAATGTTATATTCTATTTATTAAAGATTGGTAAAATTGAGATGATGTGCACGGATGATTGCCTGGTCTACAATCAGTACTTTTGAATTTTTTTTGTGATATAGTGAAGATACTCTGTATTCCTCTAGTTATTTTCACCCCGCCCCACCCCACTTGGTTCTGCTTGAGAGGGAAAGAGAATTGCAGTTGATAACAGAAAACCACAGTATTAATCATGATTTCATTCCTGGTGAGCTTTATAATCTCAAACGTGTTACTGATTACTTAGTCTTTTTTTTTTTTTTTCATAAAAAGAAGATATAGGACTTGTCTTTTGGGATGTTTTGTCATAAATATCAAATAGTAATATAAGTTTAAAAGCACTTTATATTTATAAGGTATTATTGTTACTATTATTAAGACTCAGGGCACTCAAAAAACTCGTCTTCACTTGCTGTTTCCACTTGTCAATTCTATTTAACTACAATTTGGATTCTGCCTTTACTGTTCCACTGAAATTATTCTTGACAGTTTCTTCTGACCTTCATGTTGCCAAGTTAGGATGCATTCTTTTAAATTATGAACCTTGTCAGCAGAGTTTTATACAGTGGACTACTTTATGTTTCTTTAAATACTTTATTTGCTTTTCTTCATATCACACCCTCCTAGTATTTCTGCCTCTCTCAGCATTTCATAGTCTTCTTTGCAGGCTAATCTTTCTCTAAATGTGAGAATTCTTCAGTTAGGTCCCAAATATTCCACTCTCACCACACTTTTTTCATTAGGTGATTATACTCATTCTCATGGCTTCAAATACAATATAAATTTTGATGACTTCTGATTGTTTATTTCTAGTCCAGATACCTTCTCTAAAGTCTAGGTGTATATTTAGCTATTCATATTTTCACTTGGGTGTCTGAAAAGAACATTACAGACATTATGTCCACTAAATATAAATCTGACCTTCCTCTGTTCTTCTTCCATTTAAATAAATGACACTGACATCCACCCAGTTAATAAATCCAGAAATGTAAGATTTATCATTGATTATTTCCTTTTTCTTATCCTTCACATCAAATTCTGTGGTTTTCATCTCTAAAAAATATCTTCAATCCCTGTATTTGATTTTTAAAAACATTTTCAGATATACAGAATGTATTAATAATATATTTTGATTAACAATGAACTAGAATCATTAACCCATACATGGCATTTATATATGTATGTATTTAATATTTTTAACAACTATGAACCCAGCACTGACCCTGAGAAATAAAAGGTTAATAATAACCTAAGCAGTGCACTGCTATCCTGTTTTCTCACCTCTCACTCTCACAGGTACCTGATATTCTAAATGTATCATTAACTATTTTCTTGTCTTTTAAAAACTAGTTTTGTAATCACACATATTATACACATGGATACATCCACATATAATATATTAATTAGTTTAAATCACTTTTTAACATTATAAAGTGGGTATGTGTTATGTGTATGTTTTGCATGTAGCTTTCTGGAATTTTTGGTCTGTTAACATTATATTGCTAATATTTATTTATATAAACATTCATTTATTCATTCATTTTTACTGCTCTATAATATTGCATTTTGATTATACACTAATTTATTGTCTTTCCAATTTCTATCTCTCCATTTTCTCCCCCCTTTACTTTTACTATCTTAGTTACATACTTGCTTTCTCCTCTGTGTATATGTGAACAAACAAGTATCACTCACCCTTACTGTTAAATCATTTAATGGCATTGTTAGGTATGTATGCATTCAAAGTCTACAAAACTGGTATTCCACTTAATTATATTCCAATTTATGGCACTGATAATATCAGGCCAAGATAGGTAAAATCAGGTATTAAATGAATTTAGAATATGTAGTTTGTTAATGTGTTTAATTAAGGATTAAATTATAAATAAAAATCAGAACTCTCAAAATAACATACACAGGCAAATTTCTATAATAGTGAATTATGCAATATGTAGAATTCATCAACCCTATCTTTTCCTTTGCTTTGAATTGGGAGTCTCTTCCTGAGGGAAACGTCAGAACCCGTGGACAAGATGTGGTAGAAATAGCAATCATTTGGTAGATAAGAACTGTTCATTCAACTTTTCCCTTCTCCTCTGCTCTTATAAGTGTATTTCAAATGATTATTTACAACTGTGATCTAAAAGCCATATAGAATAGTGCTTTATTGGAAAGCTTTATAAAACTTTATCAGAAGTAGTGGCCAATCGGTGCTCTCCATAGTCTAATATTCAGTTTTAACTAGACCACATAATTACATGATGCTATGCAAAGTACTTTACATCTATTATTTACTTTCTCATTCACATTAATTACATGAATGCTGTAGCATTCGGAGTGTTTGGAATATAGCAGTAAACAGAGCAAACACTGATTTTTTGGTTTCTCTAAGCTTTCTACCTAATCAGTACCATTATTTTCAAAGGTGGAATATAAGACTTCTGACACATTTGACTTTGTATCATATCACTTTTAGTAACAGAACTGAAAATATGTTATTTTTTATAGAAGATTAGTCTAATCACATTAAAAACAGTAGAGGAGCCTCTCAACACACACACACACACACACACACACACACACACACACACACACAAGAAATCTGAGAAAATATTTTAAATACTAACTCTCTCACCCCAGAAAACATTAAAAAAATTAATATCTGTGGATGTATTAAGATGTTTTATTATAATTATTTTGACTTCTAACTACTTCAGAAACATTGGAACTTCAAGTACAATTTCTCATTTTCGAATTGATGTTGTGCTATAATAGAAGAGCATGGGTTTAGAATTATGCAATCTAAGCTTGAATTATTGTTCTTCAAATCTTTCTGTATTGGCATTAGGAGATCTTTTAATTGTTTTCAGTTTTCTCATCTTCAAAATGAGGAATTTCTTAATGGAGTAACTCTTGGCTTTTTGGGAAGAAAAAATTCTTTACTTTTTGGCATACTTGATTCCTGCCAGTAGTAAGTGTTAGTCATTGTGACAACCCAAGATTGCCCTTCCCATATTTTCAGAATTGAGAACTACCTAATTATCTCAGATTACATTCAGACCTAAAATTTCCAATAATCTAAGAAAACGGAAATCCCAAAGAGCAATTTAGCTTATAGTATCCAGTCATGGGAGCTCCTTCAAATTCCCAAAATATATGCATATGTTCCTATCTTCTTCTTTTCTTCTTCTTATAATAGAACTGGGCTCTCCTACCTCAATCTATTTTCTGTATTCTATGCCTTTCTTGTCTTGCATTATCAATCATTAATTTTCTCTAAAATATATTCATATTCTTATTTTTATATTATTTTTTTAATTTTTAATAAGAATAAACATTCAACATTATTTTATATTAATTTCAGTTGTAGAGCATAACAGATACACATTTATATAGTTTATAAAGTGATTTCCCCTGATTAGTACCCTCTTGGCACTGTACATAGTTATTGCAATATTATTGACTATATTCCCTATGCTGTACTTCACATCCCTGTGACCATTTTGTAAGTACTAATTTGTAGTTCTTAATTACTTCCCCTTTTTCTCCCAGCCCCCCCAACAATCCTCCCATCTGGCGAACACTGAATTGTTCTCTTCATCTATAAGTCTGTTTCAGTTTTGTTTGTTAATTAATTTTGTTTTTTACATAATGCATATAAGTGAACTTACATGGTATTTGTCTTTGTCTGACTTATTCACTTAGAATAATATCCTCTAGGTTCATCCACATCATTGCAAACAGTAAGATTTCATTTTTATGTCTGAGTAATATTTCATTGTATATATGTATCACTTCTTCTTTATCCAATTGTCTACCAATGGGCACTTAGGTTGATTCTGTACCTTGACTATTGTAAATGGTGCGGCAGTAAACATAAGGGTGCATATTCTTTTAGAATTAATGTTTTTATTTTCTTTGAATGAATACCGAGAAGTGGAATTGCTGGGTCATAAGGTAGTTCTGTTTTTAATTTTTTGAAGCGCCTACAAACTGTTTTCCACAGTGGTTGTACCAACTTGCAATCTCACCAAGGGTTCCCTTTTCTCCATATCCTTGCCAACACTTGTTTGTTGATTTATTGATGGTAGCCATTTTGACAGGTGTGAGGTGATATCTAGTTGTGGCTTCAATTTGTATTTCTCTGATGATTAAGGACATTGAGCATTTTTTCATATTCTATTGGCCATCTATATGTCCTCTTTGGAGAAATGCCTACTGAGGTTCTCTGTCCATTTTTTAATTACCTTTTTTTTAATATTAAATTCTATGAGTTTTTTTATAAATTTAAAATATTAACCCCTTATCAGATGTATTATTAACAAATATTTTCTCCCTTTAAGTAGTTTCTCTTTTTGTTTTGTTGGTGGCTCCCCTCATTTTATAAAAATATATACTTCGATAAAGTCTCATTTGTTTATTTTTTCTTTTGTTTTCCTTGTCTGGAGCTATATCAGAAAAAAATATTAATAAGAGCCATATCAGAGAAATTACTGCCTATGATTTTTTCTAGAAGTTTTATGGTTTTAGGTCTTATATTTAAGTCTTTAAAGCATTTCAAATTTATTCTTGTATATAGTCTAAGAAGGTGGTCCAGTTTCATATTTTTGCATGTACCTGTTCAATTTTCCCAGCAACACTTATTGAAGAGACTGTCTTTATGCCATTGTAGATTCTTGTCTCCTTTGTCATAGATAAATGAGGGTATAGGCATCAATTTATTTCTGGGCTCTTTATTTTGTACCATTGATCTGTATCTGTTTTAATGCCAGTACCATGCTGTTTTGATTACTTATAGCTTTGTAGTATAGTTTGTTAACAGTTACTGTGTGATACCTCCAACTTTTTTTCTTTCTCAAGATTTCCATGGTTATATTTTATGGTTGCATATACAGTTTTGGATTTTTGTTCTACTTCTCTAAAAAATGTTATTGGTATTTGGAAGGGATTGCATTGAATCTATAAATTGCTTTGGGTAGTGTGGACATTTTAATGATGTTAATCCTTCCTATTCATGAGATGATATATGCTTCCATTAATTTGTGTGTTCTTCAGTTTCTCTCTTCAATGTCTTATAATTTTCCTAGAGTAGGTCTTTTACCTCCTTGGTTAATTTGATTCCCAGGTATTTCTGTAGAGTCAGTTGTCACTTCTCCTCTTTCATTTCTAATGTTATTTATTTGGTTCCTCTCTTTTTTCTTGATGAGGCACTTTTGCTTATCTTTTCAAATAACCAGCTCTTGGTTTCACTGATCTTTATTTGTATTGATTAATTGATTGATTGATTGATTTTGTTAGATTCAACTTTATTTATTTCCACTCTGGTCTTTATTATTTTCTTTCTTGTCCTCACTTTGGGCTGTGTTTGCTGTTCTTTTTCTAGTACTTTTAACTATAGGTTTAGATACTTTATTTGAGATTTTTCTTGTCTCTTGAGGCAGTCCTGTATTGCTATTATTTTCTCTCTTAGGACTGCTTTCATTGTGTCCCATAGATTTTGAGTCATTGTGTTTTTATTTTCATTTGTCTCAAAGTTTCTTTTGATTTCTTCTTGGATCTCATTGTTAATCCATTCATTATTTAGTTGCATGTTATTTAACCTCTATGTGTTTGTGTATTTTTCATTTCTTTTCTTATAATTGATTTCTAGATTCATATTGTGGCCAAAGAAAAGGCTTGATTTTATTTTAATCTTCTTAAATTACTTGAAACTTCTTTTATGACCTAACATATGGTATATCCTGAAACATGTTCCATGTGCACTTGAGAAGAATGTATATTATGCTGCTTTAGCATGAAACACTTTGAAAATATCAAATCCAGCTGGTATAGTGTGTCATATAAGGCTGATATTTTCTTGTTGAATTTCTATCTAGAAGATCTTTTCTTTGGTATCAGTGGGGTGTTAAAGTCTCCTGCTATGAAGTTTATCACTATCACTTTGTCCCTTTACGTCAGTCAATAGTTTCCTTAGGTGCTCCTATGTTGGGTGGATAAATGTTTACTAAAGTTATGTTTTCTTGTTGGATTGACACCTTTATCATTATGTAATGCCATTCTTTGTCTCTAGTTATAGCCTTTGTTTTATAGTTTATTTTGTCTGACATATGTAAGGCTACTTCAGCTTTCTTAAAATTTTAATTTGAATGAAATATCGTTTTCCATTCCTTGACTTTTAGTCTGTGTGTATTTTTCAATTTGAAGTGGGTCTCCTATAGACAGCACACATAAGAAACTTTTTGTTGTATCCAGTTACCCTATTTTTTGGAGATTTTAATCTATTTATAGTTAAAGTGATTATCAATAGGTACATAGCTATTGCCATTTTATTATTCATATTTATAATTCCCCCCTTTTTCTTTATATGGAAGCCACCTTAACAGTTCTTGTAATTCTGACTTGGTACGGAATTCCTTTAGCTTTGTCCTTTGGGAGAAGGTTTTTATCTCACCTTCAATTGTAATTGGTTGCTGAGTTGAGTAGTCTTGGTTGTAAGTCTTTGCTTTTCATCACTGAATATTTCTTACCAATCCTTTCTGACTTGCAAAATTTCTTTTGATAAATCAGCTGACAGTCTTATGGGAGATCTTTTATAAGTGACTAGCTGCCATTCTGTTGCTGTTTTTAATATCCTCTCTTTGTCTTTAACCTTTGGCATTTTAATGATGGTGTGTCTTGGTGTGGTCCTCTTTGAGTTCATCTTATTTTTGACTCTTCATGCTTCCTAAACTGGTATAACTATTTCCTTCACTAGGTTAGAAAAGTTTTCCATCATTATTTTTTTCAAATAGGTTCTCAATCCCTTGCTCTCTCTTCTACTAGTATCCCTATGATGCGAATGTTGTTATCTTGATGTTGTCCCAGCTGTCCCTTAAATTTTTCTCATTTTTTAAAAACTATTTTTTTATTTTGTTGTTTCAATTGGATGTTTCCTGCTACCTTATCTTCTAAATCACTGATTTGATCCTCTGCTTAATGTAATCTACTGTCAATTCTTTCTAATGTATTATTTATTTCAGTTATTGTATCCTGCATTTCTGACTGATTATTTTTAATGATTTCTACGTTCTTTTTTTATGTACTATTTCTTTGTTGAAGTTCTCATTGAAATAACTTATTCTTCCCCTAATTTTATTGGAAATCTTCATAACCATTGTCTTGAATCTGCATCTGATGGATTGCTTGTTTTCATTTCATTAATTCTTTTCCTATAGTTATCTTTTGTTCTTTCATTTGGGACATATTTCTTTGTTTTCTCACTTTGGCTGCTGCTATGTGTTTGTTTCTATTTATTAGGTAGATTTGCTATATATTTACAGTCTTGGCTGGTGTTCTTAGGCTAGGTGTCCTCTGGAGCCCAGTGGTGTTGTTTTCCTTGTTACCTGTGCCAGGTCCTCCAGGAGTATTCATTATGTAGGTTGTGTGTGTTCTCTTGTTGTAGTTAAGCTTTGATTGCTGTTGGCACACTTGTGGGTTGATTTTACTCTTAGGCTGACTGTGAGAATTGGCCATATCAACAAGGTATGAGCTGCTGTGTGGTGACTGACTACATGGAGTGGGATTTGCCCTAGTGGGCTCATGTTCCTGTTGAGATCACCCTTTCCGTGAGCCACCTGTGGCTAATCAGGTGGTGCTCTTTTGTGGTCTAGGGCTCAAGTCACTCCTCTTTAAAACAGTACTAAACTAAATAAAGTATACTCTCTTTTGGCCTCATAGCCTTTGGTTCTATCACCTCTTTTATTAAGGTTACTAATAGGCATTCTCCATTCCCATTTTACTTTAGCTTTTAGCAGGATTCCACATGGGTCAAACTCCCACATTCTTGGATTATTCTATTTTTTGTGTTTTGTGAAAACTGAGTTTCTGATTATTCTCTTACCTCACTGGTTCCACTTTCTCAGTTTTTTTTTTTTGCAGGCTATTCTCATTGTTATATCAGTAAATGTCAGATTTTCTCAATGTTTTCTCTTCTCACTCTACTCTTTCCCTGATGATCTCATTCATTTTCACATATAGTTTCATTTACTGGCTATACACATATGACATTAATTTATATCTCTAGCTTAAATATTTCCTCTGTGTTCTAGAACATATAGCCAACTGTTTCCTTGACATCCTTACTTAGATATCTCTCAGGATTCTTAACCTTTTTGTGTCTAAAATTAAACTTTTGATTTTATATGTCAATCTGAATTCTACCTGTAGTCTTCTTCATTTAGATTAGTATTACTATTTTCTACTCCTTCTGCTCAAGCACAGACTCTTAGTGTTATCCTTTCTACATCCCTCTCTATTACACTGCTCTTTCTCCACAGCTATCTTGTCACTAAATTCTTTTCCTATGTGTCCTCTGCCATCATCTTTGTCTAAGCTATTACCATATCTTACTTGAAATACTAAAATGGTCTTCTAAATTTTCTTCTTATATCCAGTACAGATTATTTTGAACACTTTTTTTACACTGCATCTAGAGTGATCTTTTAAAATCATTAATCTGTTCAATCTATTTCAATCAACTGGTCTTAGAAAAAAATTTTTGAAAAATCTTAACACAGCCTGAAACTTTGCATTATTTAATCCCAGTCTATTGCTTCAGTCTTAACAATAATATTATTTCCACTGTACTCTACAAGCAAGTCACACAGAGTTTTCAGTTTTCCTAATGTACCATGCCTTCTTCTACTATAGGGCCTTAACGATGCTCTTTCTCTTTGTCTAGAATGGTTCTTTCCCTCCATGTAGCTAATGTCTGTTCATCTATTATGTCTTATATTAGGTGTCACTTCCTTAGAAAAAAAAAAAACTTTCCTTAATCTATGATTTAAAATGTGGTACTTTGTCTTAAAACCAGCTTCATTTCCTTCATAACACTTATTTCAGGTTGTAATTATTCATTTATTAATGCAATTATTTGACTAATTGATCTGTCACTGAGATATTGCACTGCATTGCAAGCTCCATAAGACTCGAGACCTTTTTGACTTTACCTCCCATTGTAACTCCATTGTCTAGTACAGAATCTGGTATATATACATGCTCTATGAATATTGTGACATAATGAATGCTTATTAATGTAGAATGTTTTTTTTTAATTGATGTGTTGACATATTGATATCTGGTACACAGCATAATGGTTCAATATTTGTAAATACAATGAAATGTTTGCTTCTTTTATTATCTGTCTTAAGAAAACATTAAAGCAACATGCCAAGAGGACTGTAATCCCCTTTTAAATGGATGATGAATAATAAAGACAAAATGATGTAACTGAGGTGGTTGGCAAAATTTAAAATGAAAATTTGTTACAGCACTTTGACTATGTGATTTGATTACTTTTTCCCATTTTGGAATTATTATGGTAGACTGTTTTTTAGATTATATAAAATGACCTGGATTTTTGTATGCAATATTCCCCATTGACTTTTGTGAGAGAAAATCACAGCAGTTCTCTCTGGTGTTAGTGCAATTATCTTTCTGAAATTAAATTAATGTTCTAAATTCTGTTCTATATTAAATTAATGTTCTATATTAAGACATGTGCATACATATACATGAACAAACACAGATGCATGGAAACACACACAGACACACACACCTGGGAAATATTTACTAACTAATTTCATATGAAAAGAATGCAGCTTTTGCTTCTAATTTTGTAGGGGATGACCATCCCTCCTCTTGTCAACTTATTAGATGTGACAACAAAAAGAGAGACTTCTCCAACTGTGAGAGAACAAATTCTCACTCGGGTAAAATGCTTATATATCATTTAGGTAATCCCTTTGACTAAAACTAACTCCTATATATTAGTTCTGTTTATATTTGGATCTTTCTCCCAATAAAATAACACATGCTTTTTGGACTTCTGAATAGGCTTATTTTTTTTTTTTGAGCTAGCTGAAATTTAAAAATTAAGAAATCAGATATTCTGGTAAGAGGTAGACGCAATGAAAATATAGATTCTAGCCTTGTGCTGTTACTACCCAGCTTCTACATTATCTTAAGAAAGTATTTTCAGTTCTTTATGGCCTTGATTTCCTAATCAATAAGTTAAAAGAGCTGTTTACATGACCTCTGAGTGCTTATTCAGGTTGACTAATCTACAAATTATAAATATATTTACAACAAATTATGATTAATTTTTTTGTAATTTTTTTGTAACTCCAATCAACTGGTCCTCATCATACTAATTATTTTATATTAGATTTATTAGGGTGACATTGGTCAATAAAATAAATTTCAAGAGTACAATTCAATAATATATCATATGTATATTGCATTGCATGTTCGCTGCGCAAAGTTTAATTTTCTTCTGTCACCATATGTTTGACCCCTTTATATACTTATCCCTTCCCCCCACTTCTCTCTGGCAACCACTAAACTTAAAATTAGACCAAATTATTTAGTAACTTAGTTTATTTTTTATTTGATATTATAAAGTAATTGCTTATAAGTTGACTTGTGTAGCTCATATTTAAAATTGCTTTCTCGGGCTATTTTAATCTTTGATGGAGTTTTATTATACCATCAAGGGTTGAGAAAGTTAAAGATGTTAATAGTAAAATTACAAAAATATACTGTTCAAAATGGGGTTTCAAAATTACCCAGAATTGAGAGGAAAATGACATATTTTTACATTAGAAGTAAGGAGAAGATCAGAAAAATTTAAAGAAGTAAACTCTATATTACTGAATTTTATCTTCTTATAGAAATAAACTTGAACTGTTGCTTATCCCAGTTGGGCTGTTATTAAATATAACAATAAAAATATTGAAATAAAACATTAAGAGTGATTTCAAGATACTTTTAGATTTATTTTTAAATCTTTTAATTTCTTTTCAATTATATTTGACACACAATGTTACATTAGTTTCAGGTGTACAACACAGTGATTAAACATTTATATAACTCTGGAAGTATCATCCAAATAAATCTAGTGCCCATCTGAGACCATACATAGTTATTATAATACTATTGATAATATTCCCCATGCTATACTCTATATCTCCATGATTATTTTGTAACTACCAATTTGTACTCCTTAATCCTCTCGCCCACACACATACCCCACCCCCACAATCTGAGAAACATCGAAATATTCTCTGTATCTATGAGGTTTTTTCTGTTATTTGTTTATTTTGTTCTCTAAATTGCACATATGACATTTGTCTGTTTCCATCTGACTTGCTCCCCTCAGCACAATACCCTCTAGGTTCATTCAAGTTGTTGCAGTTGACAGGAGTTCATTCTCTTTTATGGTTGAGTAATAGTCCATTCTATATATACCACCTCTTCTTTATCCATTCATCCATTGATGGACAATCAGGATGCCTCCATATCTTGGCCGTTGTAAACAATGCTTTAATGAACATGTGGATTCACATGTCCCCTCAAAGTAATGGTTTAGGTTTCTTCAGATCAATACCCACAAGTGGGATAACTGGACCTTGCTTTGCCTCTTGTTACAGCCTTTGCTTAAAATCTATTTGATCTTGCATGTCTCCTGGTCTTAGTAGAGTGGCCTTATATAGTAGTTGTGCTGTGAGTTCAGCAGCACAGTCTTCCCTGATTACCTGAGCTGGGTACTCCAGGTGTGTCCTTTATATGTTTTGTGTGTTCTTTCCTGTTGTAGTTGATCCTTGGTTGCCATTTGCTCATTAGTGAGAGGGACTGCCCCTCAGGCTGATTAGTTGTAATGACTGGCTATGACCGATAGAGGAGCCGTTGTGCAGTCACTGACCTTACAGAGGGAGGCTTCGCTTTGGCAGGTCTCTGATGCCTGCCATGTCTGCCCTTTGGGTGTATTGTCCTCAGATGTGACCCTAGGTGGTGCTCTGGCTCTGAATGAAGGCGGCTACTGGGCGTGCAGTATGGGGCCTCCTGGGAATGGCCCTGCTGCAGGCCAAGTTCAGCTGTAGCCTGTGTCCTTCCAGGAATCACCTGACCTGAGACACCAAGCAATCCACAGACAGCCACCACCCATGCTGCCTTGGAAGTACCTCAAGAAATTAAGCCACAAACTGAGGTCAGCTGCCACTAGTGCTATGCTTGAGGCTGCTCAGCAAGAGGTATGGGCATGTTGAGGTCAGAGGCTGCTTATTCAGTTTATGTGAATCTTTGAGGGATTTTAGGAAAGTTTGCAGCATGAGCTAAGATGGACTGTTTGGAAGGGGCTTGGGTGGGCCCACAAGTTGGGAGGGTCAGAGATTAGGGAATCACCAGGATGGGGTGACCAATGTTACACTGATGGAGACTCAGGTATGTTGCCATACTTGGCCTGCAAGCCAGGCAGGGGATGGCTCAACAAAAGAACAATACCCTCTGCCAGCATTTCTGTCTGTGAGAGAGAGAGAGCTGCCATTCCAGCCCTCGCCCTGAAGCCAGACAACTCAGTTCATTCCTGTATGTCCCTGGCACCTTTTGAGCTGCTGCCCCAGAGCTGATGCTTAGAGTGAGTCTGTCAGCGAGTAAGTCCCTGCATGATCTCCTTAAGAGGAAAGTCTGTGACCTCCTCAGCTCTCCATCTCATTCAGTCACAATCTCCATTGTTTTTCACAGCTGGAAGTTGTTGGGGCTTTTCTTTCTGGCACTGGAAGCCTGGACTGAGGAGCCCAGTGTGGGATCCTGACTGCTCACTCTTCTGGGGGGAACTC
The DNA here is from genome assembly GCA_030015415.1 of Cynopterus sphinx. Taxonomy (NCBI): domain Eukaryota; kingdom Metazoa; phylum Chordata; class Mammalia; order Chiroptera; family Pteropodidae; genus Cynopterus; species Cynopterus sphinx. Next base: position 43,617,422 of record CM057388.1, read on the forward strand.
TGTAGCTAAGATATTTCTCCCAATTCTCAACTGCTACTCAAAGGTGTGGGACATGCCTTTTTCACATCTCTGCCCTTCATATCAATTTTGAGGTGGCCTCTTCTGTGTGTCCCCAGTTGTAAGATTTCTGTTCAGCTAGATTTCAAGTGACTCCCAATGTTGGCTATTCTGTACTTTGGTTGTACTTTTGATGTGGTTGTGAGTGTAGGCAAACAGAGTTTATTTACTCTGCCATTGTGACCAGAAGCCCACTCTTAAATTTATTAATATTGAGAAAATCTGAATTTTAATTACAGAGGAGATCATTCAATTTCTACCTTCCTCCTAATTTCAATGTGGCACAGTCAATACATTCCTGGGATATATTTTCAGCTTTCTGCATGTAAAACACATAAATTTTATTAATAATTATGTCTAAGAATGTATACATGTAAATATGGCCAATTCAATTCTTTATAATCTTTTTTCTCAAACTTTAACAGTTGATTACTCAAGTTAAGAAAAGAAATATGTTGAGAATTTTATTGTAATAGTATGACCTTTTTAGGTTATTTCGAAGAAACGTCATGTTTTCACTGTCTTATTCCTACCATATGAATGACTTTTAATGACTGAATAATGTATATTACATTGATAAGAAAAAGTTATCTAACCAATTTATAAAACCAAATCTAACTTTATTTTTCTTCAACATTTCTACTTTAAAAATGTCAAGCATACAGAATTTCAAAGATAAATCAATGAATACTTATATACCCTTTACCTGTATTCTTTAATTGGTATATTTGCCGCATTTGCTTTACAACCGTAGAGGGACTGCTGGATCATATGGTAGATCAATTCTTAGTTTTTGAGGAATCTCCATACTGTTTTTCATAGTGACTGTACCAACTTATAGTCCCACCAGCACTGTATGAGGGTTCCCTTTTCTCTGCATTCTCTCAAAAATTTGTTACTATTTGTCCTGTTGATTATAGATATTTTAACATGTGTGAAATGGTATCCCATTATGGTTTTGATTTGCATTTCTTTAATACCTAGCAATGTCGAGCATCTTTTCATATATTTGTATGTCTTCTTGGAAGAAGTGTCTGTTTAGGTCCTCTGCCCAGTTTTTGATTGGATCATTTTTGTTGTTGTTGTTGTTGTTGTTATTGAGTTGTATGAGTTCTTTGTATATTTTGGATATTAGGCTTTTATTGGAGGTGATGCTTGCAAATATATTTTCCCTCTCAGATGGTTGTCTCTTTACCTTGTTTACAGTTTCTTATGCTGAGCAGAAGCTTTTTAGTTTGATGTAGTCCCATTCATTTAATTTCACTTTTATTTCCCTTGCCTTTGAGGTCAAATTCATAAAATCTTTTTTAAGTCCAAGGTCCTTGAGTTTAGTTCCTGTTTCCTTCCATGCATTTTATTGTTTCAGGTCTTATATTTAGGTTTTTAATCCATTTTGAATTAGTTTTGCTGTATGGTGATAGACAACAGTCTAGTTTCATTCTTTTGCAATTGGCTTTCCACTTTTCCCAGCACCATTTATTGAAGAAGCTTTCCTTTCTCCACTGGATGTTTTTGCCTTCTTTGTAACAAATTATTTGCCGAAGTAAATATGAGTTTGCTTCTGGACTCTTAATTCTGTTCCACTGGTCAGTGTGTCTATTTTTCTAACAATACCATGCTATTTTGATTACTGTCATTTTGTAGTATATTTTGAAGTCATGCAGAGTGATGCCTCCAGCCTCATTCTTTTTTCTCAGAATGGCTTTGGCAATTCAAGGTCTTTTATATTTTCATATAAATCTGATGATTTTTTTGTTCCATTTCTTTAAAAAAATGCTGACAGGATTTTAATAGGAATTGCATTAAATCTGCATAATGATTTAGGTAATATGTTCATTTTAACTATGTTGATTTCTCCAATCCAAGAAAGTAGAATATCTTTCCTTTTCTTTGTAACTTTTTCTATTTCTCTCAATAAGATCTTATAATTTTTATTATATAGGTCCTTCACATTTCATTAGCTTTATTCTTAGCTATTATTTTCTTTTTTTGAAATTGCAAATGGAATTACAGTTTCCAATTCTTTTTCTGACACTTTATTATTAGAGTATAGAAATGCTATGGATTTTTGAATATTGATTTTGTATTCAGAAACTTACTGTATTTGTTTATTGTTTCTAGTATTCTTCTTGTGGAGTCTTTAAGATTTTATATATAGAGAATCATGTCATCTGAAAATAGTGGCAGTTTGACTTCTTTGCTTTCTATTTGGATTCCTTTTCTACCTTTCTCTTGCCTGATTTCACTGGCTAGGACCTCCAATGCTATATTGAATAACTGGCAATAAGGGACAGCTTTTTTTGTTCCTTATCTTAGAGGGAAGGTTTTTAGTTATTCACCATTAAGTATAATTTCACTTAAAGGTTTGTCATAGATGACTTTATTATGTTAAGTTACTTTCCTTCTATACCAATTTTGTTAATGGTTTTGATCATAAATAGATGCTGTATCTTGTCAGGGGCTTTTATTGCATCTATTGCTATGATCTCATGATCCTTATTCTTCAATTTGTTTATGTGGTGTATCACATTAATTGATTTGCGTATGTTGAACCATCCCTGTGCCCCTGAAGTGAAGCCCAGTTGGTTGATCTTGGCATATAATCTTTTAAAAATGTTGCTGTATTTGTTTTGCTAATATCTTATTTAGGCTTTTTTGGATCTGACTTCATGAGAGATATTGAATTGTAGTTTTCATTTTATGTGTTATCTTTACCAGGTTTTGGTATCAGGGTAATATTGGACTCATAAAATGAATTGGAACGTATTGCCTCCTCTTTGATTTTTTTGTAAGATTTTTAGGAGGATACATAATAGATCTTTGAATATTTGATAAAATTCACTGGTGAAGCCATTTAGTCATGGACTTTTACTTTATGGGAGGATTTTGATGATTTTTTAAAATTCCATACTGCCGATTGGTCTTTTTAGATTTTCCAGTTCTTCTTGATTCAGTCTAGGAAGGTTGTATTTTTTCTCAGTACCATTCTATTTCTTTTAGGTTACTAAATTTAGTATTCTTTACTTTTTCACAGTATTCATGTATGATCCTTTGTATTTCTGCATTGTCTGTCATAATTTACCTTCTTTCATCCCTGATTTTATTTATTTATGTGCTTTTTCATTTTTCTTTAGTGATTCTAGCCAGGGATTAGTCAATTTTATTAACCTTCTTGAAGAATCAGCTTTTTTTGCATTTATTTTTTCTATTCTGTTTTTGTTTTCAATTCCATTTATTTCTGCTCTAATTTTGATTATTTCTTTCCTTCTGCTCACTTTAAGCTTCATTTGTTCTATTTTAGTTTTTGTTTGTTTGTTTGTTTGTTTGTTTATGTTTTTGTTTTTAAGATGAAGGGTTAGGTTGTTTATTTGGGCTCATTCTTATTTTTGGAGATAAGCTTATGATGATATGACCTTTCCTCTTATGACTACTTTTGTGTGTGTGAAAAGTTTTGGTATGTTTTACTATCATTATCTTTTGTTTCTTTTTATCTCTTGATCCCTCTTTTTATTTCTTCTCTGACCCAGATATTTTTCAGTAGCATGTTGTTTAATATCTATGTATTTGTTCTTCCTGCTTTCTTTTTGCAGTTGATCTCTATTTCAAAGCATGATGATCAGAGAATATGGTGATATGATTTCAACCCTCTTATATTTGTTGAGGCTATCTCTGTTTCCCAATATGTGGTCAATCCTTGCGAATGTTCTATATGCACTAGAGAAGAATGTATGAGCAGCTATTTTTGGATGGAAGGCTCTGTAAATATCAATGATGTCCAGTTGTTCTAATGTGTCATTTAAGGTTATTATTTTCTTATTGATTTTCAGTTTGAATGATCTGTCTATATACAACAGTGGGGTACTTAGTTCCCCATTTATGATAATGTTTTGGTCTGGTTCTCCCTTTAATTATGTTGGTAATTGCTCTATATGTTTTGAGGCTCCCTGATTGGGAGCATAGATATCAATAAGTGTTATGTTTTCTTGGTGCATGCTTTCCCTTATCATTATGAAGTGTCCCACAGTATCTTTCTTTACCTTTTTTTATTTTGAGGTCTATTTTGTCCAATATTATTAATGCTACTCCTGCTTTTCTCTGAATGCCATTTGCTCAAAATGTCATTTTCCACCTTTTTTCTTTGAGTCTATATTTGTCTTTGGAGCTGAGATATGTCTCCTGGTGGCAGCATATGGTTGGGTTTTGTTTTTTGATCCCTTCTACAACTCTGTGCCTTTTTATTGGTAAGTTCATTCCATTTACATTTAGGATGATTATTTTAAAATAATGTCTTTTTGTAGCCATTTTATCTTTTGCTTACTTGTAGCTCAGTGTTTCCATTGCTTCTTTGTGCTTTTATTTCTTTTTCTTTATTTTGGTTGGGTCCTGCGGGTTTTCTCTCTCATCCTTCTTGTTTTATATGATATACTTAAGGTCTGAATATTTGGTATGTCATTACCATTAGAATATGTGAAATATGGTTATATATATACAGTCGTCCATTTTTTTTTCCGTGTGTTCCTAATCTCCATTCCCCTTTGTGAATTTGGATCTTGGAATCCTTTCCTTTTCAGTCACTGTTGTCTCAGTTTATCCCTATGTATGCTGAACGTTCATTTATATCTTGATATCGCAAATCTCTTCTTATAATTTAAGCTTATAATGCCCTGTTCTTAGTAAGGGTTGCACTCCTCTACTTCTATATTCCTGATAGTCACCTTCCTCCTATTTATACATTTTTTTTGTCATTCTGTTTTAGGTGAACTGACTCCTTTCATTATTTCCTGTAATACAGGCTTCATATTGGATAATTCCCTGAATTTTTGTATATCTGGAAAGGTCTTTATTTCTCCTTCATATCTAAAAAAAAGAGCTTAGCTGGGTACATTATTATTGGTTGGTATTTCTTTCACTTAATAGTTTGAATATTTGATTCCACTCCTTTCTGGCTTGTAAGGTTTATGCTAAGAAGTCTGACCATAATCTAATGGGTTTTTCTTCATACTTTAATTTCTTCTTTTTCCTGGCTGCCCAGAAAATTCTGTCTTTGTCATTGATTTTTGATGATTTTAATACAATGTGTCTTGGTGAAGGCTTTTTTCTTTTGGTTGAGATAATTGAATATTCTGTTCACTTCTTGAATTCCAAGCTCCAGCTCATTCTTTAGATTTGGGAAATTCTCATCCACTATTTATCTAGAAATGCTTTCTAGTCCCTGCTCCTTTTCCTTTCCTTCAATAATGCCCATTATTCTTGTTTCCTCTCCTGATGGTATCAGCTAGTTCTTCCTTCTGATTTATTTCTAGGTTTCTGTCTTTGATATCACTGATCCTTTCCTCCATTTGGTCAACTCTATTTCCCAAACCTGCTATTTCATTTTTCAACTCTTTCTGTGTGTTTATTTTTTATATGTAGAAGTTCTATTTTGTTCTTTTAAAGGCTTTCAATCTCCTTGCTAAATAACTCATTTTAATCATCTATTTGCTTTTCAGTTCTTGAAATTGTTGATATAATTTGTTTTGGATCTTACTAAGTTTATTCAGAAGTACCATCCTGAATTTTCTGTCATTTAAGTCACATATTTCTATAACTGTAAGCTTATTTTCTGGAAAATTTTCTCTTTCTTTCTGACATGTTTTACAAGCCTTGAAATCCTGATTTTTATGGTGTTTAGTGGACTATTTCTTCACTTTGGTATTAATGGAAGTGTATTCTGCTTTTATTTGTACAGAACGATTTATTATATAAAGGTATCTCTTTAGCCTGTTGCTAAAAAAAAAGGTGTTTTTCTTTTGGTTTCCAGTAGGTGGCACTCAAACCTCTTGGATTTCTGCTTTGTATAAAGCCTTAATGATTACTGTTTTTTCCTTATAAATGTTTAATCACACTTCCTACCCTGTCTCAGTTCCTGTCAGTGTTAGCGACAGTTTTGGTAGCATTTGCTCAGATTCCCCTGTGGCTCCATGATGTTTTGTCTCAGTTTTTATGGGGGAGGGACCCTCTGGATTAGGGGATATGGGCTGTGACTCAGCCTTGGTTTTGCAACTGGGGCCAGTAAAATTCAAGTTTTGTTTTTCTGCTGTACCTCTCCTCTGCTTTATGCCCTGATGACTGGGCCCTGCCACTGGCTGCATGGAGCTCATAACTCTCCCTGGAAAGGGTGTTCTGGGAACTCACTGCACTTTCTCCCTCTCTTTTTTCCAGGTTCTTTGTTTCTTCCAGTCCACCACTCAACACCTGGGTTTCTGACCTGTGCTAGCTTTTATGCGCAGATCCCATGCTCAGGTGTGCAGGTCTGCAGTCTGTGTGTTTTTGTAGTTTTTTAGATGTTCAGCTTACTGTTGTTTCAAGGGGAGAAATATGGAGATGTCTCTCACTCTGCCATGTTTCTCCGCACTCCCTTGTAGTTTTATGCAATGAATTTGTATGTGAAGGAGCTACACACACAGACTAAAATCTTGATAGTTGCACAGATCTGTGTCACCTTTCTTTCTTCCCCTTGGCCTCATTAATTCTATATATATATCCTTTCCTTCAGTGCAAACATCATCTCTATCAAGCTCCATTAATTTGGGGTCGAATTGTTTTCTTAGAGAAAAATTGCAGTTTTTGTTTGTTTGTTTTGTTTTGTTTTCTGAGCCTGATACTATCACATATTGTCTCCCTGAGCAAATTTCAGATTAACAATTTGTGGCTGGAGTTAATGTAGCCTTAGACTTTTGGAAGGTCATAATATTCATTTTAATATGTAAAAAATTTCAAAAGACATAGACTTCAATAATGTCTCTCAGATTTCAGTGTAGGTTTTTTAAAAAATTTAAACTTATTAACCATAAATATGTATTTAATTGAACATTTTTCACTCAGGTATTGTGAAACTATGATTTAACATGTTTATTTTTTATTTTGTGAATTTATTACGTAAGTATAAATTCAGTTTCTGTAAGCAAACATTTAACAAAGGTGTTCATTCCATGTCCTATCCATTGACATAAACTACATAAGTGATCTCTTCTTTAATGACCTTTTCTAAAACATAGGCCTTGCTTGGCCATTCTTTCTGTTTTTGGTGCACAGGGTTTTTTTTTTTTTTTTTTTCATAGTCTGTGTTTCTCTTGGCTTAGTTTACTCTAGTGGGATAAACCTATAGCTTTAATTTCCTCATAGGCATATATTTGAAATTAAATAAGAATCTACACCTTAGATTTATTTTTCCCTTTAAGAAAAATAATTTGTAGTAGGAAGTTCTGAACCAGTTTTGGGACTTCCTGACTAGAGTGTAAAAGTACTGAAAACTGTCAGAAATTTTCTGGAATTTTTATTTTATTTGTTTCTCGAACACATTGGAATATTTCAATAGCAGATATCTGCAGACTTTGTTCAGAGAATATGACCAGCCTAAATGGAGCATTGTACTTCTTCATGAAAAGCTTGAAAGAAAACATGCTATTGAACTGGCAGAAGCAGGCCAGTTAATATACATACCATCTAATGCATCTTTGCTGTAACTGTGTGTGGGTGTATGCATATAAATATAAATATATATATATATATATATATATATATATATAAATATAAGTATATATATGTATATTATAATGAGATTATAATATATAATTTGTTTAGAGATATCACAAAAAAAGTATAGAATTAATCAAAGTTTCTGCCCTTTAAAGCACAGTTTGTCTTTCCCTGTGTCTCCTGGAAAAACATGAAAAACTCACACAAGATTTAACATGTTATAGTATCACAGGCTGAATTGTTTAGCATGGAGTGGTGAACAGAACTTAATCAGATAAATTATTTCTATGAAACTTTATTTTCTAAAAGTTTAAAAAGGTTATCTACCTCTCAAGAAGTATGTTTGTACTTTTTATTTCATTTAGAGACTAATGTTAGGTAAAATAATTCATCATTAGCATTTGTTGGTTAAAGACTGGGCTATGTTAGAAGATATTTAGTTTGTTCTTGCTGGGCAGAATCAATAGAGGAAAAAACTATGTAAGTTGAAAGTTTCCTAGCTGTAGGTCTTTAGGAAATTGTTAGGAGAGAGTAGAGAATGTGAAAAGGGAAAACATAAAAAAAGGAAAGAAATAAAGAAAAGAATAATGTTTTTGTAAATAATTATTTTCTCTATACGACATTTAAGTAGGTATTTGGTGTTTTTCTACATCATAAGATTTTTTTGAGGAGAATGTTCTTTTGATTAAATTTTTATAGATTTTTAAAAATATTTTTATAATTTTTCAAATACAGTTGACATACAAAATATATTATTTTCAGGTGTTTTAGTACTGCAAGCATAATTCATTTAAACAGATATGAGGTCATTATAGTTGCTTATTTAGCCCAGGACAATAGGATTAACTACCATATCTTTGGACCCATCTTTTTCAACCAGTCAGTACTATATTTGACAGAAATACATTTCACCAATGGATAGCTCATTTCTCTATTCTACATTCAGGAATAAAGGCCTAACAACTTATTCCTTTTTTAACAGTTACTAATTGGTTAGAACCCTATGTAACCCTTGAAGTGATACATAAGTACACAGTATGTGTTGATATAGAACTTTATCCAGGGCACAATGTTGAATGGAATAAAGAGCTTAAAAAATTGAAAGTATAACAATTGTTTTTTTTTGTATAAAATATAATTTACATACCTGTATCTGTATATCTGCATAAAAGTTCTGGAAATGCATACACCAATAGTTAAGTGTAGTTTAAGTGATAAGGTTATTTGATTTTTGTATTATTCTTTATATTTTTATATATTTTGGTGTATGTATTTATTACTTTTATAACTCAAAAAAATTGTAAAAGCATTTATAAAGAGCAATTGTCAGAATCGAAAACAAAGCAGAACTTAATGTAAAAATAAAAAGCATCCCAAACTCCAAAATATCAGATTGGGTATACTTTGGGTTCCAAAAAACTTACCAAAGAGGTGCCCTTTCAAGAATAAGTTAGCAAATAATCACTGGTATTGGATATCAAACTACATTACAAAGTATTTTTGTTGTTGTTGTTTCAAGACATCATTAATTAAAATAGATCATGTTTTCATTGTTGAGTTTTTTTACTTGCCTTTTAAAGGTGAACAGAAGATCAACTAAAGTCTTCTATTGCTATAAATTATCTCAGCTAGATCTTATGTATTTGGGGTTGGCTAGCTATAGAGAATGAAAAACAAGTAACAATTTTTGACTATAAATGCTTGAATAAATTAGGCTTTGGAGGCATCACACTGCCTGACTTCAAATTATACTACCAAATGACAGTAACCAAAATGACACACATACTAATGGAACAGAATAAAAAGTCCAGAGGAAAACACATATTTATATGGGCATAGAATTTTTGACAAAAGAAGCCAAAAACATACAATAGAGAAAGAAAAGCCTCTTCAATAAATGATGCTGGGAAAATTGGAAAGTCACCTGCAGAAGAATGAAGCTAGGCTGTTGTCTATCAGCACACACCAAAATTAACTCAAAATGGATTAAAGACCTAAATATAAGAACTGAAACAATAGAATTTATAGAAGAAAACATAGGAACTAAACTCAAGGACCTTGTACTTAAAGAGGATGTTATGAATTTTACCTCAAAGGCAAGGGAAGTAAAAGCTAAAATAAATGAATGGAACTACATCAAAACAAAAAGCTTCTGCTCAGCAAAAGAAATCATCAACAGGTAAAGAGAGAACCATTCGAATGGGAAAATATATTTGCAAGTAACACTTCTGATGAGGACTTAATATCCAAAATATATAAAGGACTCATACAACTCAATAACAACAACATCAGAAAAACAAACAATCCAATCAAAAAATGGGCAGAGGACCTAAACAGATACTTTTCTCTCTAGGACATACAAATAGCCAACAAATATATGAAAAAATGCTCAACATTTCTAGCTATTAGGGAAATGCAAATTAAAACCACAATGAGATACCATCTCACACCTGTTAAAATGGCTATAATCAACAGGACAAGTAATAACAAATGTTGGAGAGGATACAGAATAAAAGGAGCCCTCATACACTGCTGTTGTGACTGTAAATTGGTACAACCATTATGGAAAACAGTATGGAGGCTCCTCAAAAAACTAAGACTTGATCTGCCATATGATCCAGCAATCCGTCTACTGGGTATTTACCCCAAAGACTTGAAAACCTACATCCTAAAAAATATTTGCACACAGATGTTCATAGCAGCATTATTCATAGTGGCCAGGACATGGAAGCAACCGAAATGTCCTACAATAGATGATTGGCTGAAGAAGCTATGATATATATATATATATATATATATATATATATATATATATATATATATATAATGGAATATTATTCAGCCATAAGAATAGATGAAATACTAACATTTGTGACAACCTGGATAAACCTCGAGATAATCATGCTAAGTGAAATAAGGCAGACAGAAAATATTGAAAATCACATGACATCATTTATATGTGGGATATAAATCTCCAAGCAACAAATGAGCAGAATGAACAAACAGAGACTCATGGCACATGGACTACAGAGTAGTGGTGGTTACCAGTGGATTGGGAGATGAGGGGAGAGGTAGACAGAGTAAATAGGGTCAAATATAGGGTTTAAGAGGAGGATGAAGTGGGTAAAGAAGATCAAATATATGGTAGCTGAAAGAAATTGGACTTTGGGTGGTGAGCACAGAATAGAATATACAGATGTCAAATAAAATGTACACCTAAAAAGTATATAATTGTATTAAACAATGTTACTCGATTAAATTTAATTAAAAAAATAAAATAAATTGGAGTGACACCAAAAATAAATATCAGGCTTTGGATATATTTATGAAAAATATTATCATTAGTATTTTTTTATCAAACCCAGTCTATGTAAAACACAATTGAGGGCTCAATATAAATTTGATGTTTCTGATAAGTATTTATACCAATTCTGATTAATTCAGGACCCTATAAATTAATTCCATATTATCTAAATTACACATATCACCACTGATCTTTGGGGAGCCATTCGTAAGAAAAAGCTTACAGACAGAAGAATAACAAATGTCATGAGAGCAAAGATGCGAGTTGTTTCCCAGTGCTCAGCCCAGGCCCTGCTTCTAACCTTTGCACCTTTAACCTTTGAAGTTGCTGTCCGGCAAGAATCTTTACAGCTGCTGTCAGGAAAGTATAGGTAAGGAAAAGAGCCTTTGCAGCTGCTGTCAGGAAAGTATAGATAAGGAGAAGAATCTTTATAGCTGCTGTCAGGAAAGTATAGGTAAGGAGAAGAGCCTTTACAGCTGCTTTTAGGAAAGTATAGATAAGGAGAAGAGTCAACTTACAGCTAGGTCACCATGGCGACCCTGCATTTTACAGCTACGTCACCATGGCAACCCTGCATTCCCAGAAAAAAAAAAAAAAAACCCTTCCACCATGTCCGACCCTATATAAGTAACTGCTTGAACCCCCAAAATACGAGACTTAATCAGAAAGCTGTCTTGTCTCCATTCTTTGCGTCTCTTGTCCCCCTTCTTTTTTTGGTTTGTAGGGCCTCGGTTGATCATCCCATGGGCTGGGACAACCGCCGCCCAACATGGGGCCCAGGATCTGAGAAAGGAAGATGATAAGTCGTCCACCCCAAAGTGGCTGTGCAGCCCAGAATCAGTCGGTTGCCACAAGAGGACCCGGTTTGTGGAAAGCACGGAGGAGGTATGCGGACATCTCCCTTGGATTAGGGATGTGTAAGGGAAAAGACAATTAAGTAGGTTTTAGTGTCTCTAACACGCAGAGGCGGTCGCTAGGACTCCCTTCGGGTGTAAAGAGTAAGGGTTGCATTCCCTGATTCCCCTTTACATAATGGGACAAGAAATCAGTGTCCAAGAAAGATTTATTGAGGGTCTTAAAGACTCGCTCCAGACTCGAAGAGTCAAAGTTAAAAAGAAAGATCTGGTCAAGTTTTTTAATCTTCTAAAGGATGTTTGCCCTTGGCTACCCCAAGAGGGGACAATTGATAAAAAACCATGGAGGCGCTGGTGATGCGCTTAATGATTACTATAGGACATTTGGCCCTGAAAGGGTCCTGGTGACTGCCTTTGCTTATTGGAATTGTATTAATGACCTTTTATGTGTACACTGTCATACTGAAGATATTGATGAGGTCCTTAGGGAACTTCTTACTTAGAAAGAGAATTCAAGCGTAGTATAGCCTCTTTAGACACTGGTTCACAAAAAGATGTAGGCGAAGGGCCTTGTTGCCCCAAGGATGAAGATTCTGTTTCTATTCCCACGCAGACCCTATATCCTAGAAGGACAATAGACCTGTTTGGGTGGATCAGTGGCCATTAACTTCAGAAAAATTAACAGCTGCAAATCAGTTAGTGCAGGAACAACTCACAGCTGGACACATTGAACCCGGGTCTCCCGCATGGGAGGTGAGAATTCTACAGCTAGACCAGGAGGCTGCCAGGTACTGAGAGGAGAAAGACCACCCTCCTCACTTTGTGGCCTTGGCGGGAACTGAAGCTCCCCTGGGGCGCGATCTGCTTGTGGGCAGATCTCCAGCACTTGCAAAACTCTTTCACTTCATTAGCTGCCCAGATGCAACAGCTACAGCTGCAGCAAGCTCAGGAAAAGCTTCAGGGCCTATCAGAATAGGTGCCGAGATTAGGTATTCATAAAACGCCAAGTATTATAGCAAAATTACCAGGAATAGAGTAGAAATTGCACTGTGCTTATAGACCACAGAATTCAGGTCAGGAAAAGAGGATAAATAGGACTTTAAAGGAAACGCTGACTAAATTCGAATTAGAAATTAGTGACAACTAGGTAAGCCTCCTTCCCTTAGCTCTTTTAAGAGAACAATGCACCCGCCTACTATCAAAGAAATCAGGTTTGTGTGTTTAGGCTTTTTAAAAATTTTATAACGACTATTGGATAAAGGTATTTAGTAACTCACTGTTATTGAGAAATTTGTTTTTTACTTGTGATTTCACATAAGATAATTGCTATAAAATGTTGTTTACTAGTGTACCATATTGTTAAAAGCCAATTATAAACCCTTTAAACAGCTTAGTTTCAAAATCTGTAAAATGAACTAAGAATCTTGAGTATTAATTCATGCATATAAGACTAATGTATCCATAAAGCATAGATCTTACTTTGATTGTATAACTTTAAATAAAGACTGCTGTTTTTATACCAACTACTCTGGCATAATTCGAGATAGTCTAGCCTTAGTAAAACAAAGACCTTTAATATTAGTTTTTCTAGGACTGCTATTTAGGCCATGTATAGTAAATTGCCTTATAAAGTATATTAAACAGAGAGTCCAGGCTGTTAAATTAATAGTATTATCTACTCAAGTAACAGGGATATCTCAGTTTCCCCAGTTTATAGGACATCAAAGATTTGATATGTGCCTGAAAACCAATGGGGAATGTGACAGCCTGCAAAAATGTGGAAAGGGTAAAAGTTAATTAAAAGTCCCAAAACTAGACAAAAGAAGTCTTTACCTTAGCAATTTTTAATTGGGACAAGAATGCCTAGTTCCTAGAATTTTTAACTGCTTCCTGTCTGCTGTGAAACTTGTGACAATGAACTCTCTCATATGCTAAGAGCGCAACATTCCAGGGGTACAGATAACAAGAACATCTGCAAGGCCATGTTTAAAACTAGCAAATTCCCTGGCTACATTTATCTTTGTAATGACCAGTTTCTGCTAGCTTTGTAAAAGATTAACTTCTGTTCTCTTTTTAACTTCTGTTCCAGATCTAAAACCTGAAACCCCCAGCCACCTTGAGTAAGGACTTGCTTTGTCCAGGGTGTGGCCGCTGAGAGACGTTTCTCAGCCCCGGACACCAAGCAGCCTTTCTCAGGAGGGCAGGGGGAAAAGAAGTTTCACTTTAATTGTAATTGGGCTCCAGCCACTTAGAGCAGCTTCACTGGTAATACCGCAGTAGCATCTATCTAGATGCATCAGTTCTGTTCCTGTCTGATTGGGCCCTTGGATAACTAGTGGAAGGCTAGATGCAGCAATACTTCCCTAGTTCGGTTGGTCTGAGACGTCAGACTCTGACTCTGTACCTCTTCTGGTTCCGGTTTCTGGTGCGCTAGCGTTTTGTGTTATATGTAGTTTGTCTTGTCTGTTTTCTGTTGTCTGGGCTGACCCTATGTACTGCTACCCTCCTATACTTATTTTGATTCTTTCCTTAGGTCTGGCCTCCGTGGCCCCACCCGACTGGATGCTACGTGAAAGGCTGATCCTAGCCCTGGCTTAGTTGGCTCTTGTGGGGATTTTCTCTTTTCTTACCTGTTTTCACTAACATGGGTCAGGCTTCCTTCTGAAATTGTCCTATGTCCTCTCCCCTTTCAATACTTCTTTAACCATTTAAAGGATTTCAGGAAACATGCCCAAGCCTACAGAGCTAGAGCGTCAATCCCTTCAACCTTCAAAGGTTCTGCCAGCTAAATTAGCCCACGTTTGAAACAGAGTGTCCATCAGAGGGGCCACTCGACCTGCAAACAGCCTTCCAGCTGTGAGATATTATCTGTGGTAACCATAGGTTTCTTTTAAAACAATGCAGAGAATGTGCATTTGTGTTAGAGATTTAGTTCTGAAGAATGACTAAACATAGAATTGATTAAGTGTTTACAGAGTGTCTGTGGGGCCGAGTCCTGAATAGTGAAGTCTCCCTTCTGGCTGGTTCTTCAGTTTAGGTTGGAGTTTATTTTTATTGGAAAATAAAATAATAAAAGATCTCTGCTTTAATTGGTTTAGAAAGAAATAAGAACCTTATAGATAAATTATGTCTTCCTAAAATTGTCAGAAAAATAGAAACTAATACAAATGTTCTGTTTTGTTTTATCAAATCTACATGATCTGAGATAATCTTTGGTAATAAGAATAGTTTAATATTATAAGTTAAGGAAAAGTAGTTGTGTCTTCAAGTTATCAGAAACACAATTTTATTCTACCTGTGTTTATTCATCAGGTCATGTGTATGCTAATTCTACTAGTTGTTCAAGATTACAAAATTATAAAATTGGCATATTCATAAATTTGCTAATCTATTAAATGCTGATACTTAAAAACAGTCTCAACATTAAAAATGCTAAGGTTTTTTATAGTCATATTTACCTTTGAAATCTTTTATTATTGCATTGGTTAAATAGATAACTAAGTATTGTTTCATAATGACCTGTAATCCTATTTAACCAGGTGATCAAACCTTATAACATAGTGACAAATTTTCCAACAAAATCTAACTAGGATTTTTGTTTTATCTCAAAATAACTTTGGGACTTCCCAGAGGGACCCTGCTCAAGAAAACAATTGGAGTGTTACCCCCCAAGGGGTCAAACAACCCCCAGACAACCATGTAATCAGTTGTTAGTTAGATTTTAAGAAAAAGGCAAGACAGGTAATTGGCTTGTCGGCAAAAATTTTGGCATCAGACAATACCTGTCAGGTACTGACTATGGGGGAATCATACAACTTAAATTACAAATTACTTCCCCCCCAAAACAGTCACTAGGACCCAATATAGTTCTTGCCCCTAAAAATAAACCCATAACCACTATGCCCACTACTAGTTACATGTCACATGCAAGCCCTGCTGCTGTTCCCGTTGCTCCTAATAGATCACTAGAAATTAAGACCACTCGAGAATCCATGACTGCCCTTATCCATCGAACCTTCCTTATTCTAAATCACTCCAAACCTGAGCTTACCAAGTCCTGCTGGCTATGCTACGATGCCATTCCCCCCTTTTATGAGGGGGTAGCTGTACCTGGCAACTACACGACTACCTCTAATCATAAGCAGTGCAGGTGGACTCAACAGGGAACTGCCCGGTTAACCTTACAGGCTGTGTCCGGTAATGGGCTCTGCATTGGCAAGACACCTGCTATTCATAAAAATCTGTGTAATACCACTATAGACTTGTCTCTTAAAGACACATATGTCATTCCTCCAAATGACACCTGGTGGGCTTGTGACACCGGGCTAACACCCTGCATTTATAGTAATCTCCTTAACCCCGATGCCACCTCTTTTTGTGTGCTTGTACAATTAATTCCCCGCTTAACCTACTACACTGAAGAGCAATTTTCTCAAGCTTGGGACCCAGAGATCGATCCTGGGATACTCAGGGTTAAACGGGAACCCGTAACTGCTATTACACTAGCAGTACTGCTGGGCCTAGGTGCCACCGGTACGGGGGTGGGAGTAACCTCTCTCGTTCTCTCTGATAGATACTATTCAGATCTTCGACTATCCACTGGTGAAGACCTAGAGCGCCCAGAAACAGTCATCTCCCACCTAGAAAAATCCCTTTCCTCACTTGCTGAGGGAGTCCTTCAAAATAGGAGAGGCCTAGATTTGTTGTTGTTAAAACAGGGGGGCCTTTGTGCAGCCCTAAAGGAAGAATGCTGTTTTTATATGGATCATTCAGGAGTTGTCAGGGATACTATGGCAAAGGTCAGAGAAGGTTTAGAACACAGACGCAAATTAAGAGAACAAGAATAATGTTGGTTTTATAACTGGTTTTCTGCTTCTCCTTGGCTAACTACTCTCTTGCCCTCATTACTTGGTCCACTTATTGGACTACTTCTCCTCTTATCTTTTGGGCCTTGGGCATTTCGGAAGCTCACTAATTTTGTGAAACAACAAATTGATGCCATACTGTCAAAGCCCATACAGGTGCAGTATCACCGACTAGAGTTAGCCAAGCAGGGCTACTCTGATGAATAAAGGGCTGTTGCTCCCTCCCCCAGCAGAGGCTGGTAGTCAGTGACTGGCAAGAGCCCCCAGGCCTAGTACCAACCTAAGCCAGGGCATGATTGCAAGACTTTCATGTACCAATGACCAGTAAGGACTATGGTGGTGGGGGTTTCTCCTAAGATAGGCACAGTCATCTGCACCAGAACAGAGATTTCTGGTTTTATTAAAGAAAAAAGGGGGATCTGTGGGGAGCTGTTCATAAGAAAAAGCTTACGGATAGAAGAATAACAAATGGCATGAGAGCAAAGATGCGAGTTGTTTCCCAGAGCTCAGCCCAGGCCCTGCTTCTAACCTTTGTATCTCTAACTTTTGAAGCTGCTGTCTGGCGAGAATCTTTACAGCTGCTGTCAGGAAAGTATAGGTAAGGGGAAGAGCCTTTGCAGCTGCTGTCAGGAAAGTAAAGGTAAGGAAAAGAGTCGATTTACAGCTAGGTCATCATGGCGACCCTGCATTTGCAGGAAAAAACCCCTTCCACCATGTCCGACCCTATATAAGTAACTGCTTTAGCCCCCAATAAATGAGACTTGATCAGAAAGCCTGTCTTGTCTCCATTATTTGTGTCTCTTGTCCCTCTTCTTTTCTTGGTTTCTAGTGCCTCGGTTGATTGTCCTGCGGGCCGGGACACTGATCTTTGTTTGAAATGACCACAGACATTCAAATTTCCCTTTTATTTAATAATATAAATGTGACATTAATATTAGGATAATAAATATACTACATATTTAGGAATTTATATGCCCTTATTAATTGTAATATCTTTCAGAATATGAATGGAGAGCAAATCTTTAATTTCATGATTATCATAAAAAACATTTTTAATTTTTATATATGGGAAAAGCCAGTTCAATTATTATTAGATGGTAGCATACTTAAGAAAAATCTCAAAGAAACTTTATACCCATTAGAACAGCTACTATTAAAATAAAGAAAGATAAAAACAAAATAACAGGAGTTGGTTAGGATGTGCTGAAATTGGAATCTTTGTACATAACTTTTGGGGATGAAAATGATGCACCACTCTAATAGAATTTAACCATATAATCAAGCAATTCCACTTCTGTGTATATACCCAAAAGAGGTAAAAGCAGAGACTGAAACAAATATGTGTATACCTTTATTTCTAGAATCATTATTTACAGTAGTCCAAATATAGAGGTTTCTCAAGGAGCCAGTAAACAAAAGGGGCAAATAAACAAAATGTGGTATATACATACAATGGAATATTATTCAGGACTTAAAACGAAAGAAATTCTAACACATGCTACTATATAGATTAACCTCAAAAACATTTTCCTAAGTGAAATAAGCCAGTCACAAAAAGGCAAATGCTGTGTGATTCCACTCACATGAGAAATCTAAAATAGACAAATTTGTAGTGGCAAAAATTAGAATGGGATTTTTCAGGGACTGAGGGGAAGGAGAAAATAGGGGGTTTTCATTTAATGCATACAAAGTTTCAGATGGGGAAGATAAAACAGTTGTGGCAGTAGATGGTAGTGAGGATTGCACAAATACTGACTATATTTAATGCCACAAAACTATACACTTAAAATGATTTAAATGGAAAATAATCTCAAAGGTTATTTAAAATGCCAGTGTGGAACAACATTATTCTGATGTGTGGTCTCACTCATCATAGTCAACTTGAATTGCCATTGTCCTTGTATAATGAGTGAGTAAGGAATGCAAGTTAAATTTGAACAGGTATTTGATTTATATCTTTATTAAAGTTATTTTTGGGCATGTACTATCTACACTGTGTATACACTTATCTTTTTGTATATAGAATATACAGTGGTATGATTTTGTACAAAATTTTAGCACTCACAAACAGAAATATCCTTTGAAATATTTTTGCATATATATCTACTAGTCAGATATACAAGTATATTTTTAATTATTGAGATAAATGGGCTTGAAAGTAGAAATTCCCTGAATGCTGTATTTGCTACGCTTAAAGCTCAGATTTCTTCTTTTCAGCATGCCATTTTACATTCCTCACCGTCTATCCCACTCTCAGTTAGTCTTTTAGAGCACCTTTGTAATGTATCTATTTATTGATACTTTAGCTTTAATAAATGCGTTTATGGAATTTATATGTATTTATGCATTGAATGCCTATAAAAAATTCAGATATGTTTTTGTTGTTTGTTGTTGTTGTTGTTTTTACAGCAACAACCATGAGACAATCAAGTTAATCTTATCCCCAGCAACTCTGGGTCAAAATTTTATGGATAATATTTAAAAAAATATTATCCACAAATCTTTATAAAATCAAAAAGAGTCGTAAGATCTTTTTTCAGTTTATTAGTAACACAAATAAAATAAATCTTCTTACTTTACTTTTTATAGTTCCAAGTGAACCTTGTCCCCTACAAATGTCACAGAAATATTGACAAGGTAGATGAAATGACAACTCAGTCTTTTCAGTCACATTCAGACTTATTAGTGATAAGAAAGTGCTTTAACATTTTCTGTTTAATTGTTGATGCAGTGCATTATGTGATGCTCAAGATCCTAAAATATATGACAATTTCTTAAATATATAATTTTTACAGTAAAACTATTTAGCATGCTGTAAAAATAGGTTATTTTATTTATTACATTAGTTTTGGTTACTAGAAAGCTGCCAAATTCCAAATTTTAAAAATTTAGACTGTTAGAATATACCTGATATATCTAGTTTAAAGAGTATGCAATATTTCTTTTATAATTCCAAAATCTGGAAATGTCTAAACACTTTAAAATCCTTTTAAAATCCTATCTTTCATGTTTCTTAACTGAAAAAAAAAATCTTGTCTTCATATGAGTATGTACAAATCTCATTTTGAAATTTAAAAGTTTTCTTTTATAATAGAAATGGCTTGACTTAAACTTGGATATTTTTAGGTCATCGTTAAGATAATATTTTGCCTGTGTGAATTTTGCAACCATATATAAATAAATGCAATGAAAATGCCAACACAAATGTCAAATGCTTTGTGTTTGGCAGTGTGCTGGATAACAAAGTTACTGTGTGATTGAGAGACTTGCAGAATAGAGCTGTATATATATATATGTATGTATGTATGTATGTATAAATCACTTTGAGTTCTTGAGAGAAAAACTGGAAAATATATAGTAATAATAAATAAATAATTTTTTGATATAAATTTACACATAATCCAAATTATTTTCTCAAATGGGTATAACAATGTAATATCTTTGTTCTCTAGTTTCTCATTTATAAGTACTACTTCTTTTATCAGCAATGTATGAGGGTTCCAATTTCTCCAAATCTTCATCAATACTTTCTTATCTTTCTTTTTAAAAAACTATAGCTGTACTTAGAGGAGCAAAGTAATATCTCATTGTGATTTTAACTGCATTTTGCCAATGACTAATAATGTCGAAGATCTTTCATGTGAGTTTTGGCCATTTGTATATCTTCTACTCAAGTATTTTGCCTGTTTTTTTTTAATTGAATTTTCTCTTTATTGTTGACATGTTCTTTATGTATTCTGAATACTAGAATTTTGTCATATTCAAATTTGCAATTATTTGTCACATTACAGAGGTTGCTTTTTTTATTATGTCCTTTGTTATGCAAACATTTTTATTTTTTATGAAGTCCAATATCTGTATTTTTCTGTAATTGATCATAAGTCTCGGTGTTATATCTAAGAATCAATTGCTAAATCCAAGACCATGAAGATTTAACTATCTTTTTCTGAGTTTTATTGGTTTAGCTTTTATATATAAGTTGTTGATCTTTTTTGAGTTAATTTTTGTCCATAGTGAGATTGGAGTCCAAATTCCTTCTTTGTCATCTGCTTATCCTCTTCTATCAGCATCACTTGTTGAAAAGACTATTTTTCTCTATTGACTGATCTTGGCACGCTTGTCAAAATTCAACTGGCCATGGTTACATTTCAAAACATGTAGTTTAATGTCATTGATCTATATGGCTATCCTTATGCCAGTATCACAGTTTGATTACTGAAACTTTCTAGTTTTTTCAATGGGAAAATGAGAATACAATGTTGTTCTTTTTCAATACTGTTTAGGCTATAAGAGTCCCTTGCAATTCCCTAGGAAACTTGAGGATTAACTTTTCCATTTCTGCAAAAAGGCAGAGATTGCATTAAATCTGCAGATTGCTTTGGATATTATCAATCACCTTAACAGCATTAAGTAACAATATTTGCAGATTTCAAGACAAAAGGCTTTAACTTCCTTGGTTAAATTTATTCTTGGGAATTTTATTGTTTTTTATATGATAGTAAATGGCTCCCTTTCAGATCATTCATTGCAAGTATATAGAAATATCTGTGTTTTGAGTGTTGATCTTTTACCCTGAAACTTAGCTGAATTCATTTAGATCTAGTAGCTTTTTTTGATAGATTCTTTGCCATTTTATATATAGTATCATGTCATCTGTGAATAAAGATAGCTTTGTTCTTGCCTTTCTAATTTAAATTTTTCACGATATTTGTTTGTTTATTTATTTATGCTAATTTCTTTGACTGGAACTTCTAGTATGATGTAAATAACACTGGTGAAAAGAGGAATCCTGGTCTTGTTCCTGATCCTAAGTGGAAAGCTATCAGATTTCATCATGAAGTATGATATTTACTGTGAATTTTTTATAAAAGAGCTTTATCAGATTGAGAAATTTCCTTTCTATACCTAGTGTTGTCTTTTTATTACAAAAGAGGGTTAAATTTTTTTAAATTATGTTATTTTTATAATTATGGTGACATTGGTTAACAAAATCCAGTAAGTTTCAAGTGCATGATTCAATAGTAAGTCATATATAATGCATTGTATTCACTGCCCATTATGAAATTTATTTCTGTCACCACATATTTAACCTGTTTTTCCCCATCTAACTCCCTCCTTCCCCCTCAACGCTGGTAACCATTAGTCTATTGTTCATGTCCATGAATCTCTGTTTGTTTTTCCTGTCCTGTTCATTTGTTGATTTTAGGTTTATATCACACATATAAGTGATATCATGTGGTTTTCAGCTTTTTCTGTCTGGCTTATTTCGCTTAGCATGATTATCTTGAGGACCATCCATGTTCTAGGAACGACAGTATTTCATCTCTTCTTAGAGCGGAGTAATATTCCATTTTATATATGTACCATGACTTCTTTATCCAATCATCTATTGTAGGACACTTTGGTTGCTTCCATGTCCTGGCAATCATGAATAACGCTGCCATGAACATCAGTGTGAAAATATCTTTTTAGATATGGGTTTTCAAGTCTTTGGGGTAAATACCCAGTAGAGGAATTGCTGGATGATATGCTAGATCAATTCTCATTTTTTTGATTAACATCTATACTGTTTTTTTTCCATAGTGGTTGTGCCAATTTTCAGTCCCACCAGCAGTATATAAGGGTTTTTTTTTTCACATCATCCTCTAAAACACTTATTTGTCCCATTGACAACAATTCTAACAGGTGTGAGATGATATCTCATTGTGGTTGTGATTTGTACTTCTCTAATAGCTAGCGATGTTGAGCATCCTTTCATATGTTTGTTGGCCATTCCTATGTCTTGAGAGAAGTGTCTGTTCAGATCCTCTGCCCATTTTTTTTAATTGAATTGTGCATTTTTGTTGTTATTGAGTTGTATGAGTTATTTGTATATTTTGAATATAAGGCCCTTAAGAAGGCATTGCTTGCAAATTTATTTTTCCATTCAGATGGTAGTCTCCTTGACTTCTTGACAATTTTTTGTGCTGTTCAGAAGCTTTTAGTTTCATATAGTTGCATTCATTTATTTTTGCTTTTAATTCCCTTGCTTTTGAGATCAAATTCATAAAATACTGTTTAAGTCTAAGATGCATGTGTTTATACACTAAGGTTTTGTCTATGCATTTTATTGTTTCAAGTCTTATATTCAGATCTTCCATCCATTTTGAGTTAATTTTGGTGTGTGGCGATAGGCACCAGTCTAGCTTCATTCTTTTACAGGTGGATTTTAAATTTTCCCAACACCATATATTAAAGAGGTTTTTCTTTTTCCATTGCATATTTTTGGCTCCTTTGTCAAAAAATCATTTACCCATATAAATGGGGATTTACTTCTGACTTTCAATTCTGTTTCACTGGTCCATGTGTCTCTTTTTATGCCAATACCATATCATTTTGATTATTGCTGCTTTTCACTATAAATTGAAGTTGGGTCCAGTGATACCTTCAGCCTTATTCTTTTTTCTCAGTATAGCTTTGGTGATTCTGGTTCTTTTGTGATTCCACACAAATCTCATGATTTTAATTTCTATTTTATTTTGGAAAATGCTGATGGGATTTTGATGGGGATTATACTAAATCTGTATAATGTTTTAGGTGATATGGTCATTTTAATTATGCTGATTATTCCAATTCAAGAACATGGAATATCATTCCATTTCTTTGTGTCTTCTTCATTTTTTTAAATAGTGTTATAGCTTTCATATATTGGTCCCTTGCATGTTCTGTTAAGTTTATTCCTAGATATTTTATTATTTTCATTGCAATTGCAAATAAATTGTTTTTCTAATTTCTTTTTTCTGAAAATTCATTATTAGTGTGTAGGAATGCTATGGATTTTTAAACATTGATTTTGTATCCTGAAAATTTACTGTATTTGTTTATTATTTTGAGTAGTGTCCTTGTGGAGTCTTTAGGGTTTTCTGTATAGAGAATAAATCATGTCATCCACAAATAGTGACAATTTGACTCTTTTTTTCCTGCTTGGATGCCTTTTACTTCTTTCTCTGGTCTGACTGTGCTCGATAGAACTTGAATGTTAGGGGTGATAGTGGACAGTCTTGTATTGTTCCAGAAGTTGAAGGAAAGGTTTTCGGGTTTTGTGTTTGTTTGTTTTGTTTTGTTTTTTACCATTAAGTATAATGTTAGCTGATAGTTTGTCATATATGGCCTTAACTACATTGAAGTACTTTCATTCTATACCTATTAAGTGCTTTGATCATAAATAGATGCTCTATTGTGTCTAAGGCTTTTTTTGCATCTATTGATATGATCATATGATTTTCATTCTTCATTTCGTTTATGTGCTGTATCACATTAATTGAATTTCATGTGTTAAACCATCCTGTGCCCCTGGTATAAAGCCCATTTGATCATGTTGTATAATTTTTTAATATGTTGCTGCATATGGTTCACAAATATCTTATTTAGGATTTTTGCATCTGTGTTTATGAGAGATATTGGTCTGTAGTTTTCTTTTTTGTGTTATCTTTACCAGTATTTGGTATCTGGGTAATAATAGCCTTATAAAATGAGTTGGGAAATATTACCTCATTTTGGATTTTTGGAAGAATTTGAGAAGAATAGGTATTAAATGTTCCTTGATTATTTGGTAGAATTCACTGTTGAAACCATCTGCTCCTGAACTTCTACTTTTGTTAGGTTTTTGATGATTTTTTTCGATTTCTGTACTGCTCAGCAGTTTATTAGATATTCTAGTCCTTCCTGATGCATTCTAGAAAAGTTGTATATTTCAAATAATTTGTGCATTTCTTCTAGGTTATTAAATTTAGGGTCATATACTTTTTCAAGTATTCTTGTAGATATTTTGTTTTCCTGTGGCATCTGCCATAACTTCTCCTCTTTCATCCCTGATTCTGTTTATTTGTGTCTTTTCTCTTTATTCTTTAGTCAGTCTAGACAGAAGATTGTCAATTTTATTAAACTTCTCAAAGAACCAGCTCTTTGTTGCACTTATTTTTTTCTATTGTGTGTGTGTGCGCATGCTCAGTTTCATTTAATTCTGCTCTAATTTTGATTATTTTTTTCCTTTCGCTAATTTTCAGTTTCATGTGTTCTTTCTCTTTTTTCTTTCTTTTTTTTTTTTTAAAGATGAAATGTTAGAACTTTTATTTGGGCTCATTTTTGTGTTTTGAGATAGATCTGTAATGATATGAATTTTCCTTTTATGACCACTTTGTCATGTCCCAAAAGTTTTGATACGTTGTAATAACATTGTCATGTATTTCTATGATCTCCTTTTTTATTTCTTCTCTGACCCAGTTATTTTTCAGTAGCATGTTGTTTATCTCCAATTATTTGTGGTTCTTCCCACTTTCTTTTTACAAGTGGTCTCCGCTTTAAAACATTAAAATCAGAGAATATGGTCGGTATGATTTCAACCATTTGCTTTTGGAGCGATTATTGAAATATGAAGGTTTTCTTAGCCATTTTATCCTTTATTTTCTGGTGCCTGATTTTCTGACTTTTTCCATTATTATCTTGTCCTTGTGTTTCTGTCTGTTATTTTAATTTAGTGATATATATATATATATATATATATATATATATATATATATACACATACACATATATACATACATATACATACATACATACATACATACACACACATATTCCCTCTGGTCCTTTTTCTTTTATATTATGTATTTCAGTTTTAGAACTTTGGTGTGTTCTTACCAGTAAGAATATGTAAAGCATAGTTATATATGTATACAGTAGTCCATTTTTCTTTGCATGTACCTTATCTCCATTCCCCTTTGCAAATTTGTTCTTTGATTTCCCCCTTATTTTGGTATCACTGTCTCAAATTGTTCCTATATATCCTGTATATTCATTTCTGTCTTACAATAGCTATCATCTTCTTATTGTTTAAGCTTATACTACCCTGTTCTTAATAAGGGGTACATCATTCTGCTTCTGTCTGCCTGCTAAGTCATCTTACTCATACACAGACACACACACACACACACACACACACACACACACACACACACACACACACACACACACACATATATATATTTTTAGATGGACTGACCTTTCTGTATTTCCTGTAATGTAGGCCTCATAGTGAAGAATTCTCTCAATTTTTGTATGTTTGAAAAGGTCTTTATTTCTCCTTCATATCTAAAGTAGAGCTTTGCTGGTTACATTAATCATGCCTGGTAATTCCTTTCATTTAATAGTTTGAATATTTGGTTTGACTCCTTTCTTGCTTATAAAATTTTTACTGAGATGTCCACAGGTAGTCTAATGGGATTCTCTTTATAGGTTACTGTCTTCCTTCCCCTGAATGCCTTGAGAATCTTTATTTGTAATTAATATTTTTATAATTTTAATATAATGCATCTTTTAGGGGTTGAGATAAATGTGCTTTCTCTTTGCTTCTTGAATTTGAACATCCAGCTCATTCTTTAGATTTGGGAAATTCTCATCAACTATTTGTCTGAAAATGCTCCCTGATCCCTTCTCCTTTCTTCTCCTTCTGGAATATCCATTATTCTTATGTTGCCTTCCATGATGGTGTTGGCTAGTTCTTGTATTTCTCTTTCATTAGTTTTAATTTTTCAGTCTCTCTTCTCTTCCTTCTGAATTATTTCTAGATTTCTGTCTTCCATGTCACTGATTCTTTCTTCCACCTGGTTAGCTCTATTTCCTGTTTTTTATTTCACTCTTTATTAATTTTTGTGTGTTCTTCATCTCCAAAAGTTCTATTTGATTCTGTTTTAGTGTTTCAAACTCCTCATTAAAAAGCTCATTCTTCTTGTCTTTTTTTGCTAACATCTTGAATTTGTTGATATGAATTACTTTTCATCCCATTGAGTTTTTTGAGAAGTGCAATCTTGAATTCTCTGTCACTTAAATTTCATATTACTCTGTCTTTAAGCTTATTTTATAGAGATTTTTTTCTTTCTTTCTGAGTTGCCTTGCCACTTTGATTGTTCATGGAGTTTGGAGGAATCTCTTCACCTAGGCATTAATAGGAGTGTATTCTGCTTTTTTTTCCCAGAAAGAAAATTTATTATATAGAGGTCTCTCTTTAGCCTTTGATAAGTAGGTGTTTTTCTATTCATTTTCAGTAGGTGTTGTCAAAGCCTCTTAGATCTCTGTTTTGAGGCTAATGTTTTTTATTCTCTCTGATAAATTAATTATTCAAGTCACATTTGCTACCCTAGTTCTCAGCCTCTGTCAGTTGTAGTGACAGTAGATTTTTATTTCGGTACCAGTTGCTTACAATCCCCTGAGACTCCATGGTGCTCATTCTGGAAGGATATAGAGTGGAGGAAGGACAAACTCTGGGTTGTTGTGTGGGGATTGCTGCTAGTCTTTGTGTCTCAGTTCCTGCTTCATAACTGTGGCTGCTAAGACACAATTGTTGTCCATCTGCATTTATTTCCCATTCCACTTTCTGCCCTGATCCCTGGGATTCACTGCATGGCACTCACTGATACCTCAGTAGAGCTATTCAAGGAAACAGTTTCAATTTCTCCCCTCCACCTCTTCCTGCAGAGCTCTGGCTGCATTAAGCAGCTTTTTGGTTTCTCCCAATCCACCCTCCAGACATGTAGTTCTGCACTCTAGAAGCTCTTATTCTCAGATCACACACTCAGATGTGTTTATGTGTAGGTTGGGTGTTATTTGTTGGGTTTTAGATGTTCAGCTTATTCTTATTACAAGGGTAAAATCTGGGGACATCTCTCACTCTACCATGCTTCTGACATCACCCACAGTTTTCAATTTCTTGCGCTCTCTCTTTTCCTTCTGGAATCCTAAGATGTGGATGTTCTTATGCCTTATGTTGTCCCAGAAATCTCTTAATCTATTCTAATTTTTTGAATTATTTTCTCTAGTAGCTGTTCAATTGGGTGTCCTTCATTATCCTGTTCTCTAAATCAGTGGTTCAGTAGTCCTCTTCTTCCAATTTGTTGGTTCCCTCTAATGTACTCTTCATCTCAGATATTGTATTTTTTTTATTTTTGACTGGTTCCTTTTTGTGTTTTTCATCTCAATTTTTATATTTTTTATCTCTTTGTTTAAGTTCTCATTGAGTTCATCTACTCTTCCTCTAAGTTCATTGAGTATCCTTATAACCAGTGTTTTGATTTCTGCACCCAGTAGATTGCTTGTCTCCATTTTGTTTAGTTCTTATTCTGGAGCTTTATTAGTTCTTTTATGTGAGACATGTTTCTTTGTCTCCCAATTTTGGCTGCCTTCGTGTGTTTGTTTCTATATATTAGATGGGGCATCTAAGTCTAAGTCTCTCTATCTTAGTAGAGTGGCTTTATATAATAGGTTTTTCGTGGGGTCCAATGGCAGTCTTCCCTGGTCATTTGAACAAGGTGCTCAACATTTGTCCCTTGTGTGGTTTATATGTGCCCTCTTCTAGTAGTTGAGCCTTGGTTGCTATTTGTGCATTAATGGGAAGGATTGACCCTTGAGTTGATGTGAGGATTGGCTAGTGAGGAGCTGACTCTACAGAGCAAAACTCACTTTAGCAGGGCTCTGTTCCCTGCCTATTCTTCTCTTTAGATGTGTCTTCCTTTGCTGCTTCCCTGGGTGATATCCTGGCTCTGGTGCGCATTGGAGCAGGCCACTGTGTATGCTGGCTTAAGGGCCTCCTGGGAGGTTCCCTACTGCAGGCTAAGTTCACCAGCAGCCTGTGCACTTTCACAGGCCACCTGGTAAGAGTCACCAAGAAATTCACAGATAGCCACCACCCATGTTGGGCTTGTAGGTGCATTGAGAGGCCAACCCAGGAACTAAGGCTGGCTGCTGCTATTTCTGGGATAGGGGCTGCTCAGCAAGATGTATAGGGGACGCCAAAGCCAGATGCTGTTTTGGGGGGTTTTGTGCACTTTGAGTGATTTTAGGAAAGTTCACATCATGAGCTAAGAGAATTCATTTGTATGGAGTAAACTACTGGAAGCAGCTTGGTTGTGCTCACAAATGGGGAAAGACACAATCTCAGGGAATCACCTGAGTGGAGTGACCTTTGTAAACCAGGTTGATGGAAACCCAGATGTGGTGGCTACCTGTGTCTGCATGCTGGGAGAGGGGAGGGCTCAATAAAGGAACAATGGGTACTGCCAGCACTTCTGTCTAGTAGAAAGCCACCCCTCCAGCCCTTGTCCTGAAGCCTGACAACTCAGTTTTCCCCCATATGTCTCTGGCACTCTTTTAGCAGCTGCTCGAGTGCTGAAGCTCAGTATGAATGAGTCCATCATTGAGTAGGTCCGGGAGTGAGCCCTTTAGAGGAACATCTGTGACTCTTACAACCTTCCAATTCACTCAGCTACAATCTCTTCTGATTTTTGCAGCCACAGATTATGGTGACATTTTTCCCTAGCACTGACTCCCTGGGCTGGGGACCACAGTGTGGAGCCTGTACCCTTCATTCCTCTTGGGTATCTGCAGCCAAGAAACCCCTCCCAATTCTCAACTGCCAGAGGTGGTTGTGGACCTTTGCCATTTTGTGTCACTGCCCCTCTTACCAGTCTCACAGTGGCCTCTTATGTATGTCTTCAGTTGTAGGACTTTTATTTAGCCAGGCCACAGGCATCTCTCAGTGATGGTTGTTCTGCAATTTCATTATAATTTTGAGGTGGTTGTGTGAGGAGGTGAGTAAAACATTTACCTTCTTTGTTATCTTGACCTGAAGATCCAGTTTTTCTTCTCTGATTGACTATTAGCTTCATTTCATTATGGTCATAGAAGATACTTTGTATGATTTGAACCTTTTAGTATTTATTCGGACTTGTTTTGGGGTCTAAGATATTTTCTGTACTTCTATGTGTACTTGGGAAGAATTGTATGGAGTGTTTTATATATGGTTATTAGGTACAATTGTTTTATTGTCCCGGCCCGTGGGATGATCGACCAAGGCCCGAGAAACAAAGAAAAGAAGGGGAACAAGAGATGCAAAGAATGGAGACAAGACAGGCTTTCTGATCAAGTCTCGTTTATTGAGGGCTCAAGCACTTACTTATATAGGGCCAGGTGTGGGGGAAGGGTTTTTTATTTTTTTTTGCGAATGCAGGGTTGCCATGGTGACCTAGCTGTAAATTGACTCATCTCCTTATCTATACTTTCCTTACAGCAGCTGTAAAGGCTCTTCTCCTTACCTATACTTTCCTGACAGCAGCTTTAAAGATTCTTGCCGGACAGCTGCTTCAAAAGTTAGAGGTACAAAGGTTAGATTAGAAGCAGGGTCTGGGCAGAGCTCTGGGAAACAACTCACATCTTTGCTCTCATGCCATTTGTTAATCTTCTGTCTCTCAGCTTTTTCTTACGAGCGGCTCCCCACATTTTATAGTGTTGTTCAAGTCTTGTCTACCTATCAATCTGTCCAAGTGTACTGTCCATTACTAAAAGTGAGATATGAGGACTCTAACTATTATTCTAGGACAATTTTATCTTTTTTTTTTTTAATTCTGCTGTTTTTTTCATATGTTTTGAGAATCTCTTGTTTCTTGCATATATATTTTTTAATTTTTATCTTCTAGATAATTGACTTTTTTTCAATGATAACCATTTTTGACTTAAAGCCTGTTTTGTCTGACATTAGTTTGGTCACCCTAGATTTCTTTTAATTACTACTTAATGGAATTATCTTTTGCTATAAATTTACCTTCAACCACTTGTGATTTGAGATCTAAACTGAGTCAATTGTAGGCAACATATAGTTGGCAAATGTGTTTTTATCTATTCTGCTCATCTGTGTTCTTTGGAGAATTTAATTCATTCACATTTAAATTAATTAATGATTAAGGACTCAACTTCTGCTATTATACTGCTTGGTTTTTTATATGTCTTATACCTTTTTCGTGCTTCATTTCTTCCATTACCACCTCCTTTTGTGTTTTATTTTTCTGAAGTATTTCAATTTGATTTCTTTTTTACTTGCTTTTTATACATTTTAAAGGTATTTTAAAAAGTTAATAAATTAATTAATTAATTTATTTTAATTGAAGAAATTATATAAAAAAAATTCTCCCCCCTTTACTTTTCCTTTCCCTGCACCCCCTTACCCTCTGGTAACCACTACTCCACTGTCTATGTCCATGTGTCTGTTTGTTTGTCCTGTGAATTTGTTGTAAAGGCATTTTTTGGTGATTAAATGAGAATTATCATTAGCATCATAAATTTATAAGTCTAGTTTGAATCCATGCCAATTTATTTTCAATAGCATGCAAAATCTCTACTTCTTTACATCTCTGCCCATTTATGTATTTTTGTCACACATTACATTTATATATGCAGGTCTAAGATAGTGAGTTTTAAATATCATTTTATGCATTTTTCTTTTAAATCATATAGGAAGCAAAAAGATGTCATGAAAAGCTTTTATATTTACCTTTTAATTATAATTGCTAGAATAATTTCTTTTTATAGCTTCAAGTTACTATCTAATATCCCTTTTTTTAGTCTAAATAATTCTCTTTAGTATTTCTTGTCATGCATGTTTATTAGCAGTGATATATGCCAGGTTCTGTTGATCAAAAAATGTCTTAATTTTTTCTTTATTTTTGAAGAATAATTTTGCTAGACATAGAATTATTTTTAAACCACTTAGTTGAAGTATGGCTAGCATTTAAAAATATGTACATATTTACTAAATAAAATTTGATTAATTTGCAGATAAGTAAACATCCATGAAATTTTCACCACAATCTGTGCCATAAACGTGTCTATCAAATCCAAATGTTCCTCCCGCCCTCTTTATTTTTTATTATTATATCAACATAAGGACATCCAAACATATAGAGGATTTTTATAAAAGTTTATTTGAACAAAACTGCCCACAGGTAGGAAGGCATGATCGCAAGTACTCTGAAAAATGACAGTTTAGCAGTTTTCTTTACACCTTTGGAATTAAGGATGGGATATAAGGAAGATGGCATGAAGGTGGGAGAAAGCAAGGAGGGGGTTAGATTATAGGATAGTTAACAAGATTATGTATTTTTTTCAAGGTGGTTATTGCTTCTGAGAGGCTAAAAGATAGGACATTTAAAAGGTACATTAACCTGTATGCAGAAAAACAATGGACAGGGCTTGCTTAAGGCTAAGACAAATTATATGCCTGGGGCAAGACTACCCACCCTGACCTGCCCAGTTAGGAATTTGTGATCAGGTCACCAAAAGAGGTTACTTTCAGTCACTGGATTTATCGGATTTATTATAGAGTTGTACTTGCATCTACTACTACTACTACTATTACTACTACTACTACTACTACTACTACTACTACTACTATTGTTATTATTAATTATTTGATTAGAACACTTAAGATCTATCCTCTTAGCGAATTTTTTTAATACACAATACAGTATTGCTAACTGTGGACATATGTTGTTCAGATCTCTAGGACTTACTAATCTTTCATAACTAAATCTTTGTACCTTTTTACTAACATCTACTATTTCCCCCTCCATTAGATTCTAGCAGCCACCATTCCATCCTCTGCTTCTATAAGTTTGATATTTTATATTCTTTGTAAAAGTAGAATTATGTAGTGTTTGTCTTTCTCTGTCTTGCTTATTTCACTTAGCATAATGCCCTCCACATTTATTCATGTTTCCATAAATGGTAGAATTTCCTTTTGTAAGGCTGAATAATATTCCATGTTATGCATATACCAAATTTTCTTTATCTCTATCAATGGACATTTAGGTTATTTTCATATGTTGGCTATTGTGAATAATACAACAAACATGAAAATGCAGATATATCTTCGAGATACTGATTCCAATTCCTTTGGATATATACCCCAAAGTGAGATTGCTGGGTCCTATGGTAGTTTAATTTTTAATTTTTTGAAGAACTTCTGTATTGTTTTCCACAGTAGCTTTACCAATTTATATTCCCTCCAGCAATGTACTAGTATTCTTTTTCTAAAATTTCTCACCGAAACGTCATTATATGTATACCAAATAGATAATCTAAAAGGTGCGAGGTGATATCACATGGTAGTTTTTATTTTCATTTCCTTGATTATTAATAATGTTGAGCAGCTTTTCATATACCTGTTGATCATTCATATTTCTTCTTTAGAAAATTGTTTATTCAGTTCCTTTGCCCATTTTTTTTAAAAAATCAGGTTATTTTATTTTTGCTATTGAGTTGTAGAAGTTCCTTATATATTTTAGATATTAATTCTTTATCAGATATATTATTTGCAATATTTTTTCTCATTCTGTATGATGACTTTAATTTTATTTCCTTTACTGTGCAGAGGTTTTTAGTTTGATGTAGTCTTACTTGCTTACTTTGCTTTTGCTACCTGTGCTTTTGTTATAATATCCAAGAGATCATTGCCAACACCAAAGTCAAGACATTTTTATATCTGCATTTAGGAGTTTTATACTTTCAGAACTTACGTTTGAGTCTTTAATCTATTTTGAGTGTGTGTGTGTATGTATGTGTATATATATATGTATATATATATATATACATATATATATATGTATATATATATATACACACACATATATATATACACATATATATACACATACATACACACACACACACACACACACACATATATATATGTATATATGTATATGTAGTGATATAGTGTAAGTTAAGAGTCCCATTCATTCTTCTGTGAATTGATATTGTATTTTCCTAACACTATTTGTTGAAAAGACTATTCTGTTCCCATGATGTGTTCTTGACACCTTTGTTGAAGATCAGTTGGCCATATATTCATGGAGTTATTTCTGACCTCTATGTTTTTTTCTCTATTAGTCTGTCTATTTTTCTGCCAGCACAGTAGTTTTAATTACGATAGCTTTGTAATATATTTTAAAATCAGGAGGTGTAATGCTTCCAACTTTTTTTCATGCTCAAAATTGTTCTGGCTCTTTGGGGTCATTTGTGGTTCCAAATGTATTTTAGGATTGTCTCTTTTTTTCAATTTTTATAAAACTTGTCTTTGGAATTTTGATAGATCCTGTATTTAATCTGTAGATCACTTTGAGTAGCATAGACATTGAAAAATTCTTTCAATTCACGAACATGAGTGTATTTCCATTTATTTGTGTATGCTATAATTTCTTTTAACAGTGTTTTATAGGTTTCAGTGTACACAGACTTCATCTCCTTGTTTAAATTTATTTCTAGGCATTTTATTATTTTTTTGTGCTGTTATAAATGGAATTTTGTTTTTTTTTGTAGTTCATTGTTTGTATTAGAAGCACAATGGATTTTTGTAGATTTATTTTGTATCCTGAAGCTTTACTCAATCAGTTCTAACAGTTATTTTGGTGAAGTTTTTAGGAGATATATATATGTGTGTGTGTGTGTGTGTGTGTGTGTGTGTGTGTATATATACAGTTATTTTGGTGAAGTTATTAACAGTTATTTTGGTGAAGTTTTTAGGAGATATATATATATATATATATATATATATATATATATGTGTGTGTGTGTGTGTGTGTGTGTGTGTGTGTGTGTGTGTGTGTGTGTGTGTGTGTGTCTATATCTGTGTGTGTGTATATATATATATATATATATATATATATATATATATATATAATCATGCCATCTGCATTCTTACCTAATTGCTCTGGTTAGGAATTCTAGAACTCTGTTGAATAGAAATAGTGAGATTGAGCATCTTTGCCTTCTTCTAGACCTTAGAGGAAAATCTTTCAGTTTTTCACCAACTGTGTACTTTCCACATATGGCGTTCATTGTATTATAACATGATCTTTATATGCCTAATTTGTTAAGGGATTTTTAACCAAGAAAGATTGTTGAATTTTGTCAAGTTCTTGTTCTACATTTATTGAGATGATTAAATAATTTTTGTCTTTCATTCTGTTATGAAATATAATATATTGATTGATTTGCATATATTGAAACTTCCTTGCATTCCAGGAATAAATTTCACCTACTCATGATGTATAATCTTTCATGGTATGTGTTGAATTTGGTTTGCTATTACTTTTTGGAGATTTTTACCACTATATTGGAATCTTTGCATCCATGTTTATCAGCTATATGTCTATAGTTTTATTTTCTTATGGTGGTTTGTTTGGCTTTGATATTAGCGAGATAATGGCTTCATAAATGAGTTTGGAACTGTTTCTATCTCTTTAATTTTTAGGAGATTTTAAAATAAAATGATATATTTTTTCTTAAATGTCTAGTAACAATTATCTGTATAGTATGCTTGTCTTGAGATTATCTTTGTTGATTATTTTTTATTACTGATCTGTCTCTTTAATTTTTGGTTTGTTTAGACTTTCTATTATCGATTCAGTCTTAGTAGGTAGTATAATTTCAGGAATTTATCAATTGACCTACCAATTTATTGACATATAATTGCTCATAATAAACTCTTATGATCTTTTTTATTTCTTTAGCACTAGTTGTAATGTTTCATTTCTGATTTGAGTTTTCTCTCTTTTTTGTCTAGCTAATGGTTTGTCAGTTTTGTTCATCTTTTCAAAAAAAAACAATTCTCAGTTTTATTAATGTTTTCTGTTTTTCTATTCTTTATCTCATTTCCATTGTATTCATCTTTCCTTTCTGCTAATTTTAGGCTCCCCCCCACCCCATTCTTTGAAGTCTAGTTAGGTTGTTTATTTTTGAGATCTTTCTTTTATGATATAGGCCTTTTCTACTGTAAACTGTCTTCTTATTCTTGATTTTACTCTGCCATAAATGTTGGCCTGTTGTGTTTTTCCATTTGTCTTAATATATTTTGTAATTTTCCTTTAGACTTCTCTTTTGACTCAATTATTGCTCAACAATATGTTGTTTAATTTCCAAATATTTTGAGTTTTCCCAATTTCTTTTTGTTATAGTTTTGTAATTTAATCCATCGTTTTCAAAAAAGACACTGGAATTCCACATTCTTAAATTTTTAAGACATGTTTTTTTTTTTTTGATATAACATGTGATCTATTCTAGAGAATGTTTCAAGGGCACTTGAAAATAATTTGTATTCTGTCATTGTATGAAATATTTTGTAAATATATGTTAGGCTCATTAGGTCTATAGTGTTGTCTGCTGTTTCCTTATTGATTTTCTCTCTGGGTGAGCCATCCATTATTGCAAGTAGTGAACTAAAGTTTCTACTATTGTTGAATTACTATTTATTTTCTCAAAGCTACTAATGCTTGCTACATATAAATATTTTAATTTGAGTGTGTATATATTTATAGTTGTTATTTTTTTTCCTGTTGAATTAACCCTTTTGTCATTATATAGTGACCTTCTTTATGTATGTGACTGTTTTAGCTTAAAGTCTGATTAAGTAAAGCCACCCATATCTCCTTTGAATACTATTTGAATGAGATATATTTCACAATTTCTTCACTTTTAGCTACATGAGTCCTTACATTTAAGGTGGATCTCTTGTAGACAATATATAGTTGGACTTTCTACATGCATTTGACCACTCTATTTTATTTGATTAGTGAGTTACCTATTAACATTTAAAATAATTGTTGACAGATAAGGAGTTCCTATTGCCATTTTGTTAATTACTTTCCACCTGCTTTGTAGTTTTCCTGTTCCCCTTTTCTCTTGCTGTCTTTTTTTTCTGTGATTTGAAAAAAAAATTTGTACTCATATGCTTAGATTATTCTTTCTCTATCTTTTCTGTATCTATTATAGTTTTTTCCTTTGTTTTTACCATGAGACTTAATAAAACTTCTTATACTTATAATCATTTATTTTAAACTGATAATAACTTTAACCTCATAAAAAGCTCTACAATTTTACTCTCCCCACACTTTATGTTATTAATGTTAGTATTTACTTCTTGTTATATTGTGTATCCATTAACAATTTTGTGTGGTTCTGGATATTCTTAATACTTTTGTATTTTAATTTTATAATGGTATTAAAAGGGATTTACACATCATCATTACAGTATTATGATATTCTGTGTTTGTCTACCTATTCACTTTTACTGGTGATACATATACCTTTATATTTTTTCATTTTGATATTTCGTGCCTATTTGTTTCAATTTGAAAAAACTGCCTTTAGCATTTCTTATAGGGCAGATCCCATGTTGATAAACTCCCTTAATTTTTGTTTATTTCAGAAACATCTTTCTCTCTTTCTTTATTAAATTTTTGCTGGTTATAATATTTTTGTTTGGCAGTTTTTTTTTCTCTTTCAGTACTTTGAATATATTATCCCACTCTCCTGGCCTGCAAGATTTCTGCTGAGAAAAAATGCCTATATTCTTATCGAGATCCTTTTGTGTGTGAGGAGTCACTTTTCTCTCATTGGTTTCAAAATTCTCTTTGTCTCTGATTTTTGGAAATTTAATTATAATGTGCTTTTGTATATACCCCTTTAGATTCAACCTATTTAGGAACTTTTTAGGTTCATGTATCTGGATGTCCACTTCTCTCTTAATATTGTCAGCCACTATTTTTTAAAATAAGTTGCTGTTCTTTCCTTTGATACTTCCATCATGTATATATGCTTTCACTTTATAGCTTTATGTAAGTTCCATAAGCTTTCTTCACTCTGACATTTTTGTCTCTCTGATTATGTAATTTGAAATGAACTGTCAAGTTCACTGAGTTTTTCCTTTTGTTTGAATAAGCTTGCTATTGAAATTTTCTACTGAATATTCTCTTCAGTCATCATGTCATTTAGCCATTAGATTTATGACTTTTTATGGTTTCTATTTATTTGTAGAAATTTTTCTTTTGTTCATGTATTGTTTTCCTGATTTCATTTATTTTTATAACTATATTCTCTTTTGGTTCACTGAACTATTTTATGATGATTATTTTGAATTCTATGTCATGTAATACATTGGTCTCCATTTCTGTAGGAGCATTTACTGGAGCTTTATTAGTTTACTTTGGTAATAGCATGTTTCCATAATTCTTTGTGATCCCTTGTATCCTTGAATTGGTGTCTGTGCATTGGACAAAGTAGTCACGACTTTTAGTATTAAAAGCCAGCTTCATCAGAAAAAGACATCTATTAGCCAACACTGTCTTAGGTTCTGGGAAAGCCACCTAGCTGTTCAGGGATAAGTGGTGCCTGTTGCTAGGGTCTGCTGGTGACTAGGGACTGCTCCCAATTTCTGTGAATGAGCTGGGCCTGTTGCTGTGATATGTGGTCAGATGTTGCCTCCTGACAATGCTACATGGTCAGTCAGGGTTGTTGGCAGGATTTTGCTGTTTATCAGGGACTAATGACAGGACTGCAGGGTCAGGTGAGTTGGCTGACTGGGCTCCATGGGCAAGTGTAGCCACTGACAGGGCTTCATGAATGAACAGGCCCTTATAAATGGTTGGAGCTTTTGAACTGAGCTCTGTAGTCAAGTGAGGCTGCTTGGAATTCACAGTGTCATGGGATCAACTGACAGGGTCTTTGGTTGGGTTAAGCCACTGGTAAGCTTCCATGGTCAGGCAGATCTGGTTGGGTTGGTTCCAAATTTGGGTGGAACTGACTGGCTTGGCACTTTAGTCTGGAAGGTTAGTCTATAGGAACCACTGTTGTACAAGGCTGCTTGTTGTGCTCCACTTTTGGAAAAGGCTTTTGGTAAAGCTCCACTGTGAGGGAAAACTACTGGGAGACTACCCCATTGGGCAGGTCTATGTGGTTCTTTTCCACAGTTGGGCAGATTTGCTGGTGGTGGCTGTAGTTTCTGCATGCAGCTGTCAGGGACAGCTGGGCATCCTTTAGGATCCATGCCTGTTGGCTGATGAGAGTCCTCCCCACTTTTCTTTTTCCTTAGCTGTCTTCAGGAAGTCTAGCTGTGTCAGTTCTTCCAATGTTGTGTGTGTGGTGACACAGAAATGGACTTTTTAGGCTTTGCCTCCAAATGCTGGCAAAATTCTATGTTCACTCCAGTTTCTCTTTTCCTCTCTGGAGAAATTGCACACTGTGTATCCTTATTGATGCACTGAGCTGTTTCGTGGGAAGGCAATGTAAACAAAGTGAAACTTTTTTTAACCATTTAGATACATTTTCTCTCTCTCTCTCTCTCTCTCTCTCTCTCTCTCTCTCTCTCTCTCAATTTCAATCTCAATCTCTTTTGAATTCTACTATAGTACTGTACACTTTATCTTGGAATTTAGAATTCTCACACAGGCATTCCCACCTGTGGATAGTCGAGAATCAGTTTTTCTGTGGTGATAAAGGTCTGGAGACCTATTTTGCCATCTTGCTGATGTCACTTTTGAAAGGACCTCTTTATCATTGCAAAATGACCCATTTAATCCCTGGTTTTCTCTTCTTGCATCAGTGTATGGGAATTCTCTAAAGGGGCAATTGCAGGGCTTATCTCCTTTGTTTCCTGGCTTCACTATCCTATGCTGCTTTATTTACAGTGTTTTGTACTCTCTCCCTGTGCTATTTTTTTCTACTTGTTTATTTCAGGAGAGAAGTTAGATCTAATCTCAATTATTCCATCTTGACTAGGATGCTTTTTGTTTTTATTATTTTTTAATTTTTTATTATATAAAACATTTGCTTGGTTGTACAGTTGAAAGTATACTGCAAGATATGTTTAGATAACTCTAACTTTATTTTATCTGTCTCCTCCCAAACAGTTCTTTCATTCCACCTAAAGGTAATGGATTTTTAATTAGTTTGCAGTTAATGAATCTATTTTTTCTTTTTGAAAAAATGATCAAAACAATCATTAATTTTAAATAGTGATTTAATTCAGTATAAAAATTGAGATGTATATTTAGTTTCAAAGGTATTCAAAATCTCTAAAGATATGATATGGTAATGAAATAAATAC
This sequence comes from Cynopterus sphinx, assembly GCA_030015415.1. NCBI lineage: Eukaryota > Metazoa > Chordata > Mammalia > Chiroptera > Pteropodidae > Cynopterus > Cynopterus sphinx. The sequence continues at coordinate 43,656,764 of CM057388.1, forward strand.
AGTTTAAATGTGGCAAAAATGTATTTTTTGTTCTGTTACATATTACGAGCTTTTTAAACTGGAGAAATTATGAATGTTTTACCATAAAAATATATCTTATTTCTTAGTCCAGTGGAGACATATAAAAGATAAAAAGAGGTCCCATATGTTCTAGAATTTCTTTCATCAACTTTAATATACTTCACACATTAACACTTTATATCAATTTTATTTATGTATAGATAAAATTTACATTTTTAATTCTTGACACTTTTTTTAATCTTCTGTGCTTTGCATTTTGATCAGGCTCTGACATATAATTGGTATACCTTCCAAGAGAGAAAGAAACAGTAGAAAAGGCAAAGGAAATCTTAATTCATCAAAACAAGATCCTGCAACTTAACTTTTCTCAAAGTGACTCTGATCAGTCTCAAAAGAAGATATATGTTTTATTTGAAGTTGTGTCCTCTTTATTCTACTTGTTCTGTTTTAATTATTTCTTATTTGACAGCTTTCTTCCTCTACTAAAAATAGAGCTCTGGTGAAAGGCAAACAGGATTATTTGAACTTTTATTTAATAGCTTCTGAGTAGGCAGGACTTAATAGAGGAAGTGGAAGGTCCTTGTCAAAGATTATTATTGATTAATGTAGCTCTGGGAGACCTTAATTATAACATTAGAATTAAATAATGCAATATAGCAGGGATTTGTGATCTGTGTACTAGATAAACAACTCATTAGTTAACACTCTTGGTGTAGGGCTAGATTTTCTATCCCTTCATCTTAAAGAACTACCTGTTAGCTACCATATTGATTTAGAATTGGCATAGTAGAGGGGGATAGGTAGAGAGGTACCCAAAAGGTCACTCAGGCAACACTAGTGACAAAACTGGAGGTGAAGTTCAAGATCCAGGTTTTGTACATAAAAATCAGGCTATTAGTCTCTAGCTAGTAGAAGGTGAGAATGAGGAGAAAAGTTAAGCAATTCGTGATTCGATTCAATGTATAGTCTATGTGGGCTAGATTTTAAATTCCATAAAATATTAGACTATGATCATCTTGTTTATCACTCTGTCTCCAGTGCCTTGCAATAATGCTTAGCATGTAGTAATAAATGATAGTGATAATGGTATCATAATAAGTAATATTTATTGATTTTTTTGTTATCTAGTCAGTAACCATTTTAAGCATTTTTTATTATGTGTCATGGAATCTCATGATTCCCTTTGATATAGTTATTATTATGCTCATTTTACAGTTAAAAATCCTTAGGAATAAGGAAACTTAGATAACTAGTTCAAGGAATCAGAATTAAAATACATTCAGTGTAGGTGCTCAAAATTATATGATTAAAAACATGAATGTGTATATGAATAAAGTGATTTGCCAGATTACACTATTTGCCAGCATGGGAGTGAATAATGTGAACTACTGGGCATTTTGAAGAACTTGATTTATAAAACTACATGATATTGCTGAATAAACCATGGTATGGACTTGCCACACTGGATACAATGATCAACTGTTCTATTTGCTACAAAGCTGAAGCCTAAGATGCAAAAATAGTACAAAGAGGCATCTGTCCAATTTCTTTTTTACTGGTGGCTGTGGTGATACTTCAGCAGGAGGGATGATGTTGCCCAAATGGAGCACCAACAATGAATGTATTCTGTCTTAAAGACAGAACTACCATAGTCGGTGATGTGTTCACTCTGAGCTTCTCAGCTATGACAAGGTGTGTAAACAGTGAACAACAAGATTCATTATAATTGAGCTCCAAAATGGAGTGAGGAAAGCATGAGTGAAGGTGTTGTATGACTGCATAAAACTAATGGTAGAAGATACCCATTAAATGTATGGAAGAATTAGGCATCTTTTTGAACCAGCCCTTGATCTAATAAATTCAGCCACTATTCTGATGCAAACTTAACCATACATATTTGGATATTTTAAAAGTGTGTCTCATATCGTTGTGCCTCAAATTTTAGTGAAACCACTACTTATGAAACTGCTAATGAAGAGATTGTTCAGGTGCTCACCAACTGTTTTAGAACATAAGATTTATGGGAGATATTGTGTGAAATCCAAAGCAGAAAACCAGACAGAGATCCATAGGTAAGATTAAAGGATTAAGATAATTTGGATATATAGCTATTGTGTCCATGACTAATAATATTAAAGTTTTAAATTACCATTTATGATTATAAAGTACCTACTTACCTGGAATTAAAAATGTAAAATTCACAGTTTTCAAAACACTTGGAAGATTGTAATAATGGTAATTTTTCTTAAAAATGAAATTCTTTACTGAATATCTTGGTATATTTAACATTTGAGGAGAAGTTTATATTATTCTAACATATCAAAATTGTCTCTAAAAACAATTAGAAGAAAATCCAGCTAGACTTAGAATGCATTTCCATTATTTCCTCAGTTAATCTAAGTAGTGGGTGACAACCTGTAAAGCGACATTAGAATCATTTCTTAGAAATAAAGTAAGACAAACTAAAAATGTTGAAAATAGAGTGATTATTCTGCATCAGTATAATTTTAGTTGAAAAAAAAACAGAAATTGGTCATCTTTTAAAATTAGGTCTTAATGAAGTCTTTTAATCAGAAAACAATGCACATTTTTGGTTTTAGTCAGTTCCTTTGAGTTATGCTTCAAGTGAATATTCCTTTTTTGTGGACTACTATTTTCAATGCTGCTGACTTTGACAGGAAAGACTCTTTCCTCCATGTCTTTATTCATGCTGTTTCTTGCTCTTAGAATTTCGTCTAACTTACTTTTTCTTAATATATTTTTTGTTTCATTAAATATATTATGAAATACATTTTATTTATTTTGTTTTAAAATTTGTTTCTGGGAAAGGCCTGGAAGATAGTATAGTAACTAAAAAATAGTGAAATTAAAGTTTAAATCTCAGTTCATCCACTTACCAGCTATCTGACCTGGCACAGGTTATGTAACTTGTAAGCCTCAGAAGTCTCATTTCTAAAGAACAACAAAAACTGCTATTGATCATTTATAAGATTCTAAGCACTATAATAAGTTACATATATAATATATCTTATTTAATATTTAATAAAAATTTTATGAGATATGACTATTGTTATACCTATTTTAATGATAAGAAAAAGGAAGTATAAGGAGGTTAAGTAAAAGATTATTGTACATATTTGCCACATTTAGGATAGAATACATGATATGTCAACATAGTTAAAATGAATATTTTACTCAAAGCAATATACAGATTTAATGCAACCCACATCAAAATCTCAATGGCATTTTTTTTTAAATAAAAAACAAAAAAATCATCAGATTTGTGTGTGATCACAAAAATTCTTGAGTAGACAAAGCAATCTTGAGAAAAAAGAATAAGGCTGAGGTATCACACTCCCTGACTTCAATTATATTACAAAGCAACACTAATCAAAATAGCATTCTGGCAGAAAAATAGACACACATGGATCAATGGAACAGAATTGAGAACCCAGAAATAAATACACATATATATGGGTAAGTTATTTTTGACAAAAGAGCCAAAACTATACAATGAAGAAAAGAAAGCCTCTTCAATAGATGGTGCTAAGAAAATTGGAAAGCTACATGAGAAAGAATGAAACTAGACTGCTTTCTGTCATCATACACTAAAATTAACTCAAAATTGATCAAAAACCTGAATATAAGACCTGAAACAATAAATTCTATAGAAGGAAACACATAGACCTTGAACTAAGTGAGGAATTTATGAATTTGACCTCAAAGGCAAGAAACTTGTTAGTGCTGAGCTGACCAAGAAGGGAAGATTCGATGGTGAGATGCCCAGTTTTAAGAATGCATGAGAAGCTGACATGGGAATAAAATGGCAGGCACCAACTTTATTGTGTGGAGCACAGTTAAACTGGGAAGTGCAGTCTACTGGGGAGGACACAGGATATTGCCTGCAATTTTGCTCCTCTTCATGTGCTTCCCTTCAGCTCTCCAGGGGACTGCATGGCTTTACACATATCAGAGTACAGCAGTGACATTCAGTCACAGATGCATGACACAATAAGTTGAAGTATGCTTACATATTTTAGTCTCAGGTGCCCTACTACATTAATGTCACATTTTGAACCACGGGTCCTTATCCTAATTAGGATCCTAGATCGCAACCAGACCTTGCACCAGCCAGACCATGGACCACCCAGACCTTGGACCAGCTGGGCCTGGTGCCCACATGACATAAAAGTGAAAATAACTGAATGGGACCTATATTAAACTAAAAAGCTTCTGCACAGCAAAAGAAACAATCAACAAGATAAAAAGACAGCCATCCAAATGGAAATATATATTTGCAAACAACACCTCTGATAAGTGCCTTACACCCAAAATATACAAAGAACTCATACAACTCAATAACAACAAAAACACAACGATTCAATCAAAAAATGGGCAGAGAACCTGAACAGACACTTCTCCCAAGAAGACATATAAACTATCAACAGACATTTGAAAAGATTCTCAATCTCACTAGCCTTAGGGACATGCATATCAAAACTATGTTAAGATACCACCTAAGTTAGTGTGTCTGGACTATTTACCTTTTTATAATTTTTATTTTCTAATTATAGTTGATATTCAATGTTATATTAGTTTCAAGTTTACAGCATAAAGGTTAGACATTTACATAATTACAAACTGGTTCCCCATCCCCATAAGTCTAGTACCCACCTGACAAGGTTAAGGGATTAAGAAGTACAAATTGATAGTTACATCTTCTTGATGGCTAATGAAATAGACAAACTTTTTATATGCTAATGGTTTTATTGATATCTTCTTTAAGAAAGTGTTTAAATCTCTTATTCATTTTTCCATGGGCCATCTGTCTTTTTCTTATTCATTTGTAGGAATTCTTTATATATTCTAAATATGGGGTTCTTGTCATACATATGTACTACAAATATCTTCTCTTAGCTGTGACTTTTTTTTTGATTCCTTAAAAGAGTTTTTAATAAATGGAGGTTTTAATTTTGATGAAGTCAAATTTATCAACCTATTTATTATTAGTAATTTTTGTGTTCCATTAGGGAATATTTTCCTTCTTTAAAAAAAATTTCAGAGCATTTTATTTCTTTATTTTTATTAAATGCATTTGGATGACATTGTTTAATTAAATCACAGAGGTTTTAACTGTACAATTCAATAATACTTCATACGTGCATTGCATTGTGTGTTCACACCCAAAGGTAAATTTTCTTTTGTCACCATATATTTGACCTTTTTCACATTTATCTACCTCCCTCCTTTCCCCTTGTTCTCTCTGGTAACCACTAGCTATTGTTCATCTACATGATATTCTGCTAGTCTGTAATGTTCACTTGTTGCTTTCAGTTTTATATACCACATATGAATGAAATTATATGGCTCTCAACATTTTACATCTTGCTTATTTAACTTAGAATGATAACCCAAAGATCTATCTTTTCATGCTGTCACAAATGGCAGTATTTCACACTTTCTTTTTTTTTTATCTTTTACTACAAAAATAAAAATAAATAATTTATTTATTTATCAAACTAATTAATTAATTTTTAAGGTGACATTGGTTAATGAAATCCAATGTTTCAGCTGTACATTTAAACAGTAAGGCATGTATATATTTACATTGTGTGTTCACCTCCCAAAGTTAGATTTATTTCTGTCACCACATATTTGATCCTTTTACTACATCTACCTCCCCCTTCCTCATACAATTTCCCGCTTGGTAACCAATAGTCTATTGTCCACGTCCATGAGTCTCTGTTTGTTTGTCCTGTTCATTTGTTGCTTTTAGGTTTATATACTACAAATAAATGATATCATGTGATTTTCAACTTTTTCTGTCTGGTTTATTTTTCTTAGTATGATTTTCTCGAGGTTCATCCATGTTGTCACAAATGACAGTATTTCATCTCTTCTTGTGGCTGAGTAATATTCCATTGTGTATATATGTGTATGTGTGTGTATATATATATATATATATATATATATATATATATATATATACCAACTCTTTATACAGTCAGCTATGGTAGGACACTTTGGTTGCTTCCATTTCGTGGCCTCTGTGAATAGTGTTAGCATGAACATCAGTGTGCAACATAGAATAGATCAATTCTTAGTTTTTGAGGAACCTCCATACTATTTTCCATGTAGGCCATTTGTATGTCCTTTAGGGAGAAGTATCTGTTCAGGCCATCAGCTCAATTTTTGATTGGATCGTTGTTTTTTTGTTGTTGTTGTTCTTGAGTAATGAGCTCTTTGTATATTTTGGATATTAGGCCCTTACTGAAGGCATTGCTAGCAAATATGTATTCCCATTCAGATGGATGTCTCTTTACCTTGTTGACGGTTTCTTTTGCTGAGCATGAGGTTTTTCATTTGATGTAGTCCCATTCATTTATTTTAGCTTTTACATCCCTTGCCTTTGAGTCAAGATCCTTGAGTTTAGTTTCTATGTTTTCTTATATGCATTTTATACTTTCAGTCCTTATATTCAGGTCCATAATGCAGTTTGAGTTATTTTCTGGTGTGTGGTGATTGACAACAGTCTAATTTCATTCATTTTCAGGTGGCTTTCCAGTTTTCCTAGCACCATTTAATAAAGAGGCTTTCCTTTCTCTACTGTATTTTTTTTTACTCTTTTGTTGAAAATTATTTGCCCATATGAATATGTTTTTACTTCTGGACCCTAGATTTTGTTCCACTGGTCTGTGTGTTTGTTTTCTGCCGATACCAAGTCGTTTTGATTACTGTCACTTTGTAGTATAATTTGAAGTTGATCATAGTGAGGCCTCTGGCCTCATTCCTTTTTTATCAGAATGGCTTTGGCAATTCAGGGTCTTTTGTATTTCCATACAAATCGGATGATATACTGTTCTATTTCTTTAAAACAAAATGCTGATGATATTTTGATGAGGATTGGAATAAATCTGTATAATGCTTTAGGTAATGAAGTCATTTTAACTATTTTGATGTTTTCACTCCAAGAACGTGGAATATCTTTCCATTTATTTGTATCTTCAATTTTTTTAAATAGGGTCTTATAGTATTCTTTATTTCGGTCTTTAACATATTTTCTTAGATTTATTCCCAAGTATTTTATTCTTTTTGTTACAATTGCAAAAGGACTTATTTTTTCCATTTTTTTTCTGACACTTCATTATTAGAGTATAGGAATGCTACGGATTTTTGAGCAATGATTTTGTATCCAGAAATTTTACTGTATTGCTTATTGTTTCTAGTAGTGTTCTTGTGGAGTCTTTAGGTTTTTCTCTATAGAGAATCATGTTATCCCCAAATAGAGACAGTTTGACTTCTTTGCATCCTATTTGGATGCTGTTCATATTTTTCTCTTGCCTGATGATTACATTCACTAGGACCTCCAATGTTATACTGAATAACAGAAGCTATAGTGGACAACTTCAGTTTGTTCCTGATCTTAGAGGGAATTTCTTTAGTTTTTCAGCATTAAGGATAATGTTGGTTGAGAATTTCTTATAGATGACCTTTATTATGTTAAGGTACTTTCCTTCTATACTGATTTTGTTAAGTGTTTTGATCATAAATGGATGCTGTATCATGTTGAAGGTTTTTCTGCACCTATTGATATGTTCTCATGATTCTTATTCTTTAATTTATTTATGTGGTGTATCACATTAATCGATTTGCACATGCTGAAGTATCCCTGTGCTCCTGGGATGAAGTACATTTGATTGTGGTGTATAATCTTTTTAATATGTTGCTATATTCACTTTGCTATCTTATTTAGAATTTTTGCATCTGACTTCATGAGAGATATCAGTCTGTAGTTTTCATTTTTGTGTGTTATCTATACCAGGTTTGGGTATCAGGTTAATATTGGTCTCATTAAATGAGTGGGGAAGTATTGCCTCCTCTTCAATTTTTTTGGAAGATTGGAGATGAATAGGTATTAAATCTTCTTTGAATATTTGGTGAAATTTGCTGGTGAAGCTATCTGGTCCTGGACTTTTATTTTATGAAAGGCTTTTGATGATTGTTTCAATTTCCACACTGCAGATAAGTCTATTTAGATTTTTAAGTTCTTCTTGATTCAGTCTAGAAAGGTTGTGTTTTTCTACATACTAGTCCATTTCTTCTAGGTTATTACATTTTGTGCTATATACTTTTTCATAGTGTTTTTTTTTTATGATTCTTTGTATTTCCACGGTGTCTATCATAATTTTCCCTTTTATCCATGATTTTGTTTATTTGTGTCTTTTCTCTGTTTTCCTTAGTGAGTGTAGCCAGGGGTATGTCAAATTTATGAAAGTTCTCAAAGAACTAACTCTTTTTTGTCGCATATTTTTTCTTTTCTTTTTTTTTCTTTTTTTTTTTGCTGTTGTTCGTTTGTTTTACATTTTATTTATATTTGCTCTAACTTTGATGATTTCTTTCTTTCTGCTGTAATAATATGAACTTTTCTCTTATGATTCTTTTGCAAAATCCCAAAAGTTTAGACATGTTGTACTATCATTATCATTCATTGCTATGTATCCCTTGATCTCTCTTTTTATTTCTTCTCTGACCCTGATACCTTTCAGTAGTATGATTTTTAATCTCCATGTATTTGTGGTTCTTCCTGCTTTCTTTTTGCAGTTGATCTCTAATTTCAAAGCATTATGATCAGAGAACATGGTCGGTATGATTTGAACCCTCTTGTATTTGTTGAGGCTACTTCTGTGTCTCAGTATGTGGTCAATCCTTGACAATGTTCCATGTGCACTAGAAAAGAATGTATAAGCAGCTGTTTTGGAATGGAAGGCTCTGTAGATGTCAATTATGTCCAGTTGGTCTAATGTGTCATTTAATGATGTTATTTCCTTATTGATTTTCTCTTTTTGGATGATTTGTCTGTATCCGACAGTGGTGTATTTAGGTACCCAAGTATGATAGTGTTTTGGTCTGTTTCTTCCTTTAGTAATTGCTTTATATATTTCAGGGCTCTCTGATTTGGAGCATACAGATTAATATATGTTATGCCCTCTTGTTGCATGATTCCCTTTATTATTAAAAAGTATCCCTCAGTATCTTTCTATACCTTTTTTATTTTGAAATCTATTATATCCGATATTAGTAATGCTACTCTGCTTTTCTCTACATGCCATGTGCTTGAAATATTATTTTCCACCCTTTAACTTTGAGTCTATATTTGTCTTTGGAACTGAGATGTGTCTCCTAGAAGCAGCATATGTTTTGTTATTGTTTTTTGATCCGATCTGCAAATCTGTGCCTTTTTTATTGATGAGTTCAGTCCATTTACATTTATGGCAATTACTGAAATATGAATTCTTCTTGTAGCCATTTATCTTTTGCTTTCCAGTAGCTCAGTGTTCTCATTGCTTACTTGTACTTTTATTTCTGTTTTCTTTATTTTGGTTTGAGTTTTGTGGGTTTTCCGTCTGGTCCTTCTTGTTTTATGTTATATATTTTAGTTCTGAATCTTTGTTGTGTGGTTACTATAACAAATATGTAAAGGGTAGTGTGTCTGTGTATATACATACATGCATATATATACATATATATACAGAAACATACATATATACATATACAGTTCTCCATTTTCTCCTGCATGTGCCTAATATCCATTCTGCTTTGAGAATTTGGATCTTTGAATCCTCCCTTTTCAGTCATTCTTGCCTTAATTTGTCCCTATATATGTTCATTTTTAAAGAGTATTTGTAACTGAAATGAAAATGTGTTTTCCCTGTATGTATTTACAATTTATTCTCACAATAAAATAGGAGGAGCAACCAATATAGTATAATTTTATATTAAGTTTGTACTTGAAAATTTAATGAAGTAGAGAAAATAGGTCTTTTTAATAAATAGTCCTGGATCAATTAGAAATTGATTTGAAAAATTGAATATTGACATTATACACCTACAATGTAAAAGTGAATGATAGAGTATTAAGAAGATCACTGAAGAAGTCTTTGCAAACTTTTTAAAACGGAACACAAAAAGTGCTAATGAAAGGAAAATATTGTTTGCTTGAGCAGTCAGGGAAAATAATAAATAAATAAATAAATAAATAAATAAATAAATAAATGGCATCTAAATTGGTAATGAAGAAGTCAAATTGTCACCTTTTGCACATGACATAGTTGTTTATATAGAAAACCCTATAGACACCACTAAAAAACTATTAGAAACAAAAAGCAGAAACAGTAAACTTGCAGGATACAAAATCAGTGTGCAAAAATACATTGCGTTCTTATAAACATAAATAAATTTTCAGAAAAAGAAATAAGAAAAAATAATTTCTTTTGCAATTACGACAAAAACAATAAAATACCTAGGATAAAAGTTAACAAAGCATGTGAAAGACCAATACGCAGAAAACTATAAAATATTATTTTAACACAAAGAAATAAAAAAACAACACATGTTCATGGATTAGAAAAGTCAACATGGTTAACATGATCATTTCATTTAAAGCATTATACAGATTTAATTTAATACAATCCTCATCAAAACCCCAATGGTATATATTAAATAAACAAAACAAAAAGCCCTGGATTTGTATGGGATCATAAAAGATCCCAAATAGCCAGAGCAATCCTGAGGCAGGGGGAGGTGGCGAAAGAAGGCTGGAAGCATCACATTACCTGACTTCAAATTATACTAAAAAGCAACAATAATCAAAACATCATGGTATTATTGGTTGAGAAACAGACACAGCAATCAATGGAAGAGCACTGAGAGTCCAGAAATAAACCCTTGTATACATGGGCAAATATTTTTTTACAAAGGAGCAAAATATATACAATGGAGTAAGGAAATACTCTTCAATAAATGATGCTGTGAGAATTAGAAAGCCATCTACAAAAGAATGAAAGTACACTGCTATCTGTTACCATACACCAAAATTAACTAAACATTAATCAGAGACCTGAATATAAGACATGAAACAATAAATTTCATAGAAGAAAACAGGTGCTAAGCTCATGGACCTTGTTCTTAGAGACTATTTTATGAATTTGACTTAAAAGGCAAAGAAAGTAAAAGGAAAAATAAATGGGAATATGTTAAACCAGAAAGCTTCTGCAGAGAGAAAAAAAAAAAGAATCAAGTCAAAAAGGCAACCATCTGAATGGGAGACTATATTTGCAAATAATACCTCCAATAAAGGCCTAATGTCCAAAATACATAAAACCCCTCAAAAATAATAATAAAAAATTCAAATAAAAAAAATGAGAAGAGGAGCTGAATAGACACGTCTCCCAAAATACATACAGAGGGCCAAAAACATAAAATGATGCTCAACCACACTAGCTATTAAAGACATGCAAATCAAAACCACAACGAGATATCACTTACATCTATCAGAATGGCTACCATCAACAAGACAAATAATAAGTGTTGGAGAGGCAATGACAAAAAGGAACCCTCATAAACTGGGGAAATGTAGATTGGTGCAACCATTATGGAAAACAGTATGGAGGTTCTTCAAAACCTTAAGAATTATCATTTGCAAAAAAAAAAAAAAAAAAAAAAGAAGAAGTTAGACCACCTTCTTACACTGTATACAAGAATAGACTCAGAATGGATTAAAGACTTAAAAGTAAGACCCCAAACCATAAAACTTCTAGAAGAAAATATAGGTAATAAACTTTCTGATATTATTAACAGTAATTTCTTTTCAGATATATCTCCCTGGGGAAGAGAAACAAAAGAAAAAAAGAAAAAAAATGGGACTACATCAAACTCAAAAGATTTTGTACTGCAATGGAAACCATCAACAAAACAAAAAGACAACCAACTGATTGGGAGAAGATATTTGCTAATAATACAATTGATAAGAGGTTAATATCAAAATATATGAAGAACACATACAGCTCAACATTAACAAAAACAAACAAACAATACAATTAAAAAATGGTCAGAACACCTGAACAGATAATTCTCAAAAGAGGAATGCAGATGGCCAATAGATGTATAAATATATGCTCAAGGTTACTAATCATCAAATAAATGCAAATTAAAACCACAATGAGGTATCATCTGACACATGTCAGAATGGCTATCATCAATAAATCAAAGAACAACAGGGAAGCCCAGGGGCTACTGAGCCTCTAGAGGTAATGAGAATGGATATGCAACAGCAAAAACAATAGATGTGACTTACAGGTTGACTGCGGGGAATAAGGCGAGATAAACCTCAGGAGCATTAGCCCAGATCCTGACCATGGGTGAGCCTCTCAACCATAGATCTGATCCCACTCTTCTGCTCTGTGTAGCTGGAGAAGGTCTCTGCTAAGAAGCCCCAGCTCTGTCTGAGTCAGCCTTGTACACCTGCCTTCCAGCTGACTGAGATGGCACTGACTCAGTGCCTAGGTGAGCTGGATGCTCCCTGAAAGTTAACAAGCCTTTGAGACAAGATGTTTCTTCTATGATGTAGGTTGCTGCTATGAGTGGGTGGGAATGAATGAAAAAGTGTGTGTGGGGGGGAGAAAAATGAGGTAAATGATAGAAGCTCTGTTCATCCCTCTGGAGACCAAATCAAAATTGTGATGGAAACAAGGAATGGCAGCAAGAAAAAATTGTCTGAGATCTTGATGAAGAAGCCATACAAATAGGGAGAAATCCAAGAAGTCACTCTGCAATGCCAGAAGGTAGGACAGGGCAAGAATGTGGGGTTGCCTTGTCTCGAGAGGCTAAGTGAGATGAAGGCTGTGGAAACAGCAGCACTAGAAGCCTCTTGAAGGGGCCAGGTTTGTGAGCATGGTTTTGTGGTGACAGACCTGCTTGCTCTGAGCACCAGTGCCCATTCAGCTGCATGCATGGAGCACCAGGGGCTTAAAGAGAGATATTGTCAAAATGGGGGCTGAGGTAAGACTCATTCTGCACAGAAGTACCAGCGTTAACCATTATTTCCTGTTGAGACCTGCCCCCTCTCAGGGTGCAGACACAGCACCACCATAACTGTAACATTACCAAACTAGATAACAGAGGTCACTCTGCTCAAAGGATTCCCTGAAACCCCACCTCCTTCAACTCTCGGCCACACCCAAGTCAAATCCAGGTATATCCTCAGTGAGTCTGGTGCTTCTTGCTGGCCACAGACTCACACTGGAGGCAGCTGGCCTCAGTCTCTGGTGTGGCCTTTTGAAGCAACTATAAGAACAGCATCTGTGGATTGCTTACTGGATCTTAACAGGTGGCCTGGGAAACACAGAGGCTTGGGCTCAAATTGGTCTGCAACTAAAACCCTCTCAGGACTGTGCCACTGGACATTTACTTCACAAATACATACTAATAAGACTGAGAGACTTAGTAGCTTTGCTTAGTACATAGAAACAGACATGAAAAGGCAGCCAAAATGGGAAGACAAAGAAACAGAAACCATATGAGAGAACAGAACAGAGATCCAGATATACTGGAGTCAAGTAATCTAATAGATGCAGAGTTCAAAACACTGGTTATAAAGATGCTCAATGAACTTTTTGTAAGTGTAGATAAATTCATCAAAGAGATAAAAATACATAAAGATGAAAATGGAAATTATAAAAGGGAATCAGTCTGAAATTAAAAACACATTATCTGAGATGAGAGATGTATTAAAAGGAATAAATAAAGTGGGTAAAGAAAAGGATCAAATGCCTTATCTAGAGGACAGGAAAGCCAAAGACATGCAATCACAATGGCAAGAGATAAGATACCAATATAATAAAAATAATTTAAAGAGCATATGGGACATGATTAAGCGTCCAAATATCTGACTGATCGGCATAACAAAAGAAAACCAAGATGTTGAACAGTTTTTTGAATCATAATGGAAAATTTCACTATCCTGGTGACCGAAGTGGGCATAAAACCCCAGGAAACTCAGAGAATTGTAAAACCAGGGATCAAAAGAGGCCTACACCAAGACCCATCATAATTAAAATGCTAAAGTTTAAATACAAAGAAAGAATATTAAAATCAGCAATAGAAAAAAAGGAGATAATTACTTATAAAGGAACACCCATAAGACTAGAAGCTGATTTCTCAAAAGAAACTATGCAGGGCAAAAGGACTTGGCACAAAATATTCAACAGGATGAAGACCCAGGATCTACAACCAAGAACAATTTTCCAGCAAAGCTATCATTTAGAGTGGAAGGACAGATAAAGGGCTTCCCAGACAAAAATAAGCTGAAGGAATTTATCATCACCAAGCCAGTATTACAGGAAATGTTATAAGGACTGCTTTTTTCTCTGGGAAACTCCTGCACTAGATGATGGATTGATTAGTAGTACCTCATACTCCATCAAAATCACTTTTATCTGAGCCCAACAGTGACTAGATATGACACTCTAACTCATAGCAAGTTGTTGATAGCTGGCAACAGCTAGATGAATTATTTTTTCTTGAAAAGGCACTTAGAGGCCGGGATATCAAAAACAGGAATAAAGAATGGTAACAACTATATTCTTGTCAATAACTACCTTATATAAAAAAAAAAATCCTGGTGTTTGGAGAAATATGGCAGATGGAGAGACATCCCCAGACTTTCCCCCTTGAAACAGCAATAAGCTTAACATCTAAAACTCAATAAAAACTCCTAAAGCACATACCAGTACATCTGAGCAAGGAATCTGACATAAGAATGACCAAAGATCAGAACTCCGGGTGTCAGGCAGTGGACTGGGAGAAATATCAGAGCCGGTCAGGGAGCCTGAGTTCCTGGTAGGAGGAAGGGAAAGGGAGAATGTGTGGCAATTTCCCTGGACGGCCCTGCCTTGGAGATCTGTGAGCTCCATGTGGAGGGGGGCAGGGCCCAGGACAGAAAACAGAGAAGCGGGGGTGGCTGGGAAACAACAGCTGATTTTTACCAGCTGCAATTGCAAAACTGAGGCTGGACTGCAGCCCCCAAATACCAAACCAGAGGGCCTCTCCCCTAATACCTCCAAAACTGAAGAAACAGAGCCTTAGGGAAATCCGAGAAAATGCTATTGAAACTGTAGCTAACACTGAAAAGGTCTGAGAGTTAGGGTAGTGAGTGTAAACAAACATCTATAAGAAAAAAAAAAAAAGGCGTCATTAAGGCTTTATATAAAGCAGGGGTCCAAGAGGCTTTGACGCCACCTACTGGAATAAAAAAAAAGTGTCTTCTTTGCAAAAGACTAAAGAAAGAACTTTATATAATAAACCTTTCTGAGAAAAAAAAAAAAAAGTATAATATACCGCTATTAATGCCCAGGTGGAGAAATAGTGCATTACACACCATGAAAAACCAAGGTGACAGGGAATCTCAGAAAAGAGAGAAAAATCTACAGAGAATGACCTTACAGATATAGAAATATGTGACTTAAATAACAGAGAATTCAGGCTGGTACTTTTGAAAAAACTACTGAGATCTAAAACAAGTCATATCTACAATTCCAGTAATTGAAAAAATAACTACATGAGCTGTGTGAGTTTTTTAGAAAAGATGCTGAAACCCTTAATAAGAACAATATAGAACTTCTGGAGATTAAAAAAAAAAAAAAAACACTGCAAGTAGTGAAAAATGAAATTGCAAGCTTGGGAAATAGAGTCAAACAGTGATATCGCAGATAGAAATCTAGAAAAAAATCAGAAAGGAGAGAAACCAAAGGATTAAAAGTAATGAAAGAGAAATACAAGAACTAGTTGATACCATCAACTAGGAGAGAAAATATAAGAATAATGAACACTATGAAAGGCAAGTAAAAGAAGTAAGGACTAGCAAGAATTTTCACACAAATAGTAGATAAGAATTTCTCAAATATAAGGAAGGAGATGGAGCATGGAATTCAAGAATTCAACAGAACACCCAATTATCTTCACCCAAAAAGGCCTTTATCCAGACACATTGTATTAAAAGTATCATAAATCAACAACAAAGACAGAATTCTCAGGGCATCCAGGGAGAAGAAAATGGTGAACTATAAAGAAAAACCCATTATATTATCCTAAGACTTCTCAGTGGAAACCTTACAAGTCAGAAAAGAATGGAATCACATATTTAAACTATTTCATGAAAGGAACTACCATCTAATATATACATCTAATTTCTTTAGATATGAAGGAGAAAATAAAACACCTTTCCAGACATATGAAAATTGAGGAAATTCTCCACTATGAGGCTTACACTATAGGAAATAGTGTAAGGGGTCAGCTCACCTAAAACAAAAAGACAAAAAAAATTAAGGGTAACATGATTAGCAGGGTAATAGAAGCAGAGGAGCGCAGCCCTTACTAAGAACAGGGCATTATAAGCTTAAAGATAAAGAAATGATTTGCTATATCAAGATAGTAATAACCACTCAGCATACATAAGGACAAATTGAGAGAACAATGACTGAAAATGGGAGGATTCAAAGATCCAAATTTGCAAAAGGGAATGGAGATAAGTCACACACAGAAGAAAGTGGATGACTGTATATATATAACTACCCTTTAAATATTGGTGATGGTAACCACACATCTAAGATTCAGAACTGAACTATATAACATAAAACAATAAAAACCAGAGGGAAAACACACAAAAGCCTACCAAAATTAAGCAAACAGAAACTTAAAGATAAGGAAGCAATGGAAAGGCCCCGCTACCAGAAAGCAAAACATAAAATGGCTATAAAAAGACCTCATATTTCAATAATCACCCTGAAAGGAAATGACTGTACCCACCAATAAAAAGGCACAGTACTACAGAATGGCTCAAAAACAAAACTCAACCATATGTTGCCTCCAGAAGACATACCGCAGCTTTAGAGACAAATCTAGACTCAGAGTGAAAATATTGAAAATGTTATTCTAAACAAATGGCATTCAAGGAAAAGAGTTAGTAGTGGTACTTATATTTGATGAAAAAGAGTTCAAAATTAAAAAAAAAGTAAAGATACTGAGAGACCCTTTATACTGATAAAGGTATTCGTGCACCAAGAAGACATAAAACTTATTAATATCTATGCTCCCAATCAGGGAGCCCCAAAATATGTAAAGCAATTACTAGCAGAACAAAAGGAAGAAACAGAGCAAAACACTATAATAATAGGAAACCTAAATACCCCATTGTCAGATATGGACAGATCATCCAAACAGAAAATTAATTAGGAATAACATCCTTAAATGACACATTGGACAAACTTAAAATAATTAACATTTACAGAGACATTCATCCCTAAACATCTGCATATAAATTCTTTTCTAGTGCACATAGAACATTCTTAAGGGTTGACCACACACTGGGACACAAAGATAACCTCAGCAATATAAGACGATTGAAATCATATTTACAATATTCTCTGATCACAATATTTTGAAGCTAGAGATCAACTGTAAATGAAAGAGGGAATAATTACAAATACATGGAGATTAAACAACATGCTACTGAAGAACAACTGGGTCAGAGGGTCAGAGAAGAAATAAAATGAGAGATCAAAATGTACATAGAAATGAATGGTAATGATAGTACAACATATCACATCATTGGAGACACAGCAAAAGCGGTTATAAGAGAAAAGTTCTTATTATGACAGGTTAAGTTCAAAAAACAAGAAACAACTTAATGCTGCAACTTAAAAAGTAGAAAAGGAATAACATATGAAGCCTAAAGTCAGCAGAAGGAAAAAAAAATCAAAATTGGCGCAGAAATAAATAAAATTGAAAACAAATAAAAAACAACAACAACAAAAAAATAAATGCAACAAAGAGCTGGTTCTTTGAGAAGGTTAAAAAAATTGACAAACCCCTAGCTATACTCACTAAATAAGAAAGAGAAAGGACACAAATAAACAAAATCAGGCACGAATGAGGGGATATTATGACAGACATTGCAGAAATACAAGGGGTCATCCAAGAATACTATGAAAAAGTATATAACTTTAAATTTAATAACCTAGAAAAAATGGACCAGTACTTAGAAAAACAAAACTTTCCTAAACTGAATGAAGAAGAACTGGAAAATCTAAATAGATGGATCAGCAGTATGAAAATTGAAAAAAAAAATCATCAAAGACTGCACGAAAGTAAAAGTCCAGAAACAGATGGTTTCACCAGTGAATTCTACCAAACATTCAAAAAAGATTCAATATCTATTCTCCTCAACACTTCCAAAAAAGAAAAAATAGAAGAGGAGGCAATACTTCCCAACCTATTTATGAAGCTATTATTACCCCGATACCAAAACTGGGTAAAGATAACTCAAAAAGAGAATACTACAGACCAATATCTCTCATGAACATGGATGCAAACATCGTAAATAAGATACTTGTGAATAAAATACTGCAGCATATTAAAAAGATTATGCACCATGATCAAGTGACCTTCATTCCAGTGGCACAGGGATGGTTCAACATATGCAAATAGATTAATGTAAGGCATCACATAAACAAATGAAAAAATAATCATATGATTATGTCAATAGATGCAGAAAAAGCCTTCAACAATATGTTTCATCCATTTATGAATAAAACTCAACAAAATTGCTCTAAAAATACCTTAACATAATACAAGTCCTATATTAGAAATCCTCAGCCAATATTATACTTAATTTTGAAAAATTGAAATCTTTCCTCTAAGATTAGGGAAAAAAAACAAACTGTCCACTTTCATTACAGTTTTTCAATATAACATTGGAGGTCTTAGTGAGTACATTCAAGCAAGAGAAAAAAAAATAAAATGCATCTAAATAGGAAAGGAATAATTCAAAGTGTCGCTATTTGCAGGTGATATGATTTTTTTATATAAAAACCCTAAATTCCACAATAACAATACTATAAAAAATGAGCAAATAGAGTAAAGTTTCTGGATACCAAATCAGTGTTCAAAAATCCATAGCGTTCCTATACTTCAAAAATGAAGTGTCAACAAGAAAACAAAAAAGACGTAAAAAAAAAATAATTCCTATTGTAATTGCAAATAAAATAATAAAATACCTAGGAATAATCTAATGAAACATGTGAAGACTTATATAATGAAAACTATGATACTATTAAAGGAAATCAAATATGATACAAAGAAATGGTAAGATATTTGTGTTCTTGAATTGGAAGAATCAACATATTTAAAATGACCATATTGCCTAAAGCATCACACAGATTGAATGTAATCCCCATCAAAATCCCATCAACATTTTTAAAGAAATAGAACAAAAATCATCAGATTTGTTTAGAAGCACTAAAGACCCCAAATTGCCAAAGCCATCCTGAGTTAAATAAACGAGGCTGGAGGCCTCAATTTACCCTATTTCAAATTATACTATAAAGCAACAATAATCAAAACAGCATGGTATTGGCAGAAAAATAGGAACATGGACCAGGGGAACAGAATTGAGATTCCAGAAATAAAAACATATGTATATGGGCAAATAATTTTCAACCCAAAATTCAAAAACATACAATGGAGAAAGGAAAGCTGTATCAGTAAATGGCGCTGAGAAAACTGGAAAGCAACATGCAAAAGAATGAAACTAGACTGTCATCTATCACCACATAACAAATTAACTAAAAAATGGATTAAGGACATGAACATAAGACCCGGAACAATAAAATGCAGAGAAGAAAACATAGGAACTAAACTGAAGGACTTTAGGTTTAAAGAAGATTTTATGAATTTGATCTAAAAAGTAAGGAAAGTAAAAGCTAAAATAAATGAATGCGACTACATCAAATGAAAACGCTTCTGCTCAGCAAAAGAAATCATCAGCAAGGTAAAGAGAGAACCACCTGAATGGGAAAATGTATTTGCAAGCAATGCTTCTGATAAGGGCCTAGCATCCAAAATATACAAAATCTCATACAACTCAATAACAACTAAAAAACAAATGATCCAATCAAAAAATGAGCAGAGGTCCTGAACAGACACTTCTCCCTAGAGGACATAGAAATGACCTACAAATATATGTAAATATGCTGAACATCGCTAGCTATTACAGAAATGCATATCAAAACCACAATGAGATATTATCTCACAGCTTTTAGAATAGTTAGAATCAACAGTACAAGTAATAACAAATGTTGGAGAGGATGCCCAGAAAAATGAATCCTCATACACTGCTGATGGGACTGCAAATTGGTACAGCCACTATGAAAGACAGTATGGAGTTCCCTCAGAAAACTAAGAATTGATCTACCATATGATTCAACAATTCCTCTAATGGGTATTTATCCCAAGGGCTTGAAAACCCATATCTGAAAAGATATTTGCACACCAATGTTCATTGCAATATTATTTATGGTGACCATGATATGGAAGCAACTAAAGTGTCCTAAGATAGATGATTCGATAAAGAAGTGGTGATACATATACAAAATGGAATATTACTCAACCATAAGAAGAGATGAAATATTGCCAGTTGCAACTACATGGATGGACCTCGAGATAATCCTGCTAGGTGAAATAAGCCAGATAGAAAAAGTTGAAAATCACATGATATTACTTACATGTGTGTTATAAACCTAAAAGCAAGAAATGAGCAGGACAAATAAACAGAGACTCATGGACATGGACAATATACTAGGGGTTACCGGAGGGTAGAGAGGACGGGAGAGAGGGGAGGCAAATGGGATAAATGAGATCAAATATGTGGTGACTGAAAGATATCTAACTATGGCAGGTGAACACACAGTGTAAAAAAAAAAAAAAAAAAAAAAATATATATATATATATATATATATATATATATATATATATATACCTCACTGTTAGATTGTATAGCTGAAACTTATTGGATTTCGTTAACCTGTCACTGTAAAAAATTAATTAATTAAAAAAATGAAATCCTACCATTTGCGGCCACTTATATGGACCTAGATTTTATTCCATTGCTTGAAATAAGTCAGACAGAGAAGATAAATACCCTATGATTTCACCTATAAGTGGAATGTAAGGAACCAAAAGAACAAACTATCTAAAACAGACTCACAAATATAAAGTATAATTTGGTGACAAACAGAGGGGAGGGAGGTTTTGGGGTCATGGGTAAATGGGGTGAAGGATTAAAGAAGTACAAATTAGTAGTTAATAGATGGTCATGGTGATGAGGAGCATGGCATAGAGAATGCAGTCAGAATTAATATATACTCTAGTTGGAAAATCAGAGATCAGGATCATTTAGGGGATCATTTTATAAACTCTATAAATGTCTAATCCAGGTACTGTATACTTGAGACTAAAACATAATAAAAGTTCAAACAAGATCCAAGTTTTTTACAAGTTAGTGTCTTTTCTTTGGTTGTTTTATTAATTCTTTTCTAGACATTAATTTTTGACAACTTTAATATAATATGTCTTGGAGAAGGCCTTTTTGATTTGACATAATTAGGTGTTCTCATTTCTTCTTGGATTTGAGGATCCATTTTTTATCATAGGTTTGGGATATTGTCCTTGACTGTTTGAATATGCTCTCTGTTCCTGTCTCCCTATTTTATCCTTCTGTTATATCTAATATGGTTTTTTATGTTTGAAAAATACACAAATGGTTTTACTGTTTTTTAAATACAACAACATTGTTTATACTAAAAATCAGAATGTAGGTATTTTAGGCTGTAAATTTATCTCCCTTTCCTCACTCTTTTTTTCCCCAGCTTTATTGAAATATAAAGGACAATTAGTTGCTCATATTTTTATTTACAGTTCAATGAGCTTTTTTCAATTATAGTTAGCATATTATAATATATTAGCTTGGATACCACCTACCGGAAATCAAAAGAAAAAGCCCATCTTACCAACCAGTGTAAGAGCAATCAAATAATAAAGTTTTATTTTCCTCTTTTATTTTTCCTGGCCTTTCTAAAATATAATAGACAATTAGTTGCTTGTATTTACATTATACTATTCAATGAGTTTTCTTTTACATTATAATTGGTATACAATAAAGTGTGCATTTCAGTTGTACAGCATAGTGATTAGAGATCTATATAATTCACAAAGTGATCGCCCCACTAAATCTAGTACCCATCTTCCCCCTTACATATTTATTAAAACATTGTTGACTATTTTCCTTATGGTACACTATATCTCCATGACTATTTGTATCAATCCATTTGTACTTCTTAATACCTTTGCCCTGTTTTGCCATCCCTTCCCAAATCCCTCCCACCTATGAGTTTGTTTCCATTTCATTGCTGTTGTTGTTGTTGTTTTAGTTCTTTAGGTTCCATATGTATGTGAAATCTTGCGGTATTTGTCTTTCTCTGACTTACTTCATTAGGCGCAATACCTTCTAGGTCCATCAAGGCAATATCTTTTTTCATCCTCTTCCTTTTAGTCTGGGTGTGTCTTTTAATCTGAAGTGAGTCTCTGGTAGGCAGAATATGTAGGGATATTATTTTCTTATCCATTCAGCTTCTTTCTCTTGGGTTGGAGTAATTAATTCTTTTTTTAATTTTTGTACTTGTAGATAGATACGTAGTTATTGCCTTTATTCATATTTTTCATATTTTATTTTCTTTTTAATGAAGTCCCTCCAACATTTCCTATAATACTGGCTTGGTGTCGATGATTCCTTTAGCTTATTTATGTCTGGGAAGCTCTTTATCTGTCCTTTGACTCTAAATGATAACTTTACTGGATAAAGTAAATCTTGGTCATAGATCATGGGTTTCATCATGTTGAATATTTTGTGCCATGTCCTTCTGTCCTGCAAAGTTTATTTTGGGAAACCAGCTGACAGTCTTATGGGTGCTCCCTTGTAGGTAACTCACTGCTTGTCTCTTGCTGCTTCTAAGATTCTCTCTATGTATTTAACCTTTGACATCTTATTTATAATGTGTCTTGGTGTGGGCCTCTTTAGGTTCCTCTTTTTAGGGATTCTCTGAGCTTCCTGGGGTTGTATGTCTATTTTATTCACCAGGTTAGGAAATTTTTTCATAATTATTTCTTTAAATTGGTTTTCTGCTTTTTCTTCTCCTCTCCTTCAGGTACTCTTATGGCATGGATCTTTTTACATTTAATTTTGTACCATAAGCTTCTTAAATTATTATTATAGTCTTGGTTTCTTTATTCTTGCCATTCTGATTTGGTGATTTTGGCTTTCCCATCCTCTATATCAGTGGTTTGATCCTCTTCTACTTCTACTCTGTTGATTCCCTCTAATATACTCTGTTGTAGTTGAGCCTTGGTTTCTGATTACATGTCAGTGGAAGGAATTGAACCTCAGGGTGATTCATTGTGAGGACTGGCTGTGATTACAGTGGTTGAGTTATTGTGCAGAGGCTGACTCTATTGAGCAGGATTGAATTTAGCAGGTTTCTGGTGCCTGCTCAGTCTTCTCTTTGGGTCTGTTATCTGTGGAGGCAGCCTAGTAGTGTTCTGTCATGGTCTGATAAAAGAGGCACTGCTCAAGCTATGTTTACCCTATGATGGTGCTCTACCTGAGACCAGCTGGCATGAGTCACAAAAAAATGCACAGATGTCTTTCACTTATGCTGGGCTTGAGGTGCCTGGGAGAAGCTAAGCCCTGAACTGAGGCTGTTTGCTGCTAGTTTCAAGGTAAAGAACACTAAGCAAAAGTTATGGGGCATTCCAAGGCCAGATACTGCTTGTTTAGGGTTTGTGAACCCTTGAGAGATGTTAGGAAAGTCTTAAGCATAAACAATCCAGAGCATTTGCATGGAAAGCCACTGTAAGCAGCTTGAGTAAGTCTATAAATAGGGTGAGGCGAGGTCTCAGGGAAAGGTGATGTATGTTAGCTAGGTTAATGGAAACACAGATATAGCAGCCACCTGTGCATGCATGCTGGATTTTGGGAGGACTGCAGAAAGGAACAATGGCCCCTGCTGGCGTTTTTGTCTGGGAGAAAATTGTTCTTATGTCATATGCGCTGAAGCCAGACAATTCAATTTTTTTTTGAATGTCCCTGGTGCCTTTTGAGCTGCTTTCCCAGTGTTGGAGCTCAGAGCAAGTGTGCTTGTTCATCAGTGAGTAAGTCCATGTGCAGTCCTTCAAGTGGAACACGTGATACCCTTGCAGCTCTCCATGTCACTTAGCCACAATCTCTATTGGTTTTCACAGGCAGAAGTTGTGGAGACTTCTCTTCTTGGTACTGGAACTCTGGACTGGGGTGCCTGATTTGGTGCTGGAACCCCTCATTCCTCAGGGTGAAACTCTGCAGCCCAGATAGTTCTCCCAATTTTTAACTGCCACACATGGGTATAGGGACCAGCTTTTTTCATGTCTCATCCCCTCCTACTGGTGGCAAAGTTACTTTTGTATATCATCAGTTACAGAACTTCTGTTTAGGTAGACTTCAGGTGATTATCAGCGATGGTTATTCTATAGTTTATTTGTAATTTTGATGTGGTCATGAGAGGATGCAAGTACAGCATTTATTTATTTCAAAATCTTGACTGATAATCTCTCTTCAGGTTTTTAAAATATTATTTTTGGGAGCTATTTAAAATTAAAAGATTACACAAACATTTATATATCACATTTAGATAATTTAAGAGTGTAAACTGTTAAATCCCCTTGGACAGTTAGAAACACCCATTTACATCAGATAAAAATATTCTATTAATTAAAATGAGTTTCCTATGGACTAATAGGCAATACATTTTTAAAGTCTAGTTTAAATAACTGTGTACTTGAAAGTAATAAATCTATATTTCTTAATATATTTCTTTTAACCCTAGGCTTTCTACAAGTCAATCTTGATTTACCTTATACTCTGGAATAAGTGTGGTTTGAGTGTTCAAATCTTATATCCCTAATCATATCACTTTGAAAAACTTAAACATTGGAGATACCTTGGCATTAATAAATTTTTCAATGCATTTCTGTTTCTTAGAGACATATTATTTAGTCAGACTAGTACAAATGAGCATCACAAATAGTGCCATTTCTGGATTTCAACTGATTGGCTGTGACCATGGAAAAAGGCCCTGCTATGATTGTTAATTCAAAATTCTAGTATAATACTTCTCTAAATTATTAATAGGGAGCATAGAGAATAAATACAAAAACTGTAAGAAGAATAAAAATTAAAATTTTAGACTGTATATGTATCTTAGTAGGGCAATTGTTTAACTGATATTTTCCTTTTAAGAGCAACAATCCCTCAATTACAGTGAACAAAACCAATGGACTCTCAGGTTCTTTTACAATTCAGCAGCAAGTGAAATTTATGCATTCCATTTCAATTGCTGTTGATTAGTCAGTCAGCCAAAGACATGTATTAAGCCAACTCTAGGCTTAATATTGTGCATCTCATGCACTTTTTAAAAATTAAAATTAAAATTAAATTTTAACTTGCTTTTACGAAAGATGACTCAAAAAGAATCTTTGCTTCTTTCGCCTTCCTTCCCAAGAGATTAATACAGAAAAAAACTGCTTCAGAAAGAAGATATTAGTTTCCTATATTTAAAACTTTTTGTTATGAAAAATTGAAACATACACAATAATAGATGAACTAATTTAATATACCAGTTTAAAAATAATCAACATTTTCCATTTTGTGTGTGTGTTTTCTTTGAGCAAATTAAAGTCCATATCCAGTAGTATGACACCACTTGGAACCTCCTGACAATGCTTCCTGTAATGTACTTATAATCCTGCAGATAAGTAGTACTCAGTATATTGTAGAATTCCAAGCAAAATATGATTTCATTTACAGAGCCAGATTTCAATTTTTTTTAATTGTAAGAAATAATAAATGTTTGTTGTTTTAGCCAGTAAGTTATTTTTTAATTAATAATATTTTCAAATTTTTCATTTGTAGTTGGTTTATAATACTATATTAGTTTCATATGTAGAACACAGTGATTAGACATCTATATTACTCACACAATGATCACTCCAATAAATCTAATGCTGCTCTGACACCGTATATATTTATTATAATATTATTGGCTATATCTCCTATGCTAAACTTCCAAGCTCCATTATGACTTTGTAACTACCAGTCTGTATTTCTTAATCTCTTCTGCTTTTTTCATCAATCTCTCAAACCCCCTCTCATCTGGTAACTCTAAAAATGTTCTCTGTATCTATGAGTTTGTTTGTTTATTTATTTTGTTCTTTGGAGTACACTTATACATACAATCATATGGCATTTGTCTTCCTCTGTCTGACTTCACTTAGCACACTATCCTCTGGGTCTATAGTGAAATACCTTTTTCCATCCCCTTACAGTTAGTCTGTGTGTGTCTTTTAATCTGACTTGATTCTCTTGTAGGCAGCATGTGTAAGGTCTTGTTTTCTTATTCATTTAACCACCCAGTCTTTTGAATGGAACATTTACTTCTTTTTATTTGAAATAATCTTTGATAGATATATAGTTATTGTTAATCTTTATTTAGACTTTTGATATTTATCTTTTTCTTCTTACAGAATTCCCTCTAACATTATCTATAATTCTGGCTTGGTGGTGATAAATTCCTTTAGTTTTTCTTGTCTAAGAAGCTCATTATCTATCCTTTGATTCGAAATGATAACTTCACTGGGTAAAGTATTCTTCACTGTAGGTCCTGGGTTTTCATCCCTTTGAATATTTTGTGCCAACCCCTTCTAGCCTGTAAAGTTTCTATTGAGAAATCAGCTGACATTCTTATGGGCATTTCCTTGTATGTAACTAATTGCTTTTCTCTTGCTGCTTCTAAGATTCTCTTTTTGTCTTTAAGCTTTGGCATTTTAATTATGATGTGCCTTGGTGTGGGCCTATTTGATTCATCTTGTTTGGGACTCTGTGAACTCTTTGGGGTTGTATGTCTATTTCTTTCACCAGCTTAGGAAAGATCATTATTTCTTCAAGTAGGTTTTCATTTCCTTTTTTTCTCTTCTTCTTGTACCCCTATGATGCAAATATTGTTATGCTTTAATTTGTCCCAGAGGCTTTTTGAACTATCTTCATTTTTTTGGATTTTTGTTGCTGTTCTGATTGAATGTCCTCTGCTACCCCATCCTCTATGTCATTGATTCTATCCTCTCTTTCATCTACTCAGTTGATTCCCTCTAATAAACTCTTCATCTCAAATATTGTATTCATTTCTGGCTGGCTCCCTGTTATGTTTTCCATGTCAATTTTTATGTTTTTTTAATCTCTTTATTGAAGTTTTTACTGAATTCATCTACGTTTCCCCTAAGTTTCTTAAGCATACCTATAACCAGTGTTTTGAACTCTGCATCTGACATATTGCTCACCTCCTTTTTGGTGAATTATTTTTTCTGAAGCGTTTTTTCTTCTTTCAAGTGGAACATACTTCTTTGTTTCCTCATTTTGGCTACCTCCCTATGTCTGTTTCTATGTATCATATAGGGCTTCTAAGTCTCCTGGTCTTAGTAGAGTGGATTTATGCATTAAGTGTGCTGGGGGGCCCCTTAGCACAGACCTGAAAGTTCCAGCTGCAGGCCAACTTCAGCCATAACCTGTGTTCCTCCAGGGCCACCTGGTAAAAATCACCAAGCAATCCACATATGGCTGCCACCTGTGCTGGGCTTATAGGTGCCCTGAGGGGCCAAGTCATAAACCAAGGCTGGCTGCCACTGGTGTGGGGCTTGGAAGCACTTAGGAATAGGTACAGGGCATGATGAGGCCAGATGAAGCTTCTTTGGGTTTTCTGAGACTTTAGAGATTTTGTGAAAGTTTGTAGCAGAAGCCAAGACTGCCCATTTGTATGGAGTAAATCACAGGAAGCGGCTTGGGTGGACCCACAAGTTGGGAGTGGCAGAGTCTCAGGGTATTCCCTGAGTGGAACAACCTGTTATCCAGGTTGACGATACCTGCATGAGCAGGCTGGAAGGGTATATCTCAACAAAGTAACAATAGCTTTTGCTTGTACCTCCATCCCGAAGCCAGCTAACTCTCCAGCCCTTGCCCTGAAGCCTGACAGCTCAGCACCTCATCATATTTCCCCTCAAGCAATTGCCCCAGTACTGGAGCTCAGAGGGAGTGACTCTGTCAGTGAGTAAGGCTGGGCATGGGCCCTTTAAGAGGAACAACTCTGCTTCCTTCAGCCCTCTGTCTCACTCAGCTGCAAACTCTGCTGGTTTTTGTAGCCAGAGGCTGTGGGGACCTCTCTTTCTGGCACTGGATCCCAGGGCTGGGGAGCCCAGTGTTTGGCTGAGACCCCTCACTAATCAGGTTGGTGAGGGGGCTCTGTGGCTAAGTAAACCCTCCTGATTTTTGATCACTACACATAATTCTGGGACTAGGCTGTTTCATGTCCCTACTCATCCTAACATTTTAAGATGATCTATTACTTGAGAGGACCTAGTTGTAGAGCCCCCATTCAGCCAGATCTCTGGAGACTCTGCATACTCGTTCTGTAAGTTTATTATAATTTTGCTTTGGTTGCTAGAGGTGTATACAGCCTTTATCTTCTATGCCATCTTGAATTGAGCCCTCAACATTTAAATATATGTATTTTCATAGTGTAATGAAGATGTGAGACACTATGAGGAAATGTCTTTTATATACCATCATGAAGGCTTCTTCTGGATGTGTTGGTTCTTGGAAATGATCCTCAAACTTCAGTATGGAAATATTAATTTATTGAGTATGAAATATTATTATGTGATATTTTAAATGTTTGGCCTCAGCTACAAAGATAATATACAGATATAGAAAGGGATACATATCAGGAATGTATATATAATATTAAAAGCCCAATTTGGAGGGTAACACTTTCTCTTTTTATTTGTTGTTAGGCCTAGAGAGTAACTTGTTATTTTGAAGCCATCTAAGTAAGATTCTCCTTGCCTTAGAGTTAGACAAAAAGTTATCCATGTTTTCTTCCTAAATTAGATAGTTGCCTTACCAAGCTGCTTATGCTTTTCTATATAACTTTAAGTTGCTAAAGTAGAAATAAAGTAATAACTATCAACAAGTACCTCAAATGGAAAAGAATTAAGTGCTCCAACCAAAAGATAGAGTGGCTAAATGGATAAGAAAACAAGACCCCTGCTTATGCTGCCTAGAGTTTATTGTGCTGAATGAAATAAGTCAGCTAGAGAAAGACAAAAATCACATGATTTCACATACATGTGAAATCTAAAGAACAAAATAAACAAAAATTAAAAGAACAAAAACAGAAACTTGTAGATATAGAGAATATTTTGAGGGCTGCTAGATGGAAGAAGTTTTGGGGGAAGGTAAAAAGTGCAAAGGGGTTAAGAAGGTACAAATTAGCATGGAGATATAAAATGAAGTATAAATAAAATAGTTATCAATGTTATAATAAATATGTAAGGGAGAAGGATATTAGCTTTAATAGAATAATCACTTTTAAGTTATATAGATTTCTAATCCTATACTATGCAACTGAAACTAATATATTATTGTAGGCCAACCATAATTGGAAAAAATTGAATAGTACAATGTAAATAAGAGCAAATAATTGTATATTATATTTCAATAAAGCTGGGAGAAAATGGGACATCACTATTTAATATACATAAATAAAAATGATTATAAGGAATACTGTGAATACCCCATGTTAATAAATTAGATAACCTAAATAAAATGAATAGATTCCTAAAAAGAATAAGCTAGAGACTAATTCAAGAATAAAGTAGAGAATTTGCATAAACCTATAACAAGAGATTGAATTATTAATAAAAATATTTTTCTCAAAGAAATTTTGAAAATGAAGAGGTAATTTTTTTTCAATTTGCAGTTGACATGATCTTGTATATAGAAAATCCCAAGGAATCCACTCTAACTCTATTAGAAGTAAAAAATTCAACAAAATTGTAGGATAGAAGATTTATATACAAAAATAAATTGCATTTCAATGGCAATAAACATTATTAAATAAAATTAATAGAACAATTTTATTACAATGGCATAAATAAAAATACTTATAAATAGATTAAGCAAAATTTGCAAGACATATTGAAATCAATAAAATATTGTTGAAAGAAACTAACAAAGATCTGAATAAATAGAAATACATCCCATGTATTTGAATCAGAAACATATTATTATGATGGTAGTGCTTCTTAAAATGATGTACAAATTCAATGTAATCTCTATCATAGTTATAGCTCTCTTCCCCTAGAAATTGCTAACCTGATCCTAAAATTTGCATGAAAATTCAAGGGGCACAGAACAACATTGCAGTATAAAAAATGAAGTACATATTTAGAAAATACACATTTCAAAATTTACTACAGTAATCAAATTGATTTGCTACTGTCACAAGAATAAATATATAGATCAATAGAATAGAACTGAGAGTCTAAAAACAAATTATTATATTTATGGTTATTTGATTCTAGACAAGAATACAAGCATAATTCAATAGGGAAAAATAATCTTTAACAAATGGAACTGAGACACTGGATTATCTAGATACTAAATGATGTTTTGGACCCTCACCTCACATTATACATAAATATTAACTCAAATTGGGTCATAGACCTAACTATAACAACTAAAATCATAACATTCTTACAATAAAGAGTAAGAGCAAATCTTCATGACTTTGAGCTAAGCATTGGTTTCTTAAATGTGACATTAAAAATACAAGGATCAGTAGAGGAAAAATAGATAAATTGGACTTGATTAACATAAAAGAAGTTGTGTTGCAAATAATGTCATCAAGAAAATCAAAAGATGATTACTATAATGGAAGAAAATATTTGCAAATCATATATGTCATAAGATGCTTATATACAAAATAAAGAACTCTTAAAACTCAATGAAAAGACAAATAACCCAATTAACATTGTAAAAATAAATTGAATAGTTATTTCTCCAAATAAGATATACAAATAGCCAGCAAGGACAAAATAATTTGATCACAATTATTAACAATCTGGGAAATGAAAATCAAAACCACAATGCCATATTACCTCATACACACTAACATGGCTATAAACAAAAAGACAGATGATAACAAGTTGGGGGGAAATGTGGAAAAATTGGAACATTTATACACTACTGGTGGTAATGTAAAATGATGCAGCCACTTTGGAAAACAATCTACTACTTCTTCAAGATGTTACATGTGGGTACCAGTTAATACAGCATTTCTACTGAAAGAATATACCTAAGAGAAGTGAAAATATTAGTCCACACAAAAACTTGAACATTAATATCTAAAGCAGTATTATTCTTTTTTTATGTAACCATTCATTTTTTATATCTAAAAAATAATTCAATTACAGTTGACATACAATATTACATTAGTTTCAGATTTAAACCATAGTGATTAAACATTTATATAACTTATGAATTGATCACCCCAGTAAATCTAGTACCCATGTGGCACCATACATAGGTATTACAATATTATTAACTATATTCTTTATGCTATACTTTATACCCCCATGACTATTTTGTAAATATTAATTTGTACTGCTTAATCTCTTTCTCCTTTTCACCCAACCCCTACCTCCCTCCCATCTGACAACCATTAAAATGTTCTCTGTATATATGAGTTTATATTTGTTTGGTTTGTTTGTTTTGTTCTTTAAATTCCTCTTGTAAGTGAAATATGGCATTTGTCTCACTTTCTCTACTCAGCACATTATCTTCTAGGTTCATTCATGTTTTTGCAGATGTGAAGATTTTATTATGTTTTTTGTGTTTTAGTAGTATAGCATTGTATATATGTACCACCTCTTCTTTATCTATCCCTTGATGAATATCTAGGTTGCCTCTATATCTTGGTTACTATAAATAAGAAATGAGTATTAATCTTAATAATTAAAAAATAAACCAATCCAATGTCTATCCACTGATGAGTGGATAAAAAATATGGTATATCTGTACAGTAGAATATTATTTGGCAATAAAAAAGAATGAAGTTTTGAAACAGCAATAACATGAATGAAACTTCAAAACATGCTATTTGAAAAAACCCATTTACAAAAGAACACATATTGTAAGCTTCCAATTATATAAAATGTCTTTTAAAAGAAAATCTATAGAGACAGAAAGTAAATTAATGGTTGTTTAACATTGAATGGTGGTTGGGTAGAGAATAACTGATAATGGGTAAGGGGTTTTATTTTAGGGAGATGAAAATGTTCAAAAATTAGAGTTATGGTGATGATTGCACAACTTTTTGCATATACTACCATCACAGAATTGAACACTTTAGTTAGGTGAATTATATAGTACTAGAATTATATTTAATTAATGTAATTTAAAATGCTAGTAATCCAGGTCTTAGAATTTTTGTGATTGGATTTTTTAAAGTATCTATTTTCCTAATATTTTACAATGATTATTCTATATTTTTTGTAATAAAAATAATTTGCATCCACATCATCATACTCATATATTGTTTTCTTAGTGTGAAAAAATGTTAATACAACTCTCTTTATAATAGAAAGGTAAGTAGACAACAATACAGAAATAGACAATACACATATGTTATTTTTATATTGTAGGTAGCCTCTACTCTTTGGCTTATCATTACTTCATATATAGGTCTCAAGTTGGTATAGTCAATAATATATGAGGTAACATTGATTAATACAATTATATGCTTTTCAGTTGTACATTATCATTTGACATCTGTATATTCTATTCTGTGTTTACTGCCCAAAGTCCAGTTTCCTTCAGCTAGAATATATTTAGTTTCCTTTACCCACTTCACTCTCCGCCTAAACCCTATATTTGACCCCCTTTATCTACCTCCCCCTTCTTCCCCTACCCCACTAGTAACCATTAGTCTATAGTCATCTGGTAACCACTAGCATGTAGTCCATGTCCATGAGTCTCTGTGTGTTTGTCCTTCTCTTTTGTTGCTTTTAGGTTTATATCCCACATATGAGTGATATCATGCGATTTTCAAAATTTTCTGTCTGGCTTATCTCACTTAGCATAATTTACCTCAAGATCCATCCATATTATCACAAATGGCAGTATTTCATCTATTCTTATGGCTGAATAATATTCCATTGTATATATGTACCACAGCTTCTTCAGCCAATAGTCTATCATAGGACACTTCGGTTGCTTCCATGTCCTGATCATCATGAATAATGCTGCTATGAACATAGGTGTGAAAATATCTTTTTGTATATGGATTTTCTAGTCTTTGGGATAAATACCCAGTAGAGAGAATGCTTAGGTTTTTGAGGAACCTCCATACTATTTTCAGCGGTTGTACCAATTTGCAGTCCCATCAGCAGTGTATGAGGATTCATTTTTCTGGGCATCCTCTCCAACATTTGTTATTACTTATCCTGTTGATTATAGCTATTCTAACAAGCACTAGATGGTATTTCTTTGTGGTTTTGATTCACATTGCTCTAATAACTAGCAATGTTAAGCCTCTTTTCATATATTTGTTGGTCATTTTTATATCCTCTATGGAGAAGTGTATGTTTAGGTCCTCTGCCCTTTTTTGATTTGATCATGTTGTTGTTGTTGTTGTTGTTGTTGTTGTTGTCGTCGTCGTCGTCATTCAGTTGTATGAGTTCTTTGTATATTTTCAATATCAGGGCATTTTCAGGGGTGTTGCTTGCAAATATGTTTTCCCATTCAGATGGTTCTCTTGTTACTTTGTTGATGATTTCTTTTGCTGAGCAGAAGCTTTTTAGTTTGATGTAGTCCCATTCATTTATTTTAGCTTTTACTTCCCTTGCTTTTGAGATCAAATTTATAAAATCCTCTTTAAGTCTAAGGTCCTTGAGTTTAGTTCCTATTTTTTATTTTTTCTATGCATTTTATTGTTTCTCATCTTATATTTAGGTCCTAAATCCATTTTGAGTTAATTTTGGTGGGTTTGCTTTTGAACTCTTGATTCTGTACCACTGGTCACTATTGCTGTTTTGCTACCAATACCATGCTGTTTTAATTACTGTCATGTTGTAGTATAATTTGAAGTCTGGCAGAGTGATGCATCCAGCCTCTTTCATTTTTCTCAGGATAGCTTTGACAATTGGGAGTCTTTTGTGCTTCCATACAAATCTGATGATTTTTTTTGTTCTATTTCTTTAAAAAATGCCAATGAGATTTTGATGGGGATTGCATTAAATCGAAATAATGCTTTAGGGAATATTGTCATTTTAACTGTGTTGATTCTTCCAATTCAAAAACACAAATATCCTTCCATTTCTTTGTGCCTTCTTCAATTTCTTTTAATAGTGTCTTACAGTTTTCATTATATAGGTCCTACACTTGTCAAACTTATTCCTGGATATTTTATTCTTCCTTTTTTTTGGCAATCACAAAAAGAATTATTATTTCCATTTTTTTCTGATGCTTCATTATTAGAGTATAGGAACACTATGGATTTTTGAACATTGATTTTGTATTCAGAAACTTACTGTATTTGCTTATTGCTTTTAGTAGTGTTCTTTTGGAGTCTTTTGGTTTTTCTTATATAGAATCATGTCATCCACAAATAGTGACAGTTTGACTTCTTCGTTTCCTATTTGGATGCTTTTATATCTTTTTCTTGTCTGATTACACTCATAGGACCTCCAATATTATATTGAATAACAGTGGCAAAAGTGGACAGCATTGCATTGTTCCTGCTCTTAGAGGAAAGGATTTTAGTTTTCACCATTAAGTATAATGTTGACTAATGGATTGTCATGATGGCATTTATAATGTTAAGATTCTTTCCTTCTATACTGATTTTGTTGAGTGTGTTGATCATAAGTGAATGCTATATCTTGTCAAAGGTTTTTCTGCAACTATTGATGTGATCATGTGATTCTTATTTTTTAAATTTGTTTATGTGGTGTATCACGTTAATCAGTTTGCATATGTCAAATCATCCCTATGCTTCTGGTATGAAGTCCACTTGATTGCAGTGCATAATCTTTTAATATTGCTGTATTCAGTTCACTAGCATCTCATTTAAGATTTTTGCATCTGTGATCATGAAAGATATTGATCTATAGTTTCCTTTTTTGTGTGTTATCTTTACCAGGTTTTGACATCAGGGTAATATCAGCCTCATCAAATGAGTTGGGAAGCATTGCCTCCTCTTCGATTTTTTGGAAGAGTTTGAGAATAAGTATTAAATCTTTGAATGTTTGGTAAAATTCACTGGTGAAGCCATCTGTTCCTATGCTTTTACTTTTCATATGTTTTATATATGTATATATATTATAACATATATAATATGTATATGTATATGTATATGTATATGTATATGTATATGTATGTATATATGAATCACTATGTTGTTTCTTTGGGTTCATTTTTGTTTTCTGAGATAGGCCTGTAATGATATGATCTTTCTTCTTATGACTGCATTTGCCATGTACCAAAAGTTTTGATATGTTTTACTATCATTATCATTTGTTTCTATGTATATCTTGCTCTCTTTTATTTATTCTGTGACCTAGTTATTTTTCAGTAGCATGTTGTTTAATCTCCATGTATTTGTAGTTCTTCCTAATTTCTTTCTGCTGTTGATCCCTAGTTTCAAAGCATTATGATCAGAGAATATGGTTTGTATAATATCAACCCTCATATTTGTCCCAGTGTATGGTCATTCCTTGAGAATGTTCCATGTGAACTAGAGAAGAATGTGTAAGCAGCCGTTTTGGTATGGAAAGCTCTGTATATGTCAATTATGTCTAGTTGGTCTAATATGCCATTTAAGGTGATTACTTTTTAATTAATTTCCTGTTTGGATGATTTGTCCATATCCAACAGTGGGGTATTCAGGTCCCCTACTACAATAATGTTTTTGACTGTTTCTCCCTTTAGTTGTGTTAGTAATTATTTTATTAATTTTGGGGTTCCCTGATTGGGAGCATAGATATTAATGTGTTATGTCTTCTTGGTGCATGATTCCCTTTATCATTATGAAGTGTCCCTCAGTATCTTTCTTTACCTTTTTTATTTTGAAGTCTATTTTGTTTGATATTAGTATCACTACTCCCACTTTTCTCTCAATGCCATATGCCATAGACTTGAAACATCATTTGCAACCCTTTTACTCTGAGTCTGTATTTGTCTTTGGAGCTGATATGTATCTCCTGAAGGCAACATGTTGTTGGGTTTCGTTTTTTTGATCTATTCTGTATCTCTGTGTCTTTTTATTGGTGATTATTGAAATATGAGGTCTTCTTATAGCCATTTTATATTTTGCTTTTCGGTAGCTCAGTGTTTACATTTCTTCCTTGTCCTTGTGCTTTTGATTTCTTTATTTTGTTTGCTGTTTGTGGGTTTTCCTTCTGGTCCTTCTTGCTTTATGTTATAGACAACTGTTCTTAATCTTTGGTGTGTGGTTACCATTATAAGTATGTAAAAAATAGTCATCCATTATATTCCGCATGTGCCTTATCTCCATTTGCAAATTGGGATTTCTGAATCCCTTCCTTTTCAGTTATTATTATCTCAATTTATTCCTGTTCCTATGTATGCTGAATGTTCATTACTATATTGTTATAGCAATTCTTATTAAGCTTATAATGCCCTGTTCTTAGTAAGGTTTGCATTTATCTGCTTTTATTTGCCCGATAGTCACTTCACTCCTAATTATGCATTTTGTTTTTTTCTGTCATTTTGTTCCAGGTGAGCTTACCCCTTTCAGTATTTCCTGTAATTCAGGCCTCATAGTGGAGAATTCCCTCAATTTTTTTTAAGTCTGGAAAGGTCTTAATTTCTTCTTAATATCTAAAGGAGAGCTTTGCTGGACACATTATTCTAGGCTAGTAATTCCTTTCACTTAATTTCACTTAGTTTAAATATTTGATTCCATTCCTTTCTGGATTGTAAGGTTTGCACTGAGGATAATCTAATGTGCTTACCTTTATAAAACACCTTTTTTCCTTTTTCTCCCTGGCTGCCTTGAGAATTCTTTATTGTTAACTTTTGATACTTTTAATAAAATTTGTCTTGTGAAGGCCTTTTTGAGTTGAGATAATTGGGTGTTCTGTTGAATTACTGAATTTCAAGCTCCAGCTCATTCCTTAGATTTGAAAATTTCTCATCAACTATTTGTCTGAAAATGCTTTCTAGTCCCTGCTTCTTTTCTTCGCCTTTGGTAATGCTCACTATTCTTATGTTTTCTCTCCTAATGGTATCAGCTAGTTCTTGTATTTCTCTTTCACTACTTTTTATTCTCTGGTTTCTCTCTTCTTCCTTCTGATTTATTTCTAGATTTCTGTCTTCAATGTCACTGATCCTTTTCTCCATTTGGTCAATTCTATTTCCCAAGCTTGCTATTTAATTTGTACTCTTTATTTCCAGAAGTATTATTTGGTTCCTTTTGAGAGTTTCAGTCTCTTTGCTCTGCTCATATAGTTGTTTTTTTCAATTCCTGAAATTGTTGGTTTGAGTTGTTTTGCATCTCATTGAGTTTTTTCAGAAGTACTATCCTGAATTCTCTGTCATTTAAGTTGTTTATTTCTATTTCTGTAAGCTTATTTTCTGGAGATTGTTCTCTTTCTTTCTGAGATGCCTTGTCACCTTGGTTTTTCATGGTGTTTAATTGACTAATTTGCTGCATGGGCATTAATAGAAGTATATTCTGTTGTTTTACCAGAAAGAAGATTTATTAGATAATGATCTCTCTTTAGCCTGTTGCAAAGACGGTGTTTTCTTTTGGTTAATGACAGACAGTCTTGGCAGGATTTACTCAGATTTTCCTGGGCCTCTACAATGATCCGTCTCAGAGGCTGTTGGGGGAGGGGCTCTCTGGGTTGAGGGTTGAGGGCTGTGACTCAGGCTTGGTTTTGCAACCTCTGTCAGCAAAACTCAGCTGTTGTTCCTCTGCAGTTCCATCCTGCTTCTCTGCTTTCTGCCCTAATGACTGGGCCCTGCAGCCACGGCTTTCCCAAGCAGGAATGTTCAGAAAACTTACTTCAGGAACTTGCTGCTCCTTTACCCCTCCCCCTCCTCCTGCAAGGAGCATCTGGGGCTGAGGGAGGCAACTTCTTTATTACTCCCAGTCCACTCTCCAACACCCGAGGTTCTGACCTGTGGTAGCTGTTATGCACAGATCCCACAATGAGATATGCTGGTGTGCAGTTTGGGTGTATTTGTTGTTGAGTTTAGATGTTCAGCTCTTTATTGTTTCAAGGCGAGAGACCTGGGGACATCTCACTCCAGCATGTTTCCTAACCCATATTTTAGAGCACATGCAAATCTTATTTATTTTCTTTAATGTTAATTATAAAAGTGTTTGTCACAGCAATTAAGTTGGTATTTACACAACAGTAATAATCAATTAAATAAAAAAATTAGTAATTTAAGCAGAAACAAATGTCCACATATTACTAAGTGTTACTGCTAACTAGAAAATACTTTAAAATATGTGGCCACTCTATTTATGCATTTAACATTCTCAATATACCATTAATCATGACAAGACCCTGGTGCTAATATTGGTATAATGGTAATTTCATTGCGATGACATGCTTTTTTATAGAATTAGAGGATATTACTGTTAGAGAATACCTTAAAGATTATACAGTATGACTGCCTACCCAATGTGTGAATATTCTATAAAAATTTGACAAGCAGTCAGCGAGTGTATTCTTAAAAACCTCTATTGAAACCATAGATTCCTTCATCAGACACTCTACTGTAATATCTGACAGCTATAATTGTTGACATTTTTTGCTTTTTAATTGAAAACACATCAGTCTTTCTGAAACTTTTTATCACAGTCTCTAATTCATTCCTCTGGAGTCATACAGAACAAGTTGAGCATCTCTATCTATGATCACTCCTCAAGTAACTAATGAGCATTACCATTTGTAATTTTTCAACCTTACCACTGACACATGTTTCTATGCTTAAATATTCTAATTTCATGACAAGTGTAATTGCACATAAAAATAGATCTTGAGATTATCATTCTAAGCAAGATAAGTCAGACAGAAAAAGTTAAGAGCCATATGATTTCACTTAAATGTGGGATATAAAACAAAGCAAGAAATGAACAAGATGAGCAAACAAAACCTCAGACATATTACAGTTTAGTGGTTACCAGAGGGAAAGGAGGGAGAAAGAAGGTAGATAAAGATAAAAGAGGTCAGTTATATGGTGATGGAAGGAAATTTGACTTTGAGTGGTAAATACACAATGCAATATACATATGATGTATTATTGAATTGTATATTTGAAACATAATTTTATTAACCAATGTCATCCCAATAAATATAATAAAAACAAACAAAATGTCTTAAATTTGTTCTGTTATTTGTAACAGGATATATTTTTCATTCTGTTACTCTTCATTGAGTAGACTCTAATTTGCTCATGGCCCTCATTTTTTGTTTTAATTAAGTTTATTGGGATAATATTAGTTAATGCAATTATATAATTTTCAAGTGTACATTGTAATTTGACATCTGCATACTCTATTGTATGTTTATCACCCAAAGCCTCATTTCCTTCAGCTACCATTTTTGATCCTCTTTACCTACTTCCCCCTCACCCCCTATATTTAGACCCCTTTACCTTCTCTACCTTCTCTCTCCTCCCCTACTCCCTACCCTCTGGTAACCACTAGTCTATAATCCATGTCCATGAGTCTCTGTTTGTTTGTCCTGTTCATTTGTTGCTTTTAGGT
Organism: Cynopterus sphinx; assembly: GCA_030015415.1. NCBI lineage: Eukaryota > Metazoa > Chordata > Mammalia > Chiroptera > Pteropodidae > Cynopterus > Cynopterus sphinx. The sequence goes on from CM057388.1 coordinate 43,696,180, forward strand.
TTATATCCCACATTTAAGTGATATCATGTGATTTTCAACTTATTCTATCTGGCTTTTTTTAACTTAGCATGATTACCTTGAGGTCCATCCATGTTGTCTCACATGGCAATATTTCATCTCTTCTTATGGGAAGCTCTTTATCTGTCTTTCAACTCTAAATTATAGCTTTGCTGAATATTCTTGGTTGTGGATCCTGGGTTTTCATCACACAAAATATTTTGTGCCAAGACTTTCTGTCCTGCATAGTTTCTTTTGAGAAATCAAGTGCCAGTCTCATGAGTGCTCCCTTGTAGGTAACTATCTGCTTTTCTCTTGCTGCCTTTAAGATTGTATCTTTTTTATCTAAACTTTGGCATTTTAATTATGATGTGTCTTGGTGTGAGCCTCTTTGGATTCCTGATTTTGGAGACTCTCTGAGCATCCTGGGATTTGATGTCTATTTCATTCACCAAGTTAGGGAAGTTTTCCATCATTATTTATCCAAATAGCTGTTCAACCTCTTGTTTTTCTTCAAGTATCCCAATGACATGGATATTTTTACCTTTAATACTGTCTCATAGACTTCTTAGATTATTATTATAAGCTTGGCTTCTTTTTTTCTTGCCATTCTGATTTACTGTTCTTGGCTTTACCATCTTCTATATAGGTCATTTGATCCTCTTCTTGATTCACTTTGTTTATTTTATTTAATATGCTTCTCATCTCAAATAATGTGTTCTTCATTTCTGACTGGTTCTCTTTTATAATTTCCTTTTCAATTTTTATGTTTTTTTAAATCTCTTTTTTGAAGTTCTCACTGAATTCATCTACCCTTCCTATAAGTTTATTTAACATCTTTATAGCCAGTGTTTTGAACTCTGCATTTGTTAGATTGCTTGACTCCATTATTCTTGGATCTCTGTTCTGTTCTCTCATATCATTTTTGCTTCTTTGTCTTCCTATTTTGACTGTTGTTCTGTGTCTGTTTCTATGCACTAAGCAAAGCTTCTAAGTCTCCTGGTGTTATAAGTACAGCTCTGTGTATTAAGTGTCCAGTGTCACAGTCCTCAGAGTTGGTCATCTGGAGGCCAAATTTAGCCCAAACCTGTGCTACTTTGAGGCCACCTGTTATGATTTAGCAAGCAATCCATAGATGTTGTGCTTATAGTTGTCTCAGAAGGCCATACCAAAAACCAAGGCCACCTTGCCACCAGTGAGTTTTGGCTCTGATAAGCAAGGAGCGCCTGATTCACTGAGGATACACCTTGATGTGGCTTGAGTGGGGCCCCTAATTGGAGGAGGCAGAGTTTCAGGGAATCCTTTGGGCAGAGATATCTCTGTTATCCAGTTTGATGATGTTGCTGCTATGGCAGCACTGGGTGCATGCACTGAAATGGGAGAAGGCTCAATGGAGGAGCAATGGATACCACTGGCACTTCTGCCAGGGAGAGAGCCTTGTTGCATCCTTCACTCTGACAACTCAGTGTTGCCTTCTAAGTCCCTACACAGCCGAACTGACCCTGGTGCTCAGCACGAGGAGGTCCATCACTGGAAGTCTGCTCACATATGCAGCCCTTTTAAGAGGTGTCCTTTGCTACTGCTTCTGCTGCCACAGCCTCCATCTCACTCAGCCACTTGGGTACAGGCAGCCTAGCAACCTTGACCTGTACTACCTTCTGCTGTTGCAGGTTGATATCTTAAATTTCTCCCTAGTTGTATGGCTTGTTCATCTATCTCCCAGGCGATTTACCTTGCTGTTTTCTTCTCGTTTCTGTCACAACTTAGATTTGGTTGCCAAAGGGATGAGTAGAGTCTCTATCATCTATGCCATTTTTTCTCCCTGGGAGGTTTTTGATGATTGTTTCAGTTTTCTGACTGTTGATCAGTCTATTTAGATATTCCAGTTATTCTTTATTTAGTCTAGGAAGGTTCTATGTTTCTAAGTCTTGTCCATTTCTTCTAAGTTATTGAATTTGGTAGCATATAACCTCATAGTATTTTTGCATGAATATTAGCATTTGTAACTTCTTATTCATTTCTGATTTTATTTATTTGTATTCTTTCTTTTTTTCCTTAGTGAGTCTAGCCAGGTATTTGCCAATTTTATTAATTTTCTCAAAGAACTAGCTATTTTTTTGGAGTAATTTTTATTGGTTTTTTTTTTGTTGTTGTTCTCAAATTTATTTAATTCTGCTATATTTTTTATTCCTTTATTGTGCTGACTTTGGCTTCATTTTTTTTTTCTAGTCTCTTAAAACATAATGTTAGGTTGTTTATTTGGGATTTTCTTGTTTTTTTGAGATAGGCTTGTAATAATATGAACTTTGTTCTCATTACTGCTTTTGCTATATCCCAAAAGTTTAGATATGTTCTAGTTTCATTCTCATTTATCTCTATGTATCTTTTGATTTTCTCTTTTATTTCTTTTTTGATGCAGTTATTCTTTAGTAGCATTTTGTTTGTGGTTTTTCTTGCTTTCTTTCTGCATATGATCTCCAGTTTTAAAGCAGTATGGTCAGAGAATATACTTGGTAAGATTTTAATCTTCTTAAATTTCTTGAGGTTAGTTTTGTTTACAAATATATGGTATATTCTTGAGAATATTCCATGTGCACTAGAAAAAAATGTATAATCTGGTGTTTTGAATGAAATGCTCTGTAAATGTCCATTATGTCCACTTGGCCTAATGTGTCATTTAAGGTTGATATTACTTTGTTGATTTTCCACTTCATTGATTTATGGATAGCTGTCAGTGAGGTATTTAGGTTTCCTACTACAATTGAATTTTTGTCAGTTTCTCTTTTTAGTTTTATTAGTAATTGCTTTATATATTTCAATGCTCATTTATTGGTAATATAGATATAGATAGAGATATAGAGATTGAGATATAGATATAGATGATATAGATAGATATAGATATAGAGATAGAGATAGAGATGATAGAGATAGAGATGATATAGACATAGATAGATATAGATATATAGATACAGATATTCATATGTCTCATGTTTGCTTGATATATTGTCCTCTTTATCATTATGAATTATCCATCTTTGTCTCTCATTTCATTTTTCATTTTGAAGTCTGTTTCTTCAGATTTGTATTGCAACACCAGCTTCTTTCTGGATGCTATTTGCTTAGAGTACTGTTATTCATTCTCACTTTGAGTCCATATTTATTTTTTCATCTGAGATGTGTCCCTTGAAGGCAGCATATAGTTGAATTTTATCTTATTTTATTTAACGTCTATCTCTCTCTTTATCTATTTATTTATGTATTTATTTATTTATTTAATCATTTTATTATTTTTTATTTCTCACCCCCTCTGCTCTGATAACCACTAATTCATTGTCCATGTCCATGACTTTCTGTTTGTCCTGTTCATTTCTTGCTTTTAGGTTTATATCTTACATATTAGAGATATCATGAGATTTTCAGCCTTTTCTGGGACTGTATTTCTTTGATCTCATCTGCTACTCTGTGCTTTTTTATTGGTGAGTTCAGTCCAATTACATCTAGGTTGATTATTTAGATATGAGCTTTTCCTATAGCCCTTTTATCTTTTGTTTTCTGGTAGCTCAGTGTCTCCTTTGTTACTTTGCCCTTCTATAATCTTTTTTCTCTTCCTTCTTTTTCTATGTTCTGTGTCTCAGTTATGAACTTCCCCCCACCGAACTACCACTATGTTTATGTAAAAGAAAATTTTATATGTAGAGTAGTCTTTTTCTTTTACCTGCATTTTATCTACATTCCTCTTTGTAGATTCAAATATTTTCTCCCTCCCCTTTTCTGTTTTTGTTGTCTCAAATTATTCCTTTTTATGCAGTGAGTTTCTGGGTTGCAGTAGCTCTTGTCTTCGTCCCTTTTTAAAATGTTGCTTTGACCTTTAACCATTATATGATATTTAAGTTTATATTACCTTTCTTAATAAGGGTTATAGTTCCCTGTTTCTGTCCATCTGGTAGTCATCTTACTTATAGTTTTATAAATATTTTTTTTTCCATTTGTTTTAGTTAGCATGACTCCCTTCAGGGTATTATGTAAAATTCCCTCAACTTCTATATGTCTGAAAAGGCCTTTATTTCTTCTTCATATCTAAAGAAGAACTTTGCTAAATATATTATCCTTGGCTGTTAATTTTACTCTAACTATAGTTGGAATATTTGATTCCAATCACTCATGGCTTGTATTCTGTTTTTATTATTATTATTATTATTATTATTTTTTAGAGTGATCTCTTCTTAACAGGTTGATAAACAGAGGTTTTTATTATATTTATTTATTTATTTATTTATTTATTTTGGAGTTGGCATACAAAACTTCTGCACTCCTCAGGCCTCTGGCATCTCTATTTTTTGTCAAATAATATTGGTGAAAGTAAATTTAACTTTGGGTGGTGAATCCACAATGCAATATACAAATGATATATTATTGAATTGTTTACTTAAGACCTATTTAATATTATTAATCAAAGTCACATCAATAAATTTAATTTAAAAAATGCCCTTTATTTCCTGGGGATGTGTGCCTCCTCTGTGACCAAGTTGTCTTTGTCCCAGCAGTCTACACCCATGGGAGAATGTAAAGGGTGATGGGGATTGAGCTTCTAAAGAACTCCTCAAGTCTCTGTACTGCCCCAACAGCCAGATATAGTGCTGAGCTGATTTCTCTCATATCAGTCTGTATGAGCAGGGATGGAGTATATTGGATGAGGCCAGCAGTATGTCTCTGACTGTTTTCCTTCCTGTAATGCTGCCTGCCAAGCTTCAGCTGCTTTGCCACTATATATCCACTGTTGTCACTGGGACCAGCTGCAGTGTGTGTCTCAATTCTTGAGGTACTCACTGCCACAGTTTCCCCTGGGCATTACCACTAGCTTTGGGAGGGTATGGGAATTCACATCCTAGGAGGATGAGAGGAGATAGCCAAGGTCCATGACTTGGCTTTCTGCCTGGCAATAGTAGTTCCTAAATCACAGCTGTCACCCCTCTGTATTTTCTGCTTTGTTCACTAGGCTCCACCCTGCAGAATATGCTGATTACTCAGGAAGGTCTGCTCTGGGCTACGAAGAGTGAGAACTACTACATACTACATCTCCTCCCCCTTTCCGCATCTTGCAGGGAGCTCTAAGCTTTATATGTAGCATCGGTTTCTATTCCTCTCCCCTTCCTCTTTACTTGCTTGCCTGATTCACCCAATATTTAGATGCTCTGATGCTCAAATATCTCAGATGTGTTGGTGTACTAAACTGGGTGTTTTCTGTTGGATTGTGACTTCAGTTTGTTGTAATTTCAAGGAGAGATATCAAGGGGGATCTCTCATGCCACTTTGCTTCTGACTTCACTCCACCAAGACCAATATTGATTATATGTTTTCCTCTAGTAGTTTTATGGTATTAATTTTTATGTTTCTGTTTTGTTCCACTTTAAGTTAATGTTTGCATAGGGTAAGAAGATGGTCCATTTTAATTTTTTTTGTATGCATCTGTCCAGGTTTTCTAACACCATTTATTAAATAGACCATCTTTACACCACTGTATATTCTTGCCCCTTTGTCATAGATTAAATGACCATATAGATATGGATTTATTTCTGAGCTTCCTATTCTGTTTCATTAGACTGTGTTTATTTTTGTGCCAGTACCATACCGTCCTTAATACTTTGGCTTTGCAGTATAGTTTAAAATCAGGAATCATGATACCTCCAGCTTTTTTTTTTCCTCTAGATTGCTTTGGCTATGTAATGTCTTTTGTGGTGTCACAAATTATAAGATTGCTTTTTATCTTTTTGTGAAAAATGGCAGGTATTTTGAAGAGAATTGCAATTAAACTTTTTATTACTTTTTGGATCTTCATTACTTCCTTCTGCTAACTTTGGGTATACTTTGTTTTTATTTTTTTAGTTCCTTGAAGTGTAAATTTAAGTTTTTGGTTTTTGAGATCTTTCTCATTTTTAATTAACGCTAATTTTCAACTTTCTTCTCAAAACTACTTTTGCTGTATCCCACAGGATTAGATGTATTGTATTTCCATTTTCATTTCTTTTGAGCTACTTTTTTATTTCCCTTATCACCTATGGCTGTATACAAGCAGTGACTTAGTTTTCACATATTTTTAAATCTTCTCACTTTTATTTTATTTTATATTATATTATATTTTATTTTATTTTATTTTAATTTTTTAAATTTCTACTTTCATACCATTGTGGTCAGAAAAAAAAATACTTTGTATTATTTAAATCTTGTTAAATTTTCAAAGATTGTTTTGTGGCCTATCATATAATCTATGCAAAAGAATGTTTCATGTACACTTGAGAAGAATTTATGCTCTGCTATTGTTAAATGGAATTTTCTATATATGTGTGTTGAGCTTTTTTGTTTTAAAGTGTGGTTCAATGCCAGTGTTTCTTATTAATTTTATGTCTGGATAATCTATTCATTTTTGATAGTAGGGTATGAAAGTCTCTTACTATGATTGTATTGTGTTCTGTTTCTCCATGGAGTAGCACTAGTATTTGCCTAATATGTTTTAATGTGTGGGTGTTGAGAGCATATTTATTTACAATTGTATCTTTTTGATGTATTGACTGTTTTTATCATTATGTAATGATCTTTTTCTTTTCTTCTTGTAACTCTTTTTAGCTTGAAATGTATTTTGTCTTATATAAATATGGCTATGCCTGCCTTCTTTTTTTGGTTCTTGTTCCCTTGGAATATGTTCTCCAGTCATTTTACTTATAGCCAGTGTGTGTGTTTAGAACTGAAATGAGTCTCCTATAGACAGTATATATTTGGGTCTTTTTAAAATCTATTTGGCTGCTCTGTGTCTTTTTATTGGTGAGTTCAATTTATTTACATTAGAGTAACTATTAATATGTAAGAATTTATTACTGCCATTTTATAATTTGGCTTCTGTTTATTGTCTGCTTTTTCCTTCTGCTTCTTTCTATATTTGTAAGTTGGTGGTTTTCAATGATAATTTACTTAGTTTCCCCTTTTTAAGTCTTGTATTTTTCTCTAAATTTTTGCTTTGTCATCAGTTTACATAAAACATTTCATATATAAAACAGTACTTTTTCTGCTGATAGCAGTTTATCTTTAGTCATCTATAATATTTCTATTATTTACTATTTCCATTTTATATTTTTGTGTCACAACTATCTTTTTATGCTATGATTTTGTTACCAAGTTGTAGTATCTATAGTTATTATTATTTTTAGAAAGCAACTTCTGTTTTTTAATAGGTACTTTATTTAAATTTTATTTAAATAATATATATTTTAATTTTTTGATTAGAGTTGGCATACAATATTATGTTTCAGGAGTATAACACAACAATTAGACTTTTATATAATTTACAAAGTGATCACTCCAATAAATTTAGTACCTATCTGGCACCATACATAGTCATTACAATATTACTGGTTATATTCCTTGTTCTGTACTTTACATCCCCATGACTATTTTGTAAATACTAATTTATATTTCTGAATCCCTTCACCATACTTATCCTTCCATCTGGCAACCATCAACATTTTCTCTGTATCTGTAAGTTTGTTTCTGGGGTTTTTGTTGTTGTTAATTTTGATCTTTAGAGTCTATATGTAAAGGAAATCATATGAAACTTGTCTTTCTCTGACTTACTCCACTGACCACAGTACCCTCCGGGTGTATCCATATTGTTGCAAATGGCAAGAATTCATTCTTTTTTATGGCTGAATAATATTACATTATACATGTACCACCTCTTCTTTATCCATTCATCCATTGATGAAAACCCAGGTTGCCTCCATATCTTCACTATTATAAATAATACCACAATGAACATATAGATGTACAAGTCTCTTTAAAGTAGTATTTTGGATTTCATTGTCTAAATACCTAGGTGGGAGATTATTGGGTCTTCCATTGTATATTGTGATGGTCTTTATTTTAAAGTCTGTTTAAACTGGTATAAGCATTGCTACCTCAGCTTTTTTATTATAAACTATCTTTCCCATTGCTTTATTTTTGATCTGTGTGTGACTTTCAATTTCAAGTGAGACCCTTGTAGGCAGTATGCATATAAGTATCTTGTTTATTTATCCATTTAGCTACCCCTCTTTCTTTCTTCCTTCCTTCCTTCCTTCCTTCCTTCCTTCCTTCCTTCCTTCCTTCCTTCCTCCCCACCCCTCTTTCTTTATTGTGACATTGGTTAATGAAATCCAGTTAATTTCAACTGTACATGTTAACAGTAAATAACATATATATTATATGTTCACCTCCCAGTAAGATTCTTTCTGTCACTACATATATGAACCCTTTCTTGTCTACTACCCACCTACTACCTCCCCCCTATTCTCTGGTAAACACTACTCTGTTGCCCATATCCATGAGCCTCCATTTGCCCTGCTCTTTGTTGTTTTTAGATTTATACTCCACATGTAAGTGATATCATGTGATTTTCAATTTTTTTTATTTGGCTTATTTTGCTTAGCATGATTATCTTGAGGTCCATCCATGTTGTCTCAAATGACAGTATTTCATCTCTTCTTATGGCTGAGTAATATTTCATTGTATATATGTACCATAGCTTCTTTATCCAATCATCTATCATAAAACATGATGGTTGCATTCATTTCCTGGCCACTGTGAATAATGCCTCTATGCACATCGGTGTGCAAATATCTTTTTGGATATTAGTTTTCAAGTTTTTGGTGTAAATACCCAGTTGTGGAATTGTTGGATCATATGGAAGATCAATTCTTAGTATTTTGAGGAACCTCCACACTGTTCTCCATTGTGACTGTATCAATTTGCAGTCCCACCAGCAGTGTTTGAGGGTTCCTTTTTCTCAGAATCCTCCCCAGCATTTGTTACTACTTGTCCTGTTGATCATAGCTATTCTAACAGGTGTGAGATGGTATCTCATTGTAGTTTTGATTTGCATTTCCCTAATAGCTAATGATGTTTAATGTCTTTTTTGTTGTTGTTTTTGGCCATTTGTATGTCCTCTAGGGAGAAGTATCTGTTCAGGTCCTCTGCCCATTTTTGATTGAATCATTTTTGTTCTTCTTGTTGTTGTTCTTATTGAGTTGTACGAGTTTTTTGTATATTTTTGGTATTAGGCCCTCATCGGAAGTGTTGATTGCAAATATATGTTTCTATTCAGATGGCTGTCTCTTTACCTTATTGGTGGTTTCTTTTGCTGAGCAGAAGCTTTTTAGTTTGATGTAGTCTTATTCATTTATTTTTGCTTTTACTTCACTTGCCTTTGAGGTAAATTAATAAAATCCTCTTTAAGTTCAAGGTCCATGAGTTTAGTTCCTATGTTTTGTTTCATGCATTTTATTGTTTCAAGTCTTATATTCAGGTCATTAATCCATTTTGAGTTAATTTTGGTATGTGGTGATAGACAACAGTTTCATTCCTTTTCAGGTGGCTCTCCAGTTTTCCCAGCACTATTTATTGAAGAGGATTTCCTTTTTCCACGATATGTTTTTTTTTTTTGGTCCAAAATCATTTGCGCATATAAATATGGAATCACTTCTGGACCATCTTTCCGTTCCACTGGCCCATGTGTCTGATTTACTGCCAATAGCATGTTGTTTTAATTACTGTCCCTTTGTAGTATAATTTGAAGTTGGGCAGAGTGGTACCTCCAGACTCATTTTTCCCCCTTCAGGATGGCTTTGGCAATTTTTGTCTTTTGTGCTTCCATACAAATTTGATGAATTTTTTCTCTTTAAAAAATATTGATAAGATTTTGATGGAGATTGCATTAAAATCTGTACAATGCTTTAGGTAATGTGGTCATTTTAAGTATGTTGATTCTTCCAATCCAAGAACACGGAATATCTTTCTATTTCTTGGTAATTTCTTCTATTTCTTTTAATAAGGTCTGATAGTTTTTATTATATAGGTCTTTCACAAATTTATCCCTAAGTAGTTTATTCTTTTTGTTGCAATTGCAAAATCAATCATCTTTTCCAATTATTTTTCTGTCCCTTCATTATTAGAGTATAGGAATGCTATACATTTTTGAACATTGATGTTTATATCCAGAAACTTACAGTATTTGCTTATTGTTTCTAGTAGTGTTCTTGTGGAGTCTTTAGGGTTTTCCATATAGAGAATCATGTCATGTTCAAATAGTGACAATTTGACTTTTTCCTTTTCTTTTGGATATTTTTTATGTTTTTATTTTGCCTTAATGCACTTGCTAGGACCTCCAGTGTTACATCGAATAGCAGTGGTGATAGTGGTCAGCCTTTTCTTGTTACTGTTCTTAGAGGTGTAATGTTGGCTCAGGGCTTGTCATAGATGGCCTTCATTATGTTATGGTACTTTTCTCCTATGCTGATTTTGCTTAGTGTTTTAATCATAAATGAATGCCGTATCTTGACAAAGGCTTTTTCTGTATCTATCGATATGATCATGTGATTGTTATTTTTTAAATTTGTTAATGTGGAGTATCACGTTAATCAATTTGCATATGTCAAATCATCCCTATGCATATGTTGTCCATTCCAGAGCCCTTGAGATAAAGCCCACTTGATCATTGTTTATGTTGCTGTATTCATTTTGCTAATATCTTATTTAAGAGTTTTGCATCTGTGTTCATGAAAGATATTGATCTGAAAATGTGTGTGTGTGTGTTATCATTAAGAGGTTTTGCTATCTGGGTAATATTAGCCTCATAAAATTAGTTGGGGATTATTGCCTCATCTGATTTTTTGGAAGAGTTTGAGGAGAATAGGTGTTAAATCATGAATGTTTGATTCAATTCACTGGTGAAGCCATTTGGTCCCAGACTTTTACTTTTTGGTAGATTTTAGATGATTGTTTCAATTTTCATACTGCTGATCATTCTACATAGATTTCTCAGTTCTTCTTGATTCAGTCTAAAAAGGTTGCATCATTCTAAGTACTTGTTAATTTCTTCTGAGTTATTAAATTTGGTGTTATATACTTTTCCTTAGTATTTTTGTATAATCCTTTGTATTTCTGCAGTGTCTCCTATAATTTACCCACTTTCATTCCTGATTTTGTATATTTGTGTTCTTTCTCTTTTTTCTTAAGGGACTTTAGCTTGGGTTTTGCCAATTTTATTAAACTTCTCAATAAACCAGTTCTTTGTTGCATTTATTTTTTTCTTTTATTGTTTTGTTTGAATTCAATTGATCTCAACTTTCACAACATTATGATCAGAAAATATGATTGGTATGATTTCAACCCTTATATTTATTGAGGGTATTTCTGTGTGGCTGACTCTTGAGAATATTTCATGTGCACTGGAGAAGAATGTATAAGCAGCTCTTTTGGAATGGAAGGCTCAGTGTATATCAATTATGTCCAATTAGTCTTATGTCTCATTTAAGGTTATTTCATTATCGATTTTCTGTTTGGATGATCTGTCCATATCCAATATTTGGGAATTTATGTCCCCTACTTTGATAGTGTTTTGGTCTGTTTCTCCCTTTAGTTCTGTTAGTAATTGCTTTAAATATTTTGGAGCTCCCTCATTGGGAGCATAGATATTAATAACTGTTATGTCTTCTTAGTATATGATTCCTTTTATTGTTATGAAGTGTCCCTCAGTGTTTTTACCTTTTTTATTTTTAAGTCTATTTTGTCCGATATCAGTACCCTACTCCCACTTTTCTCTGAATGCCATTTTCTTAAAATATCATTTTCTACCCTTTTGCTTTGAGTCTATATCTGAGATATATCTCTTGGAGACAGCATTAGTGTAGGCTTTGTTTTTGATCTATTTTGCAACTCTGTGCCTTGTTATTGGTGAGTTCAGTCCATTTACATTTAGGGAGATATTAAAATATTAGGTCTCCTTATAGCCATTTTATCTTTTGCTTTCTGGTAGCTCGTTAATTCCATAGCTTCCTTATTTTTGTTTCTGTTTTCTTTATTTTGGTTGGCTTTTGTGGGTTTTCCCTCTGGTTTTTCTTGTTTTATGTTATATACTTCATTTCTGAATCTGTGGAATGTGGTCACCATTACAAATATGAAAAGGATAGTTATATATATATGTATATGTGTGTGTGTGTGTATATATATATATATATATATATATATATATATATATATATATACACACACACACACACATATACATATATATATACACACACATATATACACATATACACATTTATACATTTATACATTTATTCATATATACAGTCATCCATTTTCTTCTTCTCATCTCCTTTCCCCTGTGCGAGTTTGGATCTTTGAATCCTCCCCTTTTCAGGCATTGTTGTTTCAGTTTCTCCCTATGTTTGCTGAATGCTCATTACTATCTTGGTATAGCAATTCTCTTGTTATTATTTAAGCTTATAAGTAAGGGTTGCATATTTCTGCTTCTGTTTGCCTGATAATCACTTTACACCTAATTTTGTTGTTGTTGTTTGTTATTATTTTGTTTTAGGTGAGCTGACCCCTTTCAGTATTTCCTATAGTGCACGCCTTGTAGTGGAGAATTCCGTCAATTTTTGTAAGACGAGAAAGGTCTTAATTTCTTTTTCATATCTAATGGACAGTTTAGCTGGATACTTTATTCAAGGCTGGTATTTTCTTTCACATAATACTTTAATTATTTGATTCCATTCCTTTCTGGCTTGTAAAGTTTTTGCTGAGTAGACATTGATAATCTAATTGGTTTTCCTTTATAGGTTACCCTCTTCTTTTCCCTGGCTGCCCTAAGAATTCTGTCTTTGCATTGATTTTTCATAATTTTAATGCAATGTGTCTTAGTGAAGGCCTTTTTTTGATTGAGTTCATTGGGTGTTCTTTTGACTTCTTGAATTCTAAGCTTCAGCGCATTCCTTAGATTTAGAAAATTCTCACCAATTATTTGTCTGAAAATGCTTTCTAGTCCTTGATCCTTTTTTCACCTTCGGTAATGCCCATTATTTTTATGAGTTCTCCTTATGGTATCAGCTAGTTTTTTGTATTTATCTTTCATCATTTTCATTCTTTGGTTTCTTTCTTCTTCCTTTTGATTTATTTTTAGATTTCTGTCTTCCATATCACTGGTGCTTTCCTCCATCAGTTGACTTTATTTCCCAAGCTTGCTATTTTATTTTACAATTCTTGCAGTGTTTTCTTCATCTCTAGAAGTTCTAATTTTTTTGAGAGTTTCATTCTCCTTGCTCTGTTCATCTAGTTGTTTTATCAATTCTTGAAATTGTTGTTATGATTTGTTTCAGAGTTCACTGAGATTTTTCAGAAGTACCTTCCCAAATTCTTTATCATTTAAATTATTTATTTCTTTGCCTGTAAGCTTATTTCCTAGAGATTTTTTCTCTTTCTTTCTGAGATGCCTGTCACCTTGCTTTCTTCCAGGTGTTTAATGGACTATTTCTCCACCTGGGCATTAATGGAAGTATATTCTGTTGTTTTCCAGAAAGAAGATTTATTATATAAAGGTCTCTCTTTAGCCTGCTGCAAAAAAACAAAAACAAAAACAAAAAACAAAAACACTTTTCTTTTGGTTTCCAATAGGTGATGTCTAAGTTTCTTGGATTCCTGCTTTTTATAAAGCCTAAATAATGTCTTTTTTATAGTCTTGTATGTATTTAATCATACTTGCTACTCTCAGTTTTAGTCCCTGTCAGTGTTAGCAATAGTTTTGATAGAGTTTTCCCAGATTTCCTTGGTGCTCCGTGGTGATCAATCTCAGATGGTATGAAGGGAGGGGCCTTCTTGCCTGGGAGTTGGGGGCTGCAGCTCAGCCTTGGTTTTACAACCGGGGCAGGTAAAAATCTCCTGCTTTTTTTTTTTCTCTGCAGTCTTGCTTCTTTGCTTTCAGCTCTGATGACTGGGCCCTGTTGTGGGCTGCATGGAAATCTCAGCACTTCCAGGCAAGGCTGTTCAGGAAAGTTCTTGCACTTTCTCCTCTCTCTTTTCTCCTGCAAGGAGTTCCAGAGGCTGAGAGTGGCAACTTCTTTATTCCTCTGAATCTACCCATGATTCTGACCTGTCGTAGTTCTTATGCACAGATCCCACTCTGAGACATGCTGTTGTGCAGTTTGGGTGTTTTTTATTTAGTTTTAGATGTTCAGCTTATTGTTGTTTTAAGGGGAGAGTTCTGAGGTCATTTCTCACTATGCCATGTTTCCCAGAAACCTCACTGTGTTCTTTTTAAGGGTTGCACTCTGCTGCTTCCATCTGCCTGCTAGTCCCCTTAATGTTATTTATGTATTTGTTGTTCTTGTTGTTGTTGTTGTTGTTATTTTGTTTTAGGTGAGCTGACCCCTTTCTGTATTTCTTGTAATGCAGACCTTGTATTGGAGATTTCCTTCAATTTTGTGTGTGTCTGGAAAGGTCTTTACTTCTTCATATCTAAAGGAAAGCTTTGCTTGATATATTATTCTTGGCTGGTAGTTCTTTTCATTCAATATTGAATATTTGATTACACGCCTTTCTGTCTTATAAGATTTATGCTGAGAAGCTGGATGATAATCCAGTAGTTTTTCCTTTTTAACTTTCTGTCTTCTTTTCCCAGGCTGACCTGAGAATTCTGTCTTTGTCATTGAGCTTTTATAATTTTAATATCCTGTATCTTAGAAAAGGCCTTTCTGAGTTGAGATAATTGGATGTTTTGTTGACTTTTTTAATTCCAAGCTCCAGCTCTTTTATTATATTTTGGAAATTCTTATCATTTGTTTGGCTGTAAATGCTTTCTAATCCCTGCTCCTTTTCCTCCCCTTTGTGAATGCCCATTATACTTATGTTTCCTCTCCTGATGGTGTCAGCTTGTTCTTGTATTTCTCTTTCAGTCTTTTTCATTCTTTAGCTTTTCTCTTTTTTTTTGATCTATTTTTTTATTTCTGTCTTCGATATCACTAATCTTTTCTTCTTATTTGATCAACTCTATTTCCCAAGCTCGCTATTTCATTCTTCATCTCTTTCAGTATGTTCTTGATCTCCAGAAGTTTTATTTGGTTCTTTAATTCCGGTATTAGCTCTTATTTGCAGATACTACATTCAGAAGTGCTGCTCTGCAGGTTGAGTGTTTTTGTTGAGTTTCATATATTCAGCTTATTGTTTCAAGGGAGAGTTCCAGGGACATGTCTCACTCATTCTTACTTTCAACTTTGCTACTATTGTATTTTAACATCTTCATTAAATTTTTAATTTGTTGAATCACCATGATTATTGTATATTTGCCTTTACCAGTGAGATATTTTTCTCATTGCCTGTAATTTTAAATTTCTCATTATGACCTTTTCTTTCTGCATAATAAAGACCCATTAACATTTTGTGTAAGGCCAGTTTAGTTATGGTGAACTCTTTTAGTTTTAGCTTGACTGAGAAACTTTATCTCTCCTTCAATTCTAAATAATAGCCTTACTGAATAAAATATTCTACATTGTAGATTACTCTCCTTGAGAACTTTATATATCTCCTGCCATTCTCTCTGGCCATTAAAGTTTTTTTTCTGAGAAACTGGCTGATAGCCTTATGGGGTTTCCCTTCTATGTGACTTGTTTCTTTGTTCTTATTGACTTTATGATTGACTCTTTATTCTTAACTGTTGCCATTTTAATTTGAGTATGTCTTGGAGTAGGTCTCTTTGGTTTTATCTTGTTTGGAATTCTTTGTGCTTCCCAAACTTGAATGCCTGTTTCCTTCCCTAGATTGGGAAAGTTTTCAGATACTATTTCTTGAAATATTCTTTCTGCTTCTTTCTCTCTCTTTCTCTTTATTCTTTTTCTGTAACCCCTATAATGTGATTATTGGGACATTTGTTGTTATCCCAGAGATCCTTTATACTATCCAATGTTTTGAAAAACTTTTTTTGGGGGGAGGGGTTTACTGAGTGATTCCCACTATTTTACCCTCCAGGTCACTAATATGTTCTGTATTAACTAATCTACTGATTTCTTCTAATGTTTTTTTTTTTTTTCAGCTATTGTCGTCTTCATCTCTGATTTGCTTTACACTTTCCATCTCTTTACTGAACTGTGCTCTGAGTTCCTCTGTTGTATTTTCAAGTTTGTGAACATTCTTAAGATAATTTCTTTGAATTCTTTATCAAGTAAATGACTTATTAGTTTCATTACAGTTTTTCTCTGCAGTTTTTTTTTTCTCATTCCTTCCATTTGGGTATATTCTTCTGTTTCTCCATTTTATTTGATTTTCTGTTTGTTCCTATGAGTTGGATAAAAAAGCTATTTCTCTAAGTTTTGAAAAAGTGGTTCCTGAGTAGACCATGTGTTGAATCATTTTTGTTGTGTAGTTGTAGTTAGCACAGTTGCCTGAGGTTCTTATATTATCACCTGAGCTGAAGGGGTGGGTTCTGTGTGAGAGAAGCCTGGTGTGTGCTTACTTTCTTGTCCTTCTAATTTTGGTGGGGTTGCCAGATGCAAATGGAGGGGCTCTGTGCACTCTTGGTGCGCCCTGTTGTTTTGTCTGTGATTTTATCTGGGTCTGGGCAGGTTTTCTTTGCATGCTTATGTCTCAAGGCCCTACTAGCTCTGCCCCTTTCCTGTTGGGACAGACTTGCAAGTGAGAACCTTATAACTTTGCTAGTTCTGCTCATTTTGGGGAAATATGGCTCCTGGTGTGCTCAGCCACTGTTGCTTAAATTATCCACAGTCAGAACAGGGTCTGGAAAGGATTACTCTGGGTCCCTGAATCTCACTGCCTTACTATCTGTGCCATTTCTCTTGTTGGGGAAGTCTTGCTGCCTGTTATTTGGTAGATTTGAATTCTCTATAGGCATGGGGCAGGGACTCCTGCATGGGTGCATGAAAAGCAGCTCCACATGGTTCAGCTCTGCCTGCATACATGGCTGCTTTAATTGTTTTCAGTTGTAATAGGGTCATAAGATCTGGGAAAAGCTGCTCTGCATGCCTGCTCAGCTCCACCACTTCTCTAGATGGGGCAGCATTATGTGTGAACTCTCCCTGGATGGGGCAGGAGCTCTAGTGCAGGTGCATGTACAGCAGCAACCCATTCATTTTGCAGGGGGAAGTTGGTTGTGTGGACACAGAAGAATCCCTCCAACTCTGAGCTTTTCTCAGGCTAGCAGCCCCACTTCCACATGCAGCAGTGCCTGACAATCTCCACATTTTCTCTGGACCAGGCAATCGTGAATGCAGGCACCAAAGAATTTTGTCAGTTTCCTACTTTTTTCTAGGAGAGAAAGCCCCAGGTGAGCACAGTAGAAACCCACTACCTCCACACTTTATCTGCAAAAGGCAGCCATACAGGCTGGGACTATAGCACTCTGTTGGTTTAGCACTCTCTTCAGGTGAGGGAGCCCCTTGAGTGTGCAGCCTGAAGAGAGAGTGAAGCAGTAACCTCCTGCACCTGCTAGATCAATCCCCTTGTAAGCATGCTATGTACTCTTCCATTTCTGCTGGGTCTAGCTGGGGATGTGCTACAGCGATCTGCAGGTTGACCCCAGAAACCAGAAAGAATTCACACTTACTATCCAGCTTTAGAGAAAATGTAAACAATGGTGTTCACCTGATTCTCCAGTTCTGGGTATTTCCTTCAATTCCCAGAAAGCTCTTGTAGTTCTCCAACCTTCCCTGTGCAGTCGCTCTTACTTGGTTATTGTGTAGAGGCCATTCAATTGGTTCATTGTTGTCTCTCAGGAGGATTTGCTCTAAATATAGGTGTACTTTTGATGTAGTTTTGTGAAGGGGCAAGTTCAGTATTCACCTATACCATCATCTAATACCTCAAATCCCAAGATTATTTTTTCTTGAATAAATTTTAGCAGTTTGTATCTTTTAAGGAATTTGTACATTTCACAAAGTTGCAAAATTAATTGACATACTTCTTTATAATATTCTTTTATTCTTCTAATATAGGGGTATTCTGACATGATGTCACCTCTCTCATTCCTGGTAATGGCAGTTTGTTTCCTTTCTTTTTTCTCTGATTAGTCTGGCTGGAGAGTTACTGATTTTATACACTTTCTCAAAAAAATCTAGTTTGGGTTTTATTGACTTTATCTAATATATGCTATGATCTTTATTATTTTCTTCTTATTTTAAGTTTAATTTACTGTTTTCTAGTCTCTTAAGGTAGAAGCTGAAGTCATATATCTAAGACCATTCTTCTTTTTTCTAATAGATAGTGCTATAATTTTTTTTCTAGGTACTACCTTGGCAGCAGCATAGAAATTTTAATATGTTGTGATTTTATATTTATTTAGTTCAAAATACTTCCTAATTTCTCTTTTATTCTTTGATCAATAAGGCATTTAAGTGTTTTGTTGCATTTCCAAATATTTGAAATTTTCTCATAGATTATCCTATACTTAATTGCCAATTTAATTTTTTTTGATCATAAACACATTTTTATTATTTGAATCATTTTATGATATATAACATTTGTTTAATTATCCAGCAAATGATTTATCTTGATAAATGTTTCACATTTACTTGAAAAAAAGTATATCCTACTGTTCCTGCATGAAGTGATAAATCAAGTATCTATCTGACTGTATTTATTATGCTATACTTTACTTCACCATGACTATTTTTTAGCTACCATTCATACTTCTTAATACCTTCTTCATTTTTACCTATTTTCCCATATCCTTCCAATCTTGAAACCATCAAAATATTCTTTGTATTTCTGAGTTTTTTTTAATTTATTTATGTTTTCCTTAGATTCCTCATATAAGTGAAATCATATGGCATTTATCTTCTCTGTCCAACTTAGCACAATATCTTCTAGCACCATCTATGTTTTTGCATTTGGGAAAATTTTTCATTATTTCTTGTCTCAGCTTTGCATTGTATATGTGTACACCTCTTCTTTATCCATTTTTTTTCCATAGATGGACACCCAGTGTACCTCAATATCTTGGCTATTGTAAACAATGCTGCAATGAACATGTGGATGCACATGTCTCTTTAAAGTAGAGCTTTGGATTTGTTAGGAAAAAGAAAATCCTTTTTTTTTTTTTTTTGTCCTTTATTGTAGCCTTTGTTTTGAATTCTATTTTGTGTGGTTTAAGTATTGTCACCCAGCCTTTTGTTTGTTTTTATTTTCATGAAGGGTCTTTTTTCATCCTTTTCCTTTCTGTCTGTGTATGTCTTTCAATCTGAAGTGAGTCTCTTGGAGGAATCATATATAACGGTCTTGTTTTCTTTTTCTTAATCTATCTTTTGATTGGAACATTTAATCCATTCACATCCAAAGCAATTTTTCATAGGTAAGTAGTTATTGCTGTTTTATTATTCATATTTTATCATTTTTTCTTCTTTTTAAAGAAGTCCATCAAACTTTTTTTTAATAGTAGTTTGGTATTGATGAACTTTTTAAGCATTTTCTTTTCTGAGATGCTATCTGTCTGATTCTAAGTGATAGCTTGTCTGGGTAGAGTAATCTTGATTGTAGGTTCTTGCTTTTCATCACTTTAAATATTTTACTTAAATCAGTTCTTGCCTGCAAAGTTTTTGTTAAGAAATCAGTTGACAATCATAGCAATCCCTTGTCAAGTAACTAGATGCCTTTTCTTCCTGCTTTTTAAGATTCTCTGCTTGTCTTTAATTTTTGTCATTTTAATTATGATGTGTCTTGGTGTGGACTTCTTTAGATTTATCTTGTTTGGAACTCTCAGTGCTTCCTGGACTTTTATGTCTATTTCCTTCGGGAGGTTAATGAAGATTTCCATCATTATTTCACCAAATAGATTTTCAATACCTTGCTCTCTCTCAACTCCTGCTGGCATCACTATGATGAAAATTTGATATTATCCCAGAGGTTCCTTAAACAATCTTCTATTTTTTAATTCTTTTTTCTTGTTGCTGTTCTGGTTGGGTGTTTTCTTCTACCATATCTTTTAAATCACTGATTTGATCCTTTGCTTCATCTAATCTACTGTTGATTCCTCCTAAGGTATTCTTTATTTCTGACTGGCTCTCTTTTATGCTTTCCATCTCCATTTTTATGATTTCTACCTCTTTGTTAAAGTTCTCACTGAATTTACCTACTCTTCCTCTAAATTCATTGGACATTTTTATAACCAGTGTTTTGCACTCTGCATCTGGTAGATTGTTTGTCTCCATTTTGTTGAGTTTTTTTTTTCTAGAGATTTCTTCTGTTTTATTTTTATTATTACTTTTTTTCATGTGGGGCATGTTTCTTTGTCTTCTCATTATGGCTGCCTCCCTGTGTTTGTTTCTATATTTTAGGTAGGGCTATGTATCCTGGTTTTGGTAGAGTGGCCTAATGTATTAGGTATCCTGTGAGCTCAATGGCACAGTCTCCTGGTCACCAGAGCTCGTAGCTCCAGGTATGTTCTTTGTGTGGGTTGTGTGTGACCTCTTGCTGTAGTTGAGGCTTGGTCATTGTTTGCATTTCAGTAGAAGGGGTTGACCCTTGGTCTGATTGGTTGTGAGAAATGGCTGGTGCGAGGCTGACCCTATGCAGCAAAATTCAAATTAACAAGTTTTTGGTGCCTTACTAGTTTGACTTTTGTGTGTGTTCTTAGATGCAGCTCTGAGAGATTCTCCAGCTTGGTCAGAACTAAGCCACTGGGAGTATCAGCCCTGGGACCTCTTGGGAGGGGCCCTGCAGCTGTAGCCTGTTCCCTGCCTACAGTCACCTGACACATATCTCCAAGTAATCCACAGATAGCCTTCACTAGTGCTGTGCTTAGAGCTTCCTCAAAAGGCCAAGTCATAAATGAAGTCTAGATGCCACTAGTGTTGGTTTTGGGGCTGCTCAGCAAGAAGTATGGAGCATGCCAATGGCAGATTCTACTTCTTCAGGTTTTGTGAGCCTTTGAGATATTTTAGAAAAGTTTGCTGCATGAGTCAATATAGGCTGTTTTTATAGAAAAGGCAGCGTGGGTGAATCCACAAGTTATTTGATGCAGGATCACAGGGAATCATCCTGATGGGGTGACTAGTGGTAGCCAGGTTGACGGAGACTCAAATATGAAAGCCACCTGCAACTGTATATTGGGAGGGGAGAGGGCTCAACAAAGAGACAACAGATTCTGCCTAAATTTCTGTGTGGGAAAAAGCTGCCCTTCCAGCCATCTCTGTGGTGCCAGGCAACCCAGTTCTTCCCTGTATATTTCTAACACTTTTTGAACAGCTGCTCTAGAGTTGGAACTCTGAGCAACCTAGTCCATTAGCAAGTAAGGCTGGGCATAGGTCTTTAAGAGGAAGATATGTTTCCTCAGCCCTCTGTCTCACTCAGGCACAATTTCCACTGGTTTTCATAGGCAAATGTTGTGGGGACTTCTATTCTGGTACTGGTGCCATGAGCTGGGAAACCTGGTGTGGAGCTGGGACTCCTTGCTCCTCTGGGTGAACCTCTTCAGCCAAGATATCCCTTTTGTTGCTCAACCACTGCAGGCAGTATGAGGACCAGCCTATTCTGTGCCTTTACCCCTTCTACTAATCTTGATGTGACCTCTTCTGTATGTCCGCAGTTGTAGGTCATCTGATCAGCCAGACTTCAGATGATATACCATGATGGTGATTCTGTAGTTTAGTTGTAATTATAATGTGGTTTTGAGATGGGACGGTCACAGTATTTACCGATTCTACCATCCGGACCAGACTTCCTGTAAAGTGGTTTTCTCATAGGCAGTACATAATTATTCTTTTTTATTATATAAGCTGAGAATCTCTGCCTCTTATTTTTGATATTTAGACCATTTACTTTCACTGTGATTATTGTTATATTTAAGTTGATCATCTCGTTATTATTTTTTTTACTATTTTTTGTGTTTTATTCTTTCTCTATTTCTTCCTTTTTTGTAAGTTCTTATTTTTATGACTCATGTTCATAGCTGGCTTTTCAGTTATAATTATTTGTTTTATTTTCATAGTGATTGCTTTTGGGTTTGTAATACACTAATTTAATTTATCAAAGTCTGCATTCTGGTAGTAGTAAACCATTTTTTGTGGATTAGAAGTAACTTACAATGGTATTCTTTCATAACTCTACTACTGAATTTTGTGCTATTGTCATCATATATTTAATTTCTGAATGCTATTCATCTCACAATTCTTTGTTAATATTTTGTTTTAAACAGTGAATTATTTTAAAATAGATTTAAATAATATTAAATTCCTAGTTTTTCTTCATCTATAGTTATCATTTCTATTCCTCTCTATTTCTGATGGTAGAAAAGTTTTTATTTCGATGTTATTTCTTTCCACCTGAAGATTTTTTAATTTCTTATGGTGCAGGTATGCTTGTGATAAATTCTTTCAACTGCTATTTTCCAAAATTTTATATATATATATATATATATATATATATATATATATATATATAAATAATTTTATATATTTATATATATATAAATATATATATAAAATATATATATATTTTATATTTATATATATATATCACATATATATATGTATATGTGTGTGTGTGTATATGTGAGTATGTGTATATATTTTTTAATTAAGTAATATATATATATATATATATATTACTTAATTAAAAAATCATTTGAACTGACTAGAATTCTATGTTGGTAAAATTTTTTTAGTACCTTAAACTGTTACTCAATCATCTTTATGCTTGCATTGTTTCTGACAAAAATCTTTTGTCATTCTTGTCTTTGTTTTTCTCTGCATACTTTTTCCTTTTGGTTGTTTTTCAGATATTTTCTTTATTTTTGGTTTTGAGAAAATTGACTATGAAATGGCTTTGTATAATTTGATTTATGTTTCTTGGCTTGAAGTTAATTCATCATCTTAGATCATTAATTTGTAAATCTCATCAAATTTAGAAAATTTAATTTCTTCAAATTCAGTCCTTATTTCTTTAAATGTTTGTTTATATCTTTCATGTGTTATCTTGTCCTTTCAACCTCTTGAATTTTTCCTTAGTTCATTAATGCTCTTATTATTTTCTTAAACTATAAGTCCTCCTTGTATTTAACTTTTATATTTGTTTGGAGAGTTTCTATTGCTCTGCCTTTAAGTTTGTAAACTTTAGTTTGCTATTCATGCCATCTAGTTTATTTTTCATTTTGGACACCAGAGTTTTCATCTCTAGAAGTTAAATTTGGATATTTTAAAATATCTTCTATGTCTGTGCCTAACAGTGTATTTCTTCCAGTTTTAGAACAGGGTTTTAGAAAGTACTAGATTAATACTCCTCTAGGGCTGCTATGCTTTATTACTGAGGTATGTATTTTCTGAGTACTTCATGTAATGGCCAATTGATTAAGAAACATCTGACAGAACTACAGTACAATATAGGAACAAAGAGATTGATATTATGCAATTTGCATATGTAGTTTTATGCCATTTTGTCACATATGTAGATTTATGTCACTACCACTGCAATCAAAATGCAAACTTATTTTATCACCATAAAGTTATCCCAGATACTAATCTTTTTTATTCATACAGATCCCATACTCCATCCATCCCTAACTCTTTGCAACCACTAATTTGTTATTCATCTCTAGGACATTTGTCATTTCTAAAATGTTATATAAGTGAAAACATATAGTATGTATTTTAGAGATTTTCTATTTTTTTTCTTTTGAATATAATACCTGGAAAATTCATGAAGTTTGTTTCATGTGTCAGTAATTTATTGTTTTTTTTTTAATTTCTGGCTAGTATTCCATCAAATGACTAATTGACAGTGTGTTTAGCCAATCAAATGTATAATTAAAAACATTTGCATTGTTTCCAGTTTTAGAATATTATGAATAAAGGTACTATAATGACAGTTTGTACAGATATTTATTTGAATGTGTGCTTTTATTTATCTGGGTTAAATTCTCAGGAGTGTGATTGTTGTGTTGAATGGTAGGTGCATGTTTAGTTTTAAAGAATCTGTCAATATATTTTATAGATGATATAATATTCTGATCCAGAATAAACTTGAACACTGTTATCTTATTTTTTTAAATTTTTTATCTTTCTGTTTGATTTTGAAATCATTCATATTGCTATTTTTTAAGTCAGTCTTTTGTTCTTCTGCAGTATCTAACTTCTTGTTCATCCTACCCATTGTATTTTTATCTGGAAATTGTAGTTTGCAACTTTAAAACTTTGATTGAATATTGTTCATAACTTTGATATCTTTACTTAAAGTTTGACCATATATAGAAAGTTATAATAACTATATTAATGTCTGTTATTTTTAATATCTATGTTAGTTATAGTTCTATTTCCTTAGGTTGATTTTCTTCTCATAATGGATCATATTATCTTTCTTTTTTCCATGTTTTCTACATTTCATGGGCTTTTCACATATTTATTTTTATATATTTATTTTTTAATTGTGATGAAATATATAAACTATAGAATTTACCATCATGACCATTTTTAAGTGTAAAATATTATTGCAAAGATAACATTCAGTTTGTTGTGCCACCATCCAATCATAGAACTCTTTTCATATTGCAAAACTGAAACTCTATACCCCTTAAACAATACTATATTACCTTATCTCATTGGCTCATGAAAACTATAATTCTGTATCTATGAATTTGCCTACTCTAAATACCTTATGTAAGTGGAATCATACAGTATTTATCCTTTGTAACTGGATTATTTTATTAAAATATTTTCATACATCTTCATATCAGGTGTTAAATATTTCTTTTTTTAAGTTGTGATAAAATACACATAACAAAATCTGCCATCTTAATATCAAATTCACAGTTTAGAAGTATTAAATACATTCACAGTGTTGTACAACCGATTTCCAGAACTCTTTTTTTTTATTGTAAAACTGAAACTTTATATTCATTTAACAGAATACTCTTTTCTCCCTCTTCCCCCCAGCTCCTGGAAACTACCATTCAACTTTATACCTTTACTTTTTGAAAATTCTAAGTATTATATGTAAGTGGAACCATATAATATTTTTCTTTTTGTGTCTGATTTATTCAAATTAGTATAACCTCAAGTTTCATTTATATTTTAGAATGTATCAGAATTTCTTTCCTCTTAACTCTGACTAATATTTTATTGTATGTCTACAACATATGTTGCTTATCGATTCATCCATTGATGAGCACTTGGGTTTCTTCCACCTTTTGATTACTGAAAATGCTGCTATGAATGTGGGTGTACAAATACTTCCAAGTCCCTGCTTTCAAATATTTGGGGAATATTTCCAGAAGAGTGATTACTGGATTTCATGAAAATTGCATTAAATTATTTGAGAGACCACCATAGTTTTCTACAATGGATAAGTTATTTTGTATTCCACAGTGGGTGAATCATTTTACATTCCTAGCAGTACACAAGGATTCCACTTTCTCTGCATTCTTGCCAACATTTGTTATTTTCTGTTACATTTTTAAATAGTAAACCTAATGTATAAAGTGACATTGTGATTTTTAGTTCCTTTTTTATTATAATCAGAGATGTCAGGTACCTTTTCATGTGTTTATTGGCCATTTATATATCTTTTTAGAATAAATATTTATTCAAGACTCTAGCCTTTTCAAAATTTGGTTCTATGTTGTTTCTCATATTCTTGACTTATGAGTTTTTCATGTATTCTGGAATTAACTTCACGGTATATATATATATATATATATATATATATATATATATATATATATATATAATTTGCAAAAATATTTTTTTCCATTTCATGGATTGCATTTTTTATTTTATGATTCATTTTTTTGATGCACAAAAGTTGGTAACTTTGATGTAATTCAATTGATCTTTTTTAATCTTTTTTTTGTCATTTATGCTTTTGGTGTCATGTCAAAAAAATCATTAACAAGTGCAATGTCATAAAGTGTTTCCCTGTATTTTCTTCAAAATTTTTATAGCTTTAATTTTTACATTTAGATCCTTGATCCATCTTAAGTTGTTATTGTATATGGTATAAAGTAAGAGTTCAGCTTTATTTTTTGCCTGTGAATAGTCATTTTTCACTACTTGTTAAAAAGATCCTTATTCCAAAATTAATGCTCTTTGAACTCTTGTTCAAAATTATTTGACAGGGGTGGCTCCATAGTGGTGGTTAGCTCATCTACTTTATACGTGGAAGGTCCTGGGTTTGCGCCCCAGGTGGAGCCGAGGACTATGCCCCAAGTGCGCCAAGTGCAACGGCTGTGCCAGGCCCTCCGAATGTACCAGGCATCAGATACATACAGCGAGCATGTAGGAAGAGACGTCCCACCTTCAGAGGTCCATTTCCATATTTTGTTGTCTTCTTTAATTTTTTTTTTTAGCAATGCTTTCTAGTTTTCAGTGTACAAGTCTTTCCAATCCATGGTTAGCTTTATTTCTAAGTACATTATTATTTTTAATAATATTGCAAATTAAATTATTTTATTAGTATTCATGTGGGGTTGTTTATTGTTAGTATTTAGAAACAGCTAATTTTTACTTTTTTAATCAATTAAAAAATTGATATTTGTATTACTTATGCAGTGATTCCCTCAATTAGTCTAGTACCTACCCAGCAATATACATAGTTATTACAATATTATTGACTGTATTCCTTATGCTACATTTCACATCTCTGTAACTATTTTGTAACTACTAATTTGTACTTTTTAATCCCTTCAACTTTTTCACTGAGCCCCCAATCACCCCTCCCATATGACAATCACCGGTTTGTTATCTGTATCTGTGAGTCTCTTCATTTTGTTTGTTCATTTATATTATTCCTTAGATTCCACATACAAGTATTTGTCTTTCTATGTCTGATTTATTTCACTTAGTATAATACCCTCTAGTTCATGTTGTTGCCAACAGTAAGGTTTCATTTTTTTTGTGTTGAATAATATTCCATTGTGCATATGTACCACCTCTCCTTTAACCAATCATCTATTTATGGGCACTAAGGTTGCTTCCATATCATGGCTATTGTAAATAGCATTGCAGTGAAAATAAGGTTACACATATTTTTTCAAATTAGTGTTTTGGTTTTCTTAGGATAAATACCCAGAAGTTGAATGATTGAGTCATAAAGTAGTTCTATTTTTAATTTTTTTGAAGAACCTACAAACTTTTTTTCATAGTGGCTTTACCAATTCACAATCCCAACAGTGCACTAGGGTTCCCTTTTCTCCACATCCGCACCAATGCTTGTTGGTTTTTGATTTATTATTGATAACCAATCTGAGAGGTGTGGTGTTATCTCACTGTGGTTTCAATTTGCATTTCTCTGATGATTAAGGACACTGAGCATCTTTTCATGTGTCTATTGGCCATCCATATGTCTTCTAGGAGAGATGCCAATCCAGAACCTTTACCCATTTTTTAATTGGGTTGCTTGTTATTTTAGTGTTGAATTTTATGAGTTCTTAATAAATTTGGATATTAATTTCTTATAATATGTCATTGGCAAATAGTTTCTCCCATTCTGTAGGTTGTCTTTTTGTTGATGGTTTCTTTTGCTGTAAAAACAAACAAACAAACAAAAACTTTTAAATTTGATGTAATACCATTTGTTCATTTTTTATTTTTTATTTTTATTTCCTGAGAAGATATATTTTTAAAAATTACTAAGAGCATCATCAGAGTTTACTGATTATGTTTTCTTCTAAGAGTTTTATGGTTTCATGTCTTACATTTAAGTGTTTAATTCATTTTGAGTTTATTCTTGTATATAGTGTAAGAAGGTTGTTCAGGTTCAATTTTTTAAAATCAATCCATCCCGTTTTCTCAATATCATTTAACAGACATCATTACTTCATTGTATGTTCTTGCCTACTTTGTTATAGATTAATTGACCATTTAGGCATATATTTATTTCTATGCTCTGTATTTTGTGTCATTGATCTATGAGTGTTTTTATGCTAGTCCCATGGTGTTTTAATTACTATAGCCCTGTAGAATAGTTTTATATTGGGTGGCATAATATTTCCAATTTAGTTCTTCTTTCTCAAAATTGCTGTGGTTATTTGAAGTTTTAGATGGTTTCACATAGATTTTTAGAAATATTTGTTCTAGTTTTGTGAAAAACACCATTGGTATTTCAATAAGGTTTATGTTGAATCTATTGATTGCTTTGCATAGTATGGACATTTTAATAATGTTAATTATTCCTATACATGAGTATGGTATATTCTTCTATTTATTTATATCTTCTTCAATTTCTTCAATGACTTATAATTTTCCAAATATAGGTCTTTTAACTCCTTTGTTAAATTTATTTCTAGGTATTTTATTATTCTTTTGGTGCAAGTGTAAATGGAATTGTGTTCTTCATTTTTCTTTTCCATAGTTCATTATAGTTGTATAAAAATGAAACTGATTTCTGAATATTGATTTAGTATCTTAGTATCTTGATACTTCCTTAAATTCATTTATCAATTATAACAGATTTTTGGTGAAATCTTTAGAGGACTTCCAACACCATATCAAATAAAAGTGGTGAAAGTGGATATCCTTGTCTCATTCCTGTTCTTAAGAAAGGCACTGTTAGCTTTTCCCCATTGAGTATGATGTTAGGTGTGGGTTATATTATATCATATGGTGTTTATTATGTTGAAGTATGTTCCCTCTAGTCCCACTTTTCTGAGAGTTTTTATCATAAATGGATGCTGGATATTTTAGAATGCCTTTCCTGTGTCTATTGATATGACCATATGACTTTTGTTCTTCAATTTGTTAATGTGGTGTATCACATTAATGGATATTGAACCAATCTTGCATTCCAGGAATAAATAGCACTTGATCATGATGTATAATTTTTAATATATTGCTAAATTTGTCTTGCTAATATTTTGCTGAAGATTTTAAAATCTCTGTTCATTAGGGATATCAACACACACACACACACACACACACACACACACACATATATTATAATGTCTTTGTTTTTGGAATCTAAGGAATGGTGGCCTCATAAAATGAGCTGGATAAAAAATTCACTATCTTAAATTTTTCAGAATAATAGTAGAAGAATAGGTGTTAATTCTTCTATGAAAGTTTGAAAAAAAATACCTGCAAAGTCGTTTCATCCAGGACTTTTGTTTATTGGAACATTTTTGATTACTGATTCAATTTCATTAGTATTATTCCATCAGTTCAGTTTTTGTTTCTTTTAAATTCAGTCTTATAAGATTGTTTTTAGAAATTTATTCATTTTTTTTCCAGATTGTCCAATTCATTAGCATATAATTACACATAGCATTTTCTTATAATCCTTTGTATTTCTGTGAGATCTGTAGTTGCTTCTTTTTCATTTATGATGTGATTAATTTTGGTCCTCTCTTTTTCTTGATGAGTACAGTTGAAGTTTTATTAATTTTGTTTATCTCTTTAAAACACTAGCTCTTGGTTTCATCAAGTTTTTAAAAATATTTTATTAGTTTCAAGTATACAGGTCATGGGTTAGACATTTATATAGTTTATAAAATCATCTCCTAATTGCTCTTTCTCTCCTCTGGTTCTCCACCAGCCCAATACATTAATGCTAATTGCATCCCCTATGCCATGCTCTCCATCCCTATGACTATCTATCGAATACTAATTTGTACTTCTTTAACCCTTCACCTCTTTCTCCCAGACCCCAAGTCCCCCTCCCCTCTGTCCATATCCAAACTGTCTTCTATATTTGTAAGTTTGTTTTTGATTAGTTTGTTTTTTTTTTGTTCCTTAAATTCTTCATGTAAGTGAAATATAGTATTTTTCTAATTATTTAGACTCTATTTTGTTTATTTCCACTCTCATTTTTATTATTATTTTTTTTCTATTCACTTTAGGCTTGTTTGCTGGACATTTTCTCTAGTTATTTTATGTATGGTGTTAAAATGTTTGAGATTTTGCTTGTTTTTTGGCATGTATTGCTATGAATTTCTATCCTACGGCCATTGTATTTTCACTTTCATTTGTCTCAAGGTATTATTTTTTTTTCTTCTTTGATCTCATTATTAACCAGTTAATTATTTAGTGGCATGTTATTTAGCATCCATGTTTTTGTGTATTTTTTAAAGTTTTTTTTTCTTGTAATTAATTTCTAGTTTTATATCATTTTGATTGGAGAAGATGCTTATATAATTTTAATCTTAAAATTACTGAAACTTGTTTTATGGCCTTTCTTGTGGTCTACCATGAAAAATGTTCCATGTGCACTTGAGAAGAATGTATAGTCTCCCTCTGGAGGGTGAAAGTCTCTAAGCATAACAATTAAATTCATCTTGTCTAGTGTGTCATTTAAGGCTGTTATTTCTTGTTATTTTTTTTTAATAACCTGTGTTGTGAACTCTATATCTAGCAGGTTGTTTCCTTCCATTTCATTTAGTTTTTAGTTTTTGGTTTTTTTCCCTTCAAGTTTTCTCCTGTTCTTTCACTTGGGATGTGCTTCTTTATTTTCTCATTTTGACTGCCTCTTTTCATTCATTTCTATGTATGAGGTAAATATGATGTATCTTCCAGTCTCAGCCTGGTGGCTTTATGTAGTAGGTATCCTGTGTAGCCCAGTGGCACAGTCTTCCTGATCACCTGTACTGGATGCTCTAGGAGTGACACTTGTGTGGTTGTGTGTGCCCTCCTGTTGTAGTTAAACTTTGATTACTGTTGGCATGTTAGTGGCCAGGGCTGATTCTCAGACCAACTGGCTGTGGAGATTTGCCACATGCACAATGTATGAACTGCTGTGTGGAGGCTGACCGTGTGAAGTCAGATTCATCCCAGACAGGTTCATCGTCTGCTGAAAAGACTGTTTACGTGTACTTCATGGGGCTAATCAGGTTTTGCTTTGCCGTGCTCTGACACTAGCTTCTGGGTGTGTAAATTTTCATGCCCCTTGGGAGGGGCTCCTGTGCGGGCCAAGGTCTGCAGTTGCCTGTGACCAGTCCGGGGCTTCTGCATAGAAGTCATAAAGCTATCTGTGTTTTGCCACTGCCTGAGTTGGACTTAGATGTATGCAGGAGAGTCTACATAGCGAACCAAGACCAAATGCCACAAGTGTTAGGCCTGTGGCACCTCAGCAAAAGGCCCAGGGTATCCCCAGGCCTGAGGCTACATGCCAGCTAGCTTCTCATAAGGCTAGGCAGCTGAATGAGCCAATGGAGTACCAGAAATGGATGAGACAGCATCTCAGGAAATCAACAGAGTGGGACAGGTAGTGTTCTCGGGTTGGCACAGATTCAGACATGTTGCCAGTGTTGAGTCTGTGGCTTCATAAAAATCTCAGCTTACACTGAGGCCAGCTGCTGACTACCTCAGCCTGCAGACTCCAGACATTTGTTCAAGAAACACTGCAGCTAAGACCAGGGCTTATTTTCTACTACCAAATATGTCTCCAGATGTAAGCGAGCAAAGGCCTACTGAGTGCTACAAAAAGAAACTCCTGTCAGGATTCAGCACAAGATGGTGCTCACTGTCAGGCTACACAGGAGGATAGTTAAAGGGAAAATGTGGCTGTCCCTCCAGTCCTTGCCCTGAAGCCACACAACTCAGACTTTCCTGTATGTCTCTGGAACTTCTCAAGCTGCTGTCCCTCTGCTGGTGTCCGCATGAGTGCCTTGTAAGCAAGTCAGTGTGCAGGCCATTTATGAGGACATCTGGATTTCCTGCTGCTTTCAGTCTCACTAGGAATGACATAATCTCCACTGACTTTCACAACCAGATTTTGTGGGGAGTCATCTCCCTGACCCTACAACCCTAAGCTGGTGATAACCAGTGAGACTGGGGTTCCTTGTTCCTCGGGATGGGGAGATCTGAACAAAAATTATCTCTCCTAATGCTAAACCACTGCACATGACTATGGTAGCAAGCCTGTTTTTCATCTCTGTTTCTCTTATTTGTAAACAGTTAATTTTACTTATTAAATTCAATTTGCAACTTTTTTCATTTAACTTTCTTTCCAAAATGTTTTGGCTAGGACTTCCAATACTAGGCTGCATAGAAGTGGTGAAAGTTTAAATTGTTGCCTTGTTTATGATCTTACAAGAAAGGTTTCATTCTTTTGCTATTCTGTAGGATGTTAGCTGTGGACTTTCCATACATGACCTTTAATATATTGAAGAAAATTCTTTTTGTTTTCACATTAATGAGCATTTTATCATATAAGAGTTAAATTCTTTATTTTTTTAATGTATCAAGAGGCTCATGTGTTTCTTTTCTTTTATTATATTTTATTTAATTAAGAATAACCTACTTATTTCAAAATTATGATTATACTACAAAGCTATAGTAATAAAAACATCATGGTACTGGCATAGAAACAGATACAGAGATCAAGGAAAAGAATAGACAGCCCAGAAATAAATCTATACCTATATGCTCATTTAATTTATGAAAAAGTAGGCAAGAATATACAACAGGATAAAGACAATTTATTGAATAAATTATGTTGGGAAAACTGGAATAATACACCTACACCCCGCAAAATGAAACTGGACCAACTTCTTATACCATATATAAGAATAAACTCAAAGTAGATTAAAGACTTAAATGTCATATCTGAAGCCATAAAACACAGGCAGTAAACTCTCTGACATTGCTCTTAGTAATACTTTTAGATATATTTTCTTGGACAAGGGAAACAAAATAAATCATAAACAAATGAGACTACATGAAACTAAGTTTTTGTATAACAAAAGAAATCATCAACAAAAAACAACCTACTGAATGAAAGGAGATATTCACAAATGACACTTCTGATAAAAAGTTAAAATTCAAAATTTATAAAGAACTTACATAACTCACACACAAACAATTTGATTTTAAAAAATGAGCGGAGAAAAAAGTTGAAAATCACATGATATAACTTATATGTGGGATATAAACCTAAAAACAACAAATGAACAGGACAAACAAACAGAGACTCATGGACATGGACTATATATAGACTACTGGTTACCAGAGGGTGGGGGATGGGGGAGGAGAGGGGAGGTAGATGAGGTAAAGGGGGTCAAATATAGGGGGTAGGGAGAGGGTAGATAAAGTGGATCAAATATATGGTAGCTTAAAGAAACTGGACTTTGGTAAATACACAATAGGATATACAGATGTGAAATTATAGTGTACACCTGATTCATATAATTTTATCATCCAGTATTACCCCAATAAACAATTTAAAAAACAAAAATAATTAAAAATTAAAAATGCAAATATTCAAGAAAAAATTGACAGAGAAACTGGATAGACATTTCTCAAAAAAAGAAATTTTAATGGCCAACAGGCATAGGAAAAAGTTCTCAAGCTCACTTATCATCAGATAGATAAAAATTCAAACCACAATGAAATATCATCTCACACCTAACAGAATGGCTTTCATCAATAAAGCAAAAAACAAGTGTTGGTGAGGACGTGGAGAAAAAGGACCCTCATGCACTATTGATGAGATTATAAGCACTATGAGAAATAATTTAGAGGTTTCTCAAAATTTTAAAAATATAGCTGCCTTGGGTCAAGATGGCAGAGTAGATAAACACTGTGTTTGCATACTCTTAGAACCACATCAAAATTACAACCAATGCAGATTAGCCATTTTTGGGAGTCACCTGAATTATAGTTGAAAAGAAGTCCTACAACTGGGAACACAAAAAGAGGCCACCTCGAGACTGTTAGGAAGGGCAGAGTTGTGAAATGGACTGGTCACACACCTATGTGTGGCAGTTTAGAGTTGGGAGAAATATCTTGGCTGCGGAAGTCTCCCTAGAGGATCAAGTGTTTCTGGCCCCACACAAGGCTTCCAAGCCCAGGATTTAAGTGCTGGGGGAAAAAAAAAGCCCCCATAGCTTCTGGTTGTGAAAAACTGAAGTTTGTGGCTGAGTGAGATGGAGGGCTTAGGCAGTTGCAGAATTTACTCTTAGAAGGCCTGTGTGTGGGCTTACTCACTGAGGGACTAACTTGCTCTGAGCTCCAGCTCTGAAGCAGCATCTTGAAAGATTCCAGGGACATACAGGGAGGAACTGAGTTATCTAGCTTTAAGGCAAGCAATGGAGTGTCATCTTTCTCATAGACCAAAGTGGTGGCAAAGGACACCACTTTTTCTTTTGTTGAGCCCTTCCCCACCTGGCCTACAGACATAGGCAGGCACTGTATCTAGGTCTCCATCATCCTGACCAACACTTGTATGCCCTCACAGGAGATTTTCTGAGACCACATCCCTATCACTGTGGATCACAAGAAAGCTGTTTCCAGATTTTTCATGCAAATGATCTGTTTTGGCTCATGCTGTAGACTTTTCTAAAATCTTTCAGAGGTTCACAAAATCTAAACAAGCAGAATCTGGGTTCAGCATGCCCCATACCTCTTCCTGAGCAACCCTAAGCCAGAACAGCTGGTTTCAGTTTGCAGCTTGGCCTCTCAAGTCGCTTCCAAGCCCAGAGTGGTGGTGGCCATCTTTGGATTATTCAAAGGCTCATGCCAGGTTGCCCCAGCAGGGTAC
This sequence comes from Cynopterus sphinx, assembly GCA_030015415.1. Taxonomy (NCBI): domain Eukaryota; kingdom Metazoa; phylum Chordata; class Mammalia; order Chiroptera; family Pteropodidae; genus Cynopterus; species Cynopterus sphinx. The sequence goes on from CM057388.1 coordinate 43,730,446, forward strand.
AGGCTACAGCTGAACTTTGCGTGAGGCTAGATCCCTCTCAGAGGCACCATCCAGCATCCCCAGTGACTATCTTTGGTCTGATATGGAGTAATACCTGGGGTCACATCTGAGAATGGCACACCTAAAAAACTTACTGGACAATAACCAGGGTCCTGCTAATGTGAATCCTGCTCCATAGAATCAGCCTCTGCACAACAACTCATCCACTGGTTATGGACAGTCATCACAAACAAGCAACCTGAGGGTCATTCCCACCCATTGATGGGAACCAAGTTTCAACTATAACACATGATCAAATAAAACCCATAAAAAGGGCATACTTAGAGCACCCAGCTCTGCTGAACAGAGAAACTGTGCTACTGGGACCCATAGCACATTTACTAAATCAGGCCATCCTACTAAGACTGGGAGACATAGCAGCCGTAATACACACACACACACAAACACACACACACACAACACACACCAGGGAGGTGGCCAAAATAGAGAAGCAAAAAACATGCCCCACATTAAAAGAACATAAGAAAGCTCCAGGAACTAAGCAAAATCGAGACAAGCAATCTACCAGATTCAGAGGTTAAAGCACTTGTTATAGAAGGTTCAATGAACTTAGGGTAAGAGTAGAGGAACTCAGTGAGAACATGAATGAAGAGAGAGAAAATATAAAAGTAGATATAGAAAACATAAAAAAAGAAGCAGTAGCAAATAAAGAATGTAATAACTGAAATAAAAACTTAGGAAGAATTAACAGTAAATTAGATGAAACAAAGGGTCACATCAGTGATTAAGAAGGCAATGCAACAGATAACATCCAATTAGAACAGCGACAAGAAAAAGAAAACCCAAAAAAGTGAGGATCCTTTACAGGGCTTCTAGGATAACATCAAGCATATCAACATTTCCATCATAATGATGCCAGATGGAGAAGAAAGAGAGAAAGGTATTGAAAATCTATTCTAAAAAAAAATAACTGAAACTTTTGTAACCTGGAAAAGAAAATAGAAATAAAAGCCCTGGAATTACAGAGACCTTAACAAAATAAACATAAAGAGGTCCAAACCAAGACACATCATTAAAATGTTAAGAATTGAAGACAAAGAAAGAATATTAAAAGCAGCAATAGAAAAGAAGGCAATCTCCTAAAAGAGAGCTCCCATGACTATCAAGTGATTTTTCAACAGACATTTTGCAGGATATGAGGGATTAGCAGGAAATATTTAGGGTGATGAAAAGTGAGGATCTACAACCAAGATTACTATACACAGCAAAACTATCAGTTAGAATCGAAAGACAGATAAATAGCAACCCAGAGAAGAATTTTCTAAAGTTTATCACCACCAAGTGAGTATTCATGAATTGTTGGAAGAAATTTTATTAAAAAAATGTATAAAAATATAAATAATAAAATGATAATACCTATATCTGTCAACAAGTACTTTAAATGAAAAAGAACTGTACAAATATGGCAGAGTGAGAGATGTCTTTGGATCACTCCTCCTGAAAGAACAATTAGCTGAACATTTAAAACTCAACAAAAAACATAGAAACTGCACACCATCACGTCTAAATGTGAGATTTGCACATAAGAACTACCACAAGTCAGAAACACAGGAGTCGGGCGGTAGAATGGAAGAAGCAAAAAAGCTGCCTCTCGCAATGCGGGGCGGGGGGGAGTCCTAGCAAGAGGAGGGGGAGGGGAGAAGGTGTGGCAGGTTCTCTGAACAGCCCTATCTGGGAGAGCTGTGAGCTCCACACGGCCAGTGATAGTGCCCAGGCATCAGGGCAGAAAGCAGAGAAGTGATAGCAGAAAAACACGTAGAGCAGAGTCACAACAGTTGATTTTTACCATCCTTGGTGTCAAAATGTGAGGCTGAGCCACAGCCCCGATCCCTCAACCCAGAAGGACCCTCCCCCCTTATCGTCTGAGACTGAACACCTCAACGACCCAGGAAAATCTGAGCAAACATTACCAAAACTGTCACTAACACTGAAAGCAATGGAGACTGAAGCTAACAAGCACAATTAAACATCTATAGTAAAAAAAATACAAATTAAAAAAAGGCATTATTAAGGCTTTATGAAAAGCAGGGATCCATGAGGCTTAGACGCCACCTACTGGTAACCAAAAGAAGAACACTTTCTTTGTAACGGACTAAAGAGAGGCCTTTATATAATAAATTTTCCTTCTGAAAAAAAGCTGAATACACTACCATTAAGGACTTAACAGAGAAATAGTCCATTAAACACCATAAACAACCAAGGTGACAAGGCAGCTCAAAAGGAAAGAAAAAAAATACTCTAGAAAACAAGCTTAAAGGCATAGAAATATGCCAATTAAATGACAGATTTTAGAATGGTGTCTCTGAAAAACCTCAATGGGATCCAAAAAAAAATCATATAAACAATTTTAGGAATTGAAAAAAAGAAACTAGACGAGGAGAATGAGTTCTTTAGTAAGGAGACCAAATTTCTCAAAAAAAAAAAAACAAAACAAATAGAACTTTTGGAGATGAAAAACACACTGAAAGAAATTAAAAATGAAATAGCAAGCTTAGGGGATAGAGTCAACCAATTGGAGTTGAGGATCAGTGAAATCAGAAAACTAGAAATAAATCACAAGAAAAGCTCAAGAATGAAAAATAATGAAAGAAAAATACAAGAATTTGCTGATACTATTAGGAGAGGTAACATAAAAATAATGGGCATTCTAAAGGAGAGGAAAAGAAGCAGGGATTAGAAAGTATTTTTCAGAAAAATGGTTAACAAGAATTTCCCAAATCTAATGAAGGAGCTGGAGCTTGAAATTGAAGAAGTTAGCACAACACCCAATTATCTCAACCCAAAAAGGCCTTTACATTGTATTAAAATTATCAAAAAATCAGTGACAAAGACAAAATTCTCAGATTACCTAGGGAGAAAAAATTAGTAATTTATAAAGTAAAGCTGATTAGATTATGGTCGGACTTCTCAGGACAGACCTTACAAGCCTGAAAGGATTAGAATCAAGTATTTAAATATTACGTGAAAGGAACTACCAGCCTAGAATAATGTATCTAGCTAAGCTCTCCATTAGGTATGAAGAAATACTTTTCCAGACATACAAAAATTGAGAGAATTCTCTACTACTAGGCCTGCATTAGAGGAAATACTGAAAGAAATTAGTTTACCTAAAATAAATGACCAAAACAATATACATAATTAGGATTCAGGTAACTAGCAGGCAGATAAAAGCTTAGGAGTGTGACCCTTAAAAAAAAACAGGGCATTATTAGCTTAAGCGATAAGAGATTTGCTATTGCAAGATAGCAATAAGTGAATAGAATACGTAGGAATAAATTGAGACAACAATAACAGAAAAAGAAAGAATTGAAATATACAAATTTGTAAAGGGAAATGAAAAGAAGGCAGACACTAAAGAAAACCCAAAATTCCAAATGAAATTAAAAAAGAAAGACACACAAGGAGAAGGAAATAATGAAAATACGAGGTACCAGAAATTATAACATAAAATGGTTATAGGAACAACTCATATTTCAATAATCACCCTAAATGTAAATGGACTGAACTCACCAGAACAAAGGCAGAGTGTAATATTAGATCAAAAAACAAAACCTAACCATATGCTGCCTCCATGAGTCACATCACTGTTTCAAGGACCAATACAGACTGAAGGTGAAAGGGTGGAAAATGATATTGCAAGTAAATGGCATTCAGAAAAAAGCAGGAGCAGCAGTACTAATATTAAATGAAATAGACTTCTAAATAATAAAAAAGACATTGAGAGACACTTCATAATGATAAGGGAAATCATACACCAGGAAGACATGACACTTATTAATAACTATGCTCCCAATTAGGGAGCCCTGAAATATATAAAGCAATTACTAACCAAACTAAATGATAAACAGACCAAAACACTATCATACTTGGGGACCTAAATATTTTACTGGCAGATATGGACAGATAATCCAAAAAGAAAATCAATAAGAAAATAACATCCTTAAATGTGACATTAAGCTAACTGGACATAATTGACATTTACATAGCATTTCATCCCCAGACAGCTGCTATACATTCTTCTCTAGTGCACACGGAACCTTCTCAAGAATCAACCACATACTGGGACAGAGAGCCTCAACAAATATAAGAGGGTTGATTTCTTTTTCTGAGCAGGAGCTTTTTAGTTTGATATAGTCCCACTCATTTATTTTTGCTTTTACTTCCCTTGCCTTGGAGGTCAAATTAATAAAGTCCTCTTTAAGTCCAAGATCTTGAGTTTAGTTCCTATGTTTTCTTCTCTGAATTTCATTGTTCCAGGTTTTATGTTCAGGTCCTTAATTCATTTTGAGTTAATTTTGGTGTGTGATGATAGTCAACAGTCTAGTTTCATTCTTTTGGAGGTAGCTTTCAAGTTTTTCTAGCACCATTTGTTAAAGACGGGTTTCTTTCTCCACTGTATGTTTTTGAATATTTTTTCAAAAATTATTTGCCCATCTAAACTTGGGTTTATTTGTGGACTCTCAATTCTGTTACACTGCTGTGTGTGCCTCTTTTTCTGTAATACCAGATCATTTTGATTATTGTTGTTTTATAGTATAATTTGAAGACAGGCAGAGTGAGGCCTCCACCTTCGTTCTTTTTTGTCAGGATGGCTTTGGCAATTGGAGATCTTTTGTGCTTCCAAACAAATCTGATGATTGTTTTTCTATTTCTTTAAAAAATTCCGTGGAATTTTAATGGGGATTGCATTAAATCTGTATAATGCTTTAGGTAATGTGATCCTTTTAACTATCTTGATTCTTCCAATATAAGAACATGGAATATCTTTACATTTCTTTGTATCTACTTCAATTTCTCATGGTTTTCATCATATAGGTACTTCACATGTTTTGTTAAATTTATTCCTAGGTATTTTACTCATTTTGTTGCAATTGAAAAAGAATTTATTGTTTCCACTTCTTTTACGATACTTGATTATTACAGTATAGGAACGCTATGGATTTTGAATGTTGATTTTGTTTCCAGAAACTTTACTCTATTTGCTTATTGTTTCTAGTAGTGTTCTTGTGGAGTCCTTAGATTTTTCTATGTAGAGAATTATGTCATCCACGAATAGTGGCAGTTCAACTTTTTCATTCTTTATTTGTATGCCTTTTATATCTTTCTCTTGCCTGATTGTACTCACTAGGACCTCCAGTGTTATACTGAATAACCATGGCTATAGTTATACTGAATAAACTTGACTTCTTCCTGATCTCAGAGGAAAGGTTTTCAGTTTTTCATTCAGTGTTAAGTATAATGTTGCCCGAGATATTGTTGTATATACGGCCTCATTATATTAAGGTACTTTAATTCTATGCCAATTTTGTTAAGTGTGTTGGCCATCAACGGATGCTGTATCTAGTCAAAGCTTTTTCTGTGTCTATTGATATGATAATATGATTCCTATTTTTTGAATTATTTATGTGATGTATCACATTTATTGATTTGTGAATGTTAAACCATCCCTGTGCTCCTGGATTGAGGCCCACTTGATCATGGTGTACAATCCTTTTAATGTGTTGCTGTATTCGGTTCACTAGTATCTTATTTAGGATTTTTGAATGTGTGTTCATGAGAGATATTGGACTATAGTTCCCTTTTTTGTGTGTTATCTTTTCCAGGTTTTGGTATCAGGGTAATATTGGCCTCATAAAATAGAAAGTATTGCCTCCTTTTCGATTTTTGGAAGAGTTTGAAGAGAACACATGTTGAATCTTCTTTGAATGTTTGTGAGAATTCACAGGTGAAGCCATCTCGTCCTGAACTTTAGTTATTCAGAGGGTTTTGATGATTCTTTCAATTTCCATACTGCTAACCTGTCCATTTATATTTTCTAGTTCATTTTGATTCAGTCTAAAAAGGTTGTATATGTCTAAGAACTTGTTCATTTCTTCTAGGTTATTAAGTTTGGTATTATATACTTTTTCACAGTATCCTTGTATGATCATTTGAATATCTATCTTGTCTGTCATAATTTCTCCTCTGTCATGCCTGATTCCATTTCTTTGTATCTTATATCATTTTCTTTAGTGAGTCTAGCAAGGATTTGTCAATTTCATTGACCTTCTCAAAGAACCAGATCTCCTTTGCTTTTAGTTTTCTATCGATCTTTGTTCTCAATTTTATTTATTCTTGCTCTAATTTTGATTATTTCTTTCCTTCTGCTGCATAAGACTTCATTTGTCTTGCTTTCTCCAGTTTTTTTTTTTTTTAAAGATGAAGTGTTTGGTTATTTACTTTGGATCATTCATGATTTTGAGATAAGACTGTAATGCAATGAACTTTTCTCTTATTACTGCTTTTTCTGTGTCCCAAAGGTTTTGATGTGTTACATTATTACCATTCATTTTTATGTATCTCTTGGTCTCTCCTTTTAATTTATTTTCTGATCCAGTCATTCTTCAGTAGCATGTTGAATAATCTCCATGTCTTTGTGGTTCTTCCTGTTTTATTTTTAATTTATTTATTTAAATTAGTGTCATATACATGGTACATTAGTTAGCTATCTATATAGTTCATAAAACAATCCCCCCATTGCTCCCTTCCTCCAGTGACAAGCCATGTACCAACATATTAATGCTAATTTAATTCCCCATACTGTGCACCCCATCTCTGTGACCATCCATCAGCTAGTAATTTGTACTTCTTTAACTGTTCACTCCGTTCTCCCAGTCTCCCAAAACCCCCTTTGCTCTGTCCATCACCACATTGTCCATTATATGTGTAAGTCTGTTTTTTATTAGCTTGTTCTTTATATTCTTTAGATACTGCATCTAAGTGAAATCATATAGTGTTTCTTTTTCTCTGTCTGACTTAAATACTTTCTGGTCCATCAAAGCAATATCTTTTACCACCTCCTTCCTTTTAGTCTGTGTACGGCTTTTAACCTGAAGTGAGTGTCTTGTTGGCAGCATGTAGGGGTCTTGTTTTCTTCTCCATTCATCCACTCTATCTTTTAGTTAGAGCACTTAATTCTATTCCATTTGAGGTACTTATTGATAAGAATGTAATTGTTACCTTTCTTTATTCCTGTTTTTGATACACATTTTTTTTTTTCTTTTTAAGGAATTCCCTCCAACATTTCCTATAATACTGGCTCCGTGGTGGTAAATTCCTTTAGTTTACTTTTGTCTGGAAGCTCTTTATCTGTACTTCAACTCTAAATGATAGCTTTTCTGGGTAAAATATTCTTGATTGTAGATCCTGGGTGTTCATCACGTCCAATAATTTGTGCCAAACCCCTCTGTCCTGCATAGTTTCTTTTGAGAAGTCAGCTGCCAGTATTTTGTGTTCCTTTGTAGGCCATTATTTGCTTTTCTCTCTTGCTTTTAAGATTATCTCTTTGTATTTATCCATTAGCAATTTAATTATGATATGTCTTGGTGGGAACCTCCTTAGACCCTTGGTTTCTGGGGTTCTCTGAGCTTCCTGAGGTTTTATGTCTCTTTCCTTCACCAGGTTAGGGATGTTTTCCATCATTATTTCTTCAAATATTTGTTCAACATCTTGCTTTCCTTTAGGTATGCCATTGAGATGGGTATTTTGACCTGTAATAGTGTCCCATAGGCTCGTTAAATTATTATTGTAGTCCTGGCATAGTTTTTCTTCCATTCTGATTGTGTCCTTGGCTTTCTTGTCCTTTACATAGGTCATTTGATCCTCTTCTTTATTCACCTTGTTTATTCTTTTGTTTATTTCATTTAATATACTTCTCATTTCAGATAAAGGGTCTTCATTTCAGACTTGTTCCCTTTTATGATTTCCATTTCCATTATTATGTTTTTTACCCCTTTGTTGAAGTTCTTACTGAATTTATCTACACTTTCCAAAAGTTTATTGAGCATCTTTTGAATCAGCGTTTTAAACTCTGCATCTCTTAGGTTAATTGACTCCATTATTTCTGGATTTCTGTTCTGTTCCCTCATATGATTTATGCTTCTTTGTCTTCCCATTTTGGTTGTCTTTCTGTGTCTTTTTCTATGTACTAAGCAAAGCTTCTAAGTCTCCCAGTCTTATTAGTGTGGATTTGTGAAGCAGATGTCCAGTGGCACAGTCCTGAGTGGAGTTCAGCTGCAGGCCAAATTTAGCCCAAGCCTTTACCCCTCCAGGGCCACCTGTTAATATCCAGCAAGCAATCCACAGATGCTGTCCTTATAGCTGCCCCAAAAGGCCACACCAGAAACTGAGACCAGCTGCCTTCAGTGTGAGTCTAGGCGCCACTCATCAAGGAGCACCTGACTCGCTGAGGATATGCATGGATGTGGCTTAGGTGGGTCCATGAGTTGGGGAAAGGTGAGTTTCAGGAAATCCTCTGGGTAGAGCAATCTCTGTTATCTAGTTTATAACATCTCTGCTAAGACAGCACTGCATCTGCACACTGAGAGGCAGGAGGGCTGACCAGGGAACAAAGGATACTGCCGGCACTTTTGTATAGAGCGAGTCTCCTCTCGGGCCTCACTCTAACAGCGTTTCTCTATAAGTCTATAACTCCCCTGTGCACAGCTGAATTGGAACAGGTGCCCAGAGCAAGCAGGTCTGTCACCGTGAAGGTCTGCTCTCGCACAACCCCTTTAAGAAGCATCTGATGCCTCTGTCCCACTCAGCCCCTCTAGACCTGGCGGCCTCACATCCTCACATTATCCTACCTAGTGCTGTTTCAGGGTATTTCTTAGATTTCTCCCTAGTTGTATGGCTTGTTCATCTAGATCCCAGGCAATGTTGTTCTTGAAGTTTGCTCCTAGTGTCCGTTACAGCATGTATTTGGTCACCAGAGGGATGAGCAGAGCCTCCATCATCTATACCATTTTTTTTCCTTCTTTTTCTACCCGCTTTCTTTTTACTGTTGATCTCCAGCTTCAAAGCATTATAATCAGAGAATATGGTTGGTAGTATTTCAACCCTCTTATATTTGCTGCGGCTATCTCTGTGTCCCTGTATGTGGTCGGTTCTTGAGAATGTTCCGTGTGCACTAGAGAAGAATGTATAAGTGGCTGTTTCAAGATGGAAGGCTCTTTAAATGTCAATTATGTCCAGCTGGTCTAATGTGCCATTTAATAATGCTATTTATTTATTGATTTTCTGTTTGGATAATCTGTCCATTTCTGGCAGTGGAGTACTTAGGTCCCCTACTACAATAATATTTTGGTCCATTTCTCCCTTTAGGTCTGTTAGTAATTACTTCATAAATTTTGGGGCTCCCTGGTTGGGAGCATAGATATAAACAAGTGTTATGTCTCCTTGATGCATGATTACTTTTATCATTATGAAGTGTCCCTCAGTATCTTTCTTTACATTTTTTTGAAGCCTATTTCATTCGATTTTGAAATGCTACTCCCGCATTCCTCTAAATGCCATTTGCTTGAAATATCATTTTCCATCCTTTCACTTTTAGTCTATATTTGTCTTTGGAGCTGAGATGTGTCTCCTGAAGGCAGCATATGGTTGGGTTTTGTCTTTTGATTCAATCTGCAACCCCGTGCCTTTTATATTGATAAGTTCAGTCCATTTACACTTAGGGTGATTTTTGAAATATGAGGTCTTCTTATAGTCATTTTATCTCCTGCTTTCTGGCTTCTCGGTTTTTCCAGTGCTTCTGTGTACTTGTGTTTCTTTTATTTTTTATTTTGCTTGTGTTTTGTTAGTTTTACTTCTGGTCTATATATACACACACAGAGATATGCATGTGTATATCTATATATACACACATATCTATACATATGTGTGTGTATATATACATAAATACATACATATATACATTATATATATACATACATACATTATACATATACATACATACAGTATATACATACATACATACATATATAAAATCTACACACACACATACATATGAGAGAGAGAGAGAGAGAGAGAGAGAGAGAGAGAGAGAGAGAGAGAGAGGATATAGGCTTGTGTGTTATCTCCATTCTGCTTTGAGAATTTGGATCTTTGAATCCTCTCCTCTTCAGTCATTGTTGTTTCAGTTTGTCTCTACGTATGCTGGATGTTCATTACTAACTGCTATGTTAAATCCTTTTTTGTTGTTTAAGCGTATAGTGCCTTGTACTTAGTAATGGTTGCACTCCTCTGCTTCTACCTGCCTACTAGTCGCCTTATTCCTAATTATGTATTTTTTCTTTTTCATTTTGTTTTAAGTGAGCTGACCCCTTTCAGTATTTCCTGTAATTTGGGCCTCTTAGTACACAATCCTCTCAATTTTTGTATGTCTGAAATATCTTTCTATCTTCTTCATATCTAAAGGAGAGATTAGCTGGATACCTTATTCTCTGCTTGTAGTTCCTTTCATTTAATAGTTTGAATATTTGATTCCACTCCTCTGGCTTGTAAAATTTGTGATGAGATGTCAAACGATAATCTAATGGGCTTTTCCTTTAGATTACCATCCTCTTTTTCCTGACTTCCCTGAGAATTCTGTCTTTTCTTTGATTTTTTGATAATTTCAGTGCAATGTGTCTTAGTGAAGGCCTTTTAGGGTGTTCTGTTGACGTATCAAATTCCAGGCTCCAGCTCATTCCTTAGATTTGGGAAATTTCTATCAACTATTTGTGTGAAAATGCTTTCTAGTCACTGCTCCTTTTCCTCCCCTTAGAGAATGCCTATTATTCTTAAATTTCCTTTCCTGATGGCATCAGTTATTTCTTGCATTTCTCTATCATAATTTTTCATTCTTCATTTTCTCTCTTCTTCATTTGGATTTATTTCTAGATTTCTGTCTTTGCTGATCCTTTCCTCCATTTATTTGCTCGACTCTATTTCCCAAGATTGCTGTTTCATGTTTCAAATCTTGCAGTGTTTTCTTCATTTCCAGAAGTTCTATTTGGTTGTGTTTGAGGATTTCAATCTCCTTGCTGAAGAACTCATTCTGCTCATCAGGTTCTTTTTTCAATTCCTGAAATTTTTAATATGAATCATTTTGAATCTCTCTGAGTTTTTTCAGAAGTACCATCATGAATTCTTTGCCATTTAAGTCACATATTTCTGTGTCTGTAAGCTTATTTTCTGGAGGTTCTTCTCTTTCTTTCTGAGATGTCTTGTCACCTTGGTCATTCATGGTGTTTAATGGACTATTGCTGCACCTGGCCATTAATGGAAATATATTCTGCTTCTTTTCTGGAAAGAGAGTTTATTATATAAAGGTCTCTCTTTAGCTTGTTGCAAAGAAGACATTTTTCTTTTGGTTTTCCGGTGGTGGCTTCTAAGCCTCTTGGATCCCTGCTTTATACAATGTCTTAATAATGCTTTTTCTTTTCATTTCTTTTCTTATAGACATTCAGTCACACTCGTTACTCTCAGTCTCAGTCTCTGTCAGTGTTAGTGACAGTTTCTGTAGCATTTGCTCAGATTCCCCCCTGGGGCTCTGTAGTGTTCGGTCTCAGAGAATGTGGAGGGAGAGACTCTCTGGGTTCGAGGAAAGGAGGCTGTGGCCCAGCTTCGATTTGGCAGCTGCAGCTGGTAAAAATCAACTGTTCTTTCCCTGCCACCCCCACTTCTCTGCTGTTCCCACTTCTCTGCTTTCTTCCCTGATGCCTTGGTATTGCCGCCAGCCATGTGGAGATCACAGTTCTCCCAGGCAGTGCTGTTTAGGAAATTTGAAGCACTGTCTCTCCTTCCTCCTCCTCCTACAGGGAGCTCCAGCTGTGAGAGGCAGCTTCTTTTTCTCCCTGTCTACCGCCTGACTCCCAGGGTTTTGACCTGTGGTATCTCTTATGTGCTGATCCCATGCTCAGATGCGCTGGTGGGAAGTTTGGGTGTTTTTGTTGAATTTTAGATGTTCAGCTTATTGTTCTTTCAAGGGGAGAGATCTGGGTATGTCTCTAAGTTCTCCATATTTCTGATATACTCTAGCTTCAGAGTTTATCTTACAACCAAATGACCCAGCAAAGGGAGATACAGAGTACAGGCTAACTTCTAAGGCTCTTGTTATTGTTCCTCTAGCTGCTTTGATGCTTGTAGCCCATGCTCAGTGTGTTTGCCAGATGCAAGTAACCTCCTACAGCAGGCCATTTTTGGTCTTTGTACACTGGATCACAGGTGGTGGGTCAGAGCCTTGCATGAGATTCAAACCAAGAAACACTGCATCACTTGGCCTGGGTAGAGTAATCTTGACTGTAAGCCCTTGCTTCCCAACACTTTAAATGTTTTGTGCCAATCCCTTCTGGCATGCAAAGTTTCTGCTGTGATATCACCTGACTTTCTAATGAAAGCTCCCTTCTAGGTAACTAATTGCTTTTGTCTTGTTGCTTTTAAAACTCTCTCTCTCTCTCTCTCTCTCTCTCTCTCTCTCTCTCTCTCTCTCCTTTCTTCTTTTCTTTCTTCTTCTTCTTCTTCTTCTTCTTCTTCTTCTTCTTCTTCTTCTTCTTCTTCTTCTTCTTCTTCTTCCTCCTCCTCCTCCTCCTCCTCCTCCTCCTCCTCCTCCTCCTCCTCCTCCTTCTACTTCTTCTTCTTCTTCTTCTTCTTCTTCTTCTTCTTCTTCTTCTTCTTCTTCTTCTTCTTCTTCTTCTTCTTCTTCTTCTTCTTCTTCTTCTTCTTCTTCTTCTTCTACTTCTTCTTCTTCTTCTTCTTCTTCTTCTTCTTCTTCTTCTTCATCCTCCTCCTCCTCCTCCTCCTCCTCCTCCTCCTCCTACTCCTTCTACTTCTTCTTCTTCTTCTTCTTCTTCTTCTTCTTCTTCTTCTTCTTCTTCTTCTTCTTCTTCTTCTTCTTCTTCTTCCTCCTCCTCCTCCTCCTCCTCCTCCTCCTCCTCCTCCTCCTCCTCTTCCTTCTACTTCTTCTTCTTCTTCTTCTTCTTCTTCTTCTTCTTCTTCTTCTTCTTCTTCTTCTTCTTCTTTACCTTTGATATGTTTTGGTGTGGGCCCCTTTGGGTTTACCTTGTTTGGGACTCTCTGCTTCCTCGGATTATATGTCTATTTCCTTCACCAGGATGGGAAAGTTTTCTATTATTTCTTCAAATAGGTTTTTAATTCCTTGTGCTTTCTCTATTCTTCTTCTGGTATCCCAACAATGCAAATCTCTGTATTCTTGGTGCTGTCCCGGAGGCCCTTTAAACTATCCTCATTTTTTTTTTTTTTGTATTCTTATTTCTTTTCACTGTAATTGGGTATTTTCTGCTCCCTTCTCTTATAAATTGCTGATTCTATCCACTGCTTCATGTAATCTACTGATGATTTCTCCTAAGGTATTCTTCATTTTAATTATTATATTTTTCACTTCTGACTTGTTCTTTTTTTATGTTTTCTATATCCATTTCTATGGTTCCTCTCTCTTTGTTAAAAATCTCACTGAGTTCCTCTTCTCTTCCCCTAAGTCCTTTGAGCATTCTTATAACCAGCATTATGAACTCTGTATCTGGTAGATTGCTTGTCTCCATTTTGTTTAGTTCTTTTTCTGGAGCTTTGTTATGTTCTTTCCCTTCAGACGTGTCTCTTTGTCTCTCCATTTTGGCTGCCTAATCATGTTTGTTTCTATGTATTAGGTAGGATGGCTAGGTCTCCTGGACTTAGCTGAGTGGCCTTATGTAGTAGGTGTCCTCTCTATCCCAGCAGCACAGTCTGTCCTGGTCGCCTGAGCTGGATGCTCCAGGTATATCTCTTGTATGGATTGCATGTGACTTCCTGTTGTAGTTGAGCATTGTTTGCTGTTTGCATGTCATTGGGAGGAACTGACCCTTGGGATGATTGGTTGTGAGTACTAACCATGACTATAGTGGAGGAGCTATTGTGCAGGGGCTGACCCTATGAAACAGGATTTACTTTAGTAGGGCTCTATTGCTTGCCTAGTTTGTCCTTTGGGTGTGTTGTCCTCAGATGTGACCCCAGGTAGTGCTCTGGCTCAGAACAGAGCCAGCCACCAGACATGCAGCCAAGTTCAACTGCAGCCTGTGCCCTCCCAAGGGCCACCTGGCATAAACTACCAAGCAGAATGCATATAGCCACCACCCACACTGGGCTTAGATGTGCCTGAGAGCCCAAGCCACAAACTGCGGCAGGTTACCACTAATGCTGTCCTTGAGGCTGTTCAGCAAGAGGTATGGGGCACACTGAGGCCAGATGTTGCTTGGTTGGGTTTTACAAACTTTTGAGAGATATCAAAAATGTCCACAGCATGAACCAAGACAGGCCATTTGTATAGAAGATCCACTGGAAATGGCTTGGGTGTGGCTGCAATTTAGATGAGGCAGGATCTCAGAGAGTCACCAGAGTGGGCCAACCAGTATTTGCCAGGTTTATGGAGACTCAGATATGGCATCTGCTTCCATCTGTAAGCTGGGCGAGGAAGGGCTCAACAAAAGAATAACGGCTTCTGGAAGCACTTCTGTCTGGCAGAAAGTTGCCCCTCCAGACTTTGCCCTGAAGCCAAACAATTCAGTGACTACCCATGTGTTCTTGGTGCCTTGCAAGCTGCTACCCTAGTGCTGGAGCTCAGAGCAAGTGAGTCATTAGCAAGTAAGTCTGCAAATGGGCCCCTTAAGAAAAATGCCTGCAATTCCAGCTGCCCTCTGTCTCATTCAGCCACAATCTTCACTGTTTTTCACAGTCATAAGGTGTGAGGACTTCTCTTTCTGGCATTGAAACCCTGGGCTGGGGAAGCTGATTGGTGCTGGGAACCCTCGTTCCTCCAGGGATGAGGACATGCTAAAAAAAAAAAAAAGAAAAAAAGAAGAAAAGAAAAGAAAGAAAAGAAAAAAAAAGAAAAGAAGAGAAGAGAAGAGAAGAGAAAGAAGAAAAGAAAAGAAAAGAAAAGAAAAGAAAAGAAAAGAAAAGAAAAGAAAAGAAAAGAAAAGAAAAGAAAAGAAAAAGGAGTTAAATGGTTCAGACTCAGTTTTCCACAGTGGCACCACTACCAGTTGACACAGCTAGATGATGGGATTCATTTTTGTCGGGATGATTGCTGAGTGTTTTTGAGGTAGATTAGACATGTAGTTGAAGGGTTAGCTAGTACCTAAAGAAACCAAACCTTGATTAATATTGACTTGAGCTGTATCTGTTTTTGTATGAAATAATTTTGTAAGCAGGAGTTAATATTTGTGATTAAGTTAAAAAATGGCTATCAACCTAATTGCCTAATAAAATAATTTGGTTATCAAGAAAGACGACAATAATAATGTTTAGACCAAAATTACTGAGGCAGGGGAGGGGAATGAGTGGATTTTGAGATTAAAAAATTGTGTTAAAACATACAGATATTTCCACTTGACCTCTTTCAATAAATAATGTATAATTTGCATCTGTCTCTTTGTATTTAAATACATCAATTTCTAAATGAGTTAAAACTTTACAAGTGTTTTATGAATTTTCCTGATAGAAATTATTTTAAAATATGATGACAACACATTTATTACAGTCCAGTGGGTCCAAACAAATGATTAACCTACAGGAATATCTATTGTGGGACAGATAAGCAAATGCCAACAAAAGGTCTTTCCCCCTTTTATTCCTTCCATAATTCTTTTAAATGACATATTAAACAATTTTTAAAATGACATCAAATTTCACAAAAAGCAAGTTAAGAACAATAAGTTAAAGAAAAAAAAAGATGAAGAATCCTATACTTTCCCTGGGAAAGAAGGAAGAGACATCATTTAAGAAAATGAACTTAGTAACCCAAGTGGTCTTTGTACACTCTCTGTAGCTGGTAGAACAAGCAAGTGACCTATTATGTTACCATAATCAAACTCTGCCCTATAAAAAGGTCATAAGTCCCAAAGGCTTTACTTTACTCTCCCACCTAATGTTCTTGAGTGGAAGTATTGTTCTGGGAACATATTCACTTCCTAATGGATGTTTTTGTTGTTTTTGTTTTTTGTTTTAGCCAACTCGAAAGCATTAGAGTAGGAAGATGTTAAACAAAAGGGAGATTTTCATCAAGAGCTAACTTTCATGCCGCTTGCCCTGATCATGTTAGGCTAACTACAGTAACAAACAAGCTTCAATCTCACTGGCTCAATACAATAAATGTTCAATTTTCATGTTATGTGCTCATGTGATTCAGTGAGTTGGATGGGGTCTCTGCCCAGCACAGTCATTCAGGAATGCATGATCCTTCCAATTTGTGATTCTCCAAATTCTCCAGAGTTCAAGAGTACTCTCCATTCACTCAGCAGATGGAGAAAGAGAGAAAACATGGGATATTATGTGAGAAGCTCTTGTTAATTAGGTCTGGAAGTGGCATACATTATTTTCATCCTAGAATTTTATTGCCAAGAACTCATTGTTATGGCTGTGCCTGACTCCAGAGGAAGCTGGGGAATGTAGCTCAGCTCTCCATCTGGGTACAGAAGGGAAACATTTGGTAAATGACTAGTCAAGCTCTACTTTACTCACTTTCTCAGGGGATATAAATTCTCCCCTTGGGACTTTTGCAGTATTGGATACCATACATTGTTACAGAGAAGCAAGTGTTTCCTCATCATTGTCTCTTATGTAAGTAAGGTGGTTGTATACTTTGTTGTTCAAACTAGGGCACTTTTGTTAAAAGAGATGCTATTAATTTTGCCGAGACAATTGGCATAAACAGGTACTGCCTTTTGCAAACATAGACAGATACCCAACCCCACATATAGGCCATAATCGCCTTTAGAGCTAGGACAATAGATATGTGTATATACCAAATGGTATCTTGTACAATGCTGGGAACTCAATAATCACCTGCAAGTTAAAAAGCATTATGGAATAAAGTCCTCTAATAAAATTGTTTCCTGTTAGCATGTGCTTCTATCATTTTTTCTTTGTGACTTGCCCAATGGATACCTGCAACGTTTCAGGAGCTATTGTCATTTAGTCATTTTGCCATAATGTATTGCTTGTAGTTATTGGCCATTTAAAAGTAATACGTTGAGTGTATCCCTATGATGTCCAACACTGGGAAACAGAGAGTGGTGATATCAGTTCATATATTTATGTTCTTATAATTTTTTTCTTTTCTGCTTTAAAAATGTCAAGACATGGATGAGGTATAAATTGGTGTATAATTTTCAGGTTTTGAGATTAAGAGGGGAAAGTAGGAGCATATTTAGAGGATAATAATTAAGATTAGGATTTAAAACTTTATGACATAAAAATTAGTTGAGCAAACTAGGCACACTTGAACTGAAAAAGATAAATCTAAGAATGATCAGGATAACTTTATGTAAAAGCTTAAAGGGGAGAAAAGTCTAGGCTTCTAGAATGCTTAGAATCATCAGGGCCAGTGGATGGAATATAAAGGGAGAGTGACTTGTGGCTGTAAATTATGGAAGAAAGAGGCACAGTTGAAAGAAGATTGAACTCTCTCAGGTGAGAGTGGCCTTATGTATGTGTTGGGCAACAACAAATTGGTGGGGACGTTATAGTGAGGATTCAATTATTGTATTGCTGGTGCAAATTGAAACAGGAAATATTCAGTATTTTTCCCAAACTGACATGTGATTCATTGATTCTCTTTGTTTATAATGATAAATCAATGACACAAATGTTACATCTTTTTTCTCACGCTTTTATTAAGAATACATTAATTCTTAGAGATTCTCCTTAGACAAGCCACTGACATTCTATTACATGCTTCTAAATGCCCCCAAGTCCTTGTTTACTTACTCTACTTTTTCATGCAACCTTTCACATCCTTCTTTAGGCTAGTTATGATTTGGAATAATATTAAGGCAAGTTACATTAATACAAGTGCTGGGGAAATAGTTCATACCCAGATAAATGCATTCTCTTCTATAATATGTATCAGTAGGAAAACTCACTTATTTTATTCCTGCCACAACCCCAAAACTGCCACGTACAGTAAGTATGACTTGGCTGACATGAAAATATGGCTATTGTTTGGAAGCTGGTATTTCTATGTATAAAAAGGGTAGAAAACTTATCAAATTATATAAAAGAGCTATTCAATTAGCAGTGTTACTCATTGAAGTAGATTCCACCATGCAATAATTTAGAGGAAAATAATGTCTTATAAGTTAAGAGATGCTGCTTAGTACATTAAATTCACCCTTCTCACAATAAAGATCGTCATTAATGAGGTAATTAAGAATTATTTATTCAGTCTTAACAATAATAATACTTCTCTTCGCATCAGTGCACAACCTTCCTATTCCAGGGCTTGGTTGAAACAGTTATACTATAGATTTAACAATTGAGGTGAATGGCTATTTGTACATTGGGCATCCTCATCTCAAAGGCCGTTTTCCAAAGTCCTAGGATGTCAAAAAGTAATTAAAAACTGTATGGACAGGCTGACTAGCCTATTCCTTTTCAGAGAGCTTTGCTGAATGTCCTTGATATCAACTCTGCTTTAAAACACTGGTTCCTGGCAAAGTTGTAATGAAAGACAAGATATCTTTAGTCCCTCATTTCTCCTTTCAGCTGCTCTTTCACACAAAGACTGCTCCCTCATTCTGGAAATTTAATCTTTAGGCAATGTACCATTCTCAAGATATGTCCTTCTCTTCTCTTTGTCTTCCTTTCTTTATTCCCATTGAAATGTTTCCCTTATGTGTCCCATTCCCAGAGATCCTCTCGGTCTCTGCTAGGACGCAGGAATAATTTTGATGTGGGCCTACTAATTACTAATTAATGTATTGTGTGTGATGTTTCTTGGCCTTTTACTATTTTCTTCATTGTTGAATGCATTGGCAACATTTTTTATTCTATTAAATTTATTGGAGTGTCATTGGTCAATAAAAGTAAAGAGGTTTCAAGTGTACAATTCAATAACTTAACTCTTAAATAAGAAAAAAGCAGTCTTTGACAGTGGGACCTTCTAACAGCTTGTAGGCTCATTGTGGTGATGGCAGTGGTAAGTGGGATCTATGGAAGGTACTATTGCAATGAGTGCCAGCTTGGTACGCTAATTTGAATATTCTGATTCAGTAGACTTCCGTGTGTCCCAGAAATTCATATTTTCATAGTGTATCCAGGTGATTGTCAGGTTTGTGAAGCACTGCTTTATATTAGCGTTTCTCAAATGTTAATGTGCAAATAAATTACCACAGAAACTTTTAAAATGCAGATTCTCATACAAGAGGTCCAGAGTGGGATTCTGCATTGCCAACAAACTTCCAGATGATGCTAATGCTATTGATCCAAGGACCACACTTTGAGTAGCAAGTATCTGGAATATTAATATTTTAAAACATCAATATTGATCACCATCAATGATAATCAGTATCATCACATGTAATTATTAAGAAACCAAGAGGCTGAAGCATTGATTTTTTTTTTTTTTAAGTTCGCAGGGTGACGTTAATGTGAAGGTAAAATTGAGCACTATGGCTTTATTTATTGCCTCTTTCCCCTGTTTTCAGAGGCAGAGGTTGCTACGAGATATCAGTAAATGGCCCCTGAACATTTTCAAGGTAAGACAGGTCAAAATTATATATGCTGATAACTAAGAATAAGGGGTCCAGAGTCTTGAACTGGGTTTGAATACTGTTTTCACACATCATTAGCTGTGTAACTGTCCAAATAAGTCTTCATTATTAAGCATAAGTATCCTTACCTGTAAATAAGAATAAATGAAGTAATGCATATAAAATATATTAAGCTCTCAATAAATGAGAACTGCTATTTGTAGCTATTAATATATTTAATGCTTCATTTTTTTTCCACTGGAGGACCCGAAATGCCAGAAAGAAGTGAATGCATATTCCTTGGTGTTGGGGGTGGTCCTTTTTGACAGCTATTTTACTCTAAAAACTCTTTTTCACTTAAATGCTTCATGCCAATTTTGAATTGTGTGCCATAGTGTATCTGTGTATTTATTGTGCAGCATTAATTGTCTGTTTTGTTCCAAAATGCAAGCAGAATTGATATATCAAAAAGAGACATTTCCTGTTTGTTTTATAGTTTTAAAAATTCCCGTTTATATTATTGAATTACTTTTTTAGTACCCTGATGGTACCATGAAGGCATTTAGCAAAGACATCTGCTATCTTTATCTTGTGACTCACCAACCGCAAGGCAAAGGTATGGATGAATTTTACCTGTCCCTCAGTCCCCAGTCACAGCTGACTGCAATGGATGGCTGCAACTTATCCAAGGCCCACTAATCTATATGTAGCATGTAACCAAAAATTTTGTCCATTGAAGGACAATGTGGATTTTGTTTTTGACCAATCAGACTTTTCTCAGTCACATTTTTGAACCTGCAAATAATGCATAAACTAATCACTTGGTAGTGGGAGAGTAAATGAAAAGATTCACAAGGAGGGCCTGAGGCTGAGAAAAGGTAAAAATGAATGAATGAATGAATGAATAAATGAATGTGATTTCAACCTGAAGAAGTAGCTGTCTCACAGACCTGCCTCAGGTTTATTGTACAGGCAAAGTAAAGTCCCTGAGATTGAATAGCATTGGAGGCCAATTCCCATTGACATAAAAAGAAACACTAACCTGTGGTAAAGTTGTGAGATTGTCAAAGATTACAGTTGTAGTCCCAGATTCCAGATTATCACCTTCCTTCAAGTCAAGTGAAGATCCCTCTTTTCTTTGTAGAATTCCAGTAATTTTAAGTAAAAAAAAAAAAAAAAAAAAAAAAAAAAAAACATTTCTGTACTATGCACCAATGACTGGACTAAGTGCTGTGAAATAAATCTAGCACAATCCCTGCAGAGGCTTTAGTATGATGATGTAGAGTGTCATCTACACAATTATAGAATATAGTAAATGCTATGATGACATAAACACTTATCAACAGGGACAAGACCACAAGGTTATTAATTCTACTTGGGAAAGCCTTTAAGAGAAATGGGGTTGGAGGGGGAAAAAATTAAGTAGGAGGAACGGTATGAGCAAAAGCACAGATATCTCCATACATAGAATGTGCCACAGATATACTGAAAATACATTGTTGGCTGTTATTGGATGCTATTATGTATGCCTTGGCATAAGCGAGGCTGTGCAGTGAAAAGCAAACAAAAATTAAATGAAACAAAGGACCCAAATCTAAATGGTTTAAAAGATCTAAGTTTTAC
This sequence comes from Cynopterus sphinx, assembly GCA_030015415.1. NCBI lineage: Eukaryota > Metazoa > Chordata > Mammalia > Chiroptera > Pteropodidae > Cynopterus > Cynopterus sphinx. The sequence continues at coordinate 43,751,457 of CM057388.1, forward strand.
TTCTAATGCATTTGAAGAGCATATGTGTCTGGGAAAGTCCCTAAAGTAACTATCCTTTATGTTATAGCTCAGTTTGCAGCCTTATATCAACATGTAATTTCACAATTGCTGAGGCAAGAAAAAACATAATGAGTTTTCTCACCAGCTCTTAAAGTTGTCTGCCTGGAAGTGACACACATCATTTTCACTCAAGTATCTTTGCCAGTCAAGTCGGACAATCTCAAAATCTCAGGGAGGTACCATATTCCTGAAAGTGAAGAGTAAGCAAATATCAGCAAACAACGGTAATGTCTGTTACACAGTGTTATCTCATACAGGGACATTAACATTCTAATGGTAATCAAGTCTTGTAATAAATAATTCCACTTATGGTGGAATTTCAAACACTAATGGAGAGTCAAGTAGAGCTTTACTAGATCCTCAGACTAAACCTTATATGAGTTTGCAGAATTCAGTTATACATGATACTAGTCCTTAAAGAATCTTTAAGCACAGAACAGGCACCTGATGTGTTCAAACATATTTATTACCTAAATGAATAAGGTAGATAAGGATAAAGAGGGTCAAATATATGGTGATGGAAGGAAATTAAAGTTTGGGTGGTGATGACGCAATGAAATTATCATATGATGTATTATTTAATTGTACATTTAAAACCTACCTAATTTTATTAACTGTCGCCCCAACAAATTTAATTAAAAAAAAAAGTTAGACCACAAACGGAAACTGAGATAAGAGTTTTATTTGTCTTCTGCTTTTTCGCCATGTACCTATGATCATTCCAACAATTTCAAAGCAAGGCGAATCTCTGTATGGTGCTAAGGAATATTTCTGAAGATCTAGCTACATTTGTCTTCGTATTGTTTTCAATCCCAAAGAAGAGAAGTACTATAGATTTCTTGTACCCTGGCCACAACACACATTACTAAAGAAAGATTGCCTCTACATGGACGAAGTAGGCATAATCGTTAAACTGAAAGAACTTGGAGTTAGACAATCTATCTTTGAATCACAGCTCCAACACTTACTAGTTGTGCTATCTTCTGCAAGGAACTCAAGTTTTCTCATATGTAAAATATGATACACATGTCTATTTTACAGTGTTGCAGTGAGATTTAAATGAGATAACTGATATTAAAGCACCAGGAACATATTAGGAACTAAAAATGGTACTTAACTTTTCTTCACATATTGTTGCATTTACAATTTACTGTAAGGCTCTACTATTATGACAAGTGATTCTCTCCTCCACATTTTAGGGGCCATTTAGCACATGTGTTTAGATACTTTAATAATCTGTATTTTAAAGAATGAATTTCTATCTTAGCCCTACTCTAATTACTATTGCTACATCTTTCCTAGCACTGCTGCTCCCACAAGACCACATTGATGCTTCTGCTGGGTACTGGCCTGTTGTTGATAGCTGGAGACTCTAAGGATTGAAAGTACCAGTGTAGTTTTTGGAGTACTTAGTGGGTCAAAAACCACCATATTCCATTTAAAGCAAGGGATGGGGTATTTATCATTTATCTGTCTCTACTTTTTTTTTAGTGTTACGTTTTTACAAATAGATAACAAAACAGTGCTTGCTCCTCCGTAGTTTACAGAGTTTGAAGTGACTAGCTCTTTCAGTTTTTACTCATAGTACTTTCTTTCCTTTTATTATAGAACTCAGACTTGAGTCCAGGAAATAATCAATTAATTAACTGATTTACTCAAAATTTATTTATCGGACATTGCAAACGTACAAGTGATCAAGACAGACACATGTATTGATCCACTCTGAAACTCATAGACCAGTGGTTGGTAGATATTTTGTAAATAATAATGCTATATATGTGTGTACATATATATATTGAATATGTATATATTGAATATATATATATATATTAAATATATATATATATATTTATATATACATATATATGTATATATCACAAATATATATATATATATATATTCAATATATATATATATATACACACACATATATATGTATATACTTCTGATAAGTTCTATGAAGGGAAAATGGAGAGCAACTCACATGAGGTACTTGGGGAAACAAACAAAAGTAGAATACTGAGAGGATTATGTAATTGGAGGGACAATTGATGCATTTGGCTCTCTCTAAATATTGCCACCACTAATTTCTTTTGTAATTAAACAATGTCTACAGAGGATCACTGTTGGCATGCATATCTGTTCTATGAATAACATTTAAAAATCCATTTAAATTTTTATTAGGAACTCACACCTGTTAGAATGTCTATTATCCAAAAGACAAGAAATAACAAATGTTGGCAAGGCTGTGGAGAAAATGGAACTCTTGTGCACTCTTGGTGAGAATATAAACTGGTGCAGCCACTATGGAAAACAATATGAAGATTCTTCAAAAAATGAAAAAAAGGGCTACCATATGTTTCAGTAATTTCACTTCTGGGTACTTATTTGAATAAAAGAAAAACACTAACTCAAAATAATATATACACCTATACTCATTACAGCATTATTTGTAATATCCAAACATAAAAACAACCTAAGTGTGAATGAATGAAGAAAATTGTGTGTGTCTGTGTGTGTGTGTGTGTGTTTGTGTACATATATATATATATGTATGTATGTATGTATGTATATGTATATATACATATATATGTATGTATATGTATATGTGTACACATAATACATTTCATAATAAATTATATGTAAATATAATTTAAAAATATTATTTAGCTATAAAAAATGAAATTCTGCCATTTGCAACAATATGAAGTGAAGTGACATTTAGGGCATTGTGTTAAATGAAATAAGTCAAACAGAAAAAAATACCATATAATCTGATTTATATGTGGAATCTACAAAAAGTAAGCTCATAGGTACAGAGAATAGATTCAGATTGGTGGTTGCCAGAAATGGGGGATGGTTGTGTGCACAAAAATGGCTAAGGGTAGTCAAAAGATGCAAACTTGTAATCACAAAATAAATAAGACATGGGAGACAAAAAAAATTAAAAACTTTTGGGGAAAAAGAACAATAAATGGATTTTAGGACAGGTCAGTTTTGATAGTAGATAAAAAGTAAGTAAAGAATATGCAGAAGGAGTTGGAGAATAGACTCTACTCTGTTGTTTAGTAAGGGGCCCTGAACATCTGAGGGAAAACCTGAGAACATCATTTTTTGAAGAGACCATCATTAATTCACAATTTTACAGAAGATGCGTTCCATCAATAAGTCGCCTGGTACATGCTTCAATATATTTAATGGGAATAACATGTTGGGAGGCTTGAAGTTTGAATTAATTCATTAATTCATTTATCAAAGAATTACTGCCAGTCTTCTATAAATCTGTAAAATATATAGTATGTTATATATCAACAAGTGCTAAAGAAAAACTGAATCAGAGAAAAGGAATGTGAAATATCAAGAGGTATAAAATATGAAAGTGGCTTAGGAAATCCTCACTGAGAGTGATTTTTAAACGAAAGCAATAAAGCAAGTGAGGAAGTTAGTCATCTGAAAAAAGAGCATGCTAAACTGAGGGCATAATAATTTCAAAGGACTACAACACCTTGCCTTCTCTTTTAGACTCATTGCTTTTCATTGATTAATTTAACTTTGTACCAAATAACATGCTGTTTTAATTAAAGTCATTGTATGATAGTTCTTGATGTCTATTCTTCAAGATTATCTTTGCTAGTCTTGGTCCTTTGAATGGCATACAAAATTTAGGTAGTTTGTTCATTTTTTTTTTAAAGATTTTGTCCCTTCTACTTATTTACTTATTTTAATATGTATTTTTAATTTTTTTCAATTACAGTTAACATACATTATTATATTAGTTTCAGGTGTATGACACAGTGATTAGACACTTATATAACTTATGAATTGACCACTTGAATAATTCCAGTACACATCTGACACCATACATAGTTATTATAGTACTACTGTATTCTCCATGCTATACTCTACGCATCCATGACGATCTTGTAATGACCAGTTTATACCTTTTAATTCCCTCCCCTCTTCACCCATTCCTCCAACCCCTCCCAGTTCAGCAACCACCAAAATGTTCTCTGTATCTATGAAATAGTTTCTATTATGCTTGTTCATTTATTCAGTTCTCTAGATTTCACATATAAGTGAAATCATATGACATTTGTCTTTCTCTGTCTGGCTTACTCCACTCAGCACAATACCCTCTAGATCCATCCACATTGTTGCAGATGGCAAGATTTTATTCTTTTTTATGGCTGAGTAACATTTTGTTGTGTATACATACACCATCTCTTCTTTATCCATTCATCCATTGATGGATACCCAGGTTGCCTCCAAAACTTGGTTACTATAAATAATGCTGCAATGAACATATGGATTCACATGGTCCTTCAAAGTAGTGTTTAAGGTTTCCTCAGATGAATTCACAGAAGTGGGATAACTAGGTCCTCCTTTGTCTCTTTTTATAGCCTTTGTTTTAAAGTCTAATTTATCTGGAATTATTATTGCTATCTAGCTTTTTCCTTTTTATTCCCCTTTCCATAAAACATCTTCTTCCATCACTTTACCTTTTTGCTGTGTATATACAATTTTATTCATTTATTTGTTTATAAAATTACTGAGGTAACATTTATTAATAAAATTATATAGGTTTCAAGTGTACAGTTCAATGATATGTCATATGTGTATTGCTTTGTGTATTCATCACTGAAAATTAAAATTCCTACCATCTCCCCTTATCCTTATCTACTTCCATCTCTTTACTCTCAGTCTGTGTGTGCCCTTTGATCTGAAGTGAGTCTCTTGTAGGCAACATACATAAGGTTTGTTTTTTTTTAATCTTTTTTTTTTAATCCATTCAACCACTGTATACCTTTGGTTTGGAGCATTTAATTTATTTACATTTAAAGTAATTGTTAATAGATATATAGTTATTGCCAGGTTATTATTCGTATTTTTTAATCCTTTTTCTTTCTTCTTCCTCTTCTTCATAGGGAATTCCTCTAACATTTGTTATAATACTGGTTTGGCGGTGATAAGTTCTGTTAGCTTTTTCTTGTCTGGGAAGTTCATCTCTCCTTCGACTCTAAATGATAGCTTTCTTGGGTAGAGTTATGTTGGTTGTAGTTCCCTGCTTTTCATGCTGCAGATTCTCCTAAAATATTTCATGCCAATCCCTTCTGGCCCGCAAAGTTTCTGTTGAGAATTCAGCCAACAGTCATATGGGAGCTCCATTGTATGTAGCTGTTTTTTTTTCTTTTTTCTTGCTGCTTTTAAAATTGTCTCCTTAAACTTTGGCATTTTAATATAATGTGTCTTTGTGTGGGCCTCTTTGAGTTCATCTTGTCTGGTATTCTGCCCCTCCTGGACTAGTATGTTCATTTTTTGGTGCCGGGTTAGAAAAGTTTTCCGTCATTACTTTTTCAATAGAATTTCAATTCTTTGCTTTCTCTCTCTTCCCCTATGATGTGAATGTTGATACACTTAATGTTGTCCCAGAGGACCCTTAGAGTATCCTCATTATTTTTTTTTTCTTTTTGCAGCTCCGATTGAAGCTTTTTTGTTACTTTATCTTCCAAATTGCTTATTTGAACCTCTGCCTTATCCAATCTACTGTTGATTCTCTCTAATGTACTTTTCCTTTTAGTTATTATGTTCTTCACTTCTGACTAGTTTTTTTTTGTTGTTGTTTTTATGTTTTCTGTCTCCATTTTTATGTTTCTTGTCTCTGTGTTGAAGTTCTCACTGAGATCATTGAGCATCCTTATAACCAGTGTTTTGAACTCCTCATCTGGTAGATTGCTTGTTTCCATTTTGTTTAGTTCTTTTTCTCAAGCTTTGCTCTTGTTCTTTCATTTAGGACATGTTTCTTTGTCTTTCCATTTTGGCTGCCTCCCAAGTGTTTGTTTCTATGTATTAAGTAGAGCTGCTATGTCTCTCAATCTTTGTAGAGTGGCCTTATGCAGTAGGTGTTCTGTGGGGCTCAGTGGCATAGTCTCACTGGTCACCTGAGCTGGATACTTCAGGTTTTTCCCTTGTGTAGGTTGTGTGTGCTCTCCTCTTGTAGGTAAGCCTCAGTTTCTGTTTGCATGTCAATGGGAGAGAATGACCATCAGATCAGACTGAACGGTTGTGTAAACTGGTCGCGATTGCAGTGGAGGGGCGGTTGTGCAGAGGCTGACCCGATGGAACAAGATTTGCTTTAGCGGGGCTCTGGTGCCTGCACAGACTGTCCTTTGAGTGTGTCTTTTATGGAGGTGATTGGGTGGTGTTCTGGTGTGGTCTGAAGCTGGCCACCAAGTGTGTTGGTTCTGGGGCCTCTTAGGAGGGGGCTCTGTTGCAGGCGAAAGTTAGCCACTGACTCTGCCCTGCCCAGGGCCACTTGCCATGGGCTATAAAGTGATCTGCAGATGGTTGCCATGGTTGCTGGGATTGGAAATGGCTGGGAGGGATTAAGGTGCAAACCAAGGCTAGCTAACTGTAGTTCTGGGCTTGGGAATGCTTAGCAAGAGGTACTGGGCATGCCGAGGCCAGATGCTATTTGTTTGGGGTTTGTGAACTTTTGAGAGATTTTAGGAAAATCTGCAGCATGAGCCAAGACAAGCAGTTTGAATGGAAAAGCCACTGGAAGTGGCTTGAATGGGCCACTATGGAGGTTAGATTGGGTCATGTCTCAAGGAATTATCAGGGTGGGACATAAGGTGTTTGCTAGGTTGATGGAGATTTAGATATGCTGGTTGCCTGCATCTGCACACTAGGTGTGTGTGTGGGGGGGTGGGCTCAACAAATTAACAGTGGCTTCTGTCAGCACTTCTGTGTGAGAGAAAGCTTTCACTTTAGCCCCTGCCCTGAAGCCACACTATTCTGTTTTTCCTCTAATATGTCCCTGGTGCCTTTCAAGCTGCTGCCCCTGCACTGGAGCCAGAGACTGAGTACATCAGTCAGTAGGTTTATACAGGAGCCCATAAAGAGGAGTGCCTAGGATTCCAGCAGCTTTCAGACTAACTCAGCTACAGTCTTTGCTAATTTTCACAGCCAGAAGTTGTGGGGACTTCTCTTCCTGGAACTAGTACCCTGGGCTTCGATAGCCTAGTGTGGGGCTGGGACTCCTTGCTTTTAGAGGGGGACGAATGCAGCTGAGATACTCCTTTCAATTTTTAACTGCTTCATGTGAGAGTGTGACCAATCTCGTTCCGCATATCCGCTCCTCCTACCAGTCTGACATGACTTCTGTATGTCCTTAGTTATAGGACTTCTGTCCATAAAGTCTTTGGGCAATTGTCAATGATGTTTTTTTGTAGATTAGTTGTAATTTTGACATGGTAGTGAGAGGAGGCAAGCACAGTGTTTTCCTTCTCTGCCATCTTGACCGAAACTAGTTAGCCCATTATTAAAAATATATATTCTGGGATAGTCATTGTGTTTTATTGAATCTGCAGATTAATTTGTGAATAATTGACATCTTTACAATATTGAAAATTCCAAACTATGAATATGATATTTTCTCCATTAATTTTGATCTTCTTTAATTTATTGCAATAATGAGATATAATTTTGTATATATAAGGATTTCACATGTTTTATTACATTAATTTGTAGTTATTTCTTTTGTTTAAAGAGATAATTTTAATAGAATAGCATTTTCTAGTTATTAATGGTTAATAAAAAGCAAATAAACAAAGTCGTATGCATTATTTACATTTACTAGTGTATTAGAGTTATCCTATAACAAAAAATATTACTATAGATATATTAAATGATATCATTTCAAAAATAACCTAGAAAGAGTTGGATTAAGTATATTTCCTTTTTTTCATGTATTTTTTAAATGATATAAACAATAATGACAGTGAGAACAACAAATTTTTTTTTTAATTTAACATTTTGGAACCTGTTGTATCCTGAAAAATGGAAATGTAGCTGTAGTAGGTGTTTTATAATAAAATCACAAATATTATCATCAGAAATTTTATTTTTAATTATTTATTCCTATGGTATACAAGTTTATTTGATTTAAAAATAAGGCCCTTATATTCAGCAACCTTAATTAATTAATTAATTAATTAATTCTAAAAATTGGTCTGTAGAATTTCTTGGATTTTCTTTATATGCAAACACTGTCTATGATTAATGATGATTTTATTTATTCTTATTCTAATTTTATGACTTTTATTTATATTTACTTTCTTTACAACACGACATCATATTTTCCATATAATGATCAATAGAAGTCGTCGTATTTGATGTTTTGTATTTTTTTCAACTCAGCACGAAAGCATTTCATAAATTACCATTAATTAAATCTCTTCTGTAAATTTTCTAAGATAGTTTTTATAAGATCAAGAAAGTGCTCTTTTATTCCTGGTACCAAAGGCATTTTATAATGTATACCTGTTGAATTTTTATTTTTAAAAAATATTTACTATATATTGAGATTATCATTACTTTTCTCTTTTATTGTGATAATGTGGAATGTTTTTAGGTTAAGACCTACACTGCATTCATAGAATAAACTTGGTAATGATACATTATGCTTAATATTAATCACTGAATTTAATATGCTATTTTTACAATGTTTTGATCTATGTCTGTGAGAGAGATTGCAATGCTATTGTATTCATGTTAAGCTCCTCTCATAAAATACATTGGAAATTGTTCCTGTTCTATATAAGATTTTGTCTAAGATTGATATTTTTTTACATAATAAAAGAATTCACCAATGAAGCCAACTAAACCTAGACATTTATCTAAGTAAGCATTTCAAATCAAAGAGGCAATTTCTTTGACACACATTTATTCAGATTTTAAAATATCACTTTTGTCTAGGAAGTTTTCCCTTTTGCCTACATTTTCAAAATTTTTGGCTTTGAATTGTTCATCTTGTCCTCTTTTCTTTTAATATTTGTGATTATTTTGGTGAGATCTCTTTTTTATACCTGATACTGCTATATTCATTTCTTTCTTTTGTTTTCTTTAATGCTCCTACTAATGCTGATAGATTTTAATAATATTTTCAAATAACCACATTTTGGCAAGGATTACCTCTAATTTTTATTTCTCATTTCATTAATTTTCACTAATGTTAACACACAAAGATGTTTTTTTAAATGCAATCCTTGAGTTCAGTTTGCTTTTTTTTTTTCTTTTTTACTCCTTGAGAGGGATGATTTTCAACCTTCATTATTTCAAATATGTGCATTTAAGGCTGAAAGCATTACTGTAAGCATATCTATAACAGAATATATTTTGGATATATTTTATTTTCATTTTTATTCAATAGAAATATTTCCTAATTTCCATTTTGATTTCCTTTTTGACTGAGTTATATAGGAGTGTATTACTTAATTTTGAAGCAGTTCACAGTTTGATAGCTGTTTTCTTTTTCTTTTTGACCTCATTTGATTACCTGTGATGGGTGAACATACTCTGAACAAATTCCGTCTTTAAAATTGTAGAGTCTAGGTCTGTGGCCCAAAATATAGCTAAGTTTGTCAACTTGCTTAAGTATTAGTGAAACTACACCAGTTTTCTTTTGGTCATTATATGCATGATAATTCTTTTCCAATTATTTTACTTTCACTTTTGCAGTGTTCTTACTTTTAAGGTGTACTTTTGCCAAAACAATCACTTGGTTGTAATTTATTTTTCCCCCATTTCTATTTTCCTTTTCTTTTACTTATTTTTCATTGGGAGTGTCATTGGTTAACAAAATCCAATAAGTTTCAAGTGTACAAGTCACTGCAAATTTGGCGCCTTATGCCCTTAACTACCTTCTTTTTCCCACCCTTCTCTCTGATAACCTCTAGTCCACTGTCCATGTCCACGATTCTCTGTTTGTTGTCTTGTTTGTTTGTGCTTTTAGGTTTCTATACCACATACTTGTGATATCATGAAGTTTTCAACTTTTTCTGTCTGGTTTATTTTGCTTAGCATGATTATCTCAAGATCCATCCATGTTGTCACAACTCATCCCTTCCTATAGATGATTAATGTTCCATTGTATATATGTACCACATCTTTATGAAATTAACTATTGTAGGACACCTTGGTTGCTTCCATGTCCCGGACACTGTGAATAATGTTGCTATGAACATTGCTGTGAGTATATCATTTTGGTAAATATTTTCAAGTCCTTGGGGTAAATACCCAGTGGAGGGACTGCTGGAGCATATGGTAGATGAACTATAAGTTTCTTGAGAAACATCCATACTGTTTTCCATAGCGTTTGTATCAATTTGCAGTCCCACCAGAAATCTATGAGGATTCTCTTTAACTCACATCCTCTCCAATACTTTTCATTACTTATCCTGTTGAAGATGGCCATTCTAACACGTGTGAGATGGTTTCTCATTGTGGTTTTGATTTGCATTTCCCTACTAGCTAGTGAAGTTAAGCATCTTCTCATACATTTGTTGGCCATATGTATATCTTCTTGGGAGAAGTGTCTATTCAGGTGCCCTGCTCATTTAAAAAACTATATATTTTTATTATGGTGACATTGGTTAACAAAATCCAGTGAGTTTCTGGTGTACAATTCAAGAGTAAGGCATATAAATAATTCATTGTTTGCTCTCCACCCATAGTTAGATTTTTTTTTTTTGTCACTACATATTTGACCCCTTTTACTCCCTTCTACAGACCCCTCCACCCCACCCTTTGGTAACCATTAGCTGATTGTCCACGTCCATGAGTCTCTGTTTTTCTTTGTCCCATTCATTTGTTGCTTTTAGGTTTATATTCCACATATAAGTGATATCGTGTGATTTTCAACTTGTTCTGTCTGGCTTATTTCGCTTAGCATGGTTATCTCAAAGTCAATCCACATTGTGACAAATGGCAGTATTTCATTTCTTCTTATGGCTATGTATTATTCCATTGTATATATGTACCATGGTTTCTTTAGCCAATCATCAATCATAGGACACTTTAGTTGCTTCCATGTCCTAGCCACTGTGAATAATGCTGCTATGAACATCAGTATGCAAATATCTTTTTGGATCTGGGTTTTCAAGTCTTTGGGGGTAAATACCCAGTAGAGGGATTGTTGGATCAATTCTTAGTTTTTTGAGGAACCTCCATACTGTTTTCCATAGTGGCTGTACCAATTTGCAGTCCCACCAGCAGAGTATGAGGGTTCTTTTATTCTCTGCAGCCCCTCCAACACTTGTTATTACTTGTCCTGTGGATAACAGCTATTCTAACAGGTATGAGGTGGTATCTCATTTTAGATTTGATTTGTGTTTCCCTAATAGCTAGTAAAGTTAAGCTTCCTCTCATATGTTTGTTGGCCATAGGTATGTCGTCTTGAAAGAAGTGTCTCTTCAGGTCCTCAGCCCATTTTTTAATTGGATTGTTTGTCTTTTTGTGTTATTGAGTTGTATGAGTTTTTTGTATATTTTGATATTAGGCTCTTATTGGAAACATTGTTTGCAAATATATTTTCCCAAACGGATGGTTGTCTCTTTACCTCATTGATGGTTTCTCTTGGTGTGCATAAGCTTCTTAGTTTGATGTAGTCTCATTCCTTTACTTTTGCTTCACCTTCCCTTGCCTTTGAGGTCAGATTCATAAAATTCTCTTCAAGTCCCAGGTCCTTGAGTTTAGTTCCTATGTTTTCTTCTATGAGATTTATTGTTTTCAGGTCTTGTATTCAGGTCCTTAATCCATTTCGCGTTAATTTTGGTGTGTGGTGATGGACAACAGTAGTTTCATTCTTTTACATGTGGCTCTTCAGTTTTCCCAGCATGATTTATTGAAGAGACTTTCCTTTCTCCAATGTATGTTTTTGGCTTCTTTATCAAAAAGTATTTGCCTATATACATGGGCATTTAATTCTGGACTCTCAATTCTGTTCCACTGGTCCGTGTGTCTGTTTTTGTTTGTTTGTTTGTTTGTTTTTGTTTTTGTTTTGTCAATACTGTGTCCTTTTGATTATTGTCAAATCATGGTATAATTTAAAGTTGAGCAGTGATGCCTCCAGGCTTGTTAATTTTTTCTTGGGATAGCTTTGGCAATTTGGGGTCTTTTGTGCTTCCATCCAAATCTAATGTTTTTTGTTCTATTTCCTAAAAACAATGCCAATGGGATTTTGATGGGGATCACGTTCAATCTGTATAATGCTTTAGATAATATGCTCATTTTAACTACGTTGATTTTTCCAATCCAAGAACATGAGATATCTTTCCATTTCTTTGTATATTCTTCAATTTCTTTTAATAAGGTCTTATAGTTTTCAGTATATAGGTTCTTCACATGTTTCATTAGGTTTATCCTTACATGTTGTATTCTTTTTGTTGCAATTGCAAAATAATTTTAGTTTTCATTTCTTTTTCTGACCATTCATTATTAGTGTATAGGAATGGCCCTGTGAGGAAAGCCCACTGGATCATGGTGTATAATCTTTTTAAGTGTGTTATTGTATTTGGTTTGCTAGTATCTTATTTAGGATTTTTGTATCTCTGTTCATGAGACATATTGGTGTGCAGTTTTCCTTCTCTGTGTTATCTTTACCAGTTTTGGTATCAAGATAATATTGGCCTTATAAAATGAGCTAGGAAGTATTGCCTCATGTCCAGTTATTTGGAAGAGTCTGAGAAGAATAGGTCTTAAACCTATTTTGCATGTTTGATAGAATTCACTGGTGAAGCCATCTGTTATTGGACCTTTACTTTTTGGGAGGTTTATGATGATTATTTCAATTTCCATATGGCTGATTTGTCTATTTAGATCCTCCAGCTTGTTTTGATTTAGTCTAGGAAGGTTGTATTTTTTTAAGAACTTGTCCATTTATTCTGAGTTATTAAACTTGGTGTTATATATTTTTTCATAGTATTTTTTTACCATCCTTTGTGTTTCCATGGTATCTGTTGTAATTTCTCCTCTTTCATCACTGATTTGTGTGTGTGTGTGTGTGTGTGTGTGTGTGTCCTTTCTCTTTTTTCTTTAGTGAATCTACCCAGAGGTTTGTCAATTTTATTAATCTTCTAAAAGAGCTAGCTCTTTGTTGCATTTAGTTTTTCCTATTGTCTTTTTGTTCTCAGTTTCAGTTACTGCTGCTCCAATTATGATAATTTCCTTCTTTTCTTCTGATGATTTAGATTCCATTTGTTCTTCTAGGTTTTTTTTTTTTTGAAACATGAAGGGTTGTTTATTTGCGCTTCTTCTTGTTTCTTGAGATACGTCTGTAATGATATGAACTTTCCGCTTATTGCCGCTTTTGTCGTGTCCCCTAGATTGTCTTTTGTTTATTTGTATCTCTTCTCTCTTTTTATTTATTCTCTATATTATTCATTCTTCTGTTGCATGGTGTTTAATCTCCATGTATTTGTGGTTCTTACTGCTTTGTTTCTACAGTAGATCTCCATAATGCTTCAAAGCATTATGACCAGAGAATAAGGTTGGTGTGATTTCAGTCCTCTTTTATTTGTTGAGGCTAGTTTTGTGTCCCAGCGTGTGGTCAATTTTTGAGAATGTTCCATGTGCACTAGAGAAGAACGTATAAGCAGCTGTTTTCGGTTGGAAGGCATTATAAAAAAATATTTGTAAGTATGTCTGGTTTTTCTAACGTGTCATTTAAAAATGTTATTTCCTTATTGGTTTTCTGTTTGGATGATCTGTCCATCTCTGACAGTGGAGAATTTAGGCCCCCTACTATGATAGTTTTTTGGTCAGTTACTTCCTTTAGTTCTGCTGCTAATTGCTTATATATTTTGGGTCTCCCTGTTTGGGAGCATAGGTATTAACATATATTATATCTTCTTGGTATATAATTCCTTTTATTATTATGAAGTGTCCCTCAATATCTCTTCTTAACATTTTATCGTGAAGTCTATTTTGTCCAATATTAGTACTGTTGCCCTTGCCCTCTTATGAATGTCATTTGCTAGGATTATCATTTTCCACCCTTTCCCTTTGAGTCTATATTTATCTTTTGAACTGAGATGTGTCTCCAAGAAGCAGCACATGTTTGGGTTTCAGTGTTTGATCCAATCTGCAATTCTGTGCCGTTTTATTGGTGAGTTCAGTTCACTTACATTTAGGGTGAGTTTTGACATATGAGGTTGTGCTATAGGCATTTTATCTTTTTTTTCCCCCCCTGCTGATATCTCAGTGTTTTCATTGTTTCTTTGCCCTTGTGTTTTTGTCTGGAATTTCAACTTAGTGGGGCGTTGTGGATTTTTTCTCTGGTCATTTTTGTTTTATGTTATGTAACTCAGTTCCGGATCTTTGGTGTGTGGTTACCATTGTGAATATGTAAAGAATTGTTTACACACACACACACACACACACACACACACACACACACACAAATGCATACATATATATGTATATAAATAACAGTAGTCCATTTTCTTCTACATGTGCCTTATCTCTGTCCCCCTTTGTGAACTGGGGTCTTCGACTCCTTCCCTTTTCCATTATTGTTGTCTCAGATTGTCCCTATGTGTGCTGAACATTCATTTCTAGCTTACAAGAGTAATTTTCTTCTTATTGTTCAAGTTTAAAATAACCTGTTCTTAATAAGCATTGCACAATCTTGCTTCTGTCTACCTGCTAGTCATCTTACTCATAGATTGATTATATATACCCTTTTCAGTATTTCCTGCAATGCATGCCCATTGGTCCAGAATTCCATCAACATTTAATGTCTGTGAAGGTCTTTATTTCTCCTTCACATCAAATGAAGAGCTTTGCTGGATGCGTTATTCTTGGCTGTCAATTCCTTTCATTTAGTAGTTTGAGTATTTGGTTTCTCTCCTGTCTTCCCTATAAGGATTGTGCTGAGAAGTCCAAAGATAGTCTAATGGGTTTTCTTTTAAAGGATATTGTCTTCTTGTCCCTGGCTGCCTTGAGAATTCTTTCTTTGTCATTAACTTTTGATCATTTTAATATAATGTGTCTTGGAGTAGGCCTTTTTTGGTTGAGATAATTGGGTTTTCTGTTGACTTCTTGGATTCGAAGCTCTAGCTCATTGCTTAGATATGGAAAATTCTCATCATCTACCTGTCTTAATATGCTCTCTGATCCCTTCTCCTTTTCTTCTCCTTCTGGTATATCCATTATTCTTATGTTGTCTTTCCTGATGGTGTCGGCTAGTTCTATTTCTCTTTCATTATTTTTCATTTATTGGTCTCTCTCTTCTTCCTTCTGAATTATTTCTAGATTTCTGTCTTTGATATCACTGATTTTTTCCTTCATCTGGTCAGCGATATTTCTTTTGCTTGATATTTCACTCTTCATGTCTTTTAGAGTGTTTTTTATCTCCAGGAGTTTACTATTTGCTTCTCTTTTAGAGTTTTATTCTCTTTGTTAAAGCACTCATTCTGCTCATCTAATTGTTTTTTTTTTTTCAAATCCTGAAATTGTTGATATGTGTTATTTAGTTCTTAAGCTGAAGGACTAATAAATAAAAGGAAGAATGCATTAGTAAGTGTTGATAAATGATCAGATCAGATGGAAGAGAGAATAAGTGACCTGAAGATAGGAACTTATAAATGACTCAAGCAGAAGAGGAGAGACAATATAAATTTTTTTTAAAACAATGAAAAAAAAAAACTATGAAAAGTATCACACTTCATTGGGTGAGCTGACATAAGAATAATGGGAATTCTAGCAGGAGAAGTAGAATAAAAAGAAAAGGGTCAGAGGAGTGAAAGAAATAATAGCTGAGAACTTCCCGAATTTAGGGGAAAACTAGACATACAAGTCCATGAAGATAATAGATCGTCTTACTGTCTCAATTTAAAAAGATCCTTCCTGAGACACATTATAATAAAGCTGTCAAAAGCAAATGGTTAATAAAGACTCTTAAAGGCAACCAGGTGGAGGGAGGTAACCTACAAGAGGCACACATTAGACTATCAGCAGATTTCTCAGAAGAAAATTTATGAGCCAGGAGATAGTGTAACACCATATTAAAAATATAGAAAGATAACAATTGCCAGCCAAGACTCATCTATTCAGCAAAGTCATCCTTTAGATGTGAGAGCAAATTCTTAGACAAACAAAAGCTGAGAGAGTTCGCCACCATTAGAACTGCCTTGCAAGAAATATTTAAAGGAGTTCTTTTGCCTAAAATGAAAAGACAAAAGTACACAGAACTTTGAGAAAGGTGATAAATAATCCAACTCTGGAAATTTTAACACTGTTTCAGAACAAAGTTAAACACTTAATTATAGCATAAATGTTAAAGGAAAAAAAGCATTAAAAATAACCATAGCTACTGTAACTCATTAACAAACTCACAGCATGACAATGGATAATTTGTGACAACAAAATTACAAAAGGTGATAAGGAGAATAACATAACCTATATTGGCACGTAAAAATAAGTTACTATCAACAGAAAAAAAGGACTATTTTATCTGTGAGATATTCTATACAAATATCATGGTAATCAGAAAACAAATATCTAATACAAAGACAGAAAATACAGAAAAAAGAAGAAAGAAATAAACTGAACAACTCATTATAGATAACCACCAACTTAAAAGGGTAGACAGAAAGAAATGGAAAAAGAAACAATGGAATATGGAACAACCAGAAACAAAAGATAAAATGGCAGTAGTAAGTACTCATATATCATTAATCACCCTAAATATAAAAGATTGAAATCACAAATCGAAAGGCTCACAGTGACTGGATGGATTGAAAAACATCACCCAATTGTATGCTGCCTTTGGGAATCTCATTTCAGCTTCAAAGATAGAGCCTCAAATTGAAGAGGTGGAAGATGATACTCCAAGCAAATGATAATCAAAACAAAGTAGGGGTAGCCATACTTATATCAGACAAAATATACTTTAATCCAAAATGGTGGCAAGAGAAAAAGTAGGTCATTATACAATGATGAAGGTGCAAACGTGTTAAGGAGATATAGCTATTATAAATCTGTACGCTTCCAACATCTGAGCACCAAAATACATTAAGCAAATAATAACAGGTCTTAAGGTAGAAACATGCAGCAATACAGTAAAAGTAGATGCCTATAATGCACCAGATAAATCATCCAGACAGAAAAATAAATGTTGGATTTTGAATACATGTTAGAGAAAATGGACTTAACAGACATATATAGAACATTACACCCAAGAGCATTCTTCTAAGTGCACATAAAACATTCTCCAGGATAGATGGTGCTCTAGACTACAAAACTGACCTTAGAAAATGCCAACTATCTCCTCTGACCACAAGGATATCATATTAGAAGTCAGCAAGAGGCAAGCGAGTAGATCTTCATATATGTGGAAACTAAACAACACTCTCAACAACACTCTTCTAAGAAACCATTGAGTCAAAGAAGAAATCAAAAAGGAAATAAAAAGTGATCACAGAACAAATGAAAATAAAAATACGACAAATCAAATTTTGTGCAATCGAGCAAAAGCATTTATGAGAGGAAAGTTTTTGCAATATATTCATCTATGATAAAATTAGAATGATCTCAAACAACCTACCTTTACACCTTAAGAAACTAGAAAAACTAAGTCCAAATATAACAGAAGAAAGGAAATGATAAAAACCAAAGCGGAAATAAATGAAATAGAGACAAGGAACTCAATAGATTCAACAAAATAAAAGTGAGTTATTTGAGAAGATAAACAAAGTTGACAAAAAGAGAGAAGATTCAAATAAATAAAATTAGAAACGAAACTGAAAACATAACAACTGATACTTCAGAACTACAAGGAATTATGAGACTACTATACCCAATTATACGCAAGCAATCTACATAGCATAGAAGACATATATGTATTTAAAGTTATCACCTCAGAAGTTTATCTGTGGAAACCAGATAAGGATATCACAAAAAAAGAAAACTGTAGACAAATATCCCCAATAAATATACATTCAAATTTTTCAACAAAATATCAGCCAATCAAATTGAAGAACACGTTAAAAGAATTATACACTATTGACTGATGAGATTTATTCCTGAGATGTAAGGATGGCTCAACATATGCAAGCCAATGAATTTCATTCATCATACAAATAAAATGAAAGATAAAAATCACACGATCATCTCAATAGATGCCAAACAAGCTTCTGACAAAATACTTCTGTCATAAACAATTCTTAACAGATTGGGTATAGAAGGAACATATCTCAACATAATAAATAACAGATAGAATAACCTCACTGCTGCCATTACAATCAATGAAGAGCAACTGAAAGAATTTCCTCTGAGATCAGGTACAAGAGATAACTGCCCACTCTCACCACTCCTATTCAGTATAGTACTGAAGAGAAAGAAATAAAAGATGTCCATATCTGGAAGGAATAAGTAAAACTGTTGCTATTTGCTGATGGCATGATCTCATACGTGGAAAATCCCAAAAATTCAATGAAAAATTGTTGAAATACACCAAAAACTTTAGTAAAATGGCAGGTTACAAAATCAACTTACAGAAATCAGTGGCATTTCCTTTACACTAGTAACAATGCATCTGCAAAAGATATAAACTATCCCATTCATGATAGGATCCAAAACAATAAAACACTTAATATATTTAACCGGGGAAGTGAAAATCTGTATAACAAAAACTACAAGGGTTGCTGAAAGAAATGGAAGATACAAACAAATGCAAAGTCATCTTGCGTTTACAGGTCGAAATAATAAATGTTGTTAAAAGGACCATGCCACCGAACACCACCTATGGATTTAACACAATTATCATCAATGTACCAAAGACATTCACCACGGAAATTGAATAAATAATTCTAAAATTTGTATGAAACTACAAAATACCAGGGACAGCCAATGCAGTTCTGAGAAAAAGAAACTGGAGGCATCACACTACCTGATTTCAAACTATACTAAAAACTCATAGTAATAAAAACAGTATGGTACTGACACAAAAATAGGTGCATGGAACAGAATAGAGATCTCAGATGGAATGGAATAGAGATCTCAGAAAGAAACACCAGCATTTGTGGTTAGCTAATATTCAGACTGGGCGCCAGGAAGACCCAGTGCGGGTAAGGATAGTCTCTTCAACTTTTGGTTCTGGGAAAACTCATTAAACATATGCAGAGCAATGACATAGGAGACATGTCTCACATCCCACAAGAAAAATTAGCTCAAGATGAATCAAAGACTTAAACATAAGACCTGATACCATAAAAATCATAGCAGAAGACATAGGGAAGAGACTCATCAATACTGGTTTTTCAGCTATTTGAAGGACATGATGCTGAAAGCACAAGCAACAAAAGAAAAAGTCAACAAATGGCACTACGTCAAACTTAAAGGCTTCTGCACAGCAAAGGAGATAAACAAAATGAAATGGTGGCCTTCATAATGGGAGAAACTATTTTCAAACCATATATCACATAAGGGGTTAATAGATAACATATATAAAGAACGAACAAAAATTAACAACAACAAAATCTGATTTAAAATGGGCAGAAAACACACAGTTTTCCAGAGAGAACATCAAAATTGTCAATATGTACATAAAAGGGAGCTCGACATTATTAATTATCAGGGATATGGGACTCACCACCACAACGAAGTGTTACTTTACACCTTTTAGAATGGCTATCAGCAAGAAGGCAAGAGACAACCGGTGCTGATGAGTATGGGGTAAAAATGAACCCTTATATGTTTTCTGGTAGGAATGTAAATCAGTCCAATCACTATATAGACTAATATGGAGGGTCCTCAAAAATTAAAAATAGATCTATGATATGATTTAGCATTTCCACTTCTGAGTAAATGAAAACAGGATTTTGATAAGACAGATGTGCACCCATGCTTATTGCAGAATCATTCACAATAGAGAAGATATGGAAATGACCCAAATACCCATCAAGAGATGAACAGATAAAAAATGACGTGGTATATATACACGATGGAAAATTATTCAGCCATGAGAAAGAAAGATGTCCTGCCATTTGCAACAACATGGATGGACCTTGAGCATATTATGCTAAGTCAATCAGAGAGAAAAAAAAAAAAGCATTGCATGCTATCATTTATACGGAATCTAAAAAACATGTCAAATTCTTTAAAAAAAATAAAATGGTGGTTATTGGGTTGTGGGTGGGGAGATAAGATTGGAGGTGTTTATGTTCACAGACGTACCAGGAGTAAAAAAGTCGTAGAGATTTAACGCACGGTATGATGAATATAGTGTATGGTAGTATACTATAGTGATGTAATGTGATAAATATTGCTTTAATGCCAATCATATCACAATATGTAAATGTATCAAAGTAGCATACTTCACACAGTAAATTTATAAATTGCAAGTTATCAAATTTTTAAAAACTATTTTATTTACTGACTGACTGACTGACTGACTGACTGACTGACTGACTTACCATTCTGGAGGCTGGAAGTCCAAGACTGAGTTTTCAGCATGTCTAATTTCTCATCAAGCCTCTCTCCCTGGCTTGCAAATGGCCTCATCTCTCTGGTTCTTCCCTGCCCTTTTCTCTGTGTATGCACATCCCTGATGTCTCTTCCTCTCCTACAAGGAGGCCAATCATATTGGATTAGAGCTTTAACTTTGTGGTTTTGTTTAACCTTAATTACCTCCTTAAAGTTCCTGTCTTCAAATATAGTCACATTGAATGTTAAGACTTCAGCAAAAGTTTAAAGGGGACACAATTCAGTCCATAACACATATTGTGTGTGTGTGTGTATGTGTGTGTGTGTGTGTGTGTTTTGCAAGTTAGCTTTCACTCTTTGCTTTGCTCGTCTCAATACACTATAGGTTTTCTCTGTCTTAAGATGTTTTTCCCTTAGATATGTAGTAGGTTTACCATGATGTGCCTAGACTAGCTTTGTCTGTTCACTTATTCATTTATTGAAATCCTACTTTGAAGTTATATTGCCTAAAGCTTAAATTTATTATATTTTCAGCCATTATATCTTTTTTCACAAAAAATTATTATATATATATATATATTTTTTATGTTTATACACCTCATTTCCACATGCTTACTCTTTCTCTGTTTCCTCTCTCTCTCTTTTGGTGCATAGAGTTTTTTTTTTTTTTTACATACATAAAATAATATTACTCATCTAGAAAATAAATGCTTGTTGAATGGATAAATGAAGTTAAATGAACTTCTCTTGTTTCTGGCTTCCTTTTTAATTAAACTGATATATGTGAGATGAATTTTAACATTCTTTTGTTTGCCTTTATTTGAAAGACTTTTATTTCAAGTATTTTAAATAAATTTCTTTTATATTAAATTTATTGAGGTGACATCAATTAATAAAATTATGTAGGTTTTGAGTGTACAGCTCAATAATATGCCACATGTATATTGCATTCTGTGCTCACCACCAATGTCAAATTTCTGTCACTGTATATTTAATCCCCTTTACCATTATATCTGAAAATATTAATTTTGCTCCATCCTCATTCGCTTTAATTTCTATGATTACAGTTACACATATTAGAATTTTTTTAGAGGTTATATATTTATTAAACAAATGGTTATGTGTCAGGCTTTTTGATACACACCAGGGATACAGTGGTGACCAAGTCACATAGCCTTGGTGTTTATTTTTATCTTTTTTTCTCTTTTTCCCTTTCTTATTAAAATTTTTGGGGTGACATTGGTTAATAAAATCAAATAAGTTTTAAGTGTACAATAAAACATCATATGTATATTTCATTCTGTGTTCACCACCCAAAATTCAATTTCCTTCAGTTGCCATATATTTGATCACCTTCACCTTTTCCTACCTCCTCCCTTCCCCCCTTCCCTCTGATATCCACTAATCCACTGTCTGTGTCCATGAGTCTCCATTTGTTTGTCATGTTTGTTTATTGCTTTCACTTTTATACCTCACATATAAGTGAAAATGCAACTTTTTCAGTCTGACTTATTTTATTCAGAAAGATAATCTCAAAATCGATTCACGTTGTCACAAATGGCACTGTTTCATCTTTCCTTATGGCTGGGCAATCCTCCATTGTATATATGTACCACAACTTCTTTATCCAATCATCTACTGAAGGACACTTCAGTTGTTTCCATGTCATGTGCAATGTGAACAATGCTGCAATGAACATTGAGGTGCATATATCTTTACAAACAACTGCTTTAAAAATTTTGGGGTAGATACCCAGAGTGTGATTGCTGCATCATATGGTAATTGCATTCTTAAATTTTTGAGGAACCTCCATAATCTTTTCCAGAGGGCAGCACAAATTTACATTCCCACCAGCAGTGTAGGAAATTTTCTTTTTCTCTCACAACCTATTTAACACTCAATATTACTTGTACTGTTGATGACAGCTAGTGAAGCTGAGCATCTTTTCATGGGTCCCTTGGCCGTTTTTATGTCTTCTTGGGAAAAGTGTCTCTTCAGGCCCTCTGCCCATTTGATAATTGGACTGTGTGCTTTTTTTTTTTTTTTTTTGAATTGTATGGGTTCTTTTTTGTATTTTGGATATTAGGCCATTATCGGAGGCATTGTTTGCAAATATCTTCTCTCATTTGGATGGTTGCCTGTTTTGTTGTTGTTGTTGTTGATGATGATGATGGTTTATTGTGCTCTACAGGAACTTTTTAGTTTGATATAGTCCCATTCATTTATTTTTGCTTTTACATCCCTTGCCTTTGAGGTCAAATTCGAAAAATGATCTCTAAATCCAAGGTCCATGAGATTGGTACTTATGTTTTCATTTATGCAAATTTTTTTCAGGTTTTATATCCAAGTCTCTGATTCATTTGAGTTAATTTTGGTGTACGGTGAGAGATAGCAGTCTGGTTTCATTCTTTTGCATCTGGCTTTCCCATTTTCTCAGCGCCGTTTATTGAAGAGGCTTTCCTTTCTCCATTATGCATTTTTTAGCTCCTTCATGGAAAATTATTTGCTCATATAGACAGAGTTTTTTTCTGAACTCTCAGTCCTTTTTGATTGGTTTGTTTTCTGCCTGTACCATGCTGTTTTGATTACTGTCACTTTGTAGTATCATTTGAAGTTAGGCAGAGTGATACCTCCAGCCTTTCACCTGTCCCCTGCCCTCAGAATTGCTTTGGATATTCATAGTTTTCTGTGCCTCCACACAAATCTGATGATTTTTTTTTGTTCTATTTATTTTAAAAAATGCCATTGTGATTTTGATGGGAATTGCATTAAATATGTATAATGCTTTGGGTAATAAGGTCATTCTGACTATGCTGATTCTTTCAGAACATGAGCACAGAATATCTTCCCATTTCTTTGTGTCTCCTTCAATTTCTTTTAATAATGTCAGAGTTTTCAGTGTATAGACCTTACATGTGCTTTGCTGTTTAGACTTAGGTATTTTATTCTTTTGGTTGCAATTGCAAAGGAATTGCAATTGCAATTTTTTTCATTTATTTTTTTTTTCATTTATTTTTTTTCATTTATTTTTTTTTTCATTTATTTTTCCGAAAATTCATTGTTATAGAAATGCTATGGATTTTGTGTGTTAATCTTGTATTCTGAATTTTACCGTACTTGTTTAATGTTTTAATAGTTTTTTAGTGGAAGCTTTAGTTTTGTTTGTTTGTTTGTTTGTTTATGTTTTTTTTATGTAGAGAATCATGTCATCTGCAAAATGTGACAATTTGCCTTCTTCATTCTGTATTTAGATGCCTTTCATTTCTTTCTCTTGCCTGATTGCTCTAGCTAGGACTTCCAACACTATATTAAATAATAGTAGTGAAAGCAGACAGCCTTGTGTTTTTTCTGATCTTCAAAGGTGTGTTTTTAGATTTTTACCATTAAATATGATGTTAGCTGAGCGTTTGTCATATACGGCCTTTATTATGTTGAGGTACTCTCCTTGTATACCCATTTCATTAAGTGTTTTAATCATAACTGAATGTTGCATCATGTCAAAGATGTTTTCTGCATCTATTGACAAGATCATATAACTCTTATCCTTTATTTTATGTGGTGTATCACATTTATTGATATACATATGTCAAACCATTCCTGTGCCCCTGGGATGAAGCCCACTTGATCGTGCTGTATAATCTTTTTAATGTGTTGTTGTATTTGATCTGATAGTATTTTGTTTAGAATTTTTGCATCTGTGTTCATGAGTGTTATTGGTCTATAGATTTCTTTTTCAAGCTATATTTACCAGGTTTGGGCATCAGGGTAACACTGGCTTCATAAAATGCATTAGAAAGTATTGCCTCTTCTTCAATTTTTTTTTGGAAAAAATATGAAAAGAACAGCTATTTCATCTTTTTTGAATGTTTGGTAGAATTCGCTAGTGAAGCCATCTGGTCCTGGACTTTGACTTTTGGGAAGTTTTGATGAGTGTTTCAATTTCAATACTGTTGATTGGTCTATTAGACTTTTCAGTTTTTCTTGATTCAGTCTAGAAAGAAGATTGTATATTTCTAAAAACGTGCCCATTTCTCCTTGGTTATTGAATTTGGTATCATATAATCCTTTATAGTATTGCTGTATAATCCTTTGTATTTTGGTGGCATCTGTCGTAACTTCTCCTGTATTATTTCTGATTTTGTTTATTTGTGTCCTTTCTCTCTTTTTTTTTTTCCTTACTGAGTCTACTCAGGGTTTCATCAATTTTATTAATCTCAAAAAAAAAAAAAACAGCTTCTGGTTGCATTAATTTGTTTTTCTATCATGTTTTGGTTCTCAATTTTATTTAATGCTGCTCTAATTTTTATGATATCCTTTTTTCTGCTGACTTTGGGCTTTATGTGTCTTTCATTTTATATATTTTTTTAAAGATGTAATATAAGGTTGCTTATCTGAGATCCTTTTTCTTTGTTGAGATAGGCCTGTGATGATATGAACTTTCCTCTCATTGCCGCATTGCTCTGTCCCCCGTTTTGATATGCTATGCTTTCATTCTTGTTTATTTCTATGTGTCTCCTTGATCTCTTTTATTTCTTCTTTGACCCAGTTGTTCTTTAGTAGTATGTTGTTTAATCTCCACATATTTGAGGTTCTTCCCATTTTCTTTTTACAGTTAATCACCAGTTTCAAAACATTATGGTTGGAGAATAAGTTTGGTATGATTTTAATCTTCTTAAATTGTTGAGGCTAGTTTTGTGTCCCAACAAATGATCTACTCATAGGATGTTCTTTGTGCACTAGAGTAAAATGTGTAATCTGACATTTTGGGATGAAAGGCTCAGCAAATGTCGATTATGTCCGATTGGTCTAATGTGTCATTTAAGGTTGATATTTCAATATTGGTTTTCTGTTTGGGTGATCTATTCATAGCTGGCAGCGGGGTATTTAGGTGCTCTACTGTAATTGTGTTTTTGTCAGTTTTTTTCTTTAGTTCTGTTAGTAGTTGCTTTATATATTTTGGTGCTGCCTGATTGGGAGCATTTTGATAAGTGTCATGTCTTTTTGGTGTATTGTTTCCTTTATAATTATGAACTATGAATTATCTATCTTCGTCACTCCTTACTTTTTCTTTCCTGAAGTCTGACTTGTCAGATATAAGTATGGGTACACCTGCTTTTCTCTGGATACTGATAGCTTGGAGTGTCATTTTCCACCCTTTCTCTTTGAGTCTGTATTTGTCCTTGTAGGTGAGATGTATCTCCTGAAGGTGGCATATGGTTGGGTTGGGTTGGGTTGGGTTGGGTTGGGTTTGGTTTTGTTGTTGTTGTTGTTGTTGTTGTTGTTGTTATTTTGATCCAATCTGCAACTCTGTGGCTTTTTGTTGGTAAGTTCAGTCCATTTACATTTAGAGTGATTTTCAAAATGTGAGGTTTTCCTCCAGCCATTTTATTTTTTGTTGCCGGGAGCTCAGTGTCTCCATTGTTTCTTTGTCCTTGTGTTTCTGTCTGTTAATTTGATTTGGTGGTGTTTTGTTTTTTCGTCCTGTACTCTTTGTTTATGTATGTTATGTGTCACAGTTCAGGATTTTTTTTTTTTTTTTTGAGTGGTTACCATTAAGCTTATGTAAAGGAAGTTATATATATATATATACTGCCGGAGCCTGCCGGCAACACTCAGGTCCTGAAAGAGACAACAGTTAGCGGCGAAGAAGAAAAGAGAGACAGAAAGTATGGGGTCGAGAGGTTCAGTTCTAAGGAACTGACCTCCTCTTTATTTTACAGAGGCTTTTTATACATTTATCATTTCCAAGATACAGCAAAGGTTTCAAACAAACAAATCATCTCCTGAGAACAATCTCTTGGGAACAGTCTCCTGGGAACAGTATATTTATTAAACTTTTACTTATGTGCATAGAATCTATTACTTGGCGTCATAAGTCTTCAACTGCATCCAAGGGCTATGTTCACAGGGAAACTTCCCGGGAACTGTGGGCACAGAGAGCTTTTATCTGTAAACAGATACCAGAGTGCAATGGCAGCTCCCTCGCCAGCCCAGAACCTTATCCGGTTCCTTCTCCAGGGCGGCTCCCCACAATATACAGTAGTCTGTTTCCTTTTGCTTTCTCCTTATCTCTGTTCCTTCTTGCAGATTCAGATCTACACTTCCTCCCTTTTCTGTCTTCTTTGTCTCAAACTATCCCTATATATGATGTACGTTCACTTCTAGGTTGCAGTAGCTGTTGTCTTCTCTTTTTAAAGTGTCTTTAGTAGCTTTAATCATTATGTAATATTTAAGTTTATAAAACCCCGTTCTTAATAAGGGTTACATGTTTCTGTTTCTTTCCGCCTGTTATGTACTTTTTTGTCTTTTGTTTCAGTTAGAATGATCCCCTTGGCTATTTCCTGTAATGTATGCCTTGTGGCAGAAAATTCCCTCAGATTCTGTATTTCTGAAAAGGTATTTATTTCTCCTTCACATTTAAAGAATGGTTTTCCTGGATATATTATTCTTGGCTGGTAATTTCTTTCTTTATAGTTTGAATATTTCATTGTAAAATTTGTATTGAAAAGTCCAATGATACTCTAATGGGGTTTCCCTTATGTTACTGTCTTCCTTTCCCTGGCTGTCTCGAGAATTCTTTCTTTCTCATTAACTTTTGACAATTTTAAAATAACGTGTCTTGGAGAAGACCTTTTAGCGTGGAAATAATTAAGTATTCTGTTCACTTCTTAGCTTTAAAGATCCAGGTGTTTCCCATAGGTTTGGGAAATTCTCATTGACTATTTGTTTGAATATGCTCTCTGTTCCCTTCTCTTTCCTCCTTCTGCTATACTCATCATTCTTATATTGCTTTTTTTTTTTTTTTTGATGGTATCAGATAAATCTTGTAGAGGTCTTTATTTATTTATTTATTTTTTTGCCTACTCTCAAGTCTCTTTCTTCTTCCTTCTCTGTCATTTCCAGATTTCTGCCTTCCATATCACTATTATTTTCCTCCATCTGGTCAGCTCTATTTCACAAGTTTGAAATTTCATTCTTCGTCTCTCTTAGTTGGTTCTCCAGCTCCAGAATTTATTTATTTATTTGATTGCTTGTTTGTTTGTTTATTTCAGAGTTTCAGACTCTGTGGTAAAGTATTCCTGCTGTTCAGTGATTTTTGTTTGAGTTCTTTGAACTGTCAATCAGAATTTTCTTGCATCTTGTTGAGTTTTTTCAGAAGTGCAATCTTGAATATTCTGTCATTTTAATCACATATTTCTATATCCTTCTTTATTTTCTGGAGATTTTTCACTTTCTTTCTGAGCTGCCTTGTTACCTTGGTTGTCCATGGTGTTTGATCAATTATTTCTCCATCTAGGCATTAATGGGAATATACTCTGCTTTAAAAAAATGGTATTATTCAGAGCAATTTCTCTGTAACAGATCCTTAAAAAGAGTTGTCGTCTTTGTTATTGTTATTGTTGTGGTTGTTGTTGTTGTTGTTGTTGCTGTTTTCTGGTAGGTGGTGCCCAAGCCTCTTGCACTGCCCAAGCCTCCTAAATGTCTGCTTTGGGGCTAAAATTGCCCTCTGTTTCCTGGGGAGGTGTGTGTCTTTTCTGTTACCCTGTGAGGGAATGTAAAAGAAGAAAGAAATTTGAGCCTCTGAAGAGCCCCTAAAGTACCAGTACTGCCTCAATAGCCAGATGCATTGCTGGGGCCTGCTGCTAGGTCTGGGAGGGTACAGGAAAGCACTCTTTGTGGGGATAGGGGAGGCATCTGAGCTCTGTGACTTGCCTATCTGCTCAGTAATGGTGGGTGGTAACACACCTCTGTCGCTCCCTTTCTATTTGGTCTCTGCCTTGTTTTCTGCCCTGTTCACTGGACTCTGATGCATGTAATCTGCTGATCACTGAATCAGGATTGCTTAGGTCTTTGAAGAGTTAAAAAAAATGCCAAGAATTCCTCCCCTCCCCTCAGCCCTGCAGGGAGTTCCGGGGCTGCATTCCACAGCACCTTTCTTTGTGACTCCCTTTCCTCCTCCCTTTCTCATGTGATTTGCCCACCTTCAGATGTTCTGATGCACAGATCTCTAAGAGGTGCTTGTGTGCAGGCTGGGTGGTATCTATTGGACTGTAGGTGTTCAGTCTGTTGTAATTTCAGGGGGAGAGGTCAGGGGAGATCCCTCATGCTGCCATGCTTCTGATGTCACTCCACATATTAGAATTTTATATTCTGTCCCTTATATATGTTACATCTTTCCTGTATTTTCATATTTCTTACTATGCTGAACTTCACATAATTTCTAGAGACCTATTTTGATATGTATATATGTATTTTATTTTTGTAATTACAGTTTGCATACAGTATTATATTAGTTTCAGGCGTGCAACACCCTGATTAGACTATGTTGTTAAGTTTATAACAAAATAGTGATTTATATAACTTACAAAGTTTATCGTGCCAATACAGTACCCATCAGATGCCATACATAGTTATAACAATATTATTGACTGCATTCCTTCTGCTGTAGTTTACATCCCCATAACTATTTTGCAGCTACCAACTTGTACCTCTTTATCTCTTCGTCTTTTTCACTCCACATCTCATTCCCATCTGGCAACTATCAAACCTTCTCTATATGTGAGTTCATATGGCATTTGTCTTTGTCTGACTTACTTCACTCAGCACAATGTTCTCTAGGTCCATCCATGTGTGTGAGATGGCAAGAATTCATTCTTTTTTATGCCTGAGTAATATTCCTTTATATATACATATGAGAGAGAGAGAGAGAGAGAGAGAGAGAGTGTGTGTGTGTGTGATCACCTTATTTTTATCATTTCAACTACTGATGGACACCCAGTTGCCTCCATACATTGACAATTGTAAATAATTCTTCAATGAACACATGAACCCACATGTCCATTAGAAGCAGGGTTTTGGGTAGATAAATACCGTGAAGTGTGATTACTGGATCCTTCTTTGTCTATTGTTATAGTCAGTGTTTTAAAGTCCATTTTGCCTGGTATATGTGTTGTTGCCCCAGATTTCTTTGCATTTCTACTTTCATGAAGTATCTTTGTCCATCCTTTTACTTTCAGTCTGTGTGTGTCTTTTATGTGAAGAGAATCTTTTATAGGCAGCATTCACAAGGATCTTGTTTTCTCATCCATTCGGCCACTCTTCCTTTGGCTTGGAACACCTAGTTGATTTACATTCAAAGAAATTATTGATAGATATGCAGTTGTTGGCATTTTATTATTCACATTTTTTATCTTTTTATACTATGTTCTAATTCTCCTTAAATAATTCCTTACAAAATTTCCCATAATATCGGCTGGGTGGTGATGAATGAACTCTTTTAGCACATTTGTTGTCTGGGAAGATCTTTATTCGTCCTTTGGTTCTGAATGATAGCTTTGTGGGGTAGAGTAATCTTGGATATAGGGACTGTTTTTCATCATTTTGACTATTTCCTGCCAATCCTATCTGGTCTGCAAAATTTCAGTTAAGAAATCAGCTGACATGCTTATGGGGCTCCCTTGTAAGTAAGTAGCTGCATTTCTCTTGGTGCTCCTAAGATTCTCTCTTTGTCCTTAACCTTTGACATTATAATTATGGCGTGTCTTGGTGTGGGCCTGTTTGGGTTCCTCTTATTTGGGACTCTGTGTTTCCTGGACTTGTATCTCTATTTTCTTCACTAGGTTAAGGAAGTTTTCTGTCATTATTTCTTCAAATAAGTTCTCAATCCCTTGACTCTCTATTCTACTGCTGGTACACCTATGATGCTAATGTTAGTACACTTGAATATTGTCCCAGAGTTCTCATTTAATTTTTCTGGTTCCAATTAAAAAAAAAATTTTTTTTTTTGCTACCTTATGTTCTAAATCGCTGATTCAATCCTCTGCTTCATCCCACCTACTATTGATTTCTTCTACTGTATTCTTCATTTCAGTTATTGTATCCTTCATTTCTGACTGGTTCTTTTTTATGGTTTCTATGTCCTTTTCATGCTTGCTATCTCTTTGTTGAAGTTCTCACTGAGCTCATCTGTTTTTTTCTTTAAGTCCATCTTTATCACCAGTGCTTCGAACTCTGCATCTGGTAGTTTTTTCTAGAGTTTCCCCTTTATTTTTCCATTCGGAACATGTTTATTTGTTTTCTCATTTTGGCTACCTCTCTGTGTTTGTTTCTATGTATTAATTAGGTAGATCTGCTACATCACCCAGTCTTAGCCTGGTGGCCTTATGTAGTAGGTGTCCTATGTGGCCCAGTGGTACAGTTCTCCTTGATCACCTGTGCCGGGTGCTCCAGGAGTGACCCTTGTGTGGTTGTGTGTGCCTCCCCATTGTATTTGAGCCTTGGTTGTTGTTGGCATGTCAGTGGTTGGGATTTACTCTTGGGCTGACTGGCTGTGAGGATCAGCCACACCCACAGCATATGAGCTGCCTGTGTGGGGGCTGACCCCCGGAGTGGAGTTTGACCTAGGGGGTTCATGTGCCTATTGAGACCACTCATGGGGTGTGTCACTTGTGGGGCTAATCAAGTGGTGCTCTGTTGAGGTCTGACACCAGCTTCCGGATATGTTGGTCCTGACCCCCTTGGGAGGGGCTCCTGCACCCGTACAGGTCAAGGTCAGCCACTGCCTGTGACCGGCTCGGGTTTACCTGGTAGGAGTTACAAAGCTATTCATGTTTGGTCACTGCCTGAGCTGGACCTACAGGTAAGTGGGAGAGGCCACACATCCATCCGAGGCAGACTGCCACCAGTACTGGGCATGGAGCAAAAGGCCCAGGGCACCCCCCAGGCATGAGGCTGTCTGCCAGCTGCCTATAAGGCTCAGCAGCTGAATGAGCCCCTGGGGTACCAGAGTTGGAATAGGCTGGGTCTCAGGGAGTCACCTGGTGCAAGTGGTGTTCCCCAGGTTGGTGCAGATGCAGATTTGTTGCCAGTGCTGAGCCTGTGGCCCCTTGAAAAAGTCTCAGCTCACACCAAGGCCAGCCACTGCCAGCCTTGGGCCCACAGACCCCGAGATTTGTTCAAGAAATACTGCAGCTAGGGCCAGTGCTTGCTGCCACCATCGAAAGTGTCTCCCGAGGTGGGCAAGTGGAAGCCTGTTAATTGCTGCCGAAGGATCATCCTGCTGAGGGCACGGGGTGGGGCTGGTTGCCCAGTAACCACCTGAAATTGCCACTGAGCAAATTTCCAGTTGGGTAGGGCAGAGGTCTCAGGGAGTCTCTGGGGTGGAGCAGGCATATCTCAGAAGGCCACTTAAGATTCGCTTTGGGCCGTGTTGGGGCAGGCTTCAACAGGGTAAGACAGCGCTCACCTGCAGGCTACACAGGAGGAGGGCTCAACAAAAGGAAAATGGCAGCTGTCCCTCCAGCCCGTGCCCTGAGGCCACACACAAATCAGTCTTTCCCTGTATGTCTCTGGCACCTCACAAGCTGCTTATCCCTCCACCACGGCCCAGGGTGAGTGCCTTTGAGAAAGTGAGTCTGTGGGCAGGCCTTTTAAGGGGACTTCTGGATTTTCTGCTGCCTTCAGTCTCACCTGGAAGGCCAGAATCCCCACTGATTTTCACAGCCAGATTTGTGGGGACTCCTCCTCCCGACACTACAACCCTAGGCTGAGGGGCCCCAGTGTGAGGCTCCAGCCCCTCGCTCTTCTGGAGAGTGGGGGCCTCCGCAGAAGAGATATTTCTCCCAATGCTCAACCACCACATGTGGGTGTGGGACCAGCCCATTTCATATCTCCGCCCCTCTTACCAGTCTCAATGTTGTCTCCACTTTATATCTGCAGTTACAGAAGTTCTGTTCAGCTAGTCTTCAGATTGTTCTCCAGGTTGACTATTTCATAATTTAGTTCCAATTTTTAAGGCAGTCATGGGAGGAGGCATGCACAGCGTTTGCCTACCCTGCCATCTTGACCTGGCCTCAAGAAGTGTTTAAAAAGAATAAAATAAAAACCAAGACCCCTTCTTCTATGTTCTGTTGTTACACCAGCATGAAGAAATGGCTACTGAGACTACAATAAGTCAAGTTTGCTTAGTGACGTCAGATGGAACAGTGACATTAACTGTACATGAAGGTCAATGAGGTGTGGTGGAAAGAGATGTGGACCTGGAGTGAAATCTATCTGAGATAAGATTTAAGAATCCGCCCCATGCTAAATATGTGAACATAAGCAAGCAAGTTCTTTTCTCTGGTCCCCGGTTCCTTCCTCTGTCAAACCCAAGTTAAAACAGCACCTGTCCCACTTCCTTATAGAGTGGGTTGTTGCAAGGATCAAATGCACAACTGTGAGAGGTTTCTGTAAACTCCAAAATCAAAATCGTAGGCCAACTTGGCCTAATATTCTTATTAATAAATGAAAACTGAGTACTCTGACCAGTTACAATCTACTATTGTAGCATCCTCTGTCATCACTTCAGAAAGGCTATATTTCAGAGAGCTAGCTGTACCTTACCACAATATCAGCGATGAAGTTAGGCTGAATTCTTAGGGTTTCTTTATAGTTAAATTGGAACCCAATTTTGAATGAAGATCGCAGAGTCATAAGTTTGTTGGAAAAAAAAAAAAAAGTTTAGATCTACAGTTAAACACCAGGGTGAATCACTTGAGCTCTATTTTATCCTGCCTGATCATTTGCTTTATGTAGGCAAGAACACGAGAGTTCAACAGGGTTTTCAGAATATTCGAGATACAAAAGTGTTCACACTCAGCTTTACTACTTTACAAACCTAACACTAGCTTAGATTAGCCTGGGCTAGTTTAGTGTCCTCTCAGTACTAGCATTCTAGCCCTGCCAGGCTTCCTCTGACCCTCTGCAGGAAAGAAAAACAAAACAAAACAAATGAAAAGGGGAGAAAAATTGAACACACACACACACACACACACACACACACACACACTCACACACAGTGAGCTTCTTTGATTGGGTCTTAATTTCACTTGGTTGTCATTTATCACAAGTTACACAAAATGTCTCACTCATATAGAGGGCACACAAGGGGTTGGAAGAGGACCAGGGTTTTGTGAGAGAGTGCCCTTAAGAGGTTGTGAATCTCCCCAACCAAGGGAGAGGGATGGAAGGTGGGTCTTCTTTCACATCCATTCAAGCAAGCAACGGGATCTTCTAGAAGACCACTCCCTAGAACTTCATGTGTTCACCTTCGACATGGGGGGACCAAGAGGTGCTGTACCAGTGCTGCCAAGTGCACATGGCAAAGCCCATCGGCCCCGCCCCCATTAGAACCCAGCCTAGGACCCGCCCATCTCCCCACTCCCCGCCATTGAGAAGTCACCACAGCAGCCCTGTTGTCCCAGGAGACGCCACAGCCCTCTCCCAAGAGTCTCAGGCAAAGCCAGAGCGTCCTTGGCCCAGACCCTGTCCCTCCCAGAGCTAGGCTCCCGCCTGCAGACCTATCCTCCCTCAGCCCCTCACCCACCACCACCCGGGACAGAGTTCCCGCATGTTTCTTTGAGAAAGAAGAGAAAGGAAGGCCTCATGAGTGAGGCAGGAGAGGTCATCCTCAGGAAGGGGGCCGCCTCAGTCTCCCCTCAAGCAGCGCGGAAAGATCTTTTGTCCTTGGGAGGTGGAGATTCTCCCCGGGCCCTGGTGGCCAGCAACCTCAGCGGGGACGCGATCTCCGAGGCCACCGCGGCGGCGGGCGCCAGCAGAAAGGAGCCCAAGAAGGTCATCGCCGAGGGGGTGCGTGGCTCTGTGAAGTGGTTTAATGTGAAGGAAGGATACGGTTTCATCCGCAGACACGATACGGAGGAAGACGTGTTCGTGCACCACACGGCCATCGCCCGGAACAACCCTCAGAAGCACCAACGCAGCGTGGGCGACGGCGAGACGGTGGAGTTCGACGTGGTGCAGGGCGAGCGGGGCACGGAGGCCGCTAACGTGACCGGGCCAGCGGGCACCCCAGTGGAGGGCAGCCGCTTTGCCGCCAACCGCTCCGGCGTCCGCCGCGGCTTCTATGTCTGCCACCGCGCGCCTCAGCCTCGGCATCCCAGGGGCGCCGAGGACGAGGTCGACGAAGGCGAGGGCGGCGGCGACGGCCTCACCGTGACCCGGGGCCCGAGGCGCCGCCTGCCCAGCCTGCCCCCAGACCAACGGCTGCGGCGCTGCTCGCCCGTCCGCAGGGCCCAGGCCTTGCTCAGCCGCTCCTCGATCCTCGCTCCCAACCGCGGCCCGCAGGCCGCCCACCTGCCTGGGCCCGCCCCTGCCGCAAGACCCCAGGGCGCACTGCCGGCGCGGAGGCCCGGACTCAGCTACCGCCTGAGTCGCCCTAGGGGCCGAGGCCGCGGTCCTGGTCCTAAACCCTCATCCGGCATCTCCGAGGACCTGACATCGAAGGACAAGGAGAGCGGGCGCGTTGCTGGAGGCCTGCAGCAGAGGCCCCCGCCATGCTACGGATCCCGCCGCCCTATCCGGGAAGGAGCAGAGGGCAAGATCCGCAAGGGCCCTGCCCGAAGCCCCGTTCGTGTTGCCAAGAAGAGCAGCCCCGCAGTCGTGGATGCCCCCTCCACGGCTCAGGCAGAGTAACAGCCCGACTCCCTCCCCAGGGACTCCCTGGCCTGGGCTGCAGGTGATGTCCTCTTGAGGAGATGGTGCCCCTTGGCGCTACACAGTCCAGACATCCAACATCCATTAGCGACTGTCGGATTTGTACCCTGAGAAATATATGCATGCCCCTGCCCCAAGGTTTGGGGGTAAACTACAACATCTATATCCAAACTCCCCCTGACCAGCTGCTTCGGTAGTTTCTGCGCACACACTCTCTCACATACACACATCCAGACCAGCACACATGCCTCTGAATCTATTCTTTTTAAACATCTGACCAGAACCACAGCTATTCTGCATCCCCAGGTGAATTGGTTGAAGTACTTTAAACATATTTTATTTTTATATATATATATATATATATTTAGTACAGAACCAAAGATTATCTGACATTGCTGTGTGATGTTACTCACCTGAGTGGTCATTTTCTCAATAAATCATTTCACGGTGATTTTATGTTATCGCAGTTGTCTGATTTTTTAAAGCCTGCCGGCACATAATTGTAGTGAGGCAGTCCATTCGGTCTTTCTTTCTTTCTCTCTCTCTCTCTCTCTCTCTCTCTCTCTCTCTCTCTCTCTCTCTCTCTCTCTCTCTCTCTCTCTCTTTCTTCCTTCCTTCCTTCCTTCCTTCCGTCCTTCCTTCCTTCCTTCCTTCCTTCCTTCCTTCCTTCCTTCCTTCCCCTCTCTCTCTCTCTCTCTCTCTCTCTCTCTCTCTCTCTCTCTTTCTTTTGCATGAATCTGTCCAGTTTTCCCATCACCGTTTATTGAAGAGACTGGCTATATGCCGTTGTATATTTTGCCTCTTCTGTCATAGAGTCAATGAGCGTATAGTCATGAATTTATTTCTGGACTCTCTGTTCTCTTCCATTGACCTACGTGTCTGTTTTTATGCCAGTACCATGCTGACTTGATTACTATAGCCTTGTAGTATAGTTTGATATCAGGTAGTGTGATACCCCAAACTTTGTTCTTCTTTCTCAAGATTTCCATGGCTATTTGGGATCTTTTATGGTCCCATATTAAATTTTGTATAATCTGTTCTAGTCCTCTGGAAAACGCCATTGATGATTTGGCAGGGATTGCATTGGTCTATGGATTGCTTTAGATAATATGGGCACTTTAACAATGTTAACTCTTCCCATCCATGAGCATGGTATATGCTTTCATTTATTTTTATGTCCTTTGACTTTTTTTTTTTTTTCAATGACTCATAATTTTCCTGGTACAGGTCTTTTACTACCTTGGCATTTTATTGTTTTTGGTACAATTGTAAATTTGATTATTTTCTTACTTTCTCTTTCTGCTACTTCATCATTCTTGTATAAAAATGCAACCGACTTCTAAATATTGGTTTTGTATCCTGCTACTTTACTGAATTCATTCATCAGTTCTAATAGT
The DNA here is from genome assembly GCA_030015415.1 of Cynopterus sphinx. NCBI lineage: Eukaryota > Metazoa > Chordata > Mammalia > Chiroptera > Pteropodidae > Cynopterus > Cynopterus sphinx. The sequence continues at coordinate 43,787,672 of CM057388.1, forward strand.
TTTTTGGGGGGTGTGGAATCTTTAGGGTTCTCTGTGTATTGTATCATGATATCTGCAAATAAAGACGGGGTTACTGCCTCCTTTCCAATTTAGATGACTTTTATTTTTCTTTCTTTTCTGATTTCTCTAGCTAGGACTTCTAATACTATGATGAATAAAAGTGGTAAAAGCGGACACCCTTGTCTTCTCCCTGATCTTAAAGGAGAATGCTTTTAGCTCTCTCCCATTGAGTATGATGTTAGCTGTGTGTCTGTCATAAATGACCTTTATTATGTTCAGGTACTTTCTCTCCATTCTCACTTTGGTGAGCGTTTTCATCATAAGTAAATGCTGGACTTTGTCAAATGATATGTTTGCATCTACCAATATGATCATGTGATTTTTTATCTTTCAAATGGATAATGTGGTGTATCACATTAATTGATTTGCTGATATTGGATCAACCTTCCACCCCAAGAACAAATCCCACTTGATCGTGTAGTATAATTTCTTTTTGCAACGGAGAGCTGTCTTTACTAAGCAGAGCACAAGGCCTTGTCTAATGCCCAGTGCCATCTAGCAGAAGTAATGCTTACAGAAGCATAGCAATATCTGTTACTACAATTTCCCCAAGGATACAGATTGTCATCAAGGAGTAATAGCCAGCATATAGTGTGGGGCTCCAAGCAGCACAGTACACACCATATAAAGAGAGAAATAGATTTTACTGATCTCTTTTTTCCAGAGTTTTATTTCCATCGCTTTACAGCAAGAAAACTTTCACAAGTAAAAATGAGCAAACTTTCCACACACCCTACCGAGAAACAAAGAACTTTTTAAGAGATACACATAGAATTTGCTCTTTTTACAAGTCATTGCTACTGCTGTTTCGGTGTTTACTTAACACATTTTAGGGCTTGCTCATGCAACAATTAAAGTGACTGTATCTGAGGGGATAAACAACTCAAGTGGGGAAAGAAACTTATGAATTTCAAGCATTTTTAAGGTACTGATTACATATTCAGTGAAGGAAAACTTCTTTAAAATCTCCAAAAAAATAAAAATAAAAATTAAACAAGCAAAACACAACAAAACAAACAAAAAAAAACCCACAAGTAGCAGTGGGAAATTTATCACCTGGTAATCATCATTTAGAAAACTGGTGAAACAGAATGCTAGGAAAGGCAGAAAGTTTCTATGACGTGGAGGAAATGTTAAAATATTATCCCAATGTATCAGCAGCTCTGAGTCCTCATTGTCTTCCTACTTTCTGCTCCCCAAAAGAAAGAAGTTATGTGGGAAACTTCATCACTAGAATTTCGATTTACACTTGGAAGTAGGTCTCTTTTTCGGATGAAGAGTTTATATCCATAATGTTTTTCCAGGTCACCTGGCAGCATTTCAAGAACAAACTGCTCTTCTTCAGGATTGTTACGGTCTGAATTACCTTGTTCCACTTTTGTGTAAGAGAGATAGGCATCAAATTCCTTGTGCTTAGTAATTTTATCACCTCCAAAATGCTGTCAGTAGAAAAGCATCAATTCAGTGTTGTAGCATTTGTAGATGACCACGAGTGGGTCAAAGAGGAGGAAGACTGCTCTCAGGACTCCTCAAAGCATAACAATATTTCCACTATCTATTTGTATATATGGTTTTATCCTACCCAGTCTTCTGGGGTACTTAGTAAGGTGGCCTGTTTTATGCAGCTCTGAGTACTCCCTGGTGCCTTAAATGAATGGTACTGCATAAGGTGCTCCATGTGTTGGCTTGTCTGAAGGCTCTTGAGGCACCCTGGGGACTGGTAGGCTGGGACTGCACCCTATGTAAAGTGCCCTTGGTGCTAACTTGTGCTGTATCACATGGACGCTAGCTGAGTTGGCCTGGGTTGCATGGCACTTGGCATATTGTGTAGTTAATTCCCTGTACTCAGAGGAGAAATGGTTGCTTGGTCAGAAGTCATAAGGAAAGCAGTATATTAAGGTCTCTTGGTACTGCCTGCTTCCAGGGATGCTTTTTCCTGCTCCCATGAATATTATCTGCTACTGTCACTAACTCCTGTAACTTCTTGCTCCATTCCACTTGAGAAGGTAACTGCTGTGCTGTTCCCATGGACATTTTCTGTTCCTGTAACCAAGCAGCACAGGTGTTGCTTCTTTGATTAGATAACCCTCTTTCTGTCAGTGTGTATAAAACGTTGCTTTCCCTTGGCCAGCAGCAGCTTTTGCAGCTCCAACCTGCCGCCATCTAGGCTCCCTGCCTTGTGAGTAATAAATGACATATAAATGACATGCCTCACCCCTCTGGTCCTCCTGGTGTTTTTTTGTTTTGTTTTGTTTTTGTTTGTTTGTTTGTTTTTTAATATCCAAATGCCAGGTGAAATTTCATGGCCTGGAACTCCTGTCTTGCAGGTGTCATGTTGAACCTGTAATGCAACAGACGTGGGGTGGGGGACTCAGGGGCACCCTTGAAGGCTGGCTGGCTGGGGTTCATGCAAAGCCTGATTAACAGTTTTTAATCTCCAGTCAGTTATTGCCATATTATTAGACAGCAATATCAATGAAGAAGATACATCCATTATCAAAATCTCACAATTTATTTCATTTTTGCTAACTCCAATAAAACGTAGTTTCCATCCAGGTCAGATTATTTTATATAAGTTACTTTCTTGATCTTTATATTCCTGATATACCCCATAGATTGTAAATTCCAATATCATGGTACATAGAAGGCTGTAATGCTCTACTCAAATGCCTCTTTAGAAACATAGCATTGATTCCATAAGCTATCAGGTCTGCTGTTGACGGACTACTTTCACCTGTACTACTCTCCCAAAATTTCCCTCAGACCAAAGAGAGCTGCCCTAAGTCCATGGTTCTCTCTTAGTGGTTACATACAAAGCATATTAATTTTATTTGCAATTCAGGAATCTCGACATTTTTTATTTGGGGTCCTCTACTTTAGAGTTTCTCACAAGGCTTCAATCAAGAATTTGGTCCCAGCTGGGGTCTCATCTGAAGATTTGACTGGAAAGGATTTGCTTTTCTAGTTTACTTATATGAGTCCTCTCAATTAATATTCTAAACTTTTCTAAGGTCCTCCTCTCGATGTGTTCTTCTCTCTTTTAGCATATATCCTTAACTACTATTTCATTGAAACCAAATGCCCTCAAATGTAATATTTGTCAGTCTCCTCATCTGCAGTTGCTGAAGCTTCATGGATCTATGCCCAATGTTACTGGTTTTTCTTCGAGTCTCAGGAAATAAACTTTCCTTCCTCCTGCCTAAAGCTAGATTTTCCATCTGCATTCCTAAGTATATGTGCTCCTAAATTCCTAGACCTTGTTTTGTCATATAATACCTCTTTCTTTCATATATTTAACTTCTCTTTTACTACTTCCATACCTATCAATGTATCTAACAGTGTCATATTTTATAATCCTGCTCTATTTATGCTATATCTCTTTCTGGTAAGTACTTCTAAAGACCATGCATAGCTATTCCTTTCTTTTCATCTCAATATGTTTTATTATTGTTATTTCCATTTTCCTGTCATCATAATTAATTATAATTTGTTTTCATCCCCATCTCGCCATTTATCAAAGTCACCTATTAGTCCTTGTCAACCCAAATAATTAGTTTTTACTGTTATCTTTCTGCATTTTTTCTTGCATTTGACTCAGTCAGTCAATCACTATTAAAACTCTATCTTTCTTTTCATGATATCACACTCTCCTGGATCACCAATTCTTTCTAACAATTCCTTCTCAGCCTCATTTGAAGACAGGACTTCCATTAATATTCTTCTTTAATTCAAATTGTTCCTCAAAAAGACACAGAAATAAAATTAAGACAGCTTTCAATTGCCAAAGATGGAACAATTTGAGCTACTAAATAAATAACAACAGTATTGGATTACAATCCAATGAATACAATATATATTTTCAAGTCTATAGTGTAAATAAGTGATTAAATAAATAGATTATAAATAGATGATAGATAGACAGATAAAAAAGAGTAAATCTTTCACACAGAAAAATTCTAAACAATAAATGTAAAATTAAAAAATTCAAAAAATTTTATTAACAAAGCACAATTGTTGTTACTGCAGGCGAGATCCACTGATGGATGCTAAAATTTGCAGGTAAAACTTTAAGAAACAAGACATTTTTATAACCTTACAGAATCATCCTCAAAATATTTGCTAATTACTGGAAGGTTTTGACATATGTCCACAAATTATTTAATTTTTCTTCCTCTAGGGGGTAAGGATTAATTCTTTTCACCTTGAGTATAAAATAAACTTAGTTACTTGCTTCCAAAGAATAAAATGTATAAAAGTAAAATCCTAATTTAACAGTAGGGAAACCTGACAGACAGCATTTTAACAATTGTCAGTGTTAACATTATTAGTTAGAAATCACATTACTCTCATGTAATCCCTGATATTACATGATGAGACAGAACTACACTTATATGGTATTTCCCCTGAAATTTTTAACTTAAATATAATAATGAGAAGATAACAATCAAAGGGAAACTAAGGAATATTCTATAAAGTACTTTTCAAAATTGTCAATGTTATGATAAATAAGGAAAGACAGAAACAATAACAGATCGAAAGGAAACTAAGTAGATATGAAAAATAAAAACAGTGTAGGAAATATCCTGGATTGTATTCTGAAACAGAAAAAAATAGTAAAACAATGAAACTCAAATCAAGTTTGTAGTTTTGTTACTAGTATTATACCAATATTAATTTCTTAGTTATGATAAATATATTATGGGTATATGAGATGTGGAAAAGAAAAAAACTTAGTAATTATTCTTTAATGTTTCATTTTCTAACTACATAATTATCATTTTTTTATGTTCTCCTTGGCCAGTATCATTCAATTTAATGATTTCTAAAACCATTTATATGCTGATAAAACCCAAATCACTACTTTTAGTCCAAAATTTGTGTCTGGATTTCAAATTTAATAAAATATTTTGATTAAATAAGCAAATGAATAAGTGAATAAATATAAATTCAAAACCTTAAATTATTTTTTAAGAAAAATAAGTAAAGCAGCATTTTATAGTATTTTTATAGTAAAAATAATTTGAAGCAAGACACTAGAATTTTTCATTTCATATTCATTTCTAGATATTAACTGAGAAAATTACATCAACTCTATAATTTTCTGTTTCTTCAAGAATGGTAATGATAAAACAATTTATTTAATAAAATGTTATGAAAATTGAATAATTCAATGTGTTTTAAAGTACACTGTAAAATGATAACTTCTATTAAATATTGCATATTATTATTGTCAATCTGCAGTTTTCTCCAATTTAGTCACAAAGAAGCCCATTTCACTTTAAAATTTTGACCAGGGAAATTTTTTTTAAAGCATGCCATATTTATGGCTGTAATTATTGCTGTAAATATCGGTGCATGTAATGTAAACATTATACCCACAAGTGGTTAACAGCATCTGTTAGGGATTTTGAGAGCAAAATTGCTCACTTGTATCTTATTTTAGAGATGTGATTAATTGCCTACAAAACTAATTGAAAGCATATAAAAAGAAAAATAGGGCCCAGTTAAGGCATCAACGCTTTTACTCTAATCTTTGTACTGGAGAGTGAGCCTTCAAATGGGCCTTTTCCTTGATTCTACACAGTGTTTTGAAATAATATAATTGATTCACCAGCTACTGTTCTCCTAAAACAACAAATATTTTTTTATGAGAACTTCACGAAACTTCAATGCACAGAAATGCCAGTCATATGATGTAGGATATGTCTTATGTCAAAAGTTGCCTGGCCTCAGTCTTCCTCGATTCATTAAAAAAATCATATCATAATCACTAAATATCAAATATAAACAAAAGTAAAATTAAAGTAAAAATTAATTTTCAGTCTCAGTTTCACTGACTCTTAGCTGGGTAATCATTAGCATATTTCTTTTATTACATAAACATTAATTTTCTCCTGTATGAGATATAATCATAAGATTAACCTTGTTGAATTGTTATAAAATGACATAATATATATTAAAATATTTTTATAAAAAAATATTACTGTGTGAGCAGGTTATTGTTATCAATCTGTTTCTATACATGGCTTTTCCTATTCTCAAGATTTTTATTTAACATGTCTTCCAAAGAGGCATTTTTTTCTTTTCATGACCAGAAACCAGCTCTAGGAGTTACTCATTCTATTCCCACAATTCCAAATATGAAACATTATGTCTGAACCTAGAAGTAATAGGAATGAGAATATGGTGGTGAATTCAAGACATCTAGCACCATATAGCATTAAAAATCTTGCCTAGACTTCACAAAACCATGTAGGTAACTCTCTGTCTGCTACATCATGCATTCATTAAAAAATAGACCTTTCAATTTTCACTCTGTGATAGACAGATGCATCCTATATGGGCTTCTAGTGGTTTCAGTGCTGGAATAGACTTTACATATTGTGTTATTAAGCACTTGTTTTCCAGATAAAAAAGAAAAAAAAAAGGAGGCTTAGAATGGTTGAATGGCTTTCTCAAGGTCAAACTTTTTTCTTAGGGATGGCTAGAGCCAAAATGCAAATTCCCTGACATCTTGCCAGAAGCTCTTTCAATACAATAAAATCTATGTTAAATTTGTTTTAATCTAGAATCTCTACTTCTAGAAAGGAAAGCATATTTTCTATTTTGATTTAGTCCTAGGCTAGAAATATGCTATGCTTCTTGCTTATCTTTTCTGGAAAATCATGTTCTTGGATAATTTGGCAGTGATATCACCTCAAGACAAGAAAAGATCTATGAAAGTGTTTTATAAATTGTAAAACCCTACTACTACTATTGCTACTAATACTTCTACTACTACTACTACTACTACTACTACTACTACTACTACCACCACCACCACCACCACCACTACTACTACTACCACCACTACCACCACCACCACTACCACCTTCTCCTCCTCCTCCGGCTCCTCCTCCTTCTCTTCTTCCCTCCTCCCCTCCTCCTCCTCCTCCTCCTCCTCCTCCTCCTCCTCCTCCTCCTCCTCCTCCTCCTTCTTCTTATTCTTATTCTTATTCTTATTCTTATTCTTATTCTTATTCTTATTCTTATTCTTATTCTTCTTTAATATTATTGTTATAAACCACTTGTTGAGCCTTTTCTCCTAGGAACTATGCAACTTTCTTTAATGAATGACTTTATTTATTTCTCATAGAATCCCAATGAAGCAGGTACTATTTTTATCTCAGCTAGAGAAGGAAGTTATAGCTTACAGATTTTAAATAATTTACCTAAGAACTGCAAAAAGTAGAGGATTCAGATTTTCTTATTACAAATTTAGTAATCTTAATTGATTGATCGATTGATGGGTGAATGAATGGTTGGATGGATGGATGAATGAATGGATGCATGGATGAAAAGGTAAATGGAAGGATAGATGGATAGATAGATGAATTTACAAAAAATGAAACTGTCATTGCTATATTTAATAAACATCCATAAATTTTTATACCCTTGATTGTAGCGTAGACTTCAGTTACTAATGGATTCAGAGAGGACAAAATGAAGCAACTTTTCTTCTGTGTCTGTATACTTAAGAATGAGCAGAAGTGTATGCTTTTTCTGTATCCTGCATAAGGCCAAACATATACACAGAGTGAAGTAATAGTTACATATAGTGTAATTTGGAGCTTTGAAAATTAATTGCTAAGAAATCCCACTCTTGTTTTACTTCTTATGTTTACCCCCAGAAGTGATATTAAAAATATTTATAACAGATAAGAAGCAGACACTTACTAAAAAGGAAAAATCTGACATGGACTATATATCTGAAACTGAATCCAGGAGCATTCCCATCTTGTCCCACAATTTTCCTTTTGTTCCAGTGGCCCAAGAGAAGGGCTTAATTGATCTGTACAGCACTAAGGGATTTAGGGAATTAGTTGTTTATCAACTAGTACAGAAGTATTTTAAGTTATTTTAGCAATAAATATAGCTATACTGATATGTATTGGCTGAATATCATCTCTTTCTATTGGAAGAGTCAGAACCTTCTATTTAAAGATGGAAATCCAGGCTTACAACATCAAAAAGAATGACTTTGACATTGAGAGGAAAATTAAACTTAGAGGTTTTCCTGGGAGTAGTTTGGGGAAGGAATGAGGCAGTAGACAATAAAAAGAATGTTAGATATGATAAAAGAGTCCCACAAAGCAGAGATGTTGAGAACAAAGACAAATATTTCATCCCAATTACAATTTTTCTAGAAACAAGTCTTGCTAATCTTATTTTCTCCTCAGAAGTGTGAGAGTGCCTTGAGCTTAAAAAAAAAATGAGATGGGGAAGGGAGAGGATATTGTGATATAAGCACAATACTCTCTGAAAACTCATTATTTTAACACTTCGGAATATTTCAAGGAAGCCAAAAATGAACATTCCTCTTCCCTGATTTACTACTCTCTGATTGTCCTAGGATGTGATGGCAAAAATTATAAAGAATTGCTGCTTCTAGTTTTTTGTAGAAAGTGAGAGAATATTTTTTTTAATGTTTTGTATACTGAGCTTGAAAACAATTCAGAAATCATCTAATTCAACACTTTTCTTTTACAGATGAGTAAATTGTGTAAGAGAAAGGAAAATATCCAAGTCACAAAACTAATAATTGGCAGAACCCAGGTAGAACCAAGGTGTCTTCAACCTTAATCTATTTTGCTTTCTTACTAACCAATGCAGCTTCTCCATGATCAAATCTTCAAACCCATCAGTTTCAATTTTCTAATGTCACTCCCATTCCCAAGTTTCTCTGTGGCAATGTTCTGTACTACTTTTTTAGTCCAATAGTCCAACTCCATAAGTTTTTGGTAGATACAGCCCTGACTCTAAGAAAATTTGTCAAGGTAACCTTTAATGTAGTAACCACATCCCACAGTTCCTGGGAAAACACTTGAATAGCTGGTGCACATTTTAAATAATTAAGTCGGCATGCAATTTTAGTCTGTAAAAATATCTTTTATTTTAAATTTGATAAATGGTTTTCCTAGCTTATGCAAACACATTTTTATTTCAGGTAGTAAATTGTAAAGTAAAGGTCATGAAGAAAAAGAGGCTTTGCAAGAAAGAAATAAAGAAGTGTCATAATTTATAGTGTTACTAATGGATATACTTTGTAAAAACTACAGATGCCATCAAATCTGTGTCATGGCAGATACATGGTCTATCATTATGCTATTATTACACTCGTTATCTGCAGATTTTATAGTAAATTTTGAGTTCAGGAAGTGCAAATTCTCCACCTTCGTGCTTCTTTTGCAAGATTGTTTTGTCTCTCCTGGGTTCCTTATATTTCCATAAAAATTTTAAGATTAGCTTATCACTTTCTGCAAGTAAGACAGGTAGGATTTTGATAGGAAATACATTGAATGCATCGGTCAATTTAGAGAGTATTTCCATTATAATAATATTAAAATTTAAGATAAATAAAAATTAGATATAATTTTACTTATTTAAGTCCTATTTAATTTCTTTAAACAATGATTTTTAATTTTCAGAGTATACTTGTCACATTTTTATTTTTAAATTTATATCACTTTAATGCTATTGTAAATAAAATTGTTTTCTTTAATTTCAGTTTCTCATAGTTTACTGTCATTGTTTAGAAATACAAATAGATGTTTGTATACAGATGTATTCTGAAAACTTCAACTTATTTACTTTAGTTGTGTTTGTGTGTCTGTATATGTCTGCACGTCAGTGTGTTTGTTAGGTTCTTCTATAAGATCATGCTATCTACAAATATAAGTAACTTTACTTATTTCTTTATCTGATGTATTTTATTTATTTTTCTTATCTCCAGTACAGTGTTGAATAGAAGGTGAAACCAGAAATTCTGCTCTTGCTTCTGGTCATAGGGAAAAGTTTATAATTTTTCACCATTGGTTATGACATTAGCTGTGGGTTTTTTATGGATGTTCTTCATCAGGTTGAAAAAAATCTCTTTTAGTACAAATTCATTCAGTGTTTTTATTAAAAAAAGGTATTGAAATTTGTGAAATTCTTTTCTGTCTGTTGTGATGACTGTGTAATTGTTGCCTTTAATTAATATAATATTCTACATTAATTAATATTCAGATGTTAAAACAGGCTTTGGTTCTATAAGTAAACTATGCTTTATTATGGTGTATAATTTTTGAATGTTTTATTGAATTCTATTTTTGTTAATATTTTGTTTAAAATTTTAACAAATATATCCAGAAGGCATATTGGTATATGATACTTTTTGTTCAATGTATTTAAACTAGTGAAAAAAAAAAACAACATAAATAAGCAGAAATGTATTCCATGTTCATGGATTGCAAAAATTAACATTTTAAATATTTATACTGCTCAATAATTTATATATTAAATGCAATCCCCATTAAAATTCCAATAGCATTTTTTCATAGAAATAGAAAAAAACAGTTCTAAAATTTGTGGGGGACAGAAAAATAACTCATATAGCCAAACCAACTCTGAGAAAGATGAGCAAAGCTGGAGTTATAACACATTCTGTTTGCTAAGTATACCACAAAACTATAGTAATCAAAACAGTAATTTTTATGATACTACCATAAAAATAGACACAGAGCAATGGAACAGAATAAAGAGTCATAAATAAACTCAAGCCATAGATGGTCATCTAATATTTGACAAGGGAGCCAAGAATATTCAATGTAGAAAAAAATCCCTTTAACAAATGATATTGGGAAAACTGAATAACTACATGCAGGAAAAAATAAAATAAAATTGGAGTCTTATATAACAGCACTCACAAAAATTAACTTGAAAGGTGACTTAAACATAAGACCCCAAACAATAAAAATCTTATAAGAAAACATTAAAAAAAGCTTATTGATGTAGGTTTTTGAAACGTTTTGTATATGATACCAATAACACAAGCAACGACAGCAGAAATAAACAAATGAGGTAATATAAAAGTAAAAACCTTTGTACTAAAACTATAACTATCAAAATGAAAAGGAAACTTATGAAATGAAAGAAAATATTTTTAAGCCATATACCTAATAAACAGTCAATATGCAACATATATAAGGAACTCATAGCAAAGAAAAAATAAAACTAAAAAACGGGCCATTTATAGACCTTTTTCAAGTTAATACAAGTGGTCCACAGTTACATGAAAAGATTTTCAAAATTACTAATCAGGGAATTGCAAATCAAAACCACAATGAGATATCACCTCACAACTGTTAGGATGGCTATGATAAGAAAGTAAAAAATGTTGGCAAGATTGTAGATAAATTGGAACACTTTTGCATTTTGGGAGTGAATGTAAAATGGTACAGCTGCTACAAAAAAAACAGTTTGGAGGGGTTCACAAAAAAATTTTTTTTAATTATACAATACAGCAATTCCATTTTTGTGTACATTAGAAGACAATAAATTATTTATATCAAATATATACCTCTTTTCCTCATGTTTATTGCAGAATTATTCACATTAGATATGACATGAAAATAAACTGTGTCCACCATCAATGGATGAATTAAGAAAATATGATTTTATATTTAAAAAATGAGGATGTTATGTGTGTTGACAGCCTTGTGAAATCGAAAATCCATGTATAACTTAAATCAGTCCTCTGCATTCACAGATTCTCAACTGCCAGTTGAACCTTGAACAATGTAGATTTGAACTGTGTGGATCAATTAAAAAAAATCATGCCTAAGTAGACTTATTCTGTTTAAACCCATGTTGTTCAAGGGTCAACTGTATATAGATAATAAATAATGTAATATTATTAATCCATAATAAAATAAAAAATCCTGCCATTTGTGACATGGATGGAACTTGGTGATGTTATCCTAAATGAAATTAGTCAAACAGAGAAACATAAATTGTGTATGATATCATTTATATGTGGAATCGAAAAAAAAAAAAAAAAACAGGAGTCATACAGAGAGTAGAATGGTGGTTGCCAGTGGCTGGGAGATAGAAACAATATAGAGATGTTAGTAAAAGCGTGTGAACTTCTATTATAAAATGAATAAGTTCTGGGGATAATTCAGCATGATGACTATAGTTAACAAGTCTGTGTTATATACTTGAAAATTACAGAGCATAGATATTCAATGTTATCAATACAAAAAAAGGTAATTATTTGTGGTGATGGAGATGCTAACTAACCTATTAATCATTTTACAATACATATGTGTATAAAATTAATATGTTGTACACCTTAAACTTATAAACATTATTATATATCAATTATATATTAATAAAGCTGAATAAGAAAATAAAATCAATTATATAAGTATAATATAATTCTTCCTTTTGAAGCGTATCTTATTCATAGCAAAGTTAAAGTAGTTGATCTCCAGATACATTTTGGGATATGTTTTCATCAATGGTGACATTCTTTCAGACAAAATAGTTTTAGGAAAAAGCAAGTAAAAAGAGCCACTGCATCTACTGGAAAAAACAACAACAACAACATTAACTATGCTATGAAACTATGAATTTTTTTCTCTAAAACCTACTTTTGTCACTCCTGACCATATTTGAGAAAGAATAACATGATAACCTTAATTTTTAGGATTATTAATCTTATAGTATTTATTCAGGATGGCATTTGTAAAGATTAGGATCCTGGAGGTAAATTGACAGTTTGGAAAATATTAGTAATAATCAAGATGTTAGATAAAAACAGGTAATACACGTGTTTTTATTTTCTCTTACTTTTATTTAAATGTTTATTACTATTTTTATGAGTTTATTTTGTCCATGCTTTTATCTTAGATTGTGGTCTCTTTGCAGAGAAACACTATTCCCCATAATGAATATTACTTGAAAGAATGAACATAGAATAACTCCTTTTTCCCTCTTCTATTCCTATTTTAAGTGAGAAAATTGCCAGAGATTTTAGATAGGTCTTTTCGTGGAAAAAACAAGCAAACAAACAAACAAACAGACAGACATCACAAGGAATACTCAAGGACTATTTTTCCAAATTAGAAAAATTTAAATATAAATTTATTTAATCAGCATCTCAATTATAAAAGACTCAATAACGGTATGAGAACAATTATTTATGATAAATATTAGAGAAAAGTCTGCATAAAATCAAAGGTCACATTTCAATTTATTTCCTCAAAACAAAAATTTAAACGTTATGTACTTTCTTATATATTCAGTAAAGCAAAATAAAAAAAAATTGCCCTTTGATGTGCAATACACATCTGATTTATCATCAACAAGTTTGTGATTTTAATGTTTTTTTATCACCTAAGGTCCAATTATGCTTCCACCTCAAAAGAGATAATGAAAGTTATGTTTACTATAAAAACAACAAAAAATTTACTACAAAGAAATTTTAGAGTGATCATGTAATTAATTGTGAAACACTTGATAAATCATAAATGTAACTACTAAGAATCAGCAATTCTTAACACAATCTAAGTGTGTTTTTCCATTACCATTATTACATTATCTCATAGTTTAACATAATTTGAAGCAGATCATAAAGCAAAATAAAATGTGTTATTGATACCTGAAATAGAAATTTAAGAAAAACTTTTTAATGGTATTGTGTGTATTAATAATTAGAAATCTGGCAGAAAAATGATTTGAAATAAAAACTATTTTCCTTATTATAAAATCATGTACACGTTACTTCATTCTTCCTTTAATCAGCTAGGATCTGCTTTAACTGCTTATGAATGGCATAGCTGTGGAACGGAATTAACACACACACACACACACACACACACACACACACACACCAGCAATTTATTGGCTTTTAATTTTTAAAATTCTCAATGGAAAAATAAAATAATTCAGACTTTGAACAAGTATATGGTGAATTTTGAGATTGTCTATTGATAAAAAAGTCCCTAGCTGTCTAATTCCAAGCTACTTAAAAGTTTTCCACTGAAGGAGAAAGAGAGTCAAAAGAAAAGGGGAAAAAGTATGAACATTGAATATCCCCAAGAAAGGAGGTTTATATAACACATAATATGCCCTAGGTAAAACTTGTTAGGGATGGTAGTGTTGGTATAGATAATAAATTACTTGGATAGGCTTTGGAAATATAAAGAGAGGAAAAACCAATTCTATTTCTGGGTTGAGCCCCAAAGAGTTTTCAGATTCTTAAAGAAAAATTGGCTATATGTTATGTTTAGGCAGAAAAGGGTCTTAGACAAGATCCAGAAAACTTGTTATTTGCGAATCTGGCAAAATAGTAGCAGGGTGGTGTACACACTAAACTGTAGTCTATAGAAGAGGCTAAAAGGAGAGGCAGACCCAATGATGTATTGCTTTATGTAATCCCTGCCTACCATCCAATTCCAGAATTTAGATGCAAATCTGAAGAAATTGACTATGATATCATTTCTATTGTTAAAAAATACAAAAAGTTGAAAATAAAGCAAAAAGATAAGTGGATGCTCTTTCAGTATCATACTGGATTAGTGCTACTCAAAATGAAGGTGTAATAAAATAAAGAGCTTATACAAGAATGAAAATTTACCTACTCATTTAGAGAGTCTTATAAAAAATAAAATGTCAGCCCAACTAAATAATGTGTTTGTGGCATAGTTGAATTACATGCTGGCAAACACTTATTATTCTATTGCAGATAGTAACAAATAGCTTGCAGACCATCAGGTAATTCATATAACACTCTTCATGTAGCACTATACTAAATCATTGTCTAACAAGTCTGCCTAAATGCCATCTGCTGATTCTCTAAGGCCTACATCTTTGTTTTATTGTATAGACCACAGATCGCAATCTGATTTTCCACTGTATCCCTGGAATTTGAAACAGAATGTACTCTAGAAAATATTTTAATAAAAAAACTTTAATAAATGTACAATGTAAACTAAGAATACAGATCTAAATGAGACTTGATAAAAAAAAGTGAACATATGATGTGAAATTCTTCCCTATAATTCATCAGTCACCCCCAAATATTTAGTGCTTGAATTGAGCATAAAAAAAGTAAATTTATAATAAAAAATCATAGGTTAAAAAACTTCCTTTTTGTGTTTGTTGTCAGAGTTGTTATCATCATCATCATCATCATCATCATCATCATCATCAAAACTATTATTGACCATTTTTATCTTCCAGGCACTGTGCTAAGTGCTTTTTCATGTATTAAGTTATTTAATTCTCACAATTCACTGATGAAGTAGGTACTATCATTATTGATCCCATCATATAGATAAGAGGCCTTGAGAAAATAACTAAGTTGATCAAGGCCACACAGAAATTGTATGTGTGTTCATTTTGATTCTAAAGGCAGCACTATAAACAACTATTTTATTACCTCATATGAGCAAACCATTTCTTATATCTGTGTCAAAATATCTTTCTCTGAAAAATCAAAGGTTAAACTTATTCTAGATGATTTATTTCTACTCTGATATGTTATTACACCCCAAATGGTTTATTTTATAGATCATGATTCAGCTTTGGGAATATGGTCTTGGAAAAAATATGTAACACATATATATTCTAGGCGTTTCACATTCTGAAAATTGATATTTAAATTTAGTTTAGTAACAAAACATTATCGCTGAAAAGTGAGACAAAGAAGTAATGTACAATGTTGAATCACTTAAAGAGCAAGTGAAATTTAGACATTTATAAAGAGGAATAAAGAATTATCCTAAGAACTTCTCTTTACTTTTTTTCTCTCCTGTCCAAAAAACCAGGGAGGTGGTAATAATGCTGGCATAGATTAGGAGGATATATCTCAATCACTATCCTTCATTTCTTATGTCCACTCAATAAAGATGACTGATTAGCCAAATAAGAAAGAAAAACCTCCTTGAAATGGCTTGTCCTAGTTAATTGCATGAAAGAATTAACTTCCAGACTCACACTGAATAAACATTTATGAAATTCAAGAGGGCAGAAACCATCTATATCTCTAGTAAAATAAATAATTGTATTAACTAGCAAATGTGCCACATTTATCTTCTATCCAAAGTATTTTCACATCCTTTACTTCTTTGATCCTCGTTGCCTTGTGCCACACCTTCTGCCCACTCTACATTCAAATATGACCAATTCATTACACAGCTATAGAAACTGCAGCTCAGAGAATTTAAGTGATTCACTGACGGCCATTAACCTAAAAGTGACAGAGTCTGAATGCAAAACTACTCTTTCAGAATATGAAACACATGTTCTCCGCTCCAGCCCCTGCCCTAGATTTTAAAAATGATTTTATTAAAATGTTCAATTATAATTGGCATACAATATTGTATTGATTTCGTGTGTGCAACATAGTGATTAAACATTTATATCTTAAAAAGAAATCACTTCAATAAACCTATCTGACAACATATATAGTTATTACAATATTACTTAGGCTTTATATTCCTATGACTATTTTGTAACTACTAATTTGTAATTTTAATATCTTCCCCTTTTCACGCACACAAACTCCTTTCCAATCTGGCAACAATCAAAATATTCTCTGTATTTATGAGTTTGCTTCAGTTTTGTATATTTATCTTGTTTTTTAGATTTCACAGGTAAGTTAAATTGTATGACATCTGCCTTTTTCTGTCTTACTCCACTCAGCACAATACTCTCCAGATCCATCCATGTTGTTGCAAATAGCAGATCACATTTCCTTTTTTATGGCTGAGTGATAGTCCATTGATAGTATCACCTCTTTATGCATTTATCCATTGATGGACAACTAGGTTGCCTCAAAAATCTTGGTTACTGTAAATAATGCTGTAATTAACGTATGGATTCATATGTTCCTTTGAAATAGTGTTTTGGGTTTTATCATAAATACCCAGAAGTAAGATTACTGGGTCTTTCTTTGTCCCTTTTTTTTTACCCTTTGCGTTAAAAGCTATTTTGTCTGGTACAAGTATTGTTTCCTTAGATTTTTTATTTGTTTCAATTTTGATTAGATGTCTTTTTCCATCCCTTTCATTTCAATTTGTGTGTGTCTTTTGTTTGGAAGAGAATCTCTTGTAAGCAGCATATATAATGGTTACATTTATTTTTATTCATGTAACCACCCTGTCTTTTGATTGGAGCATTTAATCATTTGACACTGAAAATAATTATTGATAGATGTGTAGTTATTGTCATTTTATTATTCTTATTTCCTTAATCTTTTTTGTTCATTTTCTTAATGAAGTCCCTTTAACATTTCTGGTGATATTGGTTTTGTGGTGATGAACTCTTTAACTTTTTTTTTTGTCTGGGAAGATCTTTATATATCCTTAAAGTCTAGATGATAGCTCTTCTGGATAGAGTAATCTTGGTTGTAGGTTCCTGCTTTCATCACTGAATATTTTGTGTCAATTCCTTCTAGCCTACAAAGTTTCTGTTAAGAAATCAGCTGACAGTCTTATGGGAGCTTCTTTGTATGTGATTAAGTGTTTTTCTCTTGTTGCTTTTAAGAATATTTTATAGTCGAGGACTGGGAAAAATGGCATAGATGATAAAAGCTTCATTTATTTTCTTTTTTGACCACATCAAAGTTGTGATGAGACCATGGAACACACAGCAAACAGAGTCATCTAGGGTCTAGATGAACAGAGTTCTACAACTAGGGAAAGAAATAAGAAATCACCCTGTGACAGTTGAAGGAAGAAGGCAGTAAGGATGCAGGGCTACCCATTCCTGATCATGGCTGAGTGGAATGGAGGCTGTGGCAGATGAAGAATATTCTCATTGAATCCATGTCTACAACTGAGCTTTCAGAGTGATGAGCTTGCTCACTCTGAACACCAGTGTCCAAATGATTGCTTGTGGGGTACTAGAGACTTACAGGGGTACACTGAGTTGTCAAAGTAAGGGCCAGAGGTGAGGCTTTCTCCTGGACATAAGTGCTGATGTTATCAATTGTTCCTCTCTTGATCCCTTCCATCTCCCATCACCACCATAGCTGAGATGTCATCAACCTAGATAACATAGGTCTCTCCACCCAGAGGATTCCCTGAAACTCTGCCTCCCCCACCTTGCAGCCTTACCCAAGCAACATTCAGTTGGGTCCTTGGACAGTCCCATTCTGAAACTGGCACACTGGTAGCAGCTGACTTCAGTTTCTGGTGTGACTTCTCAAGTTGAGCAACTCTGAAACTGACACACTGGTGGCAGCTGACTTTGGTTTCTGGTGTGACTTCTCAAGGCAACTATTAATACAGCATCTGTGGATGGCTTGTTGAATCTAAATGGGTAGCTCTGGAAGGGCACACACTGGGGCTAAAATTGGCCAGCAGCTGGACACCTACTGTACAAATCCACACTGATAAGACCAGGAGACTTAAAAGCTTGAATTAGTACATATAAACAGACACAGAAAGGCAACCAAAAGAAAAAAAAAAAAGACAAAGAAGGAAAGAATACATATGAAAGAACAGAACAGAGATCAAGGAAAAATGGATTCAATAAATCTAACAGATGCAGAATTCAAAACATTGGTTATATAAAGATGCTCAATGAAA
The DNA here is from genome assembly GCA_030015415.1 of Cynopterus sphinx. Classification (NCBI taxonomy): domain Eukaryota; kingdom Metazoa; phylum Chordata; class Mammalia; order Chiroptera; family Pteropodidae; genus Cynopterus; species Cynopterus sphinx. Next base: position 43,806,133 of record CM057388.1, read on the forward strand.
TTAAGGGAAGTGTAGATGAACTCAGTGAGAACTTTAACAAAGAGGTAAAAAGCAAAAATGTAAATGGAAATTTTGAAAAGGAATCAGTCATAAATGAAGAATACATGGTCTCAGAAGAAGAATATTTTAAAGGAAATTAACAGAGTAGATGGAGAAGAGGATCAAATCACCAATATAGAAGATGGAGAAGACAAGTACACCCAATCAGAATGGCAAGAAGAAAGTAAACAAAAATATAATCATAATTTAAGGAGCCTATGGGACAAGGAAAGGGAGAAGAATAAGTTGAAATATATATTTGAAGAAATAACTGTGGAAAACTTCCCTAACCTGGTGAATAAAATAAACATACAACCCCAGGAAGTTCAGGGAATCCCCCCCAAAATGAAACTGAAGAGGCCCATATGAAGACATATTGTTATTAAAATGCCAAAGGTTAAATACAAGGAGAGAATCTTAGAAACAGCATGAGAAAAGCAGTTAGTTCCCTACAAGAGAGCACCTATAAAACTGGCAGCTGATTTATCAAAGGAAACTTTACAGGTCAGAAGGGCTTGGCATGAAATATATAACATGATGAAAACTCAGAATCTACAACCAAGAATACTTTATTCAGCAAAGCTATCATTTAGAGTCATAGGACAGATAAAGAGCATGCCAGACAAAAATAAACTAAAGGAATTCATGAACACCAAGCCAGTATTACAGAAATTATTGGAGGGACTTCTTTAAGAAAAAAATTAAAAAACATGTATCAAAAATATGAATAAAGGATGGTGATAACTATATATCTATTAACAGGTATCTCAAATTGAAAAGAATTAAGTGCTCCAACCAAAAGATAGAGTGGCTGAATGGATAAGGAAACAAGACTTTTACATATGTTGCATACAGGAGACTCATTTCAGATTAAAAGACACACACAGACTAAAAGGAATAGGTGAAAAAAAATATTGCCTTAATGGACCTAGAGGGTATTGTACTGAATGAAGTAAGTCAGATAAGAGAAAAACAAATACCACATTATTTCACATACATGTGGAATCTAAAGAACAAAATAAACAACAACAGAAACAAACTCACAGATACAGAGAATATTTTAAGGGCTACTAGATAGGAGTGTGGTTTGTGGGAATAGTGAAAAAGAGCATGGGGATTAAGAAATGCAAATGAATAGATACAAAATAGTCATGGGGATATACAGTGTAGCATAAAAAATAGTTAACCATCTTGTAAAAATATGTAAGAGGTATAGGGGTACTATATTTAGTGGAATGACCACTTTCTGAGTTATATAGATCTCTAATTACTATACTGTACAACCAAAACACCAAAACTAATATATTATTGTACACCAACCATAATTGAAAAGAAAAACAAAATCATTGAATTCTACAATATAAAAATGAGAAACAAATTGTGTATTACAATTCACTAAAGGTGGGGAAAAAAGATTATTTCATTGTCTTTAACCCTTAGTATTTTAATTATGATCTGCCTTGGTGTGGGCCTCTTTGGATTCATGTTGTTTGAGACTCTGAGCTTCCAGGGCTTATATGTCTATTTCCTTCACCAGGTTAGGAAAGTTTTCAGTCATTATTTTCTGAAATAGATTTTTAATTCTTTGCTCTCTCTTCTCCCTCTGTTATCCTTATGAAGTAAATGTTGGAACACTTGATGTTATTCTAGAGGCCCCTTAAGCTACCCTCACTTTTTGGATTCTTTTGTCATGTTGCTTTTCTGGTTAGATGTTTTCTGCTACCTCATCTTCTAAATCACTAATTCAATCTTCTGCTTCATGTAATCTATTGGTGATTCCCTCTAATGCATTCTTCATTTCTTACTGGTTCTGTTTTATGTTTTTTATGCCCATTTTTATGTTTTCTATCTCTGTTAAAGTTCTCACTGAAAACATCTTTCCCCCTCTAATTCATTGAGTATCCATATAACTAGTGTTTTGAACTCTTTACCTATTAGAATGCTTGTCTCCTGGTGAGTTATTTTTTCTGGAGCTTTGTTCTGTTCTTTTATTTGGGAAATGCATTTTGGCCCCATTTTGGCTGCCTCACTGTGTTTGTTCTATGTATTAGTTATGTTTCCTATGTCTCCTGGACTTAGTAGCATGGCATTATGTAGTAGCTGTTCTGTAAGACCCAGTGGCCCAGTCTTCCCTGGTCACTGGAGCCAAGTGCTCCAGGTATGTCTCATATGGGTTGTATATACCCTCCTATTGTAGTTGAGCCTTGGTTGCTGCTTGCACATCAATGGGAGGGAATGACCCTCCAGCTGATTGGTTGTGAGACTGGCCAGTGAGAAGCTGAGTCTACGGAGCAAGATTCACTTTAGCAGGACTCAGGTACCTGCCTGGTCTGCCCTTTGGGCATGTCTTTTTTTGATGCAGCTCCTGGAGGTATTCCAGCTTGAATCAATGAGGGCCAGCAGGTGTGCCTGCCTTAGAGCTTCCTGGGAGTGGCCATGCCACAGTCTAAGTTTAGTTGTAGCCTGTGTGCATGACTGCATTTTACAAGGGAGATAACTGATTATCAAAGCCATTTAAAGATGTTCTCAATTTAGAGAATGTATTTGTGGCAGAATCTAGGTTCAACCAATATATTTTTCTTTTAGATTGTAAACTTCATACTCTTTTTACTATATATACTGACATGTTTATAGGTTATAATCATGATTTTTTGTATGCCTAAATGAATAAAGCATGATTAATTTACATTTCAAAAACAAAATTCATACACATAATTATGCATTCTTGACATTTTATACCAAAGGGTAGGGCATAAGCTGAGGTTTGAAAATAAGGATTTTTTAAGTAGAGATATATGGTAATTTTTTGGGCAGAAGCTTTTGTAGGTATAAAACAAACAAATAAAAATGTTTTTGTTCCTTTGTTTTTTTAAAGAAGACAGTCTTTCAAGTTTCCTTCCTTGATTTTAATCCCCAAGAGCTACGCTGCCATGGAAAAATAAGTCTAAGCTTTAGGGGTGGAGTATAGGGTTCCACAAGGGAAAAGAGGAAAAGAAAATAAGAGGACACTTTCAGCCTCCATCTTGCAAAAACAGGAATGAGAACTCCTGAAAGAAAATATAGTGTTTAAGTAAAGTACTTTGGAAAAATACAGGCTGAGTTTTAATTTTTGGTTTGTTACTATTTAGTTTAGTGACCTTGGGAAAATTATTTAATATCTCCAAATGCAATTTTCTCATCTGTGGGATGTGAAAAAAAATAGTACCCTCAACACTAGGTTATTGTGAGAATTAAATGAAGTAGTGAATATAAACTATTTAGATAAGACCTGACACAGAATAAACACTCAATAAATGTTATCCATAGAGATGATGATGATATGAGGATGATGATGGTGGAAGCTATCCATATGTAAAAGACACTATTCTAGTATATGCAACATTTAAATGAAGATGTCATATAAGATTTTACCTTCTTATATTCTCTGAATACCGAAAAGGCAAGAAAAAGTAAAAAGACAAGAAAGACAGCTGGAACGGAACCCTAAATTTTTCCATGGATGTTATACAAATTTAATAATTACTTGACAGAGGATCCATGAATTCACTCTAGCATTAACATCAAATTTCCTTTTAAAAGATAAGAAAGAGGTTTGAAACTTTTTCAAAATACTAATAATTTTACAAACCTAAAAATGTGGTAATAGATGAGGTATAACTATTTGAGTGAAATACAACCTCACTGAAGATGATGTCAGATGAATTTCATCACTGCCAGTGCATAGTAACTTATTTGCCTCTTGCCTCAGATATTAACACATTCTGACACCATGCTCTTGATATTATTTAAAATATAATCTTGCAATAAATTGCATTAGTTATGCTGTAATCATAATTTTATTAATATGAGGCATGACATTTGAGGTTGCTTAATGTCTAACACAAATGGTAGACAAAGTCAGAAAAACAAGTCACTTAGAGGGCCTACATATTCAAGCTGCCTACTACCTCTTAAGTTTAGTGAAATGATCAGTCATCCTTTCTTTAAAGGGATATTTTTTGGAATGGGGAAAAAATAGGAAGGAGGCTTTCGATGTGTTTGCAGCATATTGTCACAAATTTAGTTATTGTTTCTCCTACACACACACACACACACACACTTCACACAGCTTTATATAGTTCATGCCACAAAACATACCAAACAACTGACTCATTAGTTCATGATAATGGGATTTAATTGTGGAAAAAGAAGAATTTTAGCTGAATGTCATTTGTTTTACTCAAAATGGGAATCAGGGACATTTCTAACAAAGGTTTTAAAACTTCTTTTGAAATCACAAAGCTGCTATGCACAGATAAGAGAAGAGGTTTGAGGATTCTGATCAGAAATTTTAAGATTTTTCCATCAGCTTTTCACATTAACTAATCATTATCCAAAGAGATACATAACAGTACAGAAATGCAGAAGCCAAAAAAAGGTTTTCTTAAGATATGTAAATTGTAAATGATCTGTAAGGTGCAAAAGAAAGGCTTTCCACACATAGCTAGTTATATCATTTTGATTTGCTTTTAGGTATAACAATGATGGCTTGCAACAGAGCTGCTCCTTATCATGAGCCCTGCACATTAGTTTCCATCAGTGACTACTAAGAAAATGTGTCAAAAACGTTGCTTAAAAGACTTATTTACAAACTGTTTTCTAAAAGATAATTTTTGATGACGAGGCTATCATATTAAATAATACAATTAGTTAAAACATGCCATAACTATTAGAGACTTCCTAGTTAATTTATACATAAGAGTTAGATCACACTATCAATGTGGTAATTATCAGGATTCTATATATAATCAAACCATGTATCCCATGGGTAAACTGTAAAGTTTTTTTTGGATTTTCTTGGTGTATGTTCCCATTTGGTTTCTTTACAGATTCCCTCCTGGCCTTTAAGGATTCCTCAGAGCCACAAAATGGAATGTTTTGGAGAATCTTACATTCAGAAACCTGGCTTCATTCACTTCATCCTTGCTCTGATTTCTTAACAGTGCCGAAGGCTAGGCATATTTTTCTTTTTGTATGCAGAAAACGTCAAATAAGTAATACCAATAATATAAAATAAAATCTTTATATTATTACTAATAACTATCATATATTGAGTGCTACTAAAAGCCAAGACATTAACTCATTTCATCTTCACGACACTGTGAGACGCTTCCTATTCTCCCGAATTTACAAATGAGAAAAGAGACTCAGTAAAGCTCATTAACTTGTTCGAGTTTAAATTTTAAGTTACTTTTATTTCTGAGGTCCATTCTTTTAATCAATCGATTATAATATTTCTACAATTAATATTGGTTGAATGAGTGAATGTATGATGACAGTTCTTATTATTTATCTCTCTCCACAAGTTTCTCACTTCTACTTCTGCCTAGTTCTCCATTTTACTACCATGTTCATTTACTCTTTACACCTAGCCTTAATTCTACCTTATGGCTCTATATGTCTCTTGAGCAAACTGATTCTATGGCCAGCCTTCCATGTAAAACCTCAAACTTGAGATGACACTTGAAGTCTCTCCCTTGAACCCTTGAATGTCCCCTTGAATGTCCACATGGGTTGTCACACAATCTCTCTCACCCTTGTATGTAGGGTACACATAATAAATAAATTTATCTTATTTCCAATATAAACATATTTCTTTTATATTTTTCATAAAAAATGAATATTCACCAGGTTGGTCTTCCTAAGAGGTCGACTACTTTCTTTCAAATGCAACTTTCTTTTTGTTGGCAGTCTTAGACACTACTAAACAAAAGTCTATCTTTAGTTGAAACCTATTATGTGATAATTTTTCAATTTGCTCTGCCAGGACAGGATATTATCACAAAAAAAATTTATGTAATTTTATTTATGCTCCCTTGTTTGCTAAAGTATTACAATCTCTAAGGATATACCATGTATCTCTAAAAAAAAGATTTAAGCTTCAAGATAAGGTTTAATATTAATGTCAGCTACATGCATAGGTACCTGCCTAATTGGGTAGTATTTGAGGGTCTTCCTCATCCTAAAAACCTTTTTCCATTTTAATTGTATATTTGGACCTTTTAGAATATTTAATTAGAATGGGATCATAATTATAAATGACAATTCATTTAAATTTTATAGGTGAGATAACTGAAGTTAATAAGGCAAAGCAGCAAAATCTGTCAGTGGCTTGAAGAGGAATGGTGTACAGGACATGTCAGTTACAGCAGCGGTCCCCAACCTTTTCAGCAGGGAACAGTTTCATGGAAGACAATTTTTTTACAGACTGGGGATGAGGGATGGTTTTGAGATGATTCAAGCACATTACATTTATTGTGCACTTTATTTCTATTATTGTTACATTGTAATATGTAATGGATTAATTATAAAACTCACTATAATGCTGATTCAATGGGATTCATGAGCTTGTTTTCCTACAACTACACAATCCCTTCTCGGCATGATGGGAGTCAATGACACCCAAAGTGTGTTACTTATGTCCAGACTACTCTGTAATCTCATTTTAGTTGCTGTCACTGCAGACAACCATGCTTCAAGAAGATTGGATGTTGGAAATGGAAGCAGGCTTTTAAGCAGTTTTGTGGCAATCTCAGGATATTTTGTCTTGATTTTAATCCAGAGTGTATGGAGATTTGCAGTTATTTCAAATATACTATTACGGTCACAGTCATTTGCGATCTCAAGAAGTTGATCCTCTTCCAGCATGGACAAGTCATTTCCCTGGCTTGTTTGTAAACAGATCACAGATCCATTTCTTCCCAGTTCCAGGTTTTTTGTGGTTGGAAAGTAATACTCTAATTCTTTAGAAAGCTGAGGTAGGTGATGATGTATCATCTGGGAGAAAGAAGACCCTGGCTCAGTCTCTTTCAAAATCTCTGCTAATGTTTGAAACATGTCAAAAATCCCAATGATCACTTGTCATCCCTGTAATCCCAGTAGGCTTTGAATGCAGCCACTTTCTTTGCTGACTTTAACACAGCTGTCATTCACTCCTGAATTGAGAGATTGAGTTGGTTAGGCAGGTTGAATATACCACAAAAATAAGCAAGTTTTGTGACCTACTTTGTGTCACTGAAATGTGTTGCCAGTGGTGACTGTTTTTCTAAAAGAAATCTCTGGAGCAGTTCTCATAACTCAGAAATTCTGGTCAGTAATCTACCTTTAGAAAGCCATCTCATCTCTGTGTATAAGAGAAGACGTGTGTGCTTTGTGTTCATTTCCTCACAGAGCTGTGTGATTTAAGGGCATGTACTTTAATACAGTTGATAAATTTTAATCACATCCTGCAAAATGTTAATTTCGGGTGACATTTTTCAGTCAGCCAGCATTTTTCTATGGATGACACAGTGCATACACTCAGATTCAGAAGTGACCTCTTTGACCTGAATAGTAAAACCAGAAAGCCTTCCAGTTATGGCAGCCATTCAGTCCATGCATATACTGACACAAAATGACCAATTCAGTTTTCCCGATGTGTAATCATACAAAGACTTTGAATAGTTCTGCAGCTATAGTGTTGGTTGCCAATAACATGCACATAATATATCCTCATGCACATCCTCCTGAAAAATATATCATATAGAAAAAAGCATTGTTGCCTTGTTGTCAACATTGATAGACTCATCAATCTGGACTGCATACCATGGTGACTCATCAATCCTCTCTAACAATTGTGCCTCAGTATCCTCTGCTATCTCATCAACTTGTCTAGTTATGGTGCTAGCTGAAAGAGAAACACATGCTATCTTTTGAACTGCAGCCTTTCCTAGAAATTCACAACAAATGTCCTTAGAAGCACACAGGATCAACTATTTTCCAGTAGTAAAGGGCTTCTTAGCTTTAGCAATGTGGTTAGCTACTAAGAATGATGCTCTCAGTGCAGACACACTTGATGAAGTGGTAGCCTTCAGTAATTGTTTCTGTTCTTCGTGTTCACATTTTTTTTTTGAAAAATACAAAAGGCTTGTATTTTAATGCAGGGTTTTCCATCTACATGGGGAAAAGCAGCTTTGAAGGTTTCATGGCTTCATTGGATAGCCTATTGCCCTGTATTATTCAAAGCAGGCTTGGAGAATGTGAATCACCTCTTTCAATGGACCCATAATTTAAGTTGGACTCTTGGCATTTTCTTTCAAATGCACCTTTCTTTTTGTTGGCAGTTTTAGAGTCTTCTACTGTCTCATCATTGGGTCTTTCCCACATTTCAAAAAAAATTCTCTAATAATGTTTGTTTTTTACTCATTTTGGATAGGTTAGTTTGTGGGTTTATCAAAACTGTGACTGAGACTGGTGTGCAGTGTGAGAAAGAGGGGCAGATGGAAGAGGTAACTAAAATAATTGGTGGGCCACATGTAGGCTATAAAAAGTGTCAGATTCTGACTTAAAGCCTACCAGTAGAGGCAGCTTACTCGTCACTTGTCACTGACAGATAGGGTTTTGATATGAATCTGAAAGCAATTGATTTATTGTGGTCTGTACAGTCAAACATCTCTGCTAATGTTAATCTGTATTTGCTGTCTCTGTACAGCTAGCATCACTAATATGAGATAGCTCTATCTCATATTATCAAACCTTAGATTCTCATAAGAAACATGCAACCAACATCCCTCACATGCACAGTTCATAGTAGGGTTTACACTCTTATGTGAATCTAATGCCTAATGGTCTGAGGTGGAGTTGAGGCAGTTACACTAGCACTGGGGAGCAGCTGCAAACACAGATGAAGCTTTGCTCACTTACCCACCACTCACTTCCTGATGTACAACCTGGTTCCTAACAGGCCCATGGCCCAGGGGTTGGGTACCCCTCAGTTAAAATATTTTTTATATTCCAAAATTCTATCTACCTAAAAATGCCCTACCAAAATTTTCTGCCAAAAAAAAAAGAAAAATAGAGAGGCCAGAAATAAACCACAGCATTAACTGTCAATTGATATGTGACAAGGAACACAAAATATTCAATAGGGAAAGGATAGTCTCTTTAACAAATAGTGTTGAGAAAACTGGATAATCACATAGGAAAAAATAGATTTGCACACCTACCTCTAACAACTCATAGAAGTTAACTCTAAATAGAATAAAGACTTAAGCATATAATCTAAAACTAAAAATTCTCAAACAAAAATGGAAAAAAAAAACTCATCATCAATGGTCTTGGCAATAATTTTTTAGGTAAGACACTAAAATTATAAGAAACAAAAGCAAAAACTAGCAAGTGAGATTACAACTAACTTAAAAAATTCTAAACAACAACAACAAAAAAATAAGGAGGCAATCTACATAGTAGAAAAAACATTTTAAAACCTATATTGCATAAGTGGTTAATATTCAAAATATTTAAAGTATTCATACAACTCAATAACAAAAGAAACAATCTGATTTAAAAATGGGCAGGGGAACTGAATATAATCTTTTTCCAATGAGAAAAAATACATCCAAATGGTCAAAAGATGTATTAAAAAATATTAAACATCATTATTCATCATGGAATGCAAATCAAAACTACAATGTAATATGATTTCACACCTGTTAGAATGATTATCATAAAAAATACAAGAGATAACGAGTGTTGGTAAAGATGTGGAAAATTAAGAACATTTGTGTACTGTGTTGGTGGGAATGTAAATTGGTGTAGGCATTATGAAAAACAGTGTGGAGGTTCTCAGAAACAAAAATAGAACTATAATATGATTTATCAATTCTACTTCTGGGTACAAATACAAAAAAATAAGAGTAGACATCAAAAAGATATCTGCACTCTTATGTTCACTGAAGCATACACAGTAGCCAAGGTATGGAAAGCACCTAAATGTTAATGGATAAATGCATAAAAAAGATTATATATATATATATATGTATATATATATATAAATATATATATATACATATATATATATATATATATATATATACATATATATATATATATATATGTATGTATCTGCCAAATATTTTGCAGATATAATGCACAACATTGTGGTTGTAGTTAATGATATGATGTACTTTAAAGTCACAAAGAGGCTATATCTTAAATTTTCTGATCAGAATAAAGAAATTATAATCATGATATGTAATGAAGGTGTTATTAGTAATCATATTGCAATATATAAATATATCAAATCTATAATTTTACAACATAAGCTTACACAGTGTTATATGTCAATTATATCTCAAATTTTTAAAAAGCAACAAGAGAAACAGAGGGTGCCTCCAGAGATTTCAGAAAATAGATAAAACATGCTCTGTCCTAAAATCAATATATATTAAATTTTGTTTTGTTGCAGTGTCTCTTTTCTTTTAAAGCCTGTGACTATAATCAAAGTCTTCCTTTACAAATATCCTGTACTCTAAAAGTGGTAATAGCACTACATCAAAGCTGTAACTTTGACCTAATAACTGTAACAGAGAAAACACGTAACAATTGTTTTCAAAATTATCTTAGCCTAAAGCAGGATGAGTCTGAGTTGGCAGTTTTTATTTGAAGGGTAAGACAATATTGTCAAACCACATAAGAAATTATTATTTTTGCCAACATTTGTGTTATATAATTTCAAGAGCACATGAATTTGCAGACTGTAAACTTTTTAAAGTAACCCAATGAAAGAGTATTGCTGCAGGAGAAAGAGTAGTCTGGAATTTCTCAGCTACTAAGTAAACAATGCTAATAATGTTATGCTCGCATTATATTATTTTAATATTTTTAGGATAATGGCACTTTGAATTTCTATGAGACTTTAGCACCTTCACCAGCATGTGTCTTTGAATTCAAAACAAAACCAAATTAAATAAATGCATATTATCAAAATCTTAGGAAGTAGGTGATGATTCAGATTACCACATTTAACTAGAACTCTCAATCCAGATTGTGCAGGTTAAGTGGGTTTTAGAAGGAATTGTTTTTATAAGGTAAATGAAAATTTATATCAGAAATTAAGTGAAAATGTCATTTTTAGTGTGTCTTTAGGTAAATTAGCATTCAGGTCAAGCTCTTGTAAATCTTAACATAAAACTTATATACATAAAACAATAGCATGCTACTATTTTTCTCAATATAAAGTACAAATTTTCTCATAATGCAATATGCCCATCATTGATTATAATTGAACAAATGTCTCGTTATCACTTAATATTTGTTAATATCATCCAACTAATGCTTTTGGCTCTATTGGTCTGAATAAAATTATAAATTTGAATTTATGTGTGTGTGACTTAGTTTACACTATGTATGAATTTTGACTAAGTTTACGCTAGTACAGTGTTTTATACAGAGTGAGCACTTTACAGATGTTTGAATAAAGTCATTGCTTTCTCTGTTTCTTAAAAGCTATGTATTTTCTTTTTTTTAATGGGCTGAGACTAGCCTAGAGAAGAAATCCTCCAAATTCAGTCTCCAGATTGAATTTCATGAAGAAATAGCCACACTAAAGGGATAAAAAAATAGTGATAAAATAATTTTACTACCAAATCTTCAAAGTCTATAGGAACCAACAACTCAAAGTGTTAAGGTGAGAATAACAGTAATGTGAGTATAAATTTGGTTGAGACTGTCTTGGTTTTAGTACTTAAAATCTCATTTCTTTTTGAAACCTCTTAGTTCTGTACAAGCCAGTGTGGGTCTTAAACCTGGCAGGTCCAAGATCTGGCTGTGATTCAGGCTTGTGGCAAGGAATAGGATGCTGGATTTAGAATGTTACATCAGTGTATTAGGGCACCTGCACCTAAAATATGTAAACATAATTCAGCTTATTGAATCATGCACATATGGCTGAATGCCACTAGTGTACTTTCCTATGTGTGGAGCCATGCAGTCCCCTGGGAAGCAGAAATGGAGCACAGAAAAGGGGAGCAAAAGAAGAGCAGAAGCAGAACCCCATTCCCCACAATAGAACTGCACTTCTTGCAACAGCAGTGAACTCCCTACAATAAAGTTGGTGCCTGCCATTTCAATCTCATGTCGGCCTCTTGTGCATTCTTCCAACTGGGCATCTCCCTTCTTCATCAGCTTGGTGCTGACAACCAGGATGGTTGATTATCCAGGAGGTAAAGAAGTAAGAAATATAAAAACAGAAGAGATTGTAGTAGACATTAAGCTGAAAGAGGGAAAAAAAAACATTCTCAAAAAAACATTCTCAGCCTGGAGTATCTAAACTGTCCATAACTACCCTGCAATCACCTGCATATATTATAAGCCTCTCTCAGGCTAATGAACATCAATACAGAGAAGATTGGGAACAGGAAAAATGAAAAAGTCTAAGCATTAAATGTTAAAAAGTGAGAACAGTCCATTTTAGAACCTTAAAAAATATATTTTTTCATAACACAGCTGAGCTTACTTGACTTCTTATGGATCACCTGAAATATTTAAATACCTTTGTAATTGGCATGATGTGAAAGAACAAATATTATTCTGTAATAAATTTCCCAAAATGATCAGCAAGAAAAGAGACACACAACATAATTTTCCAAATTATCCCCACTGAAACTATAAAATCAGAGAGTCTCTATTTTTTTTGTCCAAATAAGGATTGAAGAAAAAATTCTAAGTTGTTCAAAATTAAATTACAGCAGCTGGGGAGTGAAAAAGACAGAACTGTTAGTCTTTTAATGGTTGCTAACCAGCTAACAAAAGACCTCACATTCTTGTTTGGTTTACTGAAATTTTGGATTAACTTCCAGGTGGCAATTTCCTCAGATTATTTTAGTTGGGAATCATCTAACTCCAAGGGCTTCTGCTTATTGTTTACACATGAGATTTTTGAACTGCTTCTGGCAGCCACTGTACAGCAGCAGACATTTTTTTATGCAAATTCTGGCCTATCCAAGAGTTGGCTCTGCCTCACCTCCCATCCCTGGTCTATATTTAGTGTAAATTACTGCAGATTACCTTATTACCCTTCCCCATTACCTTATGTGAAAAAGAATGCTTGCAGAACTCTGGGATGATGCACATAATGTCTTTTCTACCTTGTCATGCTGCTGGTTGTCTAGACTGTGCCACAAGGCTGGTCTTCTTTTGAGGCTAGAATTTTTGAGTCAATAAAACCTTACTTAGACAAAAATATTACAGATATGAAACTAAAGATTTTTAGTTTAACAGGGGTTTGCTACGAGGTTCTTTAAAATTATTTGCAGCTTGATATTTCCCTCAGTAATCCAAACATCAAGAAGTCCAAACTTAAGAGACTTCAGAAATTTGTTGTAAAGATATAATTCAAAGATAGGTATGTATGCATTGCTTCTTTGTTGAATCCCCCTCAGGGTCAGTCTACAGATGAGTGACATATGCCTTTGTTGAACCTTCCCCTAGCATGGCTAATTCCAAAGTCATATTGGCCCCATGAGATCCGCTTGCTCCACCCATGTCTACCTGGGACTCTCTCCCATCCAACTAAAAATTGCTCAAGGCAGGCTTGTTGCCAGGCAGCCAGACCTACTCTGTGATTTTTCTGGTCCATGCATTCATAGGCAGGCAGCAACCATTAGCTAGCACAGACCACATATTTAAGGGAGACTTTTAGTGGTGAGACATTAGTACCAGCCCCTGCTGCAGTGTCTCTTGGGTGGATTGCTAGGTTCTGTGGGCCCCAGGCAGATGGTGGCTGGCTTTGCTGTGATCTTTAACTTTTGCGGGAGCCCACAGGTTCAACACTGATAGCAATTCTGAATCTTCATTGGCCTGATGGGATCAACTTGCTCTACCCAGTGTCTCCCTGAGCCCCTTCACCATCTAACTACACATTGCCCATGGTCGGCCCATTCTTGGCATCCAGCTCCACACTGTGCTTTCCCTGGGCCATTAATTTAACAGCAAAAGAAACAGCTTTCTGCTCACTCAGTCCATGGGTCCTGGGAGAGACTTTTGGTAGAGGGCCACAAGGTACAGTATTTCATGAACAAATCTCAAGTGTCTGTGGTCCCAAGGCTGGCCTTGCTGTAATCTGAGACTTTTACAGAAAGCCACAGATTAAGCATTGTAACAAAACCTAATTCTGCATTGGCTGGGTGAAATCTGCATTCTTTACCCCAGTAACTCCCTGGGTCCATACCCTGATCAACTCTGATACCACCCAAATGCTCTATCAGCTGTGGAATCTTACAGGCAGCCTCAGACATTGAAATGCACTGGTACTTTTGCTAAACCACCCCTGGCCCTGTATTGAATGTAACTAAATAGCTTATAGTGTGGTCTCTCCCATTTGCATCCAGATCTATCACAGGTAGCTGTTAGCTATCAAAGGCAGCAGCTGACTTTAGCCTATACAGGAAACCCTCTCAATGAACCCCAAAACAAACACACCCAAAGTCTGGCATCGGACCACAATAGAGCACTACCTGACTAGTCCCATTGTGGTGGCTGGAAAATAACTGCTTGAAACTTATTACTTGCTGGAAATTACTGTTTAACTATCACCATGGGAACATAGGCTATCATCCATAGGGACATAGCATTCTAATAATGAGCATTCTGCTTCCTACCCCCTTCCACACCTGACCTGTGGTTTGACAGGTAGTGAATAGAAGAAAAATAGACCTTTCTGTTCAGACAGAATGAATAATGGGATTTAGGGCTTAAAAATCTTGTACCTCCACTTTTGGGGGCTGCTTACTTTGGGTTCTGTGTATGCCTAGCACACACAGCTAGCTGAATAAAGTGTGATTCCTACAACTCACTGAGTTCTGGTGGTCCGTGCATCTTTCAGGGGCTGGTGGCTACAACATCATAAGCAGCAAACCCAAAGGATCATCTTTTGGGTGAGGGAACTGACAAACAGAATGGATGCAGTAAGGCTCCCTCCCAGCAAGCCGTGCAATTTCCAGACAACCTTACCTACAGTGTACCAGGTGACTTTAGATACAGTGTCCTATGTAACCTTAGCTACAGCATCCTATACAACCTGTAGAATACATGTGCACTGTGATTGATTGTTATTGATTATAGCATCTGGCCTTAAGCCACTATTGTGCACCTTGTTATAAGAAAAGCTTTGCCAGTGCAGGCTGTGGGGTGCTAGAGCTGTGTCTGTGCTTTGTTGTCTCCTGCTATGCCTGAATAAAGCTATGTTGCCTCTGCCCATGGCTTCTTGCATATTCTTCCATCTGCCAGAACCATGCACCCAAAGCTTGAGTACCCTGAAACTGCAGAACAATTGGCATAGCCAGAAGGATTACCAGGTAAGGGGAGCCCCCACCCGGGAGGAGGAGGAGGAAGGCATGTGGCTCCCACACAGCATGCGGTAAACTGTTACCATGGTTCTTATGACTTGGACTCCCTGGGTGGTGGGAAGAGGTAGACGGTTTTCTGGCCATTATTGAGAAAGCACTCTACTCCCTGGAGGGACAACTGTGAGAAAAGGCCAGAGTTGCCGCTGGCCATATAGGTTGGCCATTGCTAACTGCTCTGAAACACAGCATGGACAAAGCCTTGCAAGAAACTATACGAGTCCATGAATTTCGTACAAAAGAGGAAGCTCTGGAGGCATGTTTTCAGCAGTTAGAGGACAAAATGTTCTGTGACATAGCACATGACACCCTGTAGGTAGAAGAGGAGCCTGGAGAAGACGTCAGGCGAGTGCAAGCTTGGCCTATCATGCACCAAAAGGTAAAACATAAACAGAATATACCCACCATGACAGAATATACCACCTACACCCTTATACCCATACTGGGTTAAAGAAGTTGGGGAAGCAATGCCAGTAGAGATCAGGGGAGCTCCTAATGGCATGGCTATTGTGTTCGTGGGATGAAGGGGCGGAGAGCATAGTTTTCTCCCCAGACGAAATGAAGGGGCTGGCCTCAGTTATGGTATACCCCTCCCTGCAGCAGTGCCTACAGAACAGTCGCCGGCTGACCTAAATGCAAGGTAATTACACCCTGATGAAGTGGATAACTGCTGTTGTGCGAAGTGTCTGGGATGATGCAAGAGAGCTACCAGACACAGTGAGTAAATGGCAATCATATAAGGACTTGGTGCAAATCATCCGCAAGCTGGAAATGCGACAGCTTATGTTCAATTTGAACACATATGGACCAGATGATTAATGGTTCACCTCAGGAATGAGGGACTTAGTCCTGGAGACTGCACCATCTTCTTTCTTTAGGTCCTTGGTAGCCATCTTGGCCCCCTATGTTGGATGGCATATCCATGAAGTAACTATGGCAATGGCCACCCTGGGAGACATTGAAGGGTGGTGGCAGGACTGTGGCAACTGACATGTCCATTCAGTTAAGTCTCAGTCTTCCCCAGAAAGAAAGGCAGGGAAGACAGGGAAGAAGCTACTTGTTACTGTAGGACCCATATGGGTGACTCAAATGCAGATGTGGACAGATTTGCTGATGGTGGGCATAGACCCAGAGAAAATAAATAGATAGCCCAATGCTATGCTGCTAGAATTCTGGTGACAGTTGAAACTGACACAGCAGTTCCAGAAAAGTGCAAAATCAGTATCTGATAGAGCCTGACAGGTGTCTCTGAAAGACTTCCTGACAGTCCCAGATGTGCTCTCCCTATATGACTAGGGAGAAGGCCAAGGTGCTTGTCTGAAAAGGATGGGCAGGGACCAGAAACTCTCTGGTACCTAAAACTGCTCAATGCATGCTAGTGTTGGTAGATACTGGGACTGACTGCAGCCTGATGCATGACAACCCAGAGATATTCCCAGGGCCTGCAGTGTACGTTAATGTG
Source organism: Cynopterus sphinx (assembly GCA_030015415.1). NCBI lineage: Eukaryota > Metazoa > Chordata > Mammalia > Chiroptera > Pteropodidae > Cynopterus > Cynopterus sphinx. The sequence continues at coordinate 43,822,834 of CM057388.1, forward strand.
TATGGAGGCAAGACCATAAAGACAAAAGGGGTGACTACACCCCTTTGGATTGGGCAAATGCCTCCATGCTCCTACAAGCTATGTGTTCCTGGTTCCAGAATAAATCCTAGGGGTGGATATTTTGCAAGACCTGTGCTTGCAGAAGTCATTGGGAAAGTTTTGCCTGAGTGTGTGAGTGGTAAAAGCCATGGTGCATGGACACACTTAACACCTTTCCCTCAAAAGAAGTGCTGCCCACCATGGACGGTGGTGAATGTCAAGCAATATCACCTATTGGGAGGCCATGCAGAGACGGGGACTACTATTCAGGAATTAGAAAAGGCACAGTAGTAAGCCCCACACCACCCCATGTGGCCTGTCCAGAAGCCTAATGGTAATTGGAGAGTGACTGTTGACTATAGTGTGCTGAACAAAGTAATGCCACCACTGCATGCTTCAGGGTCCTCCATCCATGAACTTATAGACAGATTAAAAGTACAATTGGGAACATATCACTATGTAGTGGACTTGGCAAACACCTTTTTCTCCATTGACTTGGCTCCTACCATTTAAGAGAAATTTGCATTCACATGGGAAGGATGATGATGGACATTCCTGGTGCTGCCCCAGGGATACCTGCATAGCCCAATCATCTCCAATGGTTTAGTAGCAAAGGACTTGGCTACATGGCATTGCCTTGCAACTGTTGGTTTGTTCCATTATATTGATGATATTCTATTAACCTCTGCTTCCCTTTCATATTTAGAGCAAGCCATACTGGTGCTAGTGCAACACTTGAAAACACGTGGCTGGGACATGAATGACACCAAGATACAGGGCCCTGGCTTATCTGTCAAATTCTTGGTTATTTGCTTGAGTAAGATGAAAGTTATTTCTGAGGCAGTGATTGATAAAATCCAGACCTTTTCAAACCCAACAACAATAAAAGAACTAAAGAGTTATGCAGGCTTGCTGGAGTATTGGAGGGCCTCCATACCTTATTTGACACAAATGGCCCACTCCCTTTAAGCCTTAGTACAAAAGAGAGGTACATGAGATTGTACTGAACAGGTAGAAAAGGCCTTTTTTGGAACCAAAAGAGCTGTCCAGCAGTCACAGGCTCTGAGCGTCATTGACCCTGAATGGCCATTTCATTTGTATGTACACGTAACCCAGGAGAGCTATGGCTGGGGGCTCTGGCAGTGCACTGAGCAGAGCTGAGTACCTATTGGGTTTTGGTATCAGCTCTGGAAGGGAGCAGAGAGTGGGTACTCACTGATAGAGAAACAATTAGTTTCTGCTTATGTGTCCCTACAGGCAACAGAAGTCATCACTGGGACTGCCAAGGTAGTAGTAAAGACCACATACTCCATACAAAGGTTTTTCTGTATATGGATCAGTTCCCCCAAGACTGGGGTAGCACAGATGCCAATCCTAACCAAGTGGAGTGCATACTTAAAGGAGAGAACAGTGCTGGCAACCAGCCCAGTAACAGTGGAACTGCAGCAGGTATTAGGACCCATAGAGTTTATGACTGGTACAGAGATACCACAACAAGAGCCTATAGACATTAAACCATCTCCATTTAAATAGGGCAAGTCCCTTGTCCCAAACAATGGTTGGCATACTGATGGCTCAAGTCGAGGGCCCACTGCAAGGTAGGTGGCTATGGGCATGCAGCAGCCACTGACAGTATACAGTTTGATACTGGTACAGGGCAAAGCAGCCAAATGGCAGAACTTAGGGCCATATGAATGGTGATAGCATATGAAATGCTCCTCTGACAATCTTCACAGACAGCTGGGCTGTCTTTAAGGGTCTAACCCTGTGGCGCTCCACTTGGAAGTGGCAATAGGGGATGGTAGGACACTGACCTCTGTGGGCACAAGACATGAGGCAAGACTTATGGGACTTAGGTCAAGACAAAGATGTTTCTATCATGTCACTGGACATGTCCCATTAGTGTCTCCAGGGAATGATAAGCAGATATTCTAGCCAAAGTGAGGTGGCTAGAAAGGGTCCCCACTATAGATGTAGCCCACTGGTTGCACCATCAGTTGAAACATGTGGGGGCTAAGACTATGTGGTCTGTGAGAAAACTATGGAACATACAGATGGCAAAGGCTCAGTTCAGGTACAGGATGCTTCTGAAAAGTGCTCTGTCTGTACACAGGACACTCCAAACCCTTGATAACCCTTGGGAGTTAAGTCAAGTGTTCAGAGGGCACATCCCTCTGATACAATGGCAAGTAGATTACATTGGGCCATTGCCAAAGGCCCAGGGTACAGTGTATACACTCATTGCAGTAGACACCACTTTCAGATTGCTTTTTTCCTGGCCTTGTGTGGCTCCTGACCAGAGGCACAATATTCAAGTGCTGACACACTCGTGCTCCTTTTATGGTTAACCCTTAGTCACTGAAAATGATAGTGGCACTCATTTTACAGTACATGAAGTCCAAATCTGGGCCAAATGGATGGATATCCACTGGCACTCACATACTCCTTACAATCTTCAGGCTGCAGGAATGATTGGACATTACAATAGGTTGTTGAAGAGATACTTGCAGGTCTCTACTACCCCACTGCGTTTAAGGGCATTGGCCACCTGGTTATGGGAAGTGATAAGGAGTCTGAATGAGAGACATCAAGCTGGAGGATCGGCCCCAATAGAAGCTCTGCTGCACTGGGTTGCAGCACCCATCCAATTACAGGTTACCATATCTGAGGTATTGTTAAAATTTAGGCATAGGATGAATGACAATATTTTGCTGCTTGCTCCCACCTGTATGAGAGCAAGAGAGACAAGACAATAGTCTTGGTCATGGAAGATAAAAGCCCCTGCTGTCAGCATCTTAGATTGATTGCTCCCTGGGGAAAAAGCTTGTCATCCAACTTGACAGTCACACCCTGTGTGATGGCCAACTGGCCACTATAAATGACTACAAATTACCCAAGAACTTTTGGAAATAAAAAATCTGAAAACGTGCTAAAGAGCACATTTATTCTATCACTCTATCTTATAGTGAGCTCTCTTGACCTATGTCATGTGTCCCAGACAGTCGTAGAAACAAAGGAAGAGACAGTATAGTACCGCTAACCTGGCTGGCTACCTCTGGTGGCTACTGTTCTCTCTAAGGATAAGACGTTGGCCTGTATTTTGCCAACAGAGAGAGACACCTCTCCTGGTTCTGCTTTTTTCTCTCTCCTTCTGCCCTTAGGCAAGTATGTGCCAATTCTCTGGTCGATTGTGCACACACCTAGACTACAGTCACCAACGTCTCTGACTGCTGGGTGTGCACTGACTTCCCTTCCAGTGCTTCTGTGGGATTGAACTGGTGTACACATACTGCCAACCAAATGGCATGGGATGCCCTGAGGAAGTGAGGTCCTTCAACTTCCAGATGGAAAGGATGCTCAAAGACAAGTAGACAGCTTTATATGGAATCTACACACTGACAGCCAGCAGTGGCTGGGGTACTCTGTGTACACTGGGTATAATTGGTTAATGGGTGAGGGAGTTGAGATAAAGGGAATGGTCCCTATTGTATGGAGAGGCCAAATGTACCTGCCCTCTGGATTGGGTGCCTTGGCCATTGTGTGCCAATGTAACAATTGTTACTTTCTCCACACACTGGTGAATTGGAATGAAACATCAGAGGCTGGTTCTCACTCTCACACTAACCCCTGGTAGTCTCTGGGTGCGTGGGAACCATGGGTGACCATATGCACTGGCTGGGTATGCGTGGTGATGGCCATTTCTCACTGCCCAAGTGTGAAAGACTTTGCCCAAATGGCTGAGCAATTTGGATGCTTATTGTGCCAACCATACTCATGTGAGATGGACATCTTGGTGGTTTTATCTCTTGGCCATTTTCCTGCCTGCTGCAGATGACATTGTAGCTGAAACACATCACTGCTTTGGTGGTCCACACAGCTCAGACTCTGAATCAGACCTGTACCTCCTTGAGTCTGCTCACTGATGAAGTAGACTAAATAAGAAAGGTGGTGCTGCAGAACCGAATGGCTTTAGATATCCTAATCACAGCTCAAGGAGGAACTTGTATAATCCTCCACGCCAAATGCTGTGTATACATACCAGACAATAAAAAAAATATCACCCAAGCCTTAGGAGGGCTTAACCAAGAGATACAGGCCATCTAATAACTAACTAGCAACCCCTTACAGAAGTAATGGGCCAGCCTTTCCTTGACATGGTGATGGGTCCTTTCTCTCCTTGGGGTAGATGCCTATATCTTGGGGACATGCTGCTGCTCTCTATAGTGTTGTTGTGAGGTGTGAGTACAAAGGTTCACCTTATTGTCACAGCCATCAGCAAAACCCATGGCTAGATAAAGGATGAACACTTAAGGGGTGGAGTGTTGGGTTAGAGAACTGACAAACAAAATGGATGCAGTCAGGCTCTCTCCTAGCAAGCTGGGCAATTTCTGGACAGCCTTAGCTACAGTGTTCCATGTGACCTTAGATACAGCATCCTATGTAACCTTAGCTACACTGTTTTATATAACCTGTAGAATGCATGCACATTGTGATTAATTGTGATTTATTATAATACCTGGCCTTAAGCCACTATTGTGCACCGTGTTAGTGCTAGAGCTATGCCTGTGCCTTGCTGTGTCCTGCTATGCCTGAATAAATCTATGTTGCATCTACCCTCAGCTCCTCACATATTCTTCTATCTGCCAGAACTGTGTACCTCAAGCTTTGGTACCCTAAACGTGCAGAATATGTCTCAACAGGTATATGAGCCTTCTGGAGTGAATTCCACTTTGTGAGGTCAGCCACCACACAATGATTCATCCTCTACTGAACTGACTAATCTCCACAGTCAGGCAGCCCAAGAGTCAATCCCATACACTACACACTAACAGCAATCAAGGCTTAGCTACAACAGGTGAAAACACAGAACCCACATAAGGAACATTGGTTTTAAGGATACTCGGTGAACTTAGGGGGAGAAAAGATGGTCTCAAGGAAAACTTCAGAAGAGATATAGTAAACATAGAAAAACCATAGAAACCATAAAGAAGAACCCATCAGAAATGAACACTATAATAACTAAAATGAAGAATACATTAGAAGAAAACAACAGTAAATTAGATGAAACAGAAGACTGAATCAGCAAGTTAGAAGACAAAGTAGCAGAAAACATCCAATTGAACCAGAAAAAAAATTAATTTAATTTAAAAATGAGGAAAGTTTAAGAGACCTCTGGCACAATGTCAAACATACCAACATCTGGATCATAGTGGTACCAGAAGGAGAAGACAGAGAGCAAGGGATTGAGAACCTATGGGAAGAAATAATGACAGAAAACTTTCCTAACCTGGAAAATAAAATAGGCATACAAGTCTAGAAAGTGCACAGTCTCAAACAAGAGGAATTCAAACAGACAGAAAAAAGCTAAAAGAATTCACTACCGCCAAACCAGTATTCCAAAAAATGTTCAACAGCTTCTTTAAGAAGAAAAAGAGGGAAAACAAAAATATGAATAATTAAATATAAATAGCTATGTTCCTATCAATAATCACTTTAAATATAAGTGTATTAATCTCCAATGAAAAACATAGGGTAGCCAAATGGATAAGAAAACAAGACCCATACTTATGCTGTTACAAGAAACACAGTTCAGATTGAAAAACATATATAAACTGAAAGTACAGAAATGAAAAAAGTTATTTCATGCAAATGGAAATGAAAAAAAAGAAAGTTGGGAAACAGTACTTACATCAGACAAAATAAACTTTAAAACAAAGATTATAATAAGAGACAAAGAAAGGCATTACATAATCATAAAGGGATCCAACCAACGTGAGCACATAACCCTAGTAAGCATTTATGCACCTGACATAAGAGCACCTACATATATAAAGCAAATATTGAACAACATAAAAAGAGAGATTGATAATAATACAGTCATAATAGAAAACTTTAACACTACATTGACACCAATGGACAGATCTTCCAGGCAGAAAATCAACAAGGAAATGGTAGCCATTAATGACACACTAGACAAGAGGGATTTAACTGCTATTTTTAGAGCATTTCTCCCTAAAGTAGCAGAATATACATTCTTCTCAACTGCACATGGAACATTTTCCAGGAGAGATTACATCTTAGGTCACGAAACAAGTCAATATATTCAAGAAGATTGAAATTACACCAAATATCTTCTTTGACCACAATGGTATGAAAATAGAAATCTATTAGAAAAAAAAACAAACTGAAAAATACACAAACACATGGAGACAAAACAACATGCTACTAAACAATGAATGATTTAACCATGAGATCAAGAATGAAAATAAAAGATACCTAGAGACAAATGGAAATGAAAACTCAATGACTCAAAATCTATGGGACACAGCAAAAGCACTCCTAAGAGGACAATTTATAGCAATACACATGTATCTCATAAAACAAACAAAAAAAATCTGAAATAAACAACCTAAACTTACACCTAAAGGAACTAGAACAAGAATAGCAAACAGCCCAAATTGAGACAAAGAAAGAAATAATAAAGATTGAAGCAGAATAAGGAAAATAAAGTTTCTAAAAAAAATACAAAAGTCAATAAAATTAAGAGCTAGTTCTTTGAAAGGATAAACAATATTGATAAAGTTTACCTAGACCCATTATAAAAAGAGAAAGGACCCCAATAAATAAAATCAGAAATAAAAGAGAAGTGGCTACTGACTACAGAAATATGAAGGATTATAAGAAAATACTATGAGCAATTATATACCAACAAATTGGAAAATCTGGAAGAAATAAATAAATTCCTAGATACACAGAATTTCCAAAAACTGAGTTAAGAAGAAACAGAAAATCTGAACCAACAGATTACCACTAATGAATTTGAATCAGTAATCAAAAAACCCCTCCCAAAAAAATTCTATAATGAATGTTTTCACAGGCAAATTTAACCAAACATTCAAAGAATTAATCCCTATTCTTAAACTATCCAAAAAGTTCAATAGAAGGGAAGGTTCCCATACTCATTTTATGAGGTCACCACTACCCCAATTCCATTACCAAAGCTATTACAAAAAAATAAGATTACAATCTGATATCCCTAATAAACATAGATGTAAAAATCCTCAACAAAATATTAGCAAACTGAATTCACCAATACATTGAAAAAGATAAGGACTTGAATATGGTGATGGCCTGGGTCTATATGCGGGTGGGTATGGGTTCAAGATCAGTTTCTGCCCATTTCTCTGGGCAGAAACTGATCCTCCAGCCCTTGACCTGGGGCTAGGCAGCTTGGTTCCTCACTGTATGTACCTGGAACCTTTCAAGCTGCTGCCACCGTGTTGGAACTCAGAGTGAGCGAGTCTGTCAGCAATGAATGGCTGCACTGACTTATCAGTGCATCTCAAGACATACATACTGTTGGCAGGTGAAATAGTTCAAGTGAAATGTACCATTTTCTACAGTTATATTCACACCACCTGTAGCATGGCCCAGAGCACTGGGCTCAAGCTTATGTGGCAGAAAACAAGGGTGATTTGGAAGAGCCCATCATCTTTTCAAAGGTCATCATGGACAAAACTTCAATATGGTTTCACTCATGTGAGGCACAAGACAGTGGATTCTACACTCATGTTTTAAAAAAAAGCTAGACATATTGCATGAAGGTATCAATGCCCTTGACTGTTCTGGAGAATGAATCAGTTCTCTCTTAACAATGGCAAGATCCCCTATTTTTGAACAATCTGAAGTCCCTAAAAGAAAAGATATCTCCTGCCCAGATATGGATGCATGATGTTATGTGGTACAAAAATGTAAGCCAAAGATGTCAAGAATCATAATAATACAGAAAAAATGCTATTCTAATTCAAGAAGTTCCTAAAGAAGATAAAAAAACACAACACTTATAAACTGAAGTAGGAAGGAAAACTAGTAAGATAAAAAAAAACGAATTAAGAGTTACAACTTTAATCACAGACAAGCCTCCCAAGACATGGTTCCGCATGAAGAATCAGCCAAGTGGTATAGGTATCCACCAGGGTAAGCCTTTTAACATCCCTCACAAAGCATTCTATGTATCTAGTGAAACGTCTGGAACAATGATCTACTTGATGAAAGGAGAAATGTTAATAAAAAACTAGCAATTCATATTAGAGAAAATAAAATAAGACTCTTCAAAATAACACCTTGGAGAAAGAAAAGTTGAGATGGTACATATCTTTGATTCAGGGGTGGAGGCTACCCCTGAAAAATTATAGCTGACATGTGAAAAACTGATAAAAAAAAAAAGGTAACATGCCAGTGTTCTGCTGTGTGAAATGATTTAATTTACAAAATTGAGCTTAGAGAAGGCCTGGGAGCAGTCTTCCTCCTCTTTGACCCACTCGTGGTCATCTACAAATGCTACAACACTGAATTGATGCTTTTCTACTGACAGCATTTTGGAGGTGATAAAATTACTAAGCACAAGGAATTTGATGCCTATCTCTCTTACACAAAAGTGGAACAAGGTAATTCAGACCGTAACAATCCTGAAGAAGAGCAGTTTGCTCTTGAAATGCTGCCAGGTGACCTGGAAAAACATTATGGATATAAACTCTTCATCCGAAAAAGAGACCTACTTCCAAGTGTAAATCGAAATTCTAGTGATGAAGTTTCCCACATAACTTCTTTCTTTTGGGGAGCAGAAAGTAGGAAGACAATGAGGACTCAGAGCTGCTGATACATTGGGATAATATTTTAACATTTCCCCCACGTCGTAGAAACTTTCTGCCTTTCCTAGCATTCTGTTTCACCAGTTTTCTAAATGATGATTACCAGGTGATAAATTTCCCACTGCTACTTGTGGGTTTTTTTTTGTTTGTTTTGTTGTGTTTTGCTTGTTTAATTTTTATTTTTATTTTTTTGGAGATTTTAAAGAAGTTTTCCTTCACTGAATATGTAATCAGTACCTTAAAAATGCTTGAAATTCATAAGTTTCTTTCCCCACTTGAGTTGTTTATCCCCTCAGATACAGTCAATTTAATTGTTGCATGAGCAAGCCCTAAAATGTGTTAAGTAAACACCGAAACAGCAGTAGCAATGACTTGTAAAAAGAGCAAATTCTATGTGTATCTCTTAAAAAGTTCTTTGTTTCTCGGTAGGGTGTGTGGAAAGTTTGCTCATTTTTACTTGTGAAAGTCTTCTTGCTGTAAAGCGATGGAAATAAAACTCTGGAAAAAAGAGATCAGTAAAATCTATTTCTCTCTTTATATGGTGTGTACTGTGCTGCTTGGAGCCCCACACTATATGCTGGCTATTACTCCTTGATGACAATCTGTATCCTTGGGGAAATTGTAGTAACAGATATTGCTATGCTTCTGTAAGCATTACTTCTGCTAGATGGCACTGGGCATTAGACAAGGCCTTGTGCTCTGCTTAGTAAAGACAGCTCTCCGTTGCAAAAAGAAATTATACTACACGATCAAGTGGGATTTGTTCTTGGGGTGGAAGGTTGATCCAATATCAGCAAATCAATTAATGTGATACACCACATTATCCATTTGAAAGATAAAAAATCACATGATCATATTGGTAGATGCAAACATATCATTTGACAAAGTCCAGCATTTACTTATGATGAAAACGCTCACCAAAGTGAGAATGGAGAGAAAGTACCTGAACATAATAAAGGTCATTTATGACAGACACACAGCTAACATCATACTCAATGGGAGAGAGCTAAAAGCATTCTCCTTTAAGATCAGGGAGAAGACAAGGGTGTCCTCTTTTACCACTTTTATTCATCATAGTATTAGAAGTCCTAGCTAGAGAAATCAGAAAAGAAAGAAAAATAAAAGTCATCTAAATTGGAAAGGAGGCAGTAACCCCGTCTTTATTTGCAGATATCATGATACAATACACAGAGAACCCTAAAGATTCCACACCCCCCAAAAAACTATTAGAACTGATGAATGAATTCAGTAAAGTAGCAGGATACAAAACCAATATTTAGAAGTCGGTTGCATTTTTATACAAGAATGATGAAGTAGCAGAAAGAGAAAGTAAGAAAATAATCAAATTTACAATTGTACCAAAAACAATAAAATGCCAAGGTAGTAAAAGACCTGTACCAGGAAAATTATGAGTCATTGAAAAAAAAAAAAAAAGTCAAAGGACATAAAAATAAATGAAAGCATATACCATGCTCATGGATGGGAAGAGTTAACATTGTTAAAGTGCCCATATTATCTAAAGCAATCCATAGACCAATGCAATCCCTGCCAAATCATCAATGGCGTTTTCCAGAGGACTAGAACAGATTATACAAAATTTAATATGGGACCATAAAAGATCCCAAATAGCCATGGAAATCTTGAGAAAGAAGAACAAAGTTTGGGGTATCACACTACCTGATATCAAACTATACTACAAGGCTATAGTAATCAAGTCAGCATGGTACTGGCATAAAAACAGACACGTAGGTCAATGGAAGAGAACAGAGAGTCCAGAAATAAATTCATGACTATACGCTCATTGACTCTATGACAGAAGAGGCAAAATATACAACGGCATATAGCCAGTCTCTTCAATAAACGGTGATGGGAAAACTGGACAGATTCATGCAAAAGAAAGAGAGAGAGAGAGAGAGAGAGAGAGAGAGAGAGAGAGAGAGAGAGAGAGAGAGAGGGGAAGGAAGGAAGGAAGGAAGGAAGGAAGGAAGGAAGGAAGGACGGAAGGAAGGAAGGAAGGAAGGAAGAAAGAAAGAAAGAAAGAAAGAAAGAAAGAAAGAAAGAAAGAAAGAAAGAAAGAAAGAAAGAAAGAAAGAAAGAGAGAGAGAGAGAAAGAAAGAAAGACCGAATGGACTGCCTCACTACAATTATGTGCCGGCAGGCTTTAAAAAATCAGACAACTGCGATAACATAAAATCACCGTGAAATGATTTATTGAGAAAATGACCACTCAGGTGAGTAACATCACACAGCAATGTCAGATAATCTTTGGTTCTGTACTAAATATATATATATATATATATAAAAATAAAATATGTTTAAAGTACTTCAACCAATTCACCTGGGGATGCAGAATAGCTGTGGTTCTGGTCAGATGTTTAAAAAGAATAGATTCAGAGGCATGTGTGCTGGTCTGGATGTGTGTATGTGAGAGAGTGTGTGCGCAGAAACTACCGAAGCAGCTGGTCAGGGGGAGTTTGGATATAGATGTTGTAGTTTACCCCCAAACCTTGGGGCAGGGGCATGCATATATTTCTCAGGGTACAAATCCGACAGTCGCTAATGGATGTTGGATGTCTGGACTGTGTAGCGCCAAGGGGCACCATCTCCTCAAGAGGACATCACCTGCAGCCCAGGCCAGGGAGTCCCTGGGGAGGGAGTCGGGCTGTTACTCTGCCTGAGCCGTGGAGGGGGCATCCACGACTGCGGGGCTGCTCTTCTTGGCAACACGAACGGGGGCTTCGGCAGGGCCCTTGCGGATCTTGCCCTCTGCTCCTTCCCGGATAGGGCGGCGGGATCCGTAGCATGGCGGGGGCCTCTGCTGCAGGCCTCCAGCAACGCGCCCGCTCTCCTTGTCCTTCGATGTCAGGTCCTCGGAGATGCCGGATGAGGGTTTAGGACCAGGACCGCGGCCTCGGCCCCTAGGGCGACTCAGGCGGTAGCTGAGTCCGGGCCTCCGCGCCGGCAGTGCGCCCTGGGGTCTTGCGGCAGGGGCGGGCCCAGGCAGGTGGGCGGCCTGCGGGCCGCGGTTGGGAGCGAGGATCGAGGAGCGGCTGAGCAAGGCCTGGGCCCTGCGGACGGGCGAGCAGCGCCGCAGCCGTTGGTCTGGGGGCAGGCTGGGCAGGCGGCGCCTCGGGCCCCGGGTCACGGTGAGGCCGTCGCCGCCGCCCTCGCCTTCGTCGACCTCGTCCTCGGCGCCCCTGGGATGCCGAGGCTGAGGCGCGCGGTGGCAGACATAGAAGCCGCGGCGGACGCCGGAGCGGTTGGCGGCAAAGCGGCTGCCCTCCACTGGGGTGCCCGCTGGCCCGGTCACGTTAGCGGCCTCCGTGCCCCGCTCGCCCTGCACCACGTCGAACTCCACCGTCTCGCCGTCGCCCACGCTGCGTTGGTGCTTCTGAGGGTTGTTCCGGGCGATGGCCGTGTGGTGCACGAACACGTCTTCCTCCGTATCGTGTCTGCGGATGAAACCGTATCCTTCCTTCACATTAAACCACTTCACAGAGCCACGCACCCCCTCGGCGATGACCTTCTTGGGCTCCTTTCTGCTGGCGCCCGCCGCCGCGGTGGCCTCGGAGATCGCGTCCCCGCTGAGGTTGCTGGCCACCAGGGCCCGGGGAGAATCTCCACCTCCCAAGGACAAAAGATCTTTCCGCGCTGCTTGAGGGGAGACTGAGGCGGCCCCCTTCCTGAGGATGACCTCTCCTGCCTCACTCATGAGGCCTTCCTTTCTCTTCTTTCTCAAAGAAACATGCGGGAACTCTGTCCCGGGTGGTGGTGGGTGAGGGGCTGAGGGAGGGGATAGGTCTGCAGGCGGGAGCCTAGCTCTGGGAGGGACAGGGTCTGGGCCAAGGACGCTCTGGCTTTGCCTGAGACTCTTGGGAGAGGGCTGTGGCGTCTCCTGGGACAACAGGGCTGCTGTGGTGACTTCTCAATGGCGGGGAGTGGGGAGATGGGCGGGTCCTAGGCTGGGTTCTAATGGGGGCGGGGCCGATGGGCTTTGCCATGTGCACTTGGCAGCACTGTTACAGCACCTCTTGGTCCCCCCATGTCGAAGGTGAACACATGAAGTTCTAGGGAGTGGTCTTCTAGAAGATCCCGTTGCTTGCTTGAATGGATGTGAAAGAAGACCCACCTTCCATCCCTCTCCCTTGGTTGGGGAGATTCACAACCTCTTAAGGGCACTCTCTCACAAAACCCTGGTCCTCTTCCAACCCCTTGTGTGCCCTCTATATGAGTGAGACATTTTGTGTAACTTGTGATAAATGACAACCAAGTGAAATTAAGACCCAATCAAAGAAGCTCACTGTGTGTGAGTGTGTGTGTGTGTGTGTGTGTGTGTGTGTGTGTTCAATTTTTCTCCCCTTTTCATTTGTTTTGTTTTGTTTTTCTTTCCTGCAGAGGGTCAGAGGAAGCCTGGCAGGGCTAGAATGCTAGTACTGAGAGGACACTAAACTAGCCCAGGCTAATCTAAGCTAGTGTTAGGTTTGTAAAGTAGTAAAGCTGAGTGTGAACACTTTTGTATCTCGAATATTCTGAAAACCCTGTTGAACTCTCGTGTTCTTGCCTACATAAAGCAAATGATCAGGCAGGATAAAATAGAGCTCAAGTGATTCACCCTGGTGTTTAACTGTAGATCTAAACTTTTTTTTTTTTTCCAACAAACTTATGACTCTGCGATCTTCATTCAAAATTGGGTTCCAATTTAACTATAAAGAAACCCTAAGAATTCAGCCTAACTTCATCGCTGATATTGTGGTAAGGTACAGCTAGCTCTCTGAAATATAGCCTTTCTGAAGTGATGACAGAGGATGCTACAATAGTAGATTGTAACTGGTCAGAGTACTCAGTTTTCATTTATTAATAAGAATATTAGGCCAAGTTGGCCTACGATTTTGATTTTGGAGTTTACAGAAACCTCTCACAGTTGTGCATTTGATCCTTGCAACAACCCACTCTATAAGGAAGTGGGACAGGTGCTGTTTTAACTTGGGTTTGACAGAGGAAGGAACCGGGGACCAGAGAAAAGAACTTGCTTGCTTATGTTCACATATTTAGCATGGGGCGGACTCTTAAATCTTATCTCAGATAGATTTCACTCCAGGTCCACATCTCTTTCCACCACACCTCATTGACCTTCATGTACAGTTAATGTCACTGTTCCATCTGACGTCACTAAGCAAACTTGACTTATTGTAGTCTCAGTAGCCATTTCTTCATGCTGGTGTAACAACAGAACATAGAAGAAGGGGTCTTGGTTTTATTTTATTCTTTTTAAACACTTCTTGAGGCCAGGTCAAGATGGCAGGGTAGGCAAACGCTGTGCATGCCTCCTCCCATGACTGCCTTAAAAATTGGAACTAAATTATGAAATAGTCAACCTGGAGAACAATCTGAAGACTAGCTGAACAGAACTTCTGTAACTGCAGATATAAAGTGGAGACAACATTGAGACTGGTAAGAGGGCGGAGATATGAAATGGGCTGGTCCCACACCCACATGTGGTGGTTGAGCATTGGGAGAAATATCTCTTCATGGAGGCCCCACTCTCCAGAAGAGCGAGGGGCTGGAGCCTCACACTGGGGCCCCTCAGCCTAGGGTTGTAGTGTCGGGAGGAGGAGTCCCCACAAATCTGGCTGTGAAAATCAGTGGGGATTCTGGCCTTCCAGGTGAGACTGAAGGCAGCAGAAAATCCAGAAGTCCCCTTAAAAGGCCTGCCCACAGACTCACTTTCTCAAAGGCACTCACCCTGGGCCGTGGTGGAGGGATAAGCAGCTTGTGAGGTGCCAGAGACATACAGGGAAAGACTGATTTGTGTGTGGCCTCAGGGCACGGGCTGGAGGGACAGCTGCCATTTTCCTTTTGTTGAGCCCTCCTCCTGTGTAGCCTGCAGGTGAGCGCTGTCTTACCCTGTTGAAGCCTGCCCCAACACGGCCCAAAGCGAATCTTAAGTGGCCTTCTGAGATATGCCTGCTCCACCCCAGAGACTCCCTGAGACCTCTGCCCTACCCAACTGGAAATTTGCTCAGTGGCAATTTCAGGTGGTTACTGGGCAACCAGCCCCACCCCGTGCCCTCAGCAGGATGATCCTTCGGCAGCAATTAACAGGCTTCCACTTGCCCACCTCGGGAGACACTTTCGATGGTGGCAGCAAGCACTGGCCCTAGCTGCAGTATTTCTTGAACAAATCTCGGGGTCTGTGGGCCCAAGGCTGGCAGTGGCTGGCCTTGGTGTGAGCTGAGACTTTTTCAAGGGGCCACAGGCTCAGCACTGGCAACAAATCTGCATCTGCACCAACCTGGGGAACACCACTTGCACCAGGTGACTCCCTGAGACCCAGCCTATTCCAACTCTGGTACCCCAGGGGCTCATTCAGCTGCTGAGCCTTATAGGCAGCTGGCAGACAGCCTCATGCCTGGGGGGTGCCCTGGGCCTTTTGCTCCATGCCCAGTACTGGTGGCAGTCTGCCTCGGATGGATGTGTGGCCTCTCCCACTTACCTGTAGGTCCAGCTCAGGCAGTGACCAAACATGAATAGCTTTGTAACTCCTACCAGGTAAACCCGAGCCGGTCACAGGCAGTGGCTGACCTTGACCTGTACGGTACGGGAGCCCCTCCCAAGGGGGTCAGGACCAACATATCCGGAAGCTGGTGTCAGACCTCAACAGAGCACCACTTGATTAGCCCCACAAGTGACACACCCCATGAGTGGTCTCAATAGGCACATGAACCCCCTAGGTCAAACTCCACTCCGGGGGTCAGCCCCCACACAGGCAGCTCATATGCTGTGGGTGTGGCTGATCCTCACAGCCAGTCAGCCCAAGAGTAAATCCCAACCACTGACATGCCAACAACAACCAAGGCTCAAATACAATGGGGAGGCACACACAACCACACAAGGGTCACTCCTGGAGCACCCGGCACAGGTGATCAAGGAGAACTGTACCACTGGGCCACATAGGACACCTACTACATAAGGCCACCAGGCTAAGACTGGGTGATGTAGCAGATCTACCTAATTAATACATAGAAACAAACACAGAGAGGTAGCCAAAATGAGAAAACAAATAAACATGTTCCGAATGGAAAAATAAAGGGGAAACTCTAGAAAAAACTACCAGATGCAGAGTTCGAAGCACTGGTGATAAAGATGGACTTAAAGAAAAAAACAGATGAGCTCAGTGAGAACTTCAACAAAGAGATAGCAAGCATGAAAAGGACATAGAAACCATAAAAAAGAACCAGTCAGAAATGAAGGATACAATAACTGAAATGAAGAATACAGTAGAAGAAATCAATAGTAGGTGGGATGAAGCAGAGGATTGAATCAGCGATTTAGAACATAAGGTAGCAAAAAAAAAAATTTTTTTTTTAATTGGAACCAGAAAAATTAAATGAGAACTCTGGGACAATATTCAAGTGTACTAACATTAGCATCATAGGTGTACCAGCAGTAGAATAGAGAGTCAAGGGATTGAGAACTTATTTGAAGAAATAATGACAGAAAACTTCCTTAACCTAGTGAAGAAAATAGAGATACAAGTCCAGGAAACACAGAGTCCCAAATAAGAGGAACCCAAACAGGCCCACACCAAGACACGCCATAATTATAATGTCAAAGGTTAAGGACAAAGAGAGAATCTTAGGAGCACCAAGAGAAATGCAGCTACTTACTTACAAGGGAGCCCCCATAAGCATGTCAGCTGATTTCTTAACTGAAATTTTGCAGACCAGATAGGATTGGCAGGAAATAGTCAAAATGATGAAAAACAGTCCCTATATCCAAGATTACTCTACCCCACAAAGCTATCATTCAGAACCAAAGGACGAATAAAGATCTTCCCAGACAACAAATGTGCTAAAAGAGTTCATTCATCACCACCCAGCCGATATTATGGGAAATTTTGTAAGGAATTATTTAAGGAGAATTAGAACATAGTATAAAAAGATAAAAAATGTGAATAATAAAATGCCAACAACTGCATATCTATCAATAATTTCTTTGAATGTAAATCAACTAGGTGTTCCAAGCCAAAGGAAGAGTGGCCGAATGGATGAGAAAACAAGATCCTTGTGAATGCTGCCTATAAAAGATTCTCTTCACATAAAAAGACACACACAGACTGAAAGTAAAAGGATGGACAAAGATACTTCATGAAAGTAGAAATGCAAAGAAATCTGGGGGCAACAACACATATACCAGGCAAAATGGACTTTAAAACACTGACTATAACAATAGACAAAGAAGGATCCAGTAATCACACTTCACGGTATTTATCTACCCAAAACCCTGCTTCTAATGGACATGTGGGTTCATGTGTTCATTGAAGAATTATTTACAATTGTCAATGTATGGAGGCAACTGGGTGTCCATCAGTAGTTGAAATGATAAAAATAAGGTGATCACACACACACACACACACTCTCTCTCTCTCTCTCTCTCTCTCTCTCTCTCTCATATGTATATATAAAGGAATATTACTCAGGCATAAAAAAAGAATGAATTCTTGCCATCTCACACACATGGATGGACCTAGAGAACATTGTGCTGAGTGAAGTAAGTCAGACAAAGACAAATGCCATATGAACTCACATATAGAGAAGGTTTGATAGTTGCCAGATGGGAATGAGATGTGGAGTGAAAAAGACGAAGAGATAAAGAGGTACAAGTTGGTAGCTGCAAAATAGTTATGGGGATGTAAACTACAGCAGAAGGAATGCAGTCAATAATATTGTTATAACTATGTATGGCATCTGATGGGTACTGTATTGGCACGATCGCTTTGTAAGTTATATAAATCACTATGTTGTTATAAACTTAACAACATAGTCTAATCAGGGTGTTGCACGCCTGAAACTAATATAATACTGTATGCAAACTGTAATTACAAAAATAAAATACATATATACATATCAAAATAGGTCTCTAGAAATTATGTGAAGTTCAGCATAGTAAGAAATATGAAAATACAGGAAAGATGTAACATATATAAGGGACAGAATATAAAATTCTAATATGTGGAGTGACATCAGAAGCATGGCAGCATGAGGGATCTCCCCTGACCTCTCCCCCTGAAATTACAACAGACTGAACACCTACAGTCCAATAGATACCACCCAGCCTGCACACAAGCACCTCTTAGAGATCTGTGCATCAGAACATCTGAAGGTGGGCAAATCACATGAGAAAGGGAGGAGGAAAGGGAGTCACAAAGAAAGGTGCTGTGGAATGCAGCCCCGGAACTCCCTGCAGGGCTGAGGGGAGGGGAGGAATTCTTGGCATTTTTTTTAACTCTTCAAAGACCTAAGCAATCCTGATTCAGTGATCAGCAGATTACATGCATCAGAGTCCAGTGAACAGGGCAGAAAACAAGGCAGAGACCAAATAGAAAGGGAGCGACAGAGGTGTGTTACCACCCACCATTACTGAGCAGATAGGCAAGTCACAGAGCTCAGATGCCTCCCTATCCCCACAAAGAGTGCTTTCCTGTACCCTCCCAGACCTAGCAGCAGGCCCCAGCAATGCATCTGGCTATTGAGGCAGTACTGGTACTTTAGGGGCTCTTCAGAGGCTCAAATTTCTTTCTTCTTTTACATTCCCTCACAGGGTAACAGAAAAGACACACACCTCCCCAGGAAACAGAGGGCAATTTTAGCCCCAAAGCAGACATTTAGGAGGCTTGGGCAGTGCAAGAGGCTTGGGCACCACCTACCAGAAAACAGCAACAACAACAACAACAACAACCACAACAATAACAATAACAAAGACGACAACTCTTTTAAGGATCTGTTACAGAGAAATTGCTCTGAATAATACCATTTTTTTAAAGCAGAGTATATTCCCATTAATGCCTAGATGGAGAAATAATTGATCAAACACCATGGACAACCAAGGTAACAAGGCAGCTCAGAAAGAAAGTGAAAAATCTCCAGAAAATAAAGAAGGATATAGAAATATGTGATTAAAATGACAGAATATTCAAGATTGCACTTCTGAAAAAACTCAACAAGATGCAAGAAAATTCTGATTGACAGTTCAAAGAACTCAAACAAAAATCACTGAACAGCAGGAATACTTTACCACAGAGTCTGAAACTCTGAAATAAACAAACAAACAAGCAATCAAATAAATAAATAAATTCTGGAGCTGGAGAACCAACTAAGAGAGACGAAGAATGAAATTTCAAACTTGTGAAATAGAGCTGACCAGATGGAGGAAAATAATAGTGATATGGAAGGCAGAAATCTGGAAATGACAGAGAAGGAAGAAGAAAGAGACTTGAGAGTAGGCAAAAAAATAAATAAATAAATAAAGACCTCTACAAGATTTATCTGATACCATCAAAAAAAAAAAAAAAAAAGCAATATAAGAATGATGAGTATAGCAGAAGGAGGAAAGAGAAGGGAACAGAGAGCATATTCAAACAAATAGTCAATGAGAATTTCCCAAACCTATGGGAAACACCTGGATCTTTAAAGCTAAGAAGTGAACAGAATACTTAATTATTTCCACGCTAAAAGGTCTTCTCCAAGACACGTTATTTTAAAATTGTCAAAAGTTAATGAGAAAGAAAGAATTCTCGAGACAGCCAGGGAAAGGAAGACAGTAACATAAGGGAAACCCCATTAGAGTATCATTGGACTTTTCAATACAAATTTTACAATGAAATATTCAAACTATAAAGAAAGAAATTACCAGCCAAGAATAATATATCCAGGAAAACCATTCTTTAAATGTGAAGGAGAAATAAATACCTTTTCAGAAATACAGAATCTGAGGGAATTTTCTGCCACAAGGCATACATTACAGGAAATAGCCAAGGGGATCATTCTAACTGAAACAAAAAGACAAAAAGTACATAACAGGCGGAAAGAAACAGAAACATGTAACCCTTATTAAGAACGGGGTTTTATAAACTTAAATATTACATAATGATTAAAGCTACTAAAGACACTTTAAAAAGAGAAGACAACAGCTACTGCAACCTAGAAGTGAACGTACATCATATATAGGGATAGTTTGAGACAAAGAAGACAGAAAAGGGAGGAAGTGTAGATCTGAATCTGCAAGAAGGAACAGAGATAAGGAGAAAGCAAAAGGAAACAGACTACTGTATATTGTGGGGAGCCGCCCTGGAGAAGGAACCGGATAAGGTTCTGGGCTGGCGAGGGAGCTGCCATTGCACTCTGGTATCTGTTTACAGATAAAAGCTCTCTGTGCCCACAGTTCCCGGGAAGTTTCCCTGTGAACATAGCCCTTGGATGCAGTTGAAGACTTATGACGCCAAGTAATAGATTCTATGCACATAAGTAAAAGTTTAATAAATATACTGTTCCCAGGAGACTGTTCCCAAGAGATTGTTCTCAGGAGATGATTTGTTTGTTTGAAACCTTTGCTGTATCTTGGAAATGATAAATGTATAAAAAGCCTCTGTAAAATAAAGAGGAGGTCAGTTCCTTAGAACTGAACCTCTCGACCCCATACTTTCTGTCTCTCTTTTCTTCTTCGCCGCTAACTGTTGTCTCTTTCAGGACCTGAGTGTTGCCGGCAGGCTCCGGCAGTATATATATATATATAACTTCCTTTACATAAGCTTAATGGTAACCACTCAAAAAAAAAAAAAAAAATCCTGAACTGTGACACATAACATACATAAACAAAGAGTACAGGACGAAAAAACAAAACACCACCAAATCAAATTAACAGACAGAAACACAAGGACAAAGAAACAATGGAGACACTGAGCTCCCGGCAACAAAAAATAAAATGGCTGGAGGAAAACCTCACATTTTGAAAATCACTCTAAATGTAAATGGACTGAACTTACCAACAAAAAGCCACAGAGTTGCAGATTGGATCAAAATAACAACAACAACAACAACAACAACAACAACAAAACCAAACCCAACCCAACCCAACCCAACCCAACCCAACCATATGCCACCTTCAGGAGATACATCTCACCTACAAGGACAAATACAGACTCAAAGAGAAAGGGTGGAAAATGACACTCCAAGCTATCAGTATCCAGAGAAAAGCAGGTGTACCCATACTTATATCTGACAAGTCAGACTTCAGGAAAGAAAAAGTAAGGAGTGACGAAGATAGATAATTCATAGTTCATAATTATAAAGGAAACAATACACCAAAAAGACATGACACTTATCAAAATGCTCCCAATCAGGCAGCACCAAAATATATAAAGCAACTACTAACAGAACTAAAGAAAAAAACTGACAAAAACACAATTACAGTAGAGCACCTAAATACCCCGCTGCCAGCTATGAATAGATCACCCAAACAGAAAACCAATATTGAAATATCAACCTTAAATGACACATTAGACCAATCGGACATAATCGACATTTGCTGAGCCTTTCATCCCAAAATGTCAGATTACACATTTTACTCTAGTGCACAAAGAACATCCTATGAGTAGATCATTTGTTGGGACACAAAACTAGCCTCAACAATTTAAGAAGATTAAAATCATACCAAACTTATTCTCCAACCATAATGTTTTGAAACTGGTGATTAACTGTAAAAAGAAAATGGGAAGAACCTCAAATATGTGGAGATTAAACAACATACTACTAAAGAACAACTGGGTCAAAGAAGAAATAAAAGAGATCAAGGAGACACATAGAAATAAACAAGAATGAAAGCATAGCATATCAAAACGGGGGACAGAGCAATGCGGCAATGAGAGGAAAGTTCATATCATCACAGGCCTATCTCAACAAAGAAAAAGGATCTCAGATAAGCAACCTTATATTACATCTTTAAAAAAATATATAAAATGAAAGACACATAAAGCCCAAAGTCAGCAGAAAAAAGGATATCATAAAAATTAGAGCAGCATTAAATAAAATTGAGAACCAAAACATGATAGAAAAACAAATTAATGCAACCAGAAGCTGTTTTTTTTTTTTTTTGAGATTAATAAAATTGATGAAACCCTGAGTAGACTCAGTAAGGAAAAAAAAAAAGAGAGAAAGGACACAAATAAACAAAATCAGAAATAATACAGGAGAAGTTACGACAGATGCCACCAAAATACAAAGGATTATACAGCAATACTATAAAGGATTATATGATACCAAATTCAATAACCAAGGAGAAATGGGCACGTTTTTAGAAATATACAATCTTCTTTCTAGACTGAATCAAGAAAAACTGAAAAGTCTAATAGACCAATCAACAGTATTGAAATTGAAACAATCATCAAAAACTTCCCAAAAGTCAAAGTCCAGGACCAGATGGCTTCACTAGCGAATTCTACCAAACATTCAAAAAAGATGAAATAGCTGTTCTTTTCATATTTTTTCCAAAAAAAAATTGAAGAAGAGGCAATACTTTCTAATGCATTTTATGAAGCCAGTGTTACCCTGATGCCCAAACCTGGTAAATATAGCTTGAAAAAGAAATCTATAGACCAATAACACTCATGAACACAGATGCAAAAATTCTAAACAAAATACTATCAGATCAAATACAACAACACATTAAAAAGATTATACAGCACGATCAAGTGGGCTTCATCCCAGGGGCACAGGAATGGTTTGACATATGTATATCAATAAATGTGATACACCACATAAAATAAAGGATAAGAGTTATATGATCTTGTCAATAGATGCAGAAAACATCTTTGACATGATGCAACATTCAGTTATGATTAAAACACTTAATGAAATGGGTATACAAGGAGAGTACCTCAACATAATAAAGGCCGTATATGACAAACGCTCAGCTAACATCATATTTAATGGTAAAAATCTAAAAACACACCTTTGAAGATCAGAAAAAACACAAGGCTGTCTGCTTTCACTACTATTATTTAATATAGTGTTGGAAGTCCTAGCTAGAGCAATCAGGCAAGAGAAAGAAATGAAAGGCATCTAAATACAGAATGAAGAAGGCAAATTGTCACATTTTGCAGATGACATGATTCTCTACATAAAAAAAACATAAACAAACAAACAAACAAACAAAACTAAAGCTTCCACTAAAAAACTATTAAAACATTAAACAAGTACGGTAAAATTCAGAATACAAGATTAACACACAAAATCCATAGCATTTCTATAACAATGAATTTTCGGAAAAATAAATGAAAAAAAAAATAAATGAAAAAAAATAAATGAAAAAAAAAATAAATGAAAAAAATTGCAATTGCAATTCCTTTGCAATTGCAACCAAAAGAATAAAATACCTAAGTCTAAACAGCAAAGCACATGTAAGGTCTATACACTGAAAACTCTGACATTATTAAAAGAAATTGAAGGAGACACAAAGAAATGGGAAGATATTCTGTGCTCATGTTCTGAAAGAATCAGCATAGTCAGAATGACCTTATTACCCAAAGCATTATACATATTTAATGCAATTCCCATCAAAATCACAATGGCATTTTTTAAAATAAATAGAACAAAAAAAAATCATCAGATTTGTGTGGAGGCACAGAAAACTATGAATATCCAAAGCAATTCTGAGGGCAGGGGACAGGTGAAAGGCTGGAGGTATCACTCTGCCTAACTTCAAATGATACTACAAAGTGACAGTAATCAAAACAGCATGGTACAGGCAGAAAAACAAACCAATCAAAAAGGACTGAGAGTTCAGAAAAAAACTCTGTCTATATGAGCAAATAATTTTCCATGAAGGAGCTAAAAAATGCATAATGGAGAAAGGAAAGCCTCTTCAATAAACGGCGCTGAGAAAATGGGAAAGCCAGATGCAAAAGAATGAAACCAGACTGCTATCTCTCACCGTACACCAAAATTAACTCAAATGAATCAGAGACTTGGATATAAAACCTGAAAAAAATTTGCATAAATGAAAACATAAGTACCAATCTCATGGACCTTGGATTTAGAGATCATTTTTCGAATTTGACCTCAAAGGCAAGGGATGTAAAAGCAAAAATAAATGAATGGGACTATATCAAACTAAAAAGTTCCTGTAGAGCACAATAAACCATCATCATCATCAACAACAACAACAACAAAACAGGCAACCATCCAAATGAGAGAAGATATTTGCAAACAATGCCTCCGATAATGGCCTAATATCCAAAATACAAAAAGAACCCATACAATTCAAAAAAAAAAAAAAAAAAAAAAAAAAAGCACACAGTCCAATTATCAAATGGGCAGAGGGCCTGAAGAGACACTTTTCCCAAGAAGACATAAAAACGGCCAAGGGACCCATGAAAAGATGCTCAGCTTCACTAGCTGTCATCAACAGTACAAGTAATAATGAGTGTTAAAGAGGTTGTGAGAAAAAAGAAAATTTCCTACACTGCTGGTGGGAATGTAAATTTGTGCTGCCCCTCTGGAAAAGATTATGGAGGTTCCTCAAAAATTTAAGAATGCAATTACCATATGATGCAGCAATCACACTCTGGGTATCTACCCCAAAATTTTTAAAGCAGTTGTTTGTAAAGATATATGCACCTCAATGTTCATTGCAGCATTGTTCACATTGCACATGACATGGAAACAACTGAAGTGTCCTTCAGTAGATGATTGGATAAAGAAGTTGTGGTACATATATACAATGGAGGATTGCCCAGCCATAAGGAAAGATGAAACAGTGCCATTTGTGACAACGTGAATCGATTTTGAGATTATCTTTCTGAATAAAATAAGTCAGACTGAAAAAGTTGCATTTTCACTTATATGTGAGGTATAAAAGTGAAAGCAATAAACAAACATGACAAACAAATGGAGACTCATGGACACAGACAGTGGATTAGTGGATATCAGAGGGAAGGGGGGAAGGGAGGAGGTAGGAAAAGGTGAAGGTGATCAAATATATGGCAACTGAAGGAAATTGAATTTTGGGTGGTGAACACAGAATGAAATATACATATGATGTTTTATTGTACACTTAAAACTTATTTGATTTTATTAACCAATGTCACCCCAAAAATTTTAATAAGAAAGGGAAAAAGAGAAAAAAAGATAAAAATAAACACCAAGGCTATGTGACTTGGTCACCACTGTATCCCTGGTGTGTATCAAAAGCCTGACACATAACCATTTGTTTAATAAATATATAACCTCTAAAAAAATTCTAATATGTGTAACTGTAATCATAGAAATTAAAGCGAATGAGGATGGAGCAAAATTAATATTTTCAGATATAATGGTAAAGGGGATTAAATATACAGTGACAGAAATTTGACATTGGTGGTGAGCACAGAATGCAATATACATGTGGCATATTATTGAGCTGTACACTCAAAACCTACATAATTTTATTAATTGATGTCACCTCAATAAATTTAATATAAAAGAAATTTATTTAAAATACTTGAAATAAAAGTCTTTCAAATAAAGGCAAACAAAAGAATGTTAAAATTCATCTCACATATATCAGTTTAATTAAAAAGGAAGCCAGAAACAAGAGAAGTTCATTTAACTTCATTTATCCATTCAACAAGCATTTATTTTCTAGATGAGTAATATTATTTTATGTATGTAAAAAAAAAAAAAAACTCTATGCACCAAAAGAGAGAGAGAGGAAACAGAGAAAGAGTAAGCATGTGGAAATGAGGTGTATAAACATAAAAATATATATATATATATAATAATTTTTTGTGAAAAAAGATATAATGGCTGAAAATATAATAAATTTAAGCTTTAGGCAATATAACTTCAAAGTAGGATTTCAATAAATGAATAAGTGAACAGACAAAGCTAGTCTAGGCACATCATGGTAAACCTACTACATATCTAAGGGAAAAACATCTTAAGACAGAGAAAACCTATAGTGTATTGAGACGAGCAAAGCAAAGAGTGAAAGCTAACTTGCAAAACACACACACACACACACACATACACACACACACACAATATGTGTTATGGACTGAATTGTGTCCCCTTTAAACTTTTGCTGAAGTCTTAACATTCAATGTGACTATATTTGAAGACAGGAACTTTAAGGAGGTAATTAAGGTTAAACAAAACCACAAAGTTAAAGCTCTAATCCAATATGATTGGCCTCCTTGTAGGAGAGGAAGAGACATCAGGGATGTGCATACACAGAGAAAAGGGCAGGGAAGAACCAGAGAGATGAGGCCATTTGCAAGCCAGGGAGAGAGGCTTGATGAGAAATTAGACATGCTGAAAACTCAGTCTTGGACTTCCAGCCTCCAGAATGGTAAGTCAGTCAGTCAGTCAGTCAGTCAGTCAGTCAGTAAATAAAATAGTTTTTAAAAATTTGATAACTTGCAATTTATAAATTTACTGTGTGAAGTATGCTACTTTGATACATTTACATATTGTGATATGATTGGCATTAAAGCAATATTTATCACATTACATCACTATAGTATACTACCATACACTATATTCATCATACCGTGCGTTAAATCTCTACGACTTTTTTACTCCTGGTACGTCTGTGAACATAAACACCTCCAATCTTATCTCCCCACCCACAACCCAATAACCACCATTTTATTTTTTTTAAAGAATTTGACATGTTTTTTAGATTCCGTATAAATGATAGCATGCAATGCTTTTTTTTCTCTCTGATTGACTTAGCATAATATGCTCAAGGTCCATCCATGTTGTTGCAAATGGCAGGACATCTTTCTTTCTCATGGCTGAATAATTTTCCATCGTGTATATATACCACGTCATTTTTTATCTGTTCATCTCTTGATGGGTATTTGGGTCATTTCCATATCTTCTCTATTGTGAATGATTCTGCAATAAGCATGGGTGCACATCTGTCTTATCAAAATCCTGTTTTCATTTACTCAGAAGTGGAAATGCTAAATCATATCATAGATCTATTTTTAATTTTTGAGGACCCTCCATATTAGTCTATATAGTGATTGGACTGATTTACATTCCTACCAGAAAACATATAAGGGTTCATTTTTACCCCATACTCATCAGCACCGGTTGTCTCTTGCCTTCTTGCTGATAGCCATTCTAAAAGGTGTAAAGTAACACTTCGTTGTGGTGGTGAGTCCCATATCCCTGATAATTAATAATGTCGAGCTCCTTTATGTACATATTGACAATTTGGATGTTCTCACTGGCAAACTGTGTGTTTTCTGCCCATTTTAAATCAGATTTTGTTGTTGTTAATTTTTGTTCGTTCTTTATATATGTTATCTATTAACCCCTTATGTGATATATGGTTTGAAAATAGTTTCTCCCATTATGAAGGCCACCATTTCATTTTGTTTATCTCCTTTGCTGTGCAGAAGCCTTTAAGTTTGACGTAGTGCCATTTGTTGACTTTTTCTTTTGTTGCTTGTGCTTTCAGCATCATGTCCTTCAAATAGCTGAAAAACCAGTATTGATGAGTCTCTTCCCTATGTCTTCTGCTATGATTTTTATGGTATCAGGTCTTATGTTTAAGTCTTTGATTCATCTTGAGCTAATTTTTCTTGTGGGATGTGAGACATGTCTCCTATGTCATTGCTCTGCATATGTTTAATGAGTTTTCCCAGAACCAAAAGTTGAAGAGACTATCCTTACCCGCACTGGGTCTTCCTGGCGCCCAGTCTGAATATTAGCTAACCACAAATGCTGGTGTTTCTTTCTGAGATCTCTATTCCATTCCATCTGAGATCTCTATTCTGCTCCATGCACCTATTTTTGTGTCAGTACCATACTGTTTTTATTACTATGAGTTTTAGTATAGTTTGAAATCAGGTAGTGTGATGCCTCCAGTTTCTTTTTCTCAGAACTGCATTGGCTGTCCCTGGTATTTTGTAGTTTCATACAAATTTTAGAATTATTTATTCAATTTCCGTGGTGAATGTCTTTGGTACATTGATGATAATTGTGTTAAATCCATAGGTGGTGTTCGGTGGCATGGTCCTTTTAACAACATTTATTATTTCGACCTGTAAACGCAAGATGACTTTGCATTTGTTTGTATCTTCCATTTCTTTCAGCAACCCTTGTAGTTTTTGTTATACAGATGTTCACTTCCCAGTTAAATATATTAAGTGTTTTATTGTTTTGGATCCTATCATGAATGGGATAGTTTATATCTTTTGCAGATGCATTGTTACTAGTGTAAAGGAAATGCCACTGATTTCTGTAAGTTGATTTTGTAACCTGCCATTTTACTAAAGTTTTGGTGTATTTCAACAATTTTCATTGAATTTTTGGGATTTTCCACGTATGAGATCATGCCATCAGCAAATAGCAACAGTTTTACTTATTCCTTCCAGATATGGACATCTTTTATTTCTTTCTCTTCAGTACTATACTGAATAGGAGTGGTGAGAGTGGGCAGTTATCTCTTGTACCTGATCTCAGAGGAAATTCTTTCAGTTGCTCTTCATTGATTGTAATGGCAGCAGTGAGGTTATTCTATCTGTTATTTATTATGTTGAGATATGTTCCTTCTATACCCAATCTGTTAAGAATTGTTTATGACAGAAGTATTTTGTCAGAAGCTTGTTTGGCATCTATTGAGATGATCGTGTGATTTTTATCTTTCATTTTATTTGTATGATGAATGAAATTCATTGGCTTGCATATGTTGAGCCATCCTTACATCTCAGGAATAAATCTCATCAGTCAATAGTGTATAATTCTTTTAACGTGTTCTTCAATTTGATTGGCTGATATTTTGTTGAAAAATTTGAATGTATATTTATTGGGGATATTTGTCTACAGTTTTCTTTTTTTGTGATATCCTTATCTGGTTTCCACAGATAAACTTCTGAGGTGATAACTTTAAATACATATATGTCTTCTATGCTATGTAGATTGCTTGCGTATAATTGGGTATAGTAGTCTCATAATTCCTTGTAGTTCTGAAGTATCAGTTGTTATGTTTTCAGTTTCGTTTCTAATTTTATTTATTTGAATCTTCTCTCTTTTTGTCAACTTTGTTTATCTTCTCAAATAACTCACTTTTATTTTGTTGAATCTATTGAGTTCCTTGTCTCTATTTCATTTATTTCCGCTTTGGTTTTATCATTTCCTTTCTTCTGTTATATTTGGACTTAGTTTTTCTAGTTTCTTAAGGTGTAAAGGTAGGTTGTTTGAGATCATTCTAATTTTATCATAGATGAATATATTGCAAAAACTTTCCTCTCATAAATGCTTTTGCTCGATTGCACAAAATTTGATTTGTCGTATTTTTATTTTCATTTGTTCTGTGATCACTTTTTATTTCCTTTTTGATTTCTTCTTTGACTCAATGGTTTCTTAGAAGAGTGTTGTTGAGAGTGTTGTTTAGTTTCCACATATATGAAGATCTACTCGCTTGCCTCTTGCTGACTTCTAATATGATATCCTTGTGGTCAGAGGAGATAGTTGGCATTTTCTAAGGTCAGTTTTGTAGTCTAGAGCACCATCTATCCTGGAGAATGTTTTATGTGCACTTAGAAGAATGCTCTTGGGTGTAATGTTCTATATATGTCTGTTAAGTCCATTTTCTCTAACATGTATTCAAAATCCAACATTTATTTTTCTGTCTGGATGATTTATCTGGTGCATTATAGGCATCTACTTTTACTGTATTGCTGCATGTTTCTACCTTAAGACCTGTTATTATTTGCTTAATGTATTTTGGTGCTCAGATGTTGGAAGCGTACAGATTTATAATAGCTATATCTCCTTAACACGTTTGCACCTTCATCATTGTATAATGACCTACTTTTTCTCTTGCCACCATTTTGGATTAAAGTATATTTTGTCTGATATAAGTATGGCTACCCCTACTTTGTTTTGATTATCATTTGCTTGGAGTATCATCTTCCACCTCTTCAATTTGAGGCTCTATCTTTGAAGCTGAAATGAGATTCCCAAAGGCAGCATACAATTGGGTGATGTTTTCAATCCATCCAGTCACTGTGAGCCTTTCGATTTGTGATTTCAATCTTTTATATTTAGGGTGATTAATGATATATGAGTACTTACTACTGCCATTTTATCTTTTGTTTCTGGTTGTTCCATATTCCATTGTTTCTTTTTCCATTTCTTTCTGTCTACCCTTTTAAGTTGGTGGTTATCTATAATGAGTTGTTCAGTTTATTTCTTTCTTCTTTTTTCTGTATTTTCTGTCTTTGTATTAGATATTTGTTTTCTGATTACCATGATATTTGTATAGAATATCTCACAGATAAAATAGTCCTTTTTTTCTGTTGATAGTAACTTATTTTTACGTGCCAATATAGGTTATGTTATTCTCCTTATCACCTTTTGTAATTTTGTTGTCACAAATTATCCATTGTCATGCTGTGAGTTTGTTAATGAGTTACAGTAGCTATGGTTATTTTTAATGCTTTTTTTCCTTTAACATTTATGCTATAATTAAGTGTTTAACTTTGTTCTGAAACAGTGTTAAAATTTCCAGAGTTGGATTATTTATCACCTTTCTCAAAGTTCTGTGTACTTTTGTCTTTTCATTTTAGGCAAAAGAACTCCTTTAAATATTTCTTGCAAGGCAGTTCTAATGGTGGCGAACTCTCTCAGCTTTTGTTTGTCTAAGAATTTGCTCTCACATCTAAAGGATGACTTTGCTGAATAGATGAGTCTTGGCTGGCAATTGTTATCTTTCTATATTTTTAATATGGTGTTACACTATCTCCTGGCTCATAAATTTTCTTCTGAGAAATCTGCTGATAGTCTAATGTGTGCCTCTTGTAGGTTACCTCCCTCCACCTGGTTGCCTTTAAGAGTCTTTATTAACCATTTGCTTTTGACAGCTTTATTATAATGTGTCTCAGGAAGGATCTTTTTAAATTGAGACAGTAAGACGATCTATTATCTTCATGGACTTGTATGTCTAGTTTTCCCCTAAATTCGGGAAGTTCTCAGCTATTATTTCTTTCACTCCTCTGACCCTTTTCTTTTTATTCTACTTCTCCTGCTAGAATTCCCATTATTCTTATGTCAGCTCACCCAATGAAGTGTGATACTTTTCATAGTTTTTTTTTTTCATTGTTTTAAAAAAAATTTATATTGTCTCTCCTCTTCTGCTTGAGTCATTTATAAGTTCCTATCTTCAGGTCACTTATTCTCTCTTCCATCTGATCTGATCATTTATCAACACTTACTAATGCATTCTTCCTTTTATTTATTAGTCCTTCAGCTTAAGAACTAAATAACACATATCAACAATTTCAGGATTTGAAAAAAAAAAAACAATTAGATGAGCAGAATGAGTGCTTTAACAAAGAGAATAAAACTCTAAAAGAGAAGCAAATAGTAAACTCCTGGAGATAAAAAACACTCTAAAAGACATGAAGAGTGAAATATCAAGCAAAAGAAATATCGCTGACCAGATGAAGGAAAAAATCAGTGATATCAAAGACAGAAATCTAGAAATAATTCAGAAGGAAGAAGAGAGAGACCAATAAATGAAAAATAATGAAAGAGAAATAGAACTAGCCGACACCATCAGGAAAGACAACATAAGAATAATGGATATACCAGAAGGAGAAGAAAAGGAGAAGGGATCAGAGAGCATATTAAGACAGGTAGATGATGAGAATTTTCCATATCTAAGCAATGAGCTAGAGCTTGAATCCAAGAAGTCAACAGAAAACCCAATTATCTCAACCAAAAAGGCCTACTCCAAGACACATTATATTAAAATGATCAAAAGTTAATGACAAAGAAAGAATTCTCAAGGCAGCCAGGGACAAGAAGACAATATCCTTTAAAAGAAAACCCATTAGACTATCTTTGGACTTCTCAGCACAATCCTTATAGGGAAGACAGGAGAGAAACCAAATACTCAAACTACTAAATGAAAGGAATTGACAGCCAAGAATAACGCATCCAGCAAAGCTCTTCATTTGATGTGAAGGAGAAATAAAGACCTTCACAGACATTAAATGTTGATGGAATTCTGGACCAATGGGCATGCATTGCAGGAAATACTGAAAAGGGTATATATAATCAATCTATGAGTAAGATGACTAGCAGGTAGACAGAAGCAAGATTGCGCAATGCTTATTAAGAACAGGTTATTTTAAACTTGAACAATAAGAAGAAAATTACTCTTGTAAGCTAGAAATGAATGTTCAGCACACATAGGGACAATCTGAGACAACAATAATGGAAAAGGGAAGGAGTCGAAGACCCCAGTTCACAAAGGGGGACAGAGATAAAGCACATGTAGAAGAAAATGGACTACTGTTATTTATATACATATATATGTATGCATTTGTGTGTGTGTGTGTGTGTGTGTGTGTGTGTAAACAATTCTTTACATATTCACAATGGTAACCACACACCAAAGATCCGGAACTGAGTTACATAACATAAAACAAAAATGACCAGAGAAAAAATCCACAACGCCCCACTAAGTTGAAATTCCAGACAAAAACACAAGGGCAAAGAAACAATGAAAACACTGAGATATCAGCAGGGGGGAAAAAAAAGGTAAAATGCCTATAGCATAACCTCATATGTCAAAACTCACCCTAAATGTAAGTGAACTGAACTCACCAATAAAACGGCACAGAATTGCAGATTGGATCAAACACTGAAACCCAAACATGTGCTGCTTTTTGGAGACACATCTCAGTTCAAAAGGTAAATATAGACTCAAAGGGAAAGGGTGGAAAATGATAATCCTAGCAAATGACATTCATAAGAGGGCAAGGGCAACAGTACTAATATTGGACAAAATAGACTTCAGGATGAAAAAGTTAACAAGAGATATTGAGGGACACTTCATAATAATAAAAGGAATTATATACCAAGAAGATATAACATATGTTAATACCTATGCTCCCAAACAGGGAGACCCAAAATATATAAGCAATTAGCAGCAGAACTAAAGGAAGTAACTGACCAAAAAACTATCATAGTAGGGGGCCTAAATTCTCCACTGTCAGAGATGGACAGATCATCCAAACAGAAAACCAATAAGGAAATAACATCCTTAAATGACACGTTAGAACAACCAGACATACAAATATTTTTTACAATGCCTTCCAACCAAAAACAGCTGCTTATACGTTCTTCTCTAGTGCACTTGGAACATTCTCAATGATTGACCACATAATTGACATTTACAGAGCCCTTTTATCACCAAAGAGTGGCTTATACATTCTTCTCTAGTGCACATGGAATATTCTCAAAGATTGACCACATACTAGGACTCAGAGATACCCTCAACAAATATAAGAGGGTTGAAATCATACCAATCATATTCTCTGATCATAATGCTTTGAAGCTAGATATTAACGGTAAAAATAAATTGAGAAGAACCACAAATAAGTGTAAATGAAACAATATGCTGCCAAAGAATGACTGAGTCAGAGAATAAATAAAAAGTGAGCTTAAGTGAAGCACAGAAATGAATGAATAATGATAGTACAACATATCAAAACCTTTGGGACATGGCAAAGCTGTCATAAGAGGAAAGTGTACATCATTACAGGCCTATCTCATAAAACAAGAATGAGCTCGAATAAACAACCTAACACTTCATCTTAAAAACAAACAAACAAAAAACTAGAACTTCTGTAAAAAGAGAAGGGGTGAAATAAAAAAACAAAATAATAAATAAGAACAATAAAGTGACAGTAACTATGTAGCTATCAGTAATCACTTTAAATGTACATGGGTTAAATGCTCCATACAAAAGACATAGGGTAACCAAATGGATAAAAAAACGAGACCCCTTCATATGCTGTTTACAGGAGACACACTTCAGATCAAATGACACTCACAGAGAGTGAAAGTAAATGAATGGGATAAGATATTTCACACAAATAAATGAAAAAAGGAACCCTGTGGTATTGATATTATATCAGATAAAATAGACTTTGAAACAAAGGCTATAAGAAGAGATGGAAAAAAAGGCATTACATAATGATAAAGGGATCAATAAATAAAGAGGACATAACCCTAGTAAACATATATGCATCCAACATAGGAGCACCTACATACAGAAAACAATTATTGACTGACATAAAAGGAGAGATCAATAGTAATTCACTCATAGTAGAAGACTTTGACAACCAATTGACACCAATGGACAAATCTTCCAAGCAAAAAATCAACAAGGGAACAATGGGCTTAAAAGACACACTAGACAGATGGATTTAATAGATATTTTTGGAGCATTTTACCCCAAAACAGCAAAATATACAAGTTCACATAGAACATTTTATAAGGTAGACCACATGTTTGGACACACAGCAAGTTTCAATATATTTAAGAAGTTTGAAATCATATCAACCATCTTCCCTGATCATAATGTTGTGAAACTAGAAATCAACGACAGAAAAAACTGGAAAATTCACAAAAACATGGAGACTAAACAACATGCTACTAAGCAAGGAATGGGTTATGAATGAGATCAAGAAAGAAATCAAAATATACCTAGAGACAAATGAAAACTAAAACACAAGCTATTCAAAATCTATGGTACACCGTGAAAGCAGTCCTACAAGAGAAATTCATAGCAATAAAGGATTACCTCAAGAAACAAAAAAAAAGCTCAAATGAACAATCTAACTTTACACTTAAAAGACCTATATAAAGAACAGAAAACAAAGTCCAAAGTGAATAAAAGGAAGTAAATAATAAATATCAGAGCAGAAACAAATAAAATAGAGTCTAGAGAAACAATACAAGATATTAATGACACTAAGATCTGGTTATTTGAAAGAATAAAGAAAATTAAAAAGCCCTTAGCCAAACTCATCAAGGAAAAAAATAAGAGGACTCAAATAAATAAAATAAGAAATGAAAGAGGAGAAATAAGCATGGACTCCACAGAAATACAATAGATCATAATAAAATATTTTGAGCAATTATATCTCAACAAATTGGACAATTTGGAAGAAATGAACACATTCTTAGAAACATACAATATCCCAAGACTGAGTCAAGAGAAACAGAAAATCTGAACTGACTGATTACCTGCAAAGAAATAGAATCAGTAATCAAAATCCTCCCAAAAAACAATAGTTTGGATCAGATGGTTTTATAGCCAAATTTTACCAAACATTCAAAGAAGAATTAACACCTCTTCTTCTCAAACTATTCCAAAAAATTCAAGAAGAGGGAAGACTCCCTAACTCCTTTTATGAGACCATCAGTATCTTGATTCTAAAACCAAACAAAGAAAATACAAAAACAGAAAACTATCATCCAATATCTTTTATGAACATTAATGCGTATATCCTCAACAAAATATTAGCAAACTGAATTCAGCAATACATTAAAAATATCATACACCATGATCAAGTTGGATTTATTCCTGGGATACAAGGTTGGTACAATATCCACAAATCAATTAATGTGATATACCACATTAACAAATCGAAAGATACAAACCATATGATCACATCAATAGATGCAGAAAAAACATTTGATGAAACCTAGCATCCATTGATGATAAAAACTCTCAGCAAAATGGGAATAGAGGGAACGCACCTCAACATAATAAAATTCATGTATGACAAACCTACAACAAACATCATCCTCAATTGCGGAAGGCTAAAAGCATTTTCCTTAAGATCAGAAACAATACAAAGGTGCCTACTTTCACCACTCCTCTTCAACATTGTATTGGAAGCCTTAGCCACAGCGTTAAGAAAAGGAAGAGAAAGAAAAAGTATCCAAATTGGAAAGAAAAAGGTAAAATTCTCATTATTTGCTGATGACATGATATTATATACAGAGATCCCTGAAATTTCCACCAAAAAGTTAGAACTGATGATTGAATGTAGTAAGGTAGCAGGTTACAAAATAAATATTTAGAAGTTAGTGACATTTATTCACCAATGATGAACTTTCAGAAAGAGAAATTAAGAAAACAATCTCATTTATAATTGCATTGAAAACTAAAAAATACCTGGGAATCAAATTAACCAAGAAAGTAAAATCCCTGTTCTCAGAAAATGATGTAATTCAAAAAATAAAATGAGGAAGATACAAATAAATGGAAGCATATGCCATGCTCATGGGTGAGGCGACTCAACATCATTAAAATGGCCATACTACTCAAAGCAATCTATAAATTCAATGCAATTCTTATTAAAATACCAATGACATTCTTCATAAAGATAGAACAAATAAATCTAAAATTTATATAGAATCACAAAAGACCCCAGATGGCTATGAGAATCCTGAGAAAGAAGAACAAAGTTGGAGGTATTGGATTACCTGATATCAAGCCATACTACAAAGCTACAGTAATTAAAACAGCATGGCACTGGCGTAAAAACAGATACATTTCTCAATCGCACAGAATAGAAAACCCCAGAAGTAAATTCATGCTCATACACTCAGTTAATATATGAAAAGTAAGTAAGAATATACAATGGGGTAAAAATAGTCTCTTCAATAAATGGTGCTCAGAAAACTGTACAGTTACATGCAAAACAATATCTGGGCCTCCTTCTTACATTGTATACAAGAACAAACTGAAAATGAATTAAAGACTTAAATGTGAGACCTGGATTTATAAAAGTTCTTTAAGAAAACATATGCAGTAAACTCTCTAATACTGCTAACAGTAATTTATTTTTGGATATGTCTCCTCAACAAGGGAAACAAAAAAAAAAAAATAAACAAATGGGACTACATCAAACTAAAATTTTTTGCATAGCAAAGGATACCATTAGTAAAACAAAAAGATGACCTACTGATTGGGAGAAGATATTTGCTAATGACACAGCTGATAAGAGAATAATATCCAAAATATATAAAAACTCATACAATTCAACAACAACAAAAACAATCCAATTAAAAAATGAACAGAAGATCTGAATTAATTTTTATTCAATGAGGAAATACAGATGGCTAATAGACATATAAAAAGATGCTCAAGGTCACTAATCATCAGAGGAAACAAAATTAAAATCACAATTAGGTATCACCTCACTCCTGTCAGAATGGCTATCTACAATAAACCAAAAAACAAGTGCTGGCAGGAATGCAAAGAAAAGGGAACCCTTGTACATTCTTGGTGGGATTGCAAATTGTTACAGCCACTATGGAAAACAATATGGAAGTTTCTCAAAACATTAAAAATGGATATACATTTTAACCAAACGATTGCACTTCTGAATATTTATCCAAAGAAAACCAAAACAATAATTTGTAAAGAGTTATTCATGGCAGCACAATTTACAATAGCCAAAACATGAAAGCAACTTAAGTGCCCATTAACAGATGATTGGATAAAGCAATTATAGTTCATATATACAATGGAGCATTACTAAGCTTGTTTCTATTGTTTGTTTATCCTGTTGTTTATTGTCCACATATGACATTTGTCTTTCTCTGACTTACTCTATTCAGAACAATATTCTCTATGTCCACCCATGTTGTTATAGATAGAAAGATTTCATTCTTTTATGGCTGAGTACTATTCCATTGTGTGTGTGTGTGTGTGTGTGTGTGTGTGTGTGTGTGTGTGTGTCCTCTTTGTCCATTCATCCATTCATAGAAACCCAGGATGCCTCCATATCTTGGCTACTGTAAATAATGCTGAAATGAATATACAAATTCACATGTTCTTTCAAATCAGTTTTTTGGATTCTTTCAGATAAATACTCAGAATTGGGATAACTTAGTCTCTTTTACAGCCTTCGTTTTAAAGTCAATTTTGACAGGTATAAATATTGCTACACCAGCTTTTTTATTTGCTTCTATTTTAATGAAGCATCTTTTTAATTTTTTGACTTTCAGTCTGTATCTGCCTTTTGATCAAAAATGAATTTCTTGTAGGCAGCATAGGTGAGGGTCCTATTTGCTATTTTAAATAAAAATTATTGAGGTGACATTAATTAAAAACATCAAATAAGTTGCAAATGTATCATTCAACCATGGCATTATATATATATATGTGTGTGTGTGTGTGTGTGTGTGTGTGTGTGTGTGTGTGTGTGTGTGTGTGTGTGTATGCATTGTGATAACCAAAGTTATATTTCTTTCCATCACCAAATATTTTACCATTTTTCCCTATCTGCCTGTCAACTCACCCTGTTCCCTCTGGTAACCACTAATCCACTGTCAGTGTCAAAGACTCTCTCTTTTTTTGTCATGTTTGTTTGTTCCCTTCAGTTATATACCCACATGTGAGTAATATCATGTGGTTCTCAAATTTTTTCTGTATGACTGATTTCGCTTAGCATGATTATCTAAAGATATGTCCATGTTGTCACAAATGGCAGTGTTTCATCTTTTCTTAAGGCTGAGTGATATTCCATTGTATATATGTACCAAATCTTCTTTATACTATTATCTATTTTAAGACACTTCAGTTCATTCAATATCTTTGCCACCATGAATAATGCTGCTATGAGCATTGAAGTGCATATATCTTTGCAGAAAAATGTTTTCAGTTTTTTTTTTGGGGGGGTAAATACTCAGAGGAGGGATTGCTGCATCATATGGTAATTGAAACTTTAGTTTTTGAGGAACCTCCATACTGTTTTCTGTAGTGGTATCAATTCTCATTCCTACCAGCAGTGTATGAGGGTTCTTTTTTCTCCACATCCTCTCCAACAACTGTTATTACTCATTTTGTTAATAATAACTATTCTAACAGGTGGCAGATGGTATATCATTGTGGTTTTCATTTACATTTCCCTAATAGCCTGTGATTTTGAGAATGCATTTGTGTTTGTTGGCGATTTGTATATCTTTTTTAGATAAATGTCTATTCAGGTCTTGTGTTCATTTTTAGTTAGATTTTCTTTATTTTTGAGTTGTATGAGTTCTTTTGTATATTTTTTTTGATATTAGGCCATTATCTTAGGCATTGTTTGCAATATATTTTCTCATTTGGATCGTTGGCTCTTTGTTTAATTGATGATTTCTTTTGCTGTGCAGAAGCACTTTGGTTTCATATAATCCCTTTTGTTTATTTTCATTTTTACTTCTCTTGGTTTTGAGATCAAATTCATAAAATTTTAACTCCAGGGTTTATGAGTTTAGTTCCTAGGTTTTCATCTATGGAATGTGTTGTTTCAGGTCTTATTTTCAGTTCCTTGATCCATTTTGAGTTTATTTTGGTGTATGCAGATAGACAACAGTCTAGTTTCAATCTTTTGCATGTGGCTTTCCAGTTTTCATAGCACAATTTATCAAAGTTTTTTTAATCCATTGTATGTTTTTGGTTCCTCTGTCAAAACTTATTTGTCTATATAAAAGGGGGTTTACTCTGAACTCTCAATTCTGTTCTACTGGTCTGTCCTTTTTTTCTGATAATACCATGCTCTGTTGATTATTGGCACTTTGTAGTATAATTTGAATTCAGGCATAATGATACCTCTGGTCTTGCTTATTTTCCTCAGGATTGCTTTGGCCATTCAGAGTTTTTGTGCTTCCATAAAAATCTGATGATTTTAGTTCTATTTATTTAAAAAATGCCATTGAAATTTTGATTGGAATTGCATTATATCTGTATAATGCTTTAGATAATAAGGTCTTTTAAATCATGTTGATTCTTTCATTCCAAGAACACAGACTATTTTTCCATTTATTTGTGTCCTCTTAATATTTTTAATATTGTCTAACAATTTTCAGTGTATAGGTCCTTCACATATTTTTTTAGGTTTATTCCTAGATATTTTATTTGTTTGTTTGCTTATTTATTTATTTATTTGCAATTGCAAAATGAACTAATTTTTTCTTTTTTTGAAAATTTATTATTAGAATATAAGAATGCTATCAATTTTTGAACATTAACTTTTTATCCTGTAACTTTACTTTATTTGTTCATTATTTTTAATAGTTCTATAGCAGAGTCTTTAATATTTTCTCTATAGAGAATTGTGTCATCTGCAAAAAAAAAATGACAATTTGACTTTTTTTCCTATTTACATGCCTTTTGTTTCTTTCTCTTGCCTGATTGATCACGCTAAGACTTTCAATATTATTTGAATAGTGGTAGTGATAGCTAACAGCCTTGTCTCATTCCTAATCTTAGAGGGAATGTTTATAGTTTTTCATCGTTAAGTATAATGTTTACTGAAAGTTTGTCATATATAGCCTTTATTGTATTGAAGTACTTTCTTTCTATACCCATTCTATTAAGTGTTTTAATCATAAATCATTGCTGTGCCTTGTCAAAAACTTTTTCTGCATCTATAGACAAAATAATATAATTTTTATTTTTTATTTTGTTTCCGTCATATAACACATTAATTGATTTGTGTATGTTAAACTATCCCTGTGCCTCTGAGATGAAGCTGTGTTCATGAGGGATATTGGCCTGTCACTTTGGGGTGTGTGTGTGTGTGTGTGTGTGTGTGTGCGCATGTGCAAACATGTGTGCACCTACATGAGTGTCTTTACCAGTTTCTGGGATCAGAATGTTAGTCTCATAAGATGAGCTAGGAAGTACTAACCCTTCCATAATTTTTTGAAAGAGTTTGAGAAAAATAGATATTAAATTCTATTTTAATCTTTTATGGAATTCACTGGTAAAGCCATCTGGTCCTGGACTTTTACTTTTTTGAAGGTTTTTTGATGATTGTTTCAATTTGTATATTGCTGATCTGTCCGTTTAGATTTTCTAGTTCTTCATAATGCATTCTAGGAATTCTATTTTTCTAAAAACTTGTCCACTTCTTCTAGGTTATTAAATTGGTGTCATATAATTTTTCATATTATTCTTGCATCTTTTTTTGTATCTTGGTGGCATCTGTCATAAGTTCTCCCTTTTCATTCATAATTATTTTTATATGTGTCCTTTCTTTTTTAATGGGTCTTGCTTTCTTATTCATTTGACCACACTATCTTTTGATTGGCACATTTAATTCTTTTACATTTAAAGTAATTTTTGCTACATATGTAGTTATTTCCATTTTATAATTCATATTTTAAAGGGTTTTTTTTTTTGCTTTCTTCTTTTTCTTAAAGATATCCCTTTAATATTTCCTGTAACACTGGCTTAGTAATGATGAACTCCTTTTGTTTTTTTTTTCTTTCTCTGAAAAGTACTTTTTCTGACCTTCGATTCTAAATTACAGCTTTGCTTGTATGTAGGTTCTTTCTTTTTATCACATTGAATATTTTCTGCCAATCCCTTCTCACCTGCAAAATTTCTGTTGAGATGACAGTTGCCAGTCTTATGGGAGCTCCCAGGTAGGTAACTAACTGCTCTTACTGCTTTTAAGATTCTCTCTTTGTCTTTAATCTTTGGCATTTTAATGATGATGTGTCTTGGCGTAGGCCTCTTTAAGTTTACCTTGTTTGGGACTCTTTGTGTTTTCTGGACTTGTATGTTTATTTTCTTTACCATGTTATGGATATTTTCAGTCATTTCTCAAAGTAGGTTTTCAATTCCTTGATCTCTTTCTTCTCATTCGGGTAATCCTATCACATGAATATTGGTATGCTTGATGTTGTTCCAGAGCTCCCTTAAACTATTTACATTAAAATTTTTTTTTCTTGTTACTCTTCTGATTGTATGGGTTTCTGCTATCTTATATTTTAAATCACTGATTTGATCCTTCACTTCATCTAATCTGCTGTTAATTCCCTCTAAAGTTTTTTATTTTTTTAATTTTGGTTATTGTGTTCTTCGTTCCTCTCTGATTCTGTTTTATGCTTTTTATCTCCATGTTTATGTTTCTTTCTCTTTGTTAAAGCTCTCACTGAGTTCCTCTAATATTCCCCTAAGTTCATTGAGCATTCTATAACAAGTGCTTGAACTCTGCACCTGGTAGATTGCTTGTCTCTATTTTGTTTAGTTCTTTTTATGTTCTTTCATGTGAGACATGTTTCTTTGTCTCTCCATTTTGGCTGCCTCCTTGTGTTTGTTTTTATGTATTAGATAGGGCCTCTATGTCTCCCAGTATTAGTAGTATGGCTTTATATAGTTAATGTGCTGTGGGTCCCAATGGCACAGTCTCCCCTGGTCTCCTGAGCTGACTGCTCCAGGTAAATCCCTTGTATGTGTTTTGTGTGCCTTCTTGTTGTAATTGAGGCTTGGTTGTTGTTTGCTTGCCATTGTAAGGGATTGACCTTTCCAGGTGATTGGTACTGATGACTGGGTATGACCAAAAAGGAGTTGTTGGGCAGAGGCTGACCTTACAGAGCAGGAATCACTTTGTCAGAAGTCTGGTGTCTGCCTTTAGCTTTTCTGGTGTCTTTCAGTTTACCTTTTGCATGTGTCATCCTCAGATGTGCCTCTTGGATGTGCTCTGGCTCAGATGGAATCCAACCCCTGGTACTGCAAGCCAAAGGCTTTTGGGAGAAGCCCTGCTGAGTTCAAGTTCAGCTGAAGCCTATGTTGTATTCCTGGTCACTTGGCATGAGTCTCCTAACCATCCACAAATGGCCACCACCTACACTGAGCTTGGAAGTGCCTTGAGAGGCCAAACCACAAACTGAGCCTGGCTGCCAATAGTGCCAGTCTTGGGGGTGCTTAGCATGAATTACTGGGCACACTGAAGTCAGATGCTTCTTGTTTAGATTTTGGTAATCTTTGAGAGACTTAAGGAAAGTTTTAAGTATAAGCCAAGACAGGTAGATTGAGTAGAAAGTCCACTGGAAGTGGCTTGTATAGGCCTGCAAGTTTGGTGGTGTATGGTCCCAGAGAATCCCAAGGGCAGGGTGACTGGTATTAACTACGTTGATGGGGAATCAAATATGGCAGCCCACTCATCTGCAAGATGCAAAAGGCAGAGCTCAACCAAGGAACAATACCCTCTGCCAGTACTTCTGTCTCAGAGAGAGCTATCCCTTCAGCCGTAGCGCTGAAGCCAGGCAACTTCGTTCCTCTCCATATGTCCCTGGTGCCTTTAGTGAGCTGCTGCCCCAGCACTGGTGTTCGGGGAGAGTGAATCCATCACCGAGTGAGTCCATGCATGGGCCCCTTATAGTGGAAATCTGCTATTCGTGTAGACTTTTGTCCTACTCAGCCACAATCTGCTGTTTTTTGCAGCCAGAAGTTGTGAGGATTTCTTTCTGGCACTGTAGCCCTCTTGAAAGCCTGGTGTGGGCCAGAATTCCTCTCTCCTCTGTGGGAACCTCTACAGTTGAGATATTTTTCCCAATTCTCAACTACTACACACAGGTAAGACCAGTACTTTTGGTGTCTCTGCCCCTTCTACCAGTTTCTTTTGTGTGCCTCCAGTTGTAGGACTTCTCTTTAGCTAGACTACAGAATAGCAATGATGGGTATTCTGTAGTTTAGTTGTAATATTGATGTGATTGTGAGAAGAAGCAAACACAGCATTTACCTACTCTATCATCTTTACCAGAAGCCTGTCCTTGGCTTTTATTATATTGAGGTACTTCCTTTCTGTTTACATTTTATTAAATGTTTTGATCATAAATGGATGCTATATCTTGTCAAATACTTTTTCTGCATCTATTGATATGATCATATAATTTTTATTCTATTTTTTGATCTAGTATATCACATTAGTCAATTTGCATATGCTAAACCACCCCTCTGCTTTTGGAATAAAGATTGTTTAATCACGATATATATTTTTAATGCTTTTTTAAATTATGATTTGCTAGAATATTGTTAGAATGTTTGAATCTGTATTCATCAAATATATTGGTCGATGTTTTTTGTGTATGTGGTATCTTTACCAGCTTTCAGTGTCAAGGTATTGTTAGCCTTATAAAATGAGTTAGAAAGTATTTCCTTTTCAAACTTTTGGTTATGTTTGAGAAGAACAGACATTAAAACTTCTCTGAAAAAACTAGTGAAGGCATCTGGTCTTATACTTTTACTTTTTTGGGAATCTTTTGATGATTGTTTCAATTTGTATACTGCTTATTGATCTATTTAGATTTTACATTTCTTCTTAATTCAGTCTAGAAAGGTAGTGTCTTTTCTCATTTTTCCTTAATTCATTTATCTAGGGACAAGGGAAGTAAAAGCAAAGATAAATTAATGAGACTATATCAAACTAAAAAGTTTCTGCACAGCAAAAGAAACCATCAACAAAACAAAAAGGCCTCCCACCCAAAAGGTAGAGATATTTGCATACAATGCCTTTGATAAGGCACTAATATTCAAAATATATAAAAATTTCATATAAGTCAACAAAAGAGAAACAAATTATCCAATTTAAAAAAATGGGCAGAAGACCTGAACAGATACTTCTTTCAAGATATACAGATGGCCAATATATCTATGAAAAGATGTTCAACTTCACTAGCTGTTAGGGAAATGCAAATCAAAACTACAATGAGATACCATCTCACAGCTGTTAAAATGTCTATTATCAACAAGACAAGTAATAACAAGTGTTGGAGAGGTTGTCAGTAAAAAGGAACACTCATACACTGTTGATGAGAATATAAATTGGGACAGCCACTATGGAAAACAGTGTAAAGATTTCTTAGAAAACTAAGAATATAGCAATCCCTCTTCTGGATATTTTCCTTAAAAAATTGAAAACATCTGCAAAGATATATGCACCTTGATATTTATAGCAACATTGTTCTCGGTGGCCAAATATGGAAACAACTGAAATGTCTATTGAGAGATGATTGGATAAAGAAGATGTGGTACATATATACAATGGAATATCACGTAGGCTTAAGAAAAGATAAAATACTGCCATTTGCGACAACATGAATGGATCTTGAGATTACCATGCTAAGTGAAATAAGTCAGACAGAAAAAATCGAGAGCCACATAATTTTGCCTATATGTGGAATATAAAAGTGAAAGTAACAAACAAACACAACAAACAGAGAATTATGGACATGAAGAGTGGATTAGTGGTTACCAGAGGGATTAGAGGAGAGGGAAAATAGATAGTGGTAATTGGAGTCTATAAATATGTGACTACAAAAGGAATAGTGAACACACATTGTGATATACTTGCGGCATATTATTTAACTGTACACTTAAAGCCTATTTT
Organism: Cynopterus sphinx; assembly: GCA_030015415.1. Taxonomy (NCBI): domain Eukaryota; kingdom Metazoa; phylum Chordata; class Mammalia; order Chiroptera; family Pteropodidae; genus Cynopterus; species Cynopterus sphinx. Next base: position 43,867,330 of record CM057388.1, read on the forward strand.
ATTTTATTAGCCAGTTACCCTAGTAATTTTACTAAAAATAAAGAGAAAATATATATATATATATATATATATATATATATATATATATATATATATATATATATATATAAAAGTTCATGAAAATAGAAACAACAAGAAAAAAACTAAGGTAGCAATACTTATATCAGAAAAAATAGACTTTAAAACAAAGGCTATAACAAGAGACAAAGCAAGACCCAATTTTTCCACTTCTGGGAATTTATCTAAAGAAACCCAAAATGCTAATTTGATGGGACATGTGAATCTATATGTTCATTGTAGCATCGTTTACAGTATTCAAGATATGGAGTAATTTTGGTAGTTCATTAACAGATGAATGGATAAAGAAGTAATATTTACACACACACAAACACACACACAATGGAATATTACTCAGCCAAAAAAAATGAAATCTTGCCATCTGCAACAACATGAGTGCACTTAGAAGGTATTGATCTGAGTGGAGCTAGTCAGACAAATACAAATGTCATATGATTTCACTTATATGTGAAATCTGAAGAACCAAATAAAGAAATAAATAAAAGAAGAATAAATTCATAGGTACAGAGTACAAACTGATGGTTGCCACATAGGAGGGGGTTTGGGAGGATGGTTGAAAGAGTAAAGAGACTGAGGCATGCAGATTGAGAGTTTCAGAATAGTCATGGGAATATAAAGTAAAGCATAAGAAATATAGTCAATAATGTAATAACTATGCATGGTTTATTAGATGGATATTAGGTTATTTTATTCAGTGATTACTTCATAAATTATATAAATGTCTGATCACTATGTTGTACACCTGAAACTAGTATTCAACTCTAATTAAAAAATTAAAAAACATATGAAACAATGAGGGCATCTTGATTCTATTCCTTTCAAAGCAGTCAATATGAATGGCTTTTCTACTTATCTTCATGTTTCAGGAAATGCTTCCATGCAGCTTTATCTTTTTGAAAAATACTCTTATGAGTACTTGACAAATCATTTTGAATATTGTTGGTGTTGATAAATCTCTCTTCTGAAAAAAAAAAGATTTGGGATTTTGGGAAACTTTTAAATGAGAATTAAGGTTTAATGTACTATATTATATGAGAGCTCAAGGTGAGTAGTATAACCATGGGTCAAAAGTAAAGTGTTTCCAAAGGTTATTGTTAATGAATTTTTGGCTCTGAATGTAATTTTCAAAGGGAAGTTTTGAAAAGGTCCACAGCATGTGAGTATATAGCCTATCAAAAATGACTATGGAGAGGTGGCAAAAAATTGACCGTTTTGTGAGTGTATATCCATGAGTTTTAAACTTTTTAATTACATATCCATAGTTTCCTAATGAGATTCAGATTTTCATATTTTCATAAAATTACTTCTCAAAAGTTTTTTCCACATAGACACATAAAAAGTGATATGAATACTTTAAAGTACATCTATAGTATTTGGACTATTTTTCCATGTTGGAATATACTTATACCATCTTTAAAAATAAATATTTAACTCATGTGTGTCTAGAACTTATAGATAGTAGAATTGTTTGTCAAATAGAAGTAGTGAATTTCACGAAATTTATGTTTCTAACAGTGTTACTATAGATAAAATTATTTTTTGAGGGGATGTAATAAAAATATTTGATTATCCTGTGTTGACCACTCTCCTTTAACTAGATAGATAAAGTTTGTCTCTCTTTTAACCAGAAGAGGGCACTAATGGATCTTAATTTAGGAGTCCAAAGTTGAGAGCTGAGGAGAATTTAGAGAAGTCTTTTTTTTTTTTTTTCTCATTTCCAGCACTCAAGCTACGTTTATGTGAAACTTACATTTATTACACATATGAATAATTTAACAAGAGAACTTGGCAGAAGCTAGAAATCCATTAACATGTACTTCTGTGTGTTAATTATAAAGAAGACCTTTTGCCTGACTAATTGAGAGCTGTTATCTACACATTTGCTACAGTAGAAATCAAGTTAGAGTTCAGAAGCTCCTTGAAATTGTGTCTTGTTTTAGAGGGGTTGAGAAAGGTGGTTGGGAAACCTTTCTTCAGCGGGACTAAATGCCAAGAGGCATCAGAATACTTTAGAAAGAAAATAGATTGTAAGTACCTTAAGTATTATACAGGCTCTGAGTATTTAGCTAGCTATGGTGATTTAAAAATAAATCTGGTTATTTGAAAGTATTGATACAGGTTCAGATAACCAGTTTTTAGACTCTGCAGGGAAGTGATTGAGTAAGAAAGAGCTGTGTTGCATACATTCTATTTTTCAGCACCACATTTCTAAATGGACTTCAAAATCAGAGTGTGATTTATTTGATTGTCACTATTAACAAAGTGGAAAGACTCCCATTTCAGTCAACACAGAATTATTAGTGTCAACACAGGACTTAAGTATAGTAGGAAAATGGCCATACGGTGAGATTTCCTGTTGCTAAAAAGCTCTCCCAAACCTGAATGTCTCCTCATCTTTAGAATCACCCTGTTAGGAAACTCTTTATCTAAAATTCTATTGGGAAAATGCAAATACTTGACTCAGGAGAAATGCATTAATAGCTTAGTTAACCACAGGTCTGACAAGCTCCATAAGGACTGATTTATAACACAGGTACATTTTTATGTGAGGAAAGTATAAGGGGGTGAATTTAGAGCACAGAACAGGCCTTGAAGGCTGAGTGGGCTCATGGCTGCCTGATGTAACAGAAACACATTTGGTGTCTAGTAATAGATTGAAGTTAGTCGTTGGAAGAGAATCAAACATATTTTTTCCCTCATTATTGTTTCCTTTCTCCTAACAATCATCTCTGTACAGCACTACCTCTTGGGTGCTATATAATGGAATTTTTATCAGACACATTTACTCTATTTTCTTTGTGATATAAATTTGCAGTTAGATTTAATTTTGACCATTTTACCACATTTTGAAGTTTCCTTGCCTAAATGCTATTTGTCTCAAATATCCTATAAATAGAATTTCCCATTGATGTTAAACTGTAATGTGAAAGAAAATAAAAAAGTTTATATTTATTCTGCTCATTCTAACTTATTTAAATTCAATTCATCTCATAGTACTTTGGAAGTATCTGAAAAGTGGCTTGACAGATGCTTAGATGAGATTAAAGATAGTTAACCAAATTTAAATATTGCTTTTATCATTTAAAAATTTAAAATATGCTCTGTCTTTTATAGAAAACAATTTGAACATCTTAAGAATTATTAAGGAACTTTTTTGGCTCTCAAATCTTAAGATACTTTTCAGTTTCTCTTCAGTGTCTCTGAACTGTAGATTTCATGGAGCACCACTGATTGCAGTTATAATGCTTTTCTGAGAAAATGATTTTAAACTCATCTGATCAATTCTAATTTTAACAGCACTTTTAAATATTTTTGAAATGTGAATAAAACAAACAATATTATATAGACAGTAAAAGACCATAATAATCAGAACACTATATGCCTTACTATATTACTGTACTATTATCATTTATTATAAATTGCAATGCCTGCCCTACCTACTTCACTGGGATGTCATGAGGTCACATGAAAGAATGGATATGAATACACCGGCACAGAAAAAGCACTATACCATATTAAAGGACTGTTGTTTTTATTCGCCCCTGAAATATTCTGTTCATGAGCCAAGGATTGCAACATGGACCCAATCTTAAGGGGGGGGGAAATATACAAAGAATTTACATTTAGGTCCACAATTGTGTGATGAACAACTGTGAGACTATAGTTAGTAAAAACATAGCTTGGGATGAGTGTGAGTTCTGCAGATGCTATTCTTGCTAGATTTGTTTCTACAGAATGGAAAAATATTGATATAGCAACAAAACAATTTATGAGAACATGTATAAGAAAGGAATGACCACAGAAATTGCAAAGGAAGGAGCTTTATACACTTAAATAAAACCCATGTTTCTCTTTGTGAGAACAAGTAGAAAGAAACAAGTATATGTCTGTTGTAAGACTTTGCTTTCAAATTAGCTTCATCACTAGTCTTTGGAAGTTTTCAGTCATTTAGAAATATTATACATGTCCTGGTGCCATAGAACAGGGCTGTAATTAACCAACTCCAATGCATAGCTTCCTGATTGATAACCTGAGGTTGCATGAGTTTGTGTTGACAATTTACAAATAGCTCTGTTTAGACTGATATGCAATAGCTGTAGATGCAGTCATTAATCACAGCCATCAGCAGGCCTCCTAGAGTGGTTTACAGCAGGTTTTAATGTATGTTTTGCTAATTGGAAGTTTCAGCAGTGCTGTGAATTCCTAGATGTATAACTGTAGATACAGACTGTATGAGGAGGAAAAGCCCTCTAAATATTCCTCTGGAAGGTCATTTAAAAATCTTATGAGAAATACACTATTTACTTCTCAACTACCAAAAATTTAAAAAAAAAAAGGAGCTTCAATTTTCAATACAAAGTGAGGTTACACAGAATTGTCTAAAGTTATATTTTTGTTTATATTTCCCTAAACCTATATTTAAAATGGTGTCCATTTCTCTACTGTGAGAGCTATTGTTTTTTGCATATCTTTGCATACTTCCTTGAACAGAGATCACTTTTTTTTTGCCTCTCAGGTGGCTCGTGTAGAGAGATTTATGTCCATTATACAAAACAACTTGTAGTATAACAGAGACATACTCAGCAGAAAGTCTGAGAAATCACCCATCAAAACCCAGGAATCTAATCTTGGATTTGGGCCACCTTCATTAAGTATCAAGAATCTTACTTTCACTGAAATACTTTTTTTGGCTCTGATTAACACACTTACAAGGACAAATGTTATTTTCAGAATGACATTATTAAGTGGTAGCACCCAGTCAAAAACCAATATTCACAGACCACTAACACCAGAATATTGATCATATTAAGTTCAACCTTGTGATTAATGCATAAAAAATCACTAATGTTAAAATCAGAAGTTGTAAGTTGAATCAAAAAATAACAATCTGTGTTTTCTACATAGTAAATGATACTATTATTATGAGGATTTGGTGAATTTAGCCATGATTCAAAAAGAGACTAATCTAAAGCTAATATGCACCCATCCCAAAGTACTTGTGTTACAGATTGTTACAAATTACTACCACTTTAGTAAACTTGGTGGACCAAGTATTTAATACATAAAAATACCATTTATACTATTCCTTATAACAACACATTCTAATGTGTTACTTTCAAAGATACAATGAATGGAAATGTTGGAGTATTACATACATGAAAATTTTAGGTATGTTTTAGCATAGTTATTTACCAGTGACTAAATCAGTTTACCAGAAACAAATATCTTTCCTACCTCTTTACTTTCTATTTAGTGCTCATTCTCTACAAAAGGTGACATAATTATATGTAACACATTCAGTTTGGTTAGGATCCTAGTGAAAACTACTTGCTAGAGTTATGATTTAATTATTTCTCTGAAAAATTATGGTGGTTTACAATGGATATTATCAGTTTTAGTGCAAATATATTTTTAAATGTATAAATCTCCTATATGTGTTTTACTGGGTTAGCTGCTGTGTAAATGATATTCAAGTGATATTCAGTGATTCGAGAATAAATAAATATTGTCTACTCATCCTACTAACTTCAAAGCATAAGGAAAGGAGACAGTTTGTATGATAGCAATAAAATAATATAGAAGATAAGCTTCCTATCAAAATGGAAAAATTGTGTTTATAAGTTCAATACTGAAAGATGACTGGGCATCAGCAAAACTGTCAAGCTGTATTTATGTCCCTTCCTATTTCTGTGTGAGTGTGTCATGTGTTGAATCTTCTGGACTGATCTCTAATGTCGTTAACTTTTTCTCCTATTTTTCATCTCTTTGCTTTTTGTTCTACTTTCAGAAAGATTTCTTTAACTTTATGTGTCACCCCTTCTATTGAATTATCAAGGTCTACATTTTAATTTTTAATTTTCATAAGCTCTTCTATGAATATTATTTTATATTTTTTTCTTATATTAGCTTAGGCTTTTAAAAATTGTTTGCTTCCGCCCCCTGTCCCATCTCTGTTACTTCTGAGTTTTATTTTTATTTTTTTGTCTCTGCTTTTATGAGCAAGATCTTTCTAAAAATATGTGGGGATTTTCCTATCCATTCTCATCTAAAAGTGAGGTACTCAAAAGGTATGTGTCATTGATATGTAACTGAACTGAATAGCGTTATAAACTTTTAAGATCTGGAGGGTGGTGTGGGGCTCTGCTCATTGCATGGCAACCAAGACAAGCCTCCTAAAACATCTCGATGGAGTCATGTTCCATGGAAATTTTGGGGATATGCTTGATCAAAGCATAAGTATAAGCACCGATGGATCGAGCAACCTGCATAAGACTCTGTCTAAATGCTAAAGACTTTATAAAAATTTAAACAAACAAAGATCAAGAAACAATTGTTTAAGCAAGGCGATACAGAGGCAGTGCACACCTCAAACATCGAGAGCGGCCGTGCCCATCTCCTTCCCCGAGAACCCACATTTTGCCTCTCTCTTTTCTTAGCCCCTTATAATTGTCATTGTCCCCAAGATGTTCTCTGATTGCCCATGCTGCCCCTGCAAGCAACTAGACCTAAACATCTGTCTCAAATTATTTAGGTTCCTAAATTGTCTGTAGTATACACATCAAAAGTCCCCAGATTTACCTAACGAAGAAATTATGCTTTAATGGAGATTCTGTGAAACAAAAGAATAATCCAAAGTCAATATATTTTGTCATGTTACTGAGTACAGATTTCCCATGTGCTAGTCATGATTTGAAGACCGAGGGAGGAAAAAGGCTAGTTTTCTCTACTTCTCCAACTAAATCTCTATAAATCTGTTTTTTATTTTTTCTTTGTTCATTTAGTATCCAGGGAAGGAGTGGAAAGAAATAGAGTTTTTGATATATATATCAATTAAGAGAGAATATCTTAGTGCAACTCACAGACTCTGGAGTCAAATTGATGAGGATTTCATTTCCAGCTCTGCCAAAAATCAGCTGTCTTGCCTTAAACAAGTTAATTAACCTAATCTTAGTTATTTTTTATTTGCATACAGTCAGTAGGAGTATTTACATGAATTATCATCAGTTATTATCATCATCACCAAAAGTATTATCAGGAACAATTTTTCATAGGAAAATAGGTATATCACAAATTCTTTGTGGATACAAATATATGGTAATGAATGAAAATTATATTTTTGGTAGTGAGCAAGTAAAACTCTATCCAGATATCAGATTATAATGTTGTACACTTGAAAAATATAACTTTGTTAACCAGGATTACCTCAATAAGAAATAATTAATAGAAAAAAATATGGTAATCTTAGAGGTTCATTGTACTCAAATTGAGTCAATTACAGAGTAATTAAGTAGTAGCCTATAATTCAATTTAAGCATGTGACCTCAAAAATAATTTGAAGAAATTAATATGTAATGAAATTAAGTTTATTTAAATTAATTAATTTTACTTAATATAGTTATATTAGCATAATCAATTTTTATTTTCCAAGAAAGTGACCCTTATTAAAGCAGATAGATTCAAAATTTATTTTATTTTATTTTATTTTTATTTTTTATTTCTTTTAATGCTCAAATGTCAGAGAAGATGCTTTTTCTGACAGATTTTATGTATGTATATATGTATGTATGTATGTATGTATGTATTATTTATTTACTTTTATGGAGATATTGATAAACAAAATCTAATAAAATTCATCTGCACACTTTTACATTAAGGAATCTATATATTTACACTATGTGTTCACTGCTCATAGTTAGATTTCTTTCTGTCACCATATGTTCTATCCTCTCTACCTCGTCTAATTGCCCCCTACTCCCTCTGGTAACCAGTAGTCTATAGTCCATGTCCATGACTCTCTCTTGTTTGTCTTGTTCACTTCTTGCTTTTAGATTTATAAACCACATATAAGTGATACCATGAGACTTTCAACTTTCTCTGTCTTGCTCATTTCTCTTAGCAAGACTCTCTCTAGGTTCATCCATTTTCTTGCAAAAGGCAGTATTTCATCTCTTTATGGCTGAGTGATATTCCATTTTTTTGATTCTTTAGCCAATCATCTGTCATAAAACACTGAGGTTGCTTCCATGTCCTGGCCACTGTGAATAATGCTGCTATGAACATCGGTGTACACATATCTTTTTCTATATGGGTTTTCAAAACTTTGACATAAATACCCAGAAGAGAGATTGTTGGATCATATGGTAGACAAATTCTTAGGTTTTTGAGGACCCTCAATACTGTTTTCTATAGTGACTATATCAATTTGCAGTCCCACCAGCAGTGTATGGAGGTTCATTTTCCTCTACACCCTCTCCAACATTTGTTATAACTTGTCCTATTGATTATAGCTATCCTAATAGGTATGAGATGGTATCTTATTTTAGTCCTAATTTGCATTTTCCTAATATCTAGCGATGTTGAGCATCTTTTCAAATATTTTTTGGCCATTCATATATACTCTAGGAAGAAGTATCTGTTCAGATCCTCTGCCCATTTTTGATTAGATTGTTTTTCATTGTTGCTGTTATTGAGTTGTATGAATTATTTGCATATTTGAATATAAAGCACTTGTCAGAGGTGTTGCTTGCAAATATATTTTTCCATTTAGATTGTTGTCTCTTTACCTCATTGACCATTTCTTTTGCTGACCAGAAGATTTTTAGTTTGATATTCTCCCATTCATTTATTTTAGCATTACTTCCCTTGCTTTTGAGGTCAAATTCATAACATCCTCTTTAAGTCCAAGGTCCTTCAGTTTAGTTCCTGCTTTTTTCTATGCATTTTATTGTTTCAGGTCTTACATTCAGGTCTCTAGTCCATTTTGAGTTAATTTTGGTGTGTGGTGATAGACAAAGTCTAGTTTCATTCTTTTTCAGGTAGCTTTCCAGTTTTCCTAGCATTATTTATTCAAAAGGACTTCTTTTTTTGGGGGGAGTTGTAAATTATTTGCCCATATAAATATGGATTTAATTCTGGAATCTTGATTCTGTTCCACTGGTCTGTGTATCTGTTTTGCTGCCAATACCATGCCGTTTTGATTACTGTCGCTTTGTAATATAACTTGAAGTAGAGTAGAGTGATGCCTCTAGCCTAATTCATTTTTCTCAGGATAGTTTTGACAATTCAGGGTCTTTTATGTTTCCATACAAATCTGATGATTTTTTTTTTCTTTCAAATATTCCAATGAGATTTTGATGGGGATTGTATTAACTCTAATGCTTTCAGGAATATGGTCATTTTAACTATATTGATTCTTCAAATAGAACAACTCAGAATATTTTTCCACTTATTTGTATCTTTTTAAATATATTTAGTGGATTATTTTATTATATAGTTCCTTCACATGTTTCCTTAGGTTTATTCTTAGGTATTTTATTCATTTTGTTGCAATTGTAAAAATAATTATTTTTAACATAGCTTTTCTGACAATTCATTCTTAGAGTATAATAACACTATGGATTTTAGACCATTGATTTTGTATCTAGAAATATTACTGTATTTGCTTATTGTTTCTAGTTGTGTTCTTGTGGATTCTTTAGGGATTTCTATATAGACAATCATGTCATCCGGAAATAGTGACAGTTCAACTTCTTCATTCCTTATTTGGATGCCTTTTATATCTTTCTCTTGCCTGACTGCACTAACTAGGACCTCCAATGTTATATTGAATAACAGTTGTGATACTAGACAGCCTCGTCTTGTTTCTGATCTTTGAGAAAAGATTTTTAGTGTTTCATTGTTATATAATGTTGCCTTAGGGTTTTCATATACGGCCTTTATTACATTAAGGTATTTTCCTTTTATACTGATTTTGTGAAGTGTTTTGATTTTTAAATGGATGCTGTATCTTGTCGAAGGTTTTTTCTGTATATATTGATATGATCATAAGATTCTTATTTTTCAATTTGTTTATGTGGTTTATCACATTAATTGATTTGCATATGTTGAAACATCTCTGTACCTCTGGGATGCAGCCCACTTGATGGTGTTGTATAATCTTTTTAATGTATTGCTGCATTTGGTTTGCAAGCATCTTATTTAGAATTTCTACACTTGAACTTTTCTTTTTCTGTGTTATCTTTACCAGATTTTGGTATCAGGGTAATATTGGATTTATAAAATGAGTTGGGAAATATTTCCTTCTCTTTGAATTTTTTGGAAGAGTCTGAGGAGGATAGGTATTGAATCTTCTTTGAAAGTTTAGTAGAATTCATTAGTGAAGCCATCTGGTCCTGGACTTTTACTTTTTGGTAAGTTTTTGATGATTTTTTTCAACTTCTATACTGCTGATTGCTCTACTTAGATTTTCCAGTTCTTTTTGATTCATTCTAGGAAGACTGTATTTTTATAAGTACTGATCCATTTCTTCTAGGTTGATAAATTTGCTATTATATACTTTTTCGTAATATTCTTGCATGATCCTTTGTATTTCTGTGAAGTCAGTCATAGTTTTCCCTCTTTCATTCCTGATTTTATTTGTGTCCTTTCTTTTTTCCTTTAGTGAGTGTAGCCAGGGGTTTGTCCATTTTATTAACCTTCTCAAAGAACCAGCTTCTTGATGTATTTATTTTTCTATATTTTTTGTTTGTTTTAATTTTCATTGATTTCTACTCTAATTTCCACAAATTCTTTTCTTCTATTGACTTTAGGACTTATTTGTTTTTCTCGTTCTAGTATTTTGTTTGTTTGTTTGTTTGTTTGTTTTTAAGATGAAGCAGTAGGTTGTTGATTTGGGCTCATTCTTGCTTTTGGATATAGGCCTGTAATGATATGAAGTTTCCTCTTGTGATCACTTTTGCTGTACTCCAAAGGTTTTGATATGTTGTACTATCATTATCATTTGTTGCTATGTATCTTTTGATCTCTCTTTATTTCTTCCCTGATCTAGTTATTCTTCAGTAGCATGTTGTTTAATCTCCATGTATTTGTGGTCCTTCCTGCTTTCTTTTGGCAGTTAATCTCTAGTTTCAAAACATTATTGTCAGAGAATAGATTGGTATTATTTTAACTGTCTTATATTTGTTGAGGCTATCTTTATGTCCCAGTATGTGGTTGATCTTTGAGAATGTTCTATGTGCACTAAAGAAGAATGTATAAGCAGCTGTTTTGAGATGGAATGCTTTGTAAATGTCAGTTATGTACAGTTGGTCTAATGTGTCATTTATAGATGTTATTTCCTTCTTGATTTTCTGTTTGGATGATCTGTCTATATCTGACAGTGGGGTATATAGGTCACTTCTACAATAGTGTTTTAGTCTGTTTTGCTCTGTAGTTCTGTTAGTAATTACTTTACATATTTTGGGGCTCCCTGATTAAGAGTATAGTTATTAGTAAGTGTTATGTCTTCTTGGTGCATGAGTCTCTTTATCATTATGAAAGGTCCCTCAGTATCTTCCTTTACCTTTTTTTTTCTTTTGAAGCCTATTTTTTTTCTGATATTAGTACTGCTACTCTTGCTTTTCTCTGAATGCTATTCACTTGAAATATTATTTTCTGCCCTTTTGCTTAGAGTTTAGATTCATTTTCAGGGCTGAGATATGTCTCCGGGAGGCAAAATATGGTTGAGATATTTTTGATCCAATGTGCAACTCTGTTTCTTTATGGTGATGAGTTCAGTCCATTTACATTAAGGGTGATTATTGAAATATAATGTTTTATAGCCATTTTATCTTTTGCTTTCTGGTAGCTCTGCATTTTCACTGCTCTCTTGTCCTTGTGTTTCTGTTTTCTTTATTTTGGTTGGCTTTTGTGGGTTTTGCCTCTGATTCTTCTTGTTTTATGTTATGTACTTCAATTCTTAGTCTACTGTATGTGGCTACCATTATGAATATGAAAGGTGTTGTTATATATGTATATATAACAGTCATGCATTTTCTTCTGTGTGTGCCTTATTTCCATTCTCTTTTGTAAATTTGGATCTTTGAATCTTCCTCTTTTCAGTCATTGTTGTTTCAGTTTTTCCCTATGTATGCTGAACTATCATTACTATCTTGCTATTACAATTCTCTTATTAATATTTAAGCTTATAATGCCTTGTTCTTAGTAAGGTTTGCATTTCTATGCTTGTATTTCCATGATATTCATTTTACTCCTCATTCTGTACTTTTTTTTTTGTCATTTTGTTTTAGGTGAGTTGACCTCTTTCAGTATTTCCTGTAGTACAGGCCTCATCGTTGAGAATTCCCTCAATTTATGTGTGCTGGAAAGTTCTTTATTTCTCATTCCTACCTAAAGAGAGCTTAGTTGTATACATTATTCTAGGCTAGTATTCTTTTCATGTTATATTTTGAATATTTGATTTCATTCCTTTCTAGCTTGTAAGGTTTGTGCTGACAAGTCCGATAATAATCTAATGAGGATTTGTTTATAAGTTACCATTGTCTTCTTACTAGGTACTTAAGAATTATGTCTTTGTCATTGATTTTTGATAATATTAATGTAATGAGTCTTGGTTTAAACTCTTTTGGGATTGAGATAATTGGGTATTCAGCTGAATTCTTGAATTCTAATATCCAGCTCATTCCTTAGGCTTGGAAGATTCTTGTCAACTATTTGTCTGATAATTCTTTTTTCTAGTTCCTGCTCCATTTTCTCTCCTTTGAGAATGCCCATTATTGTTAGTTTCTCTCTTCTGATGCTATCAGCTAGTTCTTGTATTCTTTTCCATTTTTTTTATTATTTGGTTTTTATCTTCTTCTTTCTGAATAATTTCTAGATTTCTGTATCTGATAACATTAATTATTTCCTCCATTTGGCTGATTTTATTTCCCAATCTTTTATTTTATTTTTCAACTCTTACAGTGTGTTCTTCATCTCCATAAGTTCTACTTGGTTCCTTTTGAGGGTTTCAATCTCCTTTCTTTGATCATATAGGTTTTTTTTTCAATTCCTGAAATTGTTCATATGATTTGAGTCAGAATTCACTGAGTTTTATTTTCAGAAGCACTATCCTAAATTCTCTATCATTTAAATTGCATACTTCTATGTTTGTAAGCTATTTTCTGGATATTTTTTCAGAGATTCCTTCTCACCTTGGTTGTTCAGAGTATTTAATGGAGTATTTCTCCACCTGGGCATTAATGGAAATGTATTCTGCTGTTTTTCCAAAAAGAAGATTTATTATATAAAGGTTTCTTCCTAGCCTGTTGCAAAGAAGACTCTTTTCTTTTGGTTTCCAGTAGGTGGCGTCTAAGCCTTTTGGATCCCTATTTCATACAAAGCCTTAAAAATGCCTTTTTTCTTTTCTCATAGATATTGAATTGTGCCCGCTATCTTCAGATTCAGTCCCTGTTAGTGTTAGTAACAGTTTAGCAGTGTTTGATCAGATTCCCCTGGAGCTTCATGGTGCTCAGTCTTGGAGGTTGTGGGAAGAGGGGCTCTTTGGTTTTGGGGTTGGGTACTGTGGTTCAGCCTCAGTTTTGCAACCACCGCTGGTAAAAATCAACTGTTATTTTTCTGCCATCCTGATTCACTGCCTTCTGCTCTGATGACTGGGCCCTGTCACTGGCCAGCCACGGAGAGATCACAGCTTTTTCAGGCGGGGCTGTTCAGGGAACTTGTCTCACCTTCTCCCTCTTCCTACAGGTAACTCTGGAGGCTGTGAAAGGTAGCTTCTTTATTTATCCCAGCGCACCATCCAACACCTGGGGTTCTGACCTGTGGTAGCTCTTATACACAGATCCCACACTCAGATGTGCTGGTGTGCATTTTGAGTGCTTTTTGAAGAGTTTTAGATGTTCAGTTTATTATTGCTTCAAGGGGAGAGATTTAGGAACATCTCTCACTTCACCATGTTTTTCCAAACTTTTTAAGAGTTTAATTAACACATATTAGTGGTTGTTCTAATTTGTCATGATACGTAAAATTATTAAAATGGAATTTCTATTTATCTATCTATCTATCTATCATCTATCTATCTATCTATTTATTTGTTTGTTTATTTATTTAATGGTGATATTAGCTAATGAAATCCAAAACATCAGATTATACATTATTACAAATTAAAAGAACGATCAGTCACAAGGTCAAAAAAGAAAATGAAGGTGCCAAGCTACTACCGAATAAAAGATAAAATGGCTGTAGGAAAACCTCATATTTCAATAATCACCCTAAATGTAAATGGACTGAAATCAGCAATAATTAGGCACACAGGAGCAGAGAAGATCAAAAAACAAAATCTAACCATTTGCTGCCTTCAAGAGACACATTTCATTTGCAAACACAAATATAGACTCAAAGTCAAAGGTTGGAACATGGTACTCCAAGTAAATGGGTTTCAGAGAAAAGTGGATGTAACCATAGTTATAACTTGTGAAATATACCTTAAGATAAAATGGTAATAAGAGATAATGATGGACATACATCAAGATGACATAACAGTTATCCATATTTATGTTCCCAATTAGAAAGCACCAAAATCTACAAAGCAACTACTAACAAGATTAAAGAGAGGAAAAAAAAGTACACAATTATATCAGGGAACTTGAATACCCCACTGTCAGCTATGGATATGGATAGATCATCTAAACATAAAATCAATATAAAAGATATGAACTTTAAATGACACATTAAACCAATTGGACATAATCACCATAATTAAAATAAATTTAAACAAATAAAGTAATTGTTGGTAGATATGTAGTATTTGTATTTTATTGTTCATGATTGGTTTTTTTTCTTCTTTTAAAATAAATCCCTTCAATATTTCCTGTATGAATGGTTTGGTGATGACGAACTTTAACTTTTTCCTGGGAAATTCTTTTCCTTTTCTTTAATTCTAAATGATAGCTTTTCTGGGTAGAATAATATCAGTCATATATCCTTGGTTTTAATTACTTAGAATCTTTCCTGCCAATCATTTCCGGTTTGCAAAGTTTCTGTTGAAAAATTCTTTGACACCTTATTGGAGCTCCCTTTTAGGTAATTTTGCTTTCCTCTTGCTGCTTTTAAGATTCTCTCTCTGTCATTAACCTTTGGCATTTTAACAATTATATTTTTTGGTGTGAACTTCTTTGGATTTATCTTGTACTTCCTGGGCTTGTATGTCTTTTTCCTTCACCAGGTTAGGGAATTTTTCTGTCATTATTTTTTTGAAATAGATTTTCAATTCCTTGCTCTCTTCTCCTGGTACCCCTATGTTGCAATTGTTGGTACATTTGATGTTTTCACAGAGGCCCCATGAACTGTGCTTATTTTTTTTTTTCGGATTCTTTTTCTTGTTGCTTTACTTATTCCGTGTTTTCTGTTACCTTGTCTTCTAAATCTCTGATTAGAACCTCTGCTTTATCTAATCTATTATTGATTCCTCCTAAGAAAAGTCTGAAGCTTGAGCCAATACAGTTCATATGTATGAGAAAGGCACTAGAAGTTTCTTGGTTTGGGTGGGTCCATAAGTTGCAGTGGGGGTCTTAGGAAATCACCTGGGCAAGGTAAATTATATTAGCTAGGTAATAATGGAAAGTCAGATATGGTTTCTGTCTGTATCCACATGCCAAGTGTGGAGTGGTTATCAACAAAAGAACAATGGCTTCTGCCAGCACTTCTGTCTGAAAGAAAGCTGCCCCTCCAGCTTTGTCTCTGAAGCCAGAAAACTTGGTTCTTCCCCATATGTCTCTGGTACCTTTTGAGCTGCTGCCGCAGTGCTGTACCTCAGAGTAAGTGAGTTTGTTAGTGAGTAAGTCAGCATGCCAGCCCCTAAAGAGGCAGCCCTCTATCTCACACTTTTCAACAAATCACCATTACAACTATTCAAACAATTAAAGACTAATTTCACAAATCTCATTCAAATTTTGATAACTGTCCGAACAATTTCTCTTTGTCAGTTCTGGTTGAAGATCTAATCTAGATTATGTGCTGCACTTAGTTATCACAACTCTTTAGTATACTTCAATTTGGAAGAGTTCATCACTTATATGTTATAGAATAGTAGGAATGGCAGAAGGCATTTATGACTTCTTAGACCACATTATTTCCACTATAATAAAAATGCATTTGATATATAATTTGAGGAGAACTTACTAAAATAATGTGTTTTTCTCAGCAATAAGTAATATGAAGGAAAAGGGAGTTAAAAGTAGCTGTCACATTAGCTAGCAGAATAGAAAACTAAAATGGACAATATAACCAAACAATTATTCTCAATTAATAATTAATAATTATTCTCAATTAATTTTAATCAATTAATAAGATTAAAACTTATTAATTGGATTTTTAAGTTTGATACAAAATCTGAAGACAAATTTAAATAGATATAGGTAAGAAATCAAAGATAATAGACTATGTTTAATATTTTTACAAATATTATTTTATTAAAGTTTATGGTGTATGATGCTGTATGTACTCCCCTTTCCTATGGAATGTCAATGATTATCAGAAAAAAAAGGTACTAATCTGGATTCAAAAAACTGTTTAATTTTTAAATACATTTAAATAAGAACAATAAAAGTAGTACTTTTGACAATTGGAAACTGATTAAAAAATTATGACTTACATGTATAATGGAATATTGTGTAGGTATTAAAAATAACTACAATAAAATGTAGATTTATAATTTGTTATAATGGACACAGTTTTAAATAGCATGATTATGTATATATTTTATCACAATTTATTGTACAGTTAAAAAGATATATGCATAAGAGAATTACCTTAGTTTTTTTTTTCTTTAGACACAGATAATTAATTTAACTAGGTTTAACCATTAATATATATTTAACACAATGGTCTTCCAATATAGCAGTTTTAGATTATATTTTCTTTGACCTTTCTGCATTTTTTTAATTTTTCTGAAATAAACACACATTACTTATATAGTACTAGATCAAATCTAGTATAACTTTGTGACAGAAACACTCCATTTAAACTAAGTAAAATCATGTATCCAAATGTTTTCTACTTTTTCCTTAATCTTCTATTAATGTCTGCAGTTTTTAATTAATTATTTGTTTTCATTTATTGTCTTCTCTGGAACTTTCCCTGCTCATTATATGTTCTCTTCTGTTTATACTAATAACACAATTCCACTCCTTGCTCCATGAACAAAATCTATTTATTTCCCGTCAGTGCTATTTTTAGCAGTTCTTATATTGCTGGTCATTATTTCATTGACAACTACATTTCCCCACCCCCCAGCTTTTAACATAAAATACGATATCAACAGTCCCGAAAGTGATATACATACCAACTCATTTATTCAACAAAAATTTTTCAGTGCATACTTTTGGTCATGCAACCTAACAGGCTTGGTACATGGTAAAATTGTAAGAACAAGTCACCTCTGCTTTCATGAACTTTTTAGCCAAGGTAAGGAGATGGATGTTAATTAAATTTTCACAGAAATCGGTATACAGCAGTCACCCGCTTACCTGTGTTTTCAATTACCCATCATCAACTGCAGTCAGAAAATATTAAATGAAAAATTTCAGGAAAAAGCAATTTATGAGTTTTAAATTGCAAGCAATTTTGAGTAACTTGGTGAAATCTGGTACTACCCTTATGTATTCTCTTTGAGACATGAATTCTTTGTCTAGCATATCCATGCTGCATACACTACCCATCTGTTAGTCACTTATTAGCTCTCTCATTATCAGATCAACTGTTGTAATAATATCACAGTGCTTGTGTCAAGTGACTCATATTTTACTTAATAAAAACTCTAAAACACAAGAGCAGAGATACTGGCAATTCAGATATGCCAAAAAGGAGCCATAAAGTGCTTTTATTAAGGGAGAAGGTGAGTACAGTACAATAATATATTTTGAGAGAGACCATATTCACATATCTTTTATTGCAGTATATTTATAATTATTTTATTTTATAATTAGTTATTGTTTTTAATTTCTTTCTGTGTCTAATTTATAAATTACACTTTATTTTAGTTGTGCATATAAGAAAAACATAGTATATATAGGGTTCCATACTAGCCATGGTTTCAGGTAATCACTGGTGGCCTTAGAACATACTCACTGAGGATAAGGGAGTATCCTCAATATATTGTACAATATATTAACTATGGTCCAATCACAAAGGAGATTTTAATGATATTACAAAGTCATATTACAGAGAAAACTGAAAATAGCTTTTAGGGTAAATAATAACCTGAGCAAGTGATGATAATTAAACTGAGATTTGAAAATCATATGGGAGTTAATGGGTGAAGGGATAAGAGAAGAATATTCAAGTTTGTAATACCAAGATGTTTCAAGATTCTGTGATGAGATGAATTGAACTTTGATAAGCAAGTATGGCAGGAAAATGACAGGTAATGAAATATGGCAGTATTCTAAAATACTGTTAGAAAAGTAGAGAAGAGCTAAACATCAGAGAATCTTATAGATAAACTCAAATGTTATTTAGAAAAGTTTTACCTTGTTAGAGTGCATGTATTAAAGATAATCTACCTTAATAACAAAATAAACTAGATAATTTACAAAATCAAATTTTCTATTGATTCCAGCAGAGAGGTGAAGTCTCTCCTGACAACTAGTTAAATGGAGCTTGAACAGTGGCAGGCCTCTCTGAGGAACAACTGGATAGTTAAACTGTTTCATCTTTGGTTGAGCATGGGAAGAAGTGGCTACCAAAAAGCAGATAAAAATAAATGAGCTAAGAACAAACTGGTAATTGTCATATGCAAGGGGTTTGGGGGACTGGGTGAAAAAAGTGAAGGGCTTATGAAATACAAATTGCAAATTATAAAAGCAGTAACAAAGATATAAATTACAATATCTGGAATAAAGTCAATAATATAATAATAACTATGGAAATTACCATATGAGTTATGGGGGTGAATACTTTGTAAGGTATATAAATGTCCAATTACTATGTTGTATACTTGAAACTAATATAATATTGTATGTGAAGTGTAATTGTAAACTAAGTTTAAAAAGAAAAATAAAAAAAATGAAGGCAAGAAATTAATCAAGAATAAGGAATAAAAAGCATCTGAGTTGGATAAAAAGAATAAAAATTGTTATTTTTTTCAGATGTCATAATGCTATGTATAGAAACCCCTAAAGACTACACCAAAAATTACTAGAACTAATAAATAAATTCAGTAAATTTGCAGGCTATAATATTAAGATATAAAATATGTTGCATTTCTATACACTAATAATGAAATATCAAAAATAAATTAAGACAGTTTAATTTACAGTTGTATCAAAAATAATAAATACTTAGGATTAAATTTAACCAAGAGGTGAAAGACATGTACTTTAAAATTGATAAGGCATTCATTAATGAAATTAAAGAAGAGAGAAACAAGTTGAAAAATATACTATACTCATAAATTGGAAGAATTAATAGTTAAAATGTTTATACTACTGAAATCTATCTATAGAGTCAATGCAATCCCTATTACAACATGAATGGTAGTTTTTCAAAGATCTAGATAGTCTTAAAATATGTATGGAACCATAAAAGACCTTAAATAGCTAAAGCAACATTTTGGGGAAAAATGAAAGCTGGAGGCTCCATTTTACCTGATTTCAAACTACACTACAAAGACACAGTAATCAAAACAGTCTGATTCTGGCACAAAAACAGACACATAGATTAATTCAAAAAATATAGAGCAAAGAAATAAACCCATGCATATATAATAAATTATTCTACAACACAGAAAGCAAATATATATAACGGATAAAAGACTGTTTCTTCAATAAATGATGCTAGAAAAACTGGACAACACATATAAAATAATTAAACTGAACCATTATCTTACATCATATACAAAAATAAATTCAAAATGAAATACTTGAAAGTAAAAATTGAAACCATAAAACTCCTGGAAGAAAATGTAGATAATAAGTTCTTTGACATCACTATTATATATATATATATATATATATATATATATATATATATATATATATCCTCAAGCAAGGGCAACAAAAGCAAAATAAACTACTGACACTATACCAAGATAAGCTTATGCACAGTGAAAGAAACAACAAAATGAAAAAGCAACTTAATAGGAAGATATATTCACAAATGATATATTTGATAAGGGGTTAATATTTAAAATTTACAAAACAACTCATGCAGATTAATTTTAAAAATTTTGATTAAACTATGAGCAGTGGACCCAAATAAATATATTTTTTTTTCAAGAATGACATACAGATAGCCAAGAGGCATATAAAACTATTCTCAACATCAGGAAAATGCAAACCAAAACCACAGTGAAATATCACCTCACACCTGTCAGAATGGCTGTTATCCTAAAGACAACAAATAACAAGTGTTGGTAAAGATTTAGAGCAAAAGGAACCCTTGGCACTGTTTGTTGAATTGTAAATTGTTATAGCCACTGTGGAAAACAATATGGAAGTTCCTTAAAAGTAAAACAAACAAACAAACAAACAAAATAGAACTAAAATGTGATCTAGCATTTTTACTTCTGGATATTTATATGAAGAAACCAAAACCACGAATTTGAAAACATATATGTACCCTTATGTTTATTGCAGCATTTTTACAATAGCAGTGATATGGAAGCAAACTGTCTACCAATAGAAAAATGAATAAAAGTATGTTATATAAACATTGATGTATTATACATATGTATGAAATATTACTCAGCCATAGAAATATAAAATCTTACCATTTGTGACAATATTTATAATCCTAGAGGGTATATTAAGTGAATGGTTAAATAAGTACAAATTAGTAATTAACAGATGCTCATGAGGATGAGGAGCATGGCATAGGGAATGCAGTTGGCATTAATGTAATGGCTGGGTAGAGAGCCAAAGGAGAAAAAGAGCAATTAGGGGGATCATTTTATAAACTACATAAATATCTAAACAATGCACTATGTAATTGAAACCAATAATACAATACAATTAAATAAATAAATGAGACAATACCATATAATACACTTGTATGTAGAATCTAAGAGTCAAAATAAATGAACAAATAAAACAGAAACAAACTCATAGATACAGAGAATTAATTGGTTATCACCAGATAAGAAGGAGATTCGGGAGATGGGTGAACAAGATGAAGAGATTAAGAAGTACAAACTTCTTGTTATAAAAATAGTCATGAGAATGTAAAGTATAATACAACTAATATGATCAATAATATTGTAATAACTATATATGGTGACAAGTGTATTATAACTATGTGTGGTACTAGACCTATTGGGGTGATCATTTTGCAAGATGTATAAATGTGTAATCACTATATTGTACATATGAAAATAATACAATATTTATGTCAACTGTAATTGAAAAATATAAACAAACAGAACAAATATAATGCTAAATACAGAATTATCATGTGCTATTTTATATCTATTAGAATGGTTATAATATAAAAAAAATAGAAAATAGATAGTGTTGGTAAGAATGTGGAGAAGCAGGAGTCCAAGAACTTTTCTAACAAGGATATAAAATGGCATAATGTTGTAGAAAATGGCTAGTCTTTCAAAATATTAAATAGAATTTCCATGACTTAGTTATTTCACTCCTAGGTATATACATACCACAAAAATCTGAAACTAGGTAGTCAAAAAAATATTTGTAAATGAATATTTATAGCAGCATTATCTAATTAAGCCAAAAAATGCCAATAACCCCAATGTCCATCTGTGTATGAATATGTTACAAAAAGTGTTATATTCATATATATATGTATATGTATATATATGTATATGTACGTGTGTGTGTGTGTTTGTGTGTGTGTGTGTGTGTGTGTGTGTGTGTAGCCATAAAAAGAAAGAAATCCTACCGTTCTGCTATTTGCTATTGCAATACCATGAATAGAACTCGAAGGCATTAAGGTAAGTGGAATAAGCCAGAGAAAGAAAGACAAATAGCATATTATCTCACTTAAATGTAGACTCTAAGACAAAGCAAAGCAAAACAAAACAAAACACAACAAAACCCTGAATCAATAGAGACAAAAAGTAGATTGATGGTTGTCAGAGGTGATTTGTTCAGAATGGGTAAAATGGCTGAAGGTGTTCAAAAATTAAATTCTTTTCTAGTTATAAAATAAATAAGTTATAGGAAGTAATGTGTAGCACGGTGACCATAATAAATAATACTGAATCATATCTTTGAAGGTTGTAAATTTTAAAACTTCTCATCATAATTAATTATATAATTACATGGGGGTGATAGATGTTAACTATGCACTGTAATAATAATTTTGTAATATAAACATATATTGAATCAGTATGTTGTAGACTTGAAAGTGATATAATATTATATGTCAATTATGTCTCAAAATGCCATAAATAGCTAATTTTTCATATTTATTGTAAAACATTAGTGTGTATGTGTGTGTGTGTGTGTGTGTGTGTGTAATCAGAAGCTCCATAAACTCCAAGTAAAATAGATACAAAGAGATATACACCTATATTCATGATATTTAAAATGTCAAAGATAAATATAGGGAAAATACCTTGATGATAGGAAGAGAAAAATAACTTCTCACTTATAAGAGAGTAATAAAGTTATTAACTGACTTCTCATTAGAAGTATTAGATGTCAGAAGGCAGAGGAAGGACATAATCAAAGTGCAGAAAAAATAAAACTGTCAACTAATAATTTTATATCCATAAAAATAAACTTTTAATAATAGAAGGATGGTGTTAAGGAGCTAGCATAATAGGATAGCTTAGATATTGTTATCTCATAAGTACAATAATTTAACAACAATCCACAGGTAAAAACACCTGTACGAGAGATTCAGAATCTAGGTAAGTAGCTAGAACACCTCAGTGAACCACAGAAATGAGAAAAAGACCTAATGAAAGAGGTAAAAAATAAATATCTTACTTTTCTTGTATGACCTCTCCTTGAATGTGGACAAGAGCAGAGTTGAGAGTGATGCCTTTGGTTGGCAAATACTTCCATGAGAGAAAAAGAACTGAAGTTTGAAAAATGATTGGTACAAAGAATAAGGCAAAAGGTAAATTAGGAAATATTTTGAGAAAATAAAAATTAAAACACAGCATATTCAAACATGTGGGATGCAGCAAAAGTAGTAATAAGAGGCAAGTTTGTAGTGATGATACTACATTAAAAAAATAAATAATATCTCAGATGAACAATCGAACTTTATACTTCAAGGAATTATCAGAACAACAGGAAATAAAAGACAAATGAAACCAAAAGTTAACAAATAAAAGGGAGTAATGAATATTAGAGTCGAAATAAATAAAATAAAGAATAGAAAATGATAAAACTTGATGACCTAAGAGTAGTCTTTTTAAAAGATGCACAAGATTAACAAGTTGTAAGCTTGAGTAATGAAGAGAAAAGTTAAAAGATTAAAAAAATATAACCAAATATAAAAAAAAAAACAATATTACAAATGAGGACTCAAAATAAATAAAGATAATAAGAAACTATTATAAATAGTTATAGTCAACA
Source organism: Cynopterus sphinx (assembly GCA_030015415.1). Classification (NCBI taxonomy): domain Eukaryota; kingdom Metazoa; phylum Chordata; class Mammalia; order Chiroptera; family Pteropodidae; genus Cynopterus; species Cynopterus sphinx. The sequence goes on from CM057388.1 coordinate 43,890,735, forward strand.
AATTAAAAGAAAGGGAAAATTCTTAGAATCATGCTAACAACCAATACTATATTAAAACAAAAAAATAAAATTTGAACAGATCAATAACAGATAAGGAAATTGAATCAGTAATCAAAAACTTCCTAACATAGAAAAGATAAAGATCAAATATCTTTGTAAGAGAACTGCAGCAACCATGTAAAGAATTCATATCAATCCTTATTCAGTTTATCCAAAAAATAGAAAAGGAACATTTCTAAACACATTGTATAAGGTTGGTATCAACCCAACACCAAAGACAGAAAAAGACATTATAATAAAGTAAAGCTACAAGACAATATCTCTGATTAACATGAATGCAAAAATTCTCGACAAAATATAGAACTGAATTAAAAATATATTAAACATCTTATATATTTTGACCAAGTGGGATTAATTCCTGGTAAGCAAGGGTGGCTCAACAAATGCAATACAATCAGTATGATACACCACATTGATATAATGGGTAAAAATAACATGATCATTTGATATATTTAAAGAATGCATTTGAGAAAGCTCAATATTCTTTCATGATAAAAATTTTCACCAAAATCGGTATAAAAGGAACTTATCTTAGCACTATGAAGGCAATATATGTAAAGCCAACAGCTAACATCATATGCAATGTTAAAAAAAATGAAAAGTTTAGGAACAAGGCAAAAATACCATACTCACTACTTCTTTTCAACATAATACTGAAATTTCTAGCTATAGTAATTAAGCGAGAAACACAAATATAAGGCATCCAAACAGAAAATAAAATTATCTCTTCAGATTACATAATTTTATAAGTAAAAGACCATGACTCTACAAAAAACTGTTAGAATTAATGAACAATTTTAGTAAAGTTTAAGTATTCAAAATTGAGATACAGAAATCAGTTATGTTTCTATACATCAATCATGAACCAAAAACGAAAATTGGGAAAACAATCCCATTTATAACAGAATCAAAGATAGTAAAATATTTAGGAATAAACTTAATCAAAAGTGAAAGGCCTGTACAATGAAAAGTATAAAGCTCTGAAGGAAGAAATTAAATTATGCTAAAATAATTTTTAAAATCCCACATTTATGGAAATTTAAAGTTTGTCAAAATACACATACTATTACAGGAAGTCAATATATTTACTGCAATCCCTATGAATACCTATTGACAATTTTTAAAGAAATAATAATGACTTTTAATATTTATATAAAACCAAAAAATGCCCAGAATAATCAAAGCAATTTGATTAAGAAAATAGTGAGTTTGGTGAGGAAACATGGTGGCGTGAGAGACATCTTCAGATCTCTCTCTTTGAAACAAGAAGGTGAACATCCAAAACTCAACAAAAACACCCAAGTTGCACACCAGCATGTCTGAGCATGGGATCTGCACATAAGAGCTACCATAGGTCAGAACCCTGAATATCGGGCAGTGGACTGAAAGAAATAAAGAAGCTGCCTCTCTCAGCTGTTGGAGATCCTTGCAGAAAAAATGGTAGGGGTGAAGGTATGGCGACTTCACTGATCAGATTGCCTGGAAGTGGCGGAACTTCAAGCAACCAGCAGCAGGGCCAAGTCATCAGGGCAGAAAGCAGAGAAGTGAGACAGGACCAGAGAGAAACAACAGTTGATTTTTACCAGTCCCAGTGCAAAACCAAGGCTGTGCTACAGACCCTAACTTCTAAACCAGAGGACCCCTCCCCTCATGCCCTCCAGGACTGATCACCGCAGAGCCCCAAAGGAATCTGAGCAAATACTACTGAAACTATTGCTAACACTGACAGAGAATGAAACAGAGAGTAGCTAGTGTGATTAAATATCTACAAGAAAATAAAAGACATTAAGGCTTTATATAAAGCAGGGATTCAAGGGGTTTAGATGCCACCTACTGGAAACCAAAAGAAAAGCACCTTCTTTACAGCAGGCTAAACAGAGAACTTTATACAATATATCTTCTTTCTGGAAAAACAACAGAATACATTTCCATTAAAGCCCAGGAAGAGAAATAGTCCATTAAACACCATGAACAACTAAGAGGACAAGGCATCTCAGAAAGAAAAAGAAATCTCCAAAAAAATAAGCTTATAGATGTAGAGAATTTAGGGTAGTATTTCTGGGGGGGAAAAAAAAAAAAAAAAAAACTCAGTAAGATCCAAAACAACTCAAATCAATGATTTCAGGAACTGAAACAAAAAACAAAAACAAAAACAAAAACAAAACAAAATGGCAGAGTATGGAGAGCGAAACCCTCAAAAGGAACCAAATAGAACTTCTGGAGATGAAGAACACACTATAAGAGTTGAAAATTGAAATAGTAAAATTGAGAAATAAAGTTGACCAAGTGAAGAAAAAGATCAGAGATATTGAAGACAGAAATCTAGAAATATATCAGAAGGAAGAAGAGAGAAACCAAAGAATAAAATATAATGAAAAAGAAATACAAGAAATAGTTGATACCATCAGGAAAGGAAACAAGAATAATGAGCATTATCAAAGGTGAGGAAAAGGAGCAGGGATTAAAAAGCATTTTCAGACAAGTAGTTGATGAGAATTTTTCAAATCTAAGGAATTAGTTGGAACTTGGAATTCAAGAAGACAACAGAAGAAACACTTATCTCAACCCAAAAAGGCATTCAACAAGACACATTGTATTAAAATTACTAAAAATCAATGATAAAGACAGAATCTTAGGGCAGCCAGGGAAAAGAAGACTACCAGCAACATATAAAGAAAAACCCATTAGATTATTTTTGGACTTCTAAGCACAAACCTTACAGATCAGAAAGAAATAAAATCAAATATTTAAACTATTAAGTGAAAGGAACTACCAACCTAGAATAATGTATCCAACTATGCTCACCTTTAGATATGAAGTAGAAATTGAGACATTTCCAGACATACAAAAATTCAGGGAAATCCCCACTATGAAGCCTGTACTACAAGAAATACTGAAAGGTGTCAGTTTATTGGAAACAAACAACAACAACAAAAATAACAACAACAAAACATAATTAGCCATAAAATATCAGGCAAATAGAAGCAAAGGAGTGCAGCTGTTACTATGAACAGGGAATTATAAGTTTAAATAATAAGAATAGAATTGTTAACAAAATAGTAATAAATGTTCAGCATACATAGGGACAAATTGAGATAACAATGACTGAAAAGGAGAAGATTCAAAGATTCATATTCACAAAGTGAAAAAATGATAATGCACACATGGAAGAAAATGGAAGACTGTATATATGAAACTATCCTTTACATATTTGTAAGGATAACTACAAACAAAAAATTTAGAATTGAAGTATATAACATAAAACAAGAAGAACTAGAGGGAAAACCCACAAAAGTCAACCAAAACAAAGAAAACAGAAACACAGGACAAAGAAGCAATGGAAACACTGAGCTACTAGAAAGCAAAAAATAAAATCGCTATAAGAAGACATCAGATTTCAGTCATCCCCTTAAATGTAAATGGATTCAACTCACCAATAAAAAGGTGCAAAGTTGAAGAATAGATCAAAAAACAAAACCCAACCTTCTGCTGCCCCTCGGAGACACATCTCAGCTCCTAAGACAAATATAGACTCAAAGTAAAAGGGTGGAAAATGATATTTCAAGTAAAAGGCATTCAGAGAAAAGTGAGAGGAGCAGTACTAATATCAAATGAAATAGACTTCAAAGTAAAAAGAAAAAGTAAAGAAAGATACTGAAGAACAGTTCATAATGAAAAAGAGAATCATGCACCAAAAAAATATAACACTTATTAATATCCACCCTCGCTATCAGAGAGCACCGAAATATGTAAAGCAATTACTAACAGATCTAAAAGGAAAAACAGACCCAAACACTACCATAGTAGGGGACCTAAATATCCCACTGTCAGATATGGATAGATCATATTAAAAGAAAATCAATAAGAAAATAACATCCTGAAATGACACATTAGACCAAATGAACATAATTGGCATATGCATAGCCTTCCATCCCAAAAGACCTGCTTATACATTCTTCCCTAGTGCACATGGAACATTTTCAAGAATCGACCACATACTGGGAAACGAAAATAGCCTTAACAAATATTAAAGGTTTGAAATCATATCAACCATATTCTCTGATTATAATGTTTTGGAACTAGAGATCAACTGCAAAAATAAAGCAGGAAAAAACATAAATACATGGAGATTAACAACATGCTACTGAAGAATAACTAGGTCAGGAAAGAAATAAAAAGAGAGATTAAGAGATACATAGAAATGAATGATAATGATAGTACAACATATCAGAACATTTGGGACACAGCAAAAGTGGTCACAAAAAGAACATTCATATCATTACAGGCTTATATCCAAAAACAAGAATGAGCTCAAATCAACAACCTACTGTTTCATCTTAAAAAACTAGAAAAGGAAAAAAAAATGAAGCCTAAGGTCAGCAAAAGGAAAAAAAAAAACTGTCAAAATTGGAGTAGAAATAAATGATTTTTAAAACAAATGAACAAACAAACAAACAAGAAAGAGAAAATAAATACATCAAAAAGCTCATTCTTTGAGAAGGTTAATATAATTGAGAAAAACCTATCTAGATTTACTAAAGAAAAAAGAGAAAGGACACAAATAAAATCAGGGATGAAAGAGGGGAAAGTATGACTGACTTTGCAGACATACCAAGGATCATGCAAGAATACTATAAAAAATTATATAATAACAAATTTAATACCCTAGATGAATAAGTCAGTACTTAGAAAAATACAATCTTCCAAGACTGAATCAAGAGAAACTGGAAAATTGAAAGAGACCAATTAGCAGTATAGAAATTGCAAAAAAATAATCAAAAACCTACCAAAAAGTAAAAGTCCAGGACCAGATGGCTTCACTAATGAATTCTACTAAACTTTCAAAGAAGATTCAATACCTATCCTCCTCAAACTCTTCCATAATATGAAAGAGGAGGCAATACTTCCTAAATCATTTAATGAGGCCAACATTCTTCTGATGCTGTAACCTAATAACGATAACACACACACACATGCGCACACACAAATTACAGACCAATATCTCCAATGAACACAGATTGAAATATCCTAAAAAAGATACTTGTGGACCAAATATATCAACAAATTAAAAAGATTATACACCACGATCAGTGGGTTTCATCCCAGAGGCATAGGGATGGTTCAACATATGCAAATCGATTTTTGATATACTACATAAACAAATTAAAAAATAACAAACATATGAGCACAAACATATGAGTACATGAAGAAAAAGTGTTTGGCAAGATACAGCATCAATTTATAATCAAAATATTTCATAAAATTAGTATAGAAGTAAAGTACCTTGACATGATAAAGGCCAAAACTCAGCCAATATTATACTTAATGGTGAAAAACTAAAAACCTACCTTCTAAGATCTGGAACAAGGCAAGGATGTCCACTATTGCCACTGTTATTCAATATAACATTGGAGGTCCTAGCAAGTGCAATTAGGCAAGAGAAAGATATAAAAGGTATCCAAATAGAAAATTAAGAAGTCAAACTGTCTCTATTTGCAGATGACATGATTCTCTGCATAGAAAACCATAAAGACTCCACAAGAACACTACTAGAAACAATGAGAAAGTACAGTAAAGTCTCTGGATGCAAAATCAGCGTACAAAATTCCATAGCATTCCTATACTCTGGTAATGAAGTGCCAGAAAAATAAACTGAAAAAACAAAAAACAAAAAACAATTCCTTTTGCAATTGCAACAAAACAAATTATATATCTAAGAATAAACCTAATGAAACATGTTAAAGACCTATATAATGAAAACTACAAGACCTTATTTAAAGAAATCGAAGAAGATACAAATAAATTGAAGGATATTCCATGTTCTTGGATTGGAAGAATCAACATAGTTAATAAGACCATATTACCGAAAGCATTATACAGATTTAATGCAATTACCATCAAAATCCCATTGACATATTTTTTTTAAAGAAATAGGAAAAAAAATAATTATCAGATTTGTATGGAAGCACAAAAGACCCTGAATTGCCAAAGCCATCCTGAGAAAAAAAGAATGAGTCTGGAGGAATTTCTCTGCCTTACTTCAAATTATACTACAAAGCAACTATAATCAAAATGGCATGGTATCGTAAGCATAGCAGACACAAACTAGTGGAACATAATCGAGAGTCCAGAAGTAAACCCACATTTATATGAACAAGCAATTTTTGACAAAAAGCCAAAAAACATACAGTTGCATAAGGGAAGCCCCTTCAGTAAATGCTGCTGAGAAAACTGGAAATTTACTTGCTGAAGAATGACACTAGACTGTTGTCTATCACTGCACACCAAAATTAACTCAAAATGGATTAAGGACCGGAGTATAAGACGTGAAACAATAAAATGTGTAGAAGTTAACACAGAAACTAAAGAACCTTAGTATTAAAGAGGATGTTATTAATTTGACCTCAAAGGCAAGGGAAGTAAATCCAAAGTAAAATAAAGGGACTACATTAAAGTAAAAAGCTTCTGCTCTTCAAAAGAAATCATCAACAAGGCAGAGACAGCCATCAGAATGGGAAAACATATTTGCCAGCAATACCTCTGATAAGGGCATATAATTCAAAATATACAAAGAACTCATATGACTCAATAACAACAACAAAAACAAACCAGTCAAAAACTGGGCAGAGGACCTGAACAGGCACTTCTTCACAGAGCACATACAAATGGCCAACAAATATATTATAAGATACTCAACATCATTAGCTATCAGGGAAATGCAAATCAAAAGCACGAGATACCATCTCACACCTGTGTAGAATAGCTATAGTCAACAGGACATATAATAACAAATGTTGGAGAGAATGCTGAGAAAGAGGAACCCTCATACATGGCTGGTGGGAATGGAAATTGGTACGACCACTGTGGAAAACAATATAGAGGTTCCTCAAAAAACTAAGAATTGTTTTACAATATGATCTAGCAATCCCTTTACTGGGTATTTGCCCCAAAGACTTGAAAAGCCATATCTGAGAAGATATTTGCACATCGATGTTCATAGCTCCACTATTCACAGTGGCCAGGATATGGAAGCAAACAAAGTGTCCTATGATAGATGATTGGACAAAGAAGCTGTCGTACATATATACAATGGAATATTACTCAGCCATAAGAAGAGATGAAATACTGCCATTTGCAACAACCTGGATGGACCTCGAGATAATCATACTAAGTGAAATAAGCAAATGAAAATGTGTTCAACTGTATTAGTCATTAGGGAAATATAAATTAGTAAATCTGTATTAAAGACCTAATGCACAATACAGTGATTATAGACAACAAAATCATATTATAAACATTAAACTCACTAAGAAATTAGTTTTTAATTGTTGCCAGCACTAGAAAAAAATGATAATTATGCACCTTGGTATAGATGTTAACTAATGCCACTGTGGCAACCATATTGTAATATAAATGTACCAAATCACTATGCTTACACCTTAAACTTACACAATTTTTGTCAAATATAATTCAGTTTAAAAATCAAAGACAATGAAACACCATATCATGTTCACTAAAATGTCCAAAATAAAATAAAACAGAAGGAAAAAGAAAGAAAATCAACCAAATACTAAAGTACCAAATGTAAGCACGAATCTGAAACAATTGATATGTTTATATATTTTTACTGGTGGAAATATAAAATAGCACAACTATGGAAATATTTTGACAGTTTCTTATAAAGTTAACTATACATTAACCATATGATATAGTAACCACATTTCTAGTTATCTGCCTAGAGAAATTAAAGTCTATGGGAAAATGTTACCCTATGGGGAGAGTCAGGCTGAAGATGGATTCAGTGGAAATGTTATGGGGTCAAAAATTAAAGAGTCCCAGGCTGAAGAAATGCACTGAGCTACTAAAGTTTCCTGGTGAACAAGATCATCATATTAAGTTATCTTTGTGGCTAGAAGTCATTATAGTGGATAAATTATGAAAAGATATCAGAGACTTGTATTTAAATCCTAACTATGCAATTTACTATATAATGTTGGGCAAATTGATGACACTCTGTGGTTCCCAATTTTTAAAGCAGGGATGATAATGTTACTATTACATAAGGTTTTTCTGATGATTACTTAAAATTTTACTATTTGTAGTAAATATATATGGAGCACTTATTATATGCCAGACATGCTACCAAGTATCTTTCATGTTTAATTTTATGTATACTTCAAATCAATAATAAGGGATAATGATTACATTTGGACACTCATTTATAAAATTGGACAAGGCAATAATGGTTGGATTTAGTCACAAGTATCTTTAAGAAGTATATACTGAGCACTAGAAAAACGGCCAATAGACTCATCTCCTTTTGCTATGATTAAAGTGATTTTAATTTTTTCTCAAATGGGGTGGCATCTTCAAGGTTGCTTTAGTATCATAATTTATGCAGATTGAATAGTCGTGATGTAAATGTAAAATATGGTAATCACTGTTATACTGAAAGAGTTATAGCAATACTACAACTAGATGCTCAATTAGAACCTCTAAGAATGGCAGTAACTTGCTAAATTACATTCACCAATGCCACAATTACTTCTACAATTACCAGTAACATATACTGCTATTTTTAATGCAATTACTATATTCTTGTCACCATTTAAGAAGTTAAATGCAACATCTCATTTAATTCGGTGAGGCAATATTTTTCAATTGAGGAAATGAAGGCTTAGCATAGTAGATAACTTTTCGAAAGTCTCACAGAATATTGTGATAAATGGACATTCATACCAATGATTATATTTTATGAAGTGATTCATCTAATTAGTACTTATTGAATCAATATAATTTACTAAGCACTTGAGATTAAATAGTGACTAAAACAGAAAAGGATCTTGCTCTCATGGAACAGTTTAATTATCTTATCTTAACCATTGAATTAATATTGACTTCTAAAGCCTTAAATTTAGTTTTCAGCTTTTAATTTTTGCATAGATGTAATTTATTTTAATAAAATTTACATCACCTTGACTTATTAAAAAATAGAGTTATGTTTATTTATTTTTTTTTTACTCTGGAAGACATAATTTCTGATATAAACAGCTCATAGTTGCCTATGCATTTAGCTATACATATCTGTGTTAGAGTAAATTAGATTAAGAAGTGGTTGATTGAATGAAAACTAAAAGGTTGGTGTAAAGAGAATCTTAGTAAATAAGAATAACATGGTTAATATTTACCCTGAGAATATTTCTCTCTTTGTATCTAGTAATGTATATGCACTGTAGATATCTTTCTCTGGTTCTTTCTGTTTTCTCAACTTCATGTAGATTATCATTCTGTTGACAAGTCTTTATCTCAAACAGTTAGGTTATAATGCAATTTATTAGACTGCTGTGTTATTTATATTTCATCTTAATTACAATTTAGGCCTAAAGATACATTTTGGACAGATTGAGAGATTTATGATCTCTTGATTGCAATTGAGAGACATTCACATCTTCCTTTAATCATGGTGTGGGCTCTGTATTACTATATTTACATACATCTTTTGTAGGGAAAGGGAGAGAAAAAGAGTTTCTTCTTTTGTACTGATTCTATTAGAGCTGTATTTTCTTACCTTTAACTAAAATTCTGGATGTGCTTCCACCCTTGAACCTTTTCTTCTGAAGCACTGATCACACACAGGCCTTGAATATAAAACAAGGACATTACAAGAGAATTTGTAATAGGAAAGAGGATTCAAGAAAAGAGAAGTAGGAGATACATTTAGCATAAGAGTAATGAATCTCAGTAACTTTTTAAAACTAGCTTTAAAATTTACTATTAATTTTTTTTTTTTTAGTAATGGATACAATCCATTAGGAAAACAGAATGTGACCCTATGGGCTATGCCACATTTCCAACCCCTCCAATATTTCAACCTCACCTTCTTTTTTTTAGTTACTTTGAGAATTTTTAGGCATAAGTATAATAAGAGAGGGTCAGGAAAATTATATAGCAATTTTAGAATAATAAAAAATAAGAAAATCCCTATCAATCCTAGCTACATTTAATGACTAAAGTCATACTTATCTACAAATAGCTCAAGTTCCATACCCCATAGGCCTTATCAGAAGCTTTTCCCATCAGTCAAAAATTAATTTCTTCTTTTCCCTACAGTTCACAGAACATTCTTTGCCTTTTCCTTCTACCACATACTATGGTTTGGTTTGCTTAAAAAATTTTATATATATTTTTATCATTCTTAGGATACGTTGAGTCCCTTTCAGCCTTATATAGTTCACTGTATTGTCCACGGTAACTAGTACAATGCTTTTTATATTATTGATACCTAGAAAGCCTTTTATTCTTTTGAAATTCTGAAATATAGTATTAGTCTTAGCCTTGGCTAGTATAACAAAGTACAAGGACGAGTGGCTTAAACAACAGATTATTTCTGAAGGATATAAACACCAGAAAGGCCAAGATCAAGTGCCAGCCAATTGTGTTTATAGAGTGAGCCATCTTTCTGGTTCCTACTATACAGCCTCCTTTACACTGTGTCTTCACATAGAAGAGGGAGTGAGAACTCTAGTCTCTCTTCTTTTAAGGACACTAATCCCATCATGGAGGCTGTACCTTCTTGTTCCCCTAATTACTTCCTGAAGCCCCCACCATTAAATACAATCACATTTGGGAATTAGAAGTTCAACATATTAATTTTTGAGAGCCACAAACATTTAGTCCATAAGAGTGCTCAATGTCTTTAAGATTCGTATTTGATTTAGGGTAATCAAGATATATACATTCCTTTCCAATGTTAACTTTTTCATATTAAATAATTCAATAGCAATGTTGGAGTTTGGAACTACTATGTTTTGTAAACTTGAATAAAAGAAAACCTATAACAAAAAATGTAACATTCAATAAACTAAAGGACTAAACATATATGACATGCTTCTTTGATTTTTGAATGGCCATGGTATATTTATAATTCAATATTTCTGCTCATTGATATACAGATGTGGTTGTACATGAATAAACTATTACCATCCTTCACAAAACATTCTTATTACTGTGGAAAGCTACGTCTAATATATGTGAGCCTAGGATGTTTAAAAGGCAAGTTACTCTCCAAATTGTAAATGGAGATAAGCATATTTAATGCCAATATGTTTTACAATGTTTCTTTTATCTCTAATGAAAAAGAACTAAATACAGGCTATCCCATCCAATGGAAAAGGTAATGAGGTTATGAGTTTTTAAATTATACTAGAAATGAATTTTAAATATGCAATGATTTTGTTAGCTGTATTTTGGCACATTCTATTAAGGCTAAATTTACGGATCATAAAACCTGATTTTTAGAAACTAAAATTACATTTAAAATGTACTACAAACATTTTGGTCCTTAAATATAATTTTTTTACAATTATTTTCCTCCTACTACATTATAAAAAGTTTTCTGTCCCCCCCACCCCCAAAACAGAGACCCTGTCAAAGAACCTCTGTCTGCCAGACTGTCTACCTTTTGAATTAGGCACATGGATGGGTAAAGAAGAGTGAAAAGTGTCTGAGATGTTTCTAGAACCCATCATTATCATCCTACCCTTGGTTACCTAGCTAAAAAGACATATTTCATATTGGTTTTGTTTAAATCATATAAGTTGAAGCTATCAGTAGAGTCAATAGGGACATTGATATAAGGATCACAAAGCCATACTCCATTGCCAAAGAAAAGCAGTAAGTCTAGCAAATATCTTTTTTTTTCTTGGTTTATTTTATTTGATTTTTAATGGTGATATTGGTTAATGAAAACAAGTAGGTTTCAACTGTACACGTTAACAGTAAGGCATATATATAGATATAGATGATATAGATATAGATATGGATGATATAGATAGATATAGATATAGAGATAGAGATAGATAGAGATGATAGAGATCGAGAGAGAGAGAGAGAGAGAGAGAGAGAGAGAGAGAGAGAGAGACTGTGTGTTCACCTGCTATGGTTAGATTTTTTTAGTTGCCACAAATTTGACCCCTTTTACCCCATCTACCATTATTCTTGCCCATCCCCCACCCTCTTAAAAACACTAGTCTATAGTCCATTCCCATGAGTCTGGTTGTTCTATTCATTTGTTGCTTTTAGGTTTCTAGTCCAAATATAAGTGATATCATGTGATTTTCAACCTTTTCTGTCTGAATTACTTTGATTAGCATGATTATTTTGAGGTCCATCCATGTTGTTGCAAATGGCACCTATGTCTCTTCTTATGCCTGAGTAATATTATATTATATATATGTACCACTGCTTCTATATCCAATAATTTATCACAGGGCACTTCTGTTGCTTGTATGTCCTAGCCATCATGAATAATGCTGCTATGAACATTGATCAGTGTGATATTTACCTTCTTAAAAAATGGTTTTTTAAGGCTTTGGGGTAAATACCCAGTAGAGAGATTGCTGAATAATATTGTAGATTAATTCTTAGTTTTTTGAGGAACTCCAAACTGTTTTCCACGGTGCCATAACAATTTGCAGTCCCAACAGCAGTGTATGGTGGTTCCTTTATCTCCAAACCCTCTCAACATTTATTACTTGTTCTGTTGATTATCGTATTCTAACAGGTGTGAGATGGTATCTCATTGTGATTTTGATTTGCATTTCCCTAATAGCTAGCAATATTGATGATATTTTAAAATATTTGTTGGCCATTTGTATGTCCTCTATGAAGAAGTGTCTGTTCATTTTGGTCTATTTTTTTGATTGGATCATTTGTTTTATGTTGTTGTTGTTGCTGCTGCTCCTGTTGTTGATCTATATGAGTTCTGTGTATATTTTGGATATTAGGCTTTTATCGGAAGTATTGCTTGCAAATATATTTTTCCATACAAATGATTGTCTCTTTACCTTGTTGATGATTTCTTCCACTGAGCAGGAACATTTTAGTTTGATATAATTCCATTCAATTATTTTAGTTTTTACTTCCCTTGACTTCATGGTGAATTTTATAAAATCCTCTTTAAGTCCCAGGTACTTGAGTTTAGTTCCTGTGTGTTCTTCTATGTATTTTATTGTTTCAGGTCTTATTTTCAGGTCTTCAATCCATTTTGGGTGAATTTTGGTGAGTGGTGATAGACAAAAGCCTTGTGTCATTCTTTTGCAGTCAGCCTTCCAGTTTCCTAGCACCATTTATTGAAGAGGCTTTCCTTTCTCAACTGTATGCTTTTGGCATTTTTATCAAAAATTATTTGCCCATATAAATATGGGATTACTCCTGGAGTCTTGATTCTGTTTCCACTGGTTCATATGTCTTTTTTTCTGCTGATACCATGACATTTTGATTACTGTCACTTTGTAGTATAATTTGAAGTCAGGCAGAGTGAGGCCTCCAGCCTCATTCTTTTTTCTCAGGAAAGTTTTGGCAGTATGGGGTCTTTGTGCTTCCATACAAATCTGATGATTTATTTTGTTCTATTCCTTTAAAAATGCCAATGACTTTGATAGAGATTGTTTTAAATCTGTATAATCTTTAGGTAATATGTTCATCTTAACCACGTTGATTCTTCCTATCCAAAAATACGGAATATCTTTCTGTTTCTTCATATCTTCCACAATTTCTTTAAATGGGGGTCTTAGTTTTCATTATATAGGTCCTTCATATGTTTCATAGGTTTATTCCTAGGTATTTAACTCATTTTTTTGCAATTGCAAAAGGAATTGTTTTTTCCACTTATTTTTACAACACTTCATTATCAGAGTATAAGAAAACTATGGGTCTTTGAATGTTGATTTTGTATCCAGAGACTTTACTGTATTTGCTTGTTGTTTCTAGTGGAGTGTTCTTATGGAGTCTTTAGGTTTTTCTATGTAGAGAATCATGTGACCTGCAAATAGTGACAGTTTAACTTCATCATTTTCTATTTGAATGCCTTCTATGTTTTTCTCTTGCCTGATTGCACTTGCTAGGACCTTCAATGTTATACTGAATAACAGTGACAATAGGGGACAGCCTTGCCTTGTTCCTGATCTTAGAGAGAATGTTTTTAGTTTTTCACCATTAAGTATAATGTTGGCTCAGAGTTTGTCATACATGGCCTTTATTATGTTTAGTTACCTTCTTTCTATAGCAATTTTGTGAAGCTTTTTGATTATAAATTGATGCTATATCTTGTCAAGGGCTTTTTCTGCATGTACTGATATGATCATGATTCTTACTTTTAAATTTGTTTATGTGGTGTATCACATTAATCGATTTGCATATGTTGGACCATCTCTGTGCTTTTGGGATAAAACCCACTTGATCATGGGGTATAAACTTTTTAGTATGTTGCCGTATTCGGTTCACTGGTATCTTATTTAGGATATATGCATAAGTTTTCATGAGAAATATTGGTCTAGTTTTTTTTTGTGTGTGTTAGTTTACCAGGCTTTGAAATCAGGGTATTTTTGGCCTCATGCCATCATTGGGAAAATATTGCCACCACTTCAAATTTTTGGAAGAGTTCGAGGAGAATAGGTAATAGAATTTCTTTTAGTGTTTGGTAAAATTCACTAGTGAAATCATCTGATACTGGACTTTTATATTTTGGTAGTTTTTTTAATGATTTTTTCAGTTGGTCTATTTAGGTTTTCCCCTTCTTGGTTCAGTCTTGAAAGATTTTATTTTTCTAAGTACTGATTCATTCCGTCTAGGTTATTAAATGTGATGTTACAAAATTTTCATAGTATTCTTGTATGATCCTTTATATTTCTGTGGTGTCTGTCATAACTTCCGCTCTTTTATACTTGATTTCATTTATTTGTGTCCTTTCTCTTTATTATATAGTGAGTCTAACCTTGGGTTTGTCAATTTTATTAACCTTCTCAAAGAACCAGCTCTTTGTTGCATCTATTTTTTCTACTGTTTTTTTTGTTTGTTTCAATTTCATTTAATTTTACTCTAATTCTAAAAATGTCTTTCCTGCCGATAACTCTAGATTTCTTTTGTCCCTCCTTTTCTAGTTTTTATGACGAAACATAGGTTTTTTATTTGGGCTTGTTCTTGTTTTTAGAGATAGGCCTGTAATGATATGAAGTTTTCTCTTATGATCACTTTTGCCGTGACACAAATTATTGATATGTTGTACTATCATTATCATTTGTTTCAATGTATCTCTTGATCTCTCTTTTATTTCTTCTCTGACCCAGTTATTCATCAGTAGAATGTTGTTTAATATCCATGTATTTGTGGTTCTTTCTGATTCCTCTTTGTAGTTGATTTCTAGTTTCAAAGCACTGTGATCAGAGGATATAGTTGGCATAATAGAAACTGCTACTTCAGGAAGATTTCTCTGAGGGCAGCCATGTGTTTGCTATAAACGAAGACACTATATCCCTGACATATCTATTGTTAATTTTGAGGCCCATCCCTGAAGTAACTCTGCTGAAGCCCAAGCAGAATTTAGAGAGAAACACTGCAAGTGGGTAGAGAGAAATGAAATAATTATATCAGTTACTTGATATAATCTGCAAGCTCATTCAATCAGTCCCATTTATGCAACATGAAATCTCCCAAAAAAGATATTCTAACATCTCTGTAAATGGTTAATATTGTAAAAAAATTGTTAATGGAATAAGAAGATTTATACAAAAATAGATTCAATTTCATATATAATAAAAAAAAAATTCTCATTACCAGCCCACATTTCACATACATAGAAATATGATGACCAAGGATTTGTTTCATTAGGTTAATCTGCAAAGCTAATAATTTAATTAGACACCATGCAATGCTAAAATTGCTGCCAAAATATTGTTACTTCCATTCTACTTGTACTTTCAAAAAACACTGTACCTAATATGAGGCTTTTCATAAATCAATTTTTCATCAGATTTCTGTACTTAGAGTTATGCAATTTGAGATTTTGCATACTTTGGTCTGAATACATAACACATTGGACATTTCAACATATTTCACTCAGTTTTTCTGTTAATAACAAAACAAGCCAAATCAAAGGTACTTAACATTTGAGAATATAAATAACTAATCAAAGCCCCTCACTTTCTACCATCCTCTGTGTTACTCCCACCTATTCTTCCTTTAAAATCATAAGAATCATGGTATTTCTTGGCTTCAAATAATGAAATAGTTATAAATTTAGAAGGCAATAAGCTAATACAGATTGTTTCATTTAAGCACTTTGGGTCATTTAGTTGTTTGACAGATAAACCTAGATTATCTCTTTTACAAGTAATCTTAATGTGTTTGTATTTAAAAACCTTTATGTAAATGCATTGTGTTCTATCTTTTTTTAACTTTACATGGGAAAAGTAAAGCAATGTCTTGTGATTATGGTTTTGTCCCTGTGGGATATGTAAGAAGAGATCTCAATGACAATTTCTTTGTATTAGAATTATTTGGCAAATTTACTGGCACTTAAGCCCTCTTTATTTGAAAATTTTTGTTTTACATTATTCATTTAAAAATGTTATATTATCTTTATATACATAGAGAAATGATAGATACTAGGCAGATAGATCTATATAGCAATGTAATTTAATACTATTAATACTAGGAAATATTATGGTCTAGAAAGATTAGAAATAGTTTTTAAATGAAATTAGAATGATATACAAATTTTTAAATTTTGTTCAGCTGAGATAGTCAAATACATTTTTTACACTTTACAGAATAAATTAAGGTTTGTTTTTATAGAAATCATTATTAAAAACAGAGCATGACTTTAGTAACGAACATTAGACTCTCAACTCATGAGATAAAACATATTTGGAGCAAAATAAAGCTGAACAGTTCAAAATGTCAGGGGCACTAAAAAGTATCATAGGTGTTACTCTTATTTGATCCAATTATATTTTAATGTTATAGTCACTTTGTTTAAGTGTGTGTATGTCACTTTATGTTTTTGATAATAATGCCCTAAACTCATTTTTTTTTGGAAGAAAATAGGTTTTTGAATGTAATTTCAAAGTCATACACAAAAGAGATGAGTTATTTAATTAATTTCACTTTCTGAAAATTATTTACTATGGATACCAGTCATTCTGATAGATAATAAGGAGATTTCCAAGATTTTTTATAATCACAACCAAAAATTAACTTTATCTTATTGTGGATAGAAAAAAATTAATATGAATTAGCAAATGTAGATTTACTATTCCACATAAAAACTTTCATATAGTATTATTACAACCAACCAATGCTTTCTAATGAACTTTAATGACACGATCTTTTTAATTTTTATTTTTAATTAGTGTTGAGATTGTATATTATTTGGTGATTTGGAGGTATACAGTATAGTGTTTAAATACTTATATAATTTATGAAGTGATCCCACCAGTCTAGTATACACCTGGTACCACACCTAGTTATTAAAATATTATTAACTATATTCCCTATACTGTACTTCACATCCCAAAAACTATTTAGTAACCACTAATTTGAACTTCTTAATTCCTTTAATTTTTTTTTACCCAGCCCCACAACTCCCCTGCTTTCTGGAAATCACTATTTTGTTCTCTGTATCTATAAGTCTGTTTTCTTTTTATTTGTTAATTTAGTTCTTTATATTCTACATACAAGTAAAATCATATGGTATTTGTCTTCCTCTGGCTTATTTTACTTAGCATAATACCCTGTAGGTCAAGCCATGTTGATGCAAATGGTAAGATTTCATTTTTCTCTGGCTGAGTAATTGTATATATGTACCACTTTTTCTTTACCCAATCATCTATTAATGTGCAATTAATTTGAACATAGGTGTCCATATATCTTTTCAAATTAGTGTTTTGGATTTTTTCTAGAGTAAATACCTAGAAGTACAATTATGGGTCATAAGGTAGTTCTATTTTTAATTTTTTGAGGAAACTCCAAACTGTTTTCCATAGTTGCAGTACTAATTTGCAATTCAACCAAAAGTGCAAGAGAGTTCACTCTTCTCCAGCCCCTTATCGACATTGTAATTTTTTGATTTGTTGATCATACCCATTTCTTCCAGGTATAAGATGATATCTTATTGTGGTTTTAATCTGTATTTCTTTGATGATAAATGTCATTAAGAATTTTTTATATGTCTATTGGCTATATGTCCTCCTTGGAGATATGCATATTCAGGTCCTTTGCCTATTTTAAATAAGATTGTTTGTTTGTTTTGGTGTTGTGTTGTATGAGTTTTTATACATTTAGATATTAAGTTCTTATCAAATTTATCATAGCAAATATCATCTCCCATTTCACAGGTTTTCTTTACGTTTTGCTGCTGCTTTTCCTTGCTGTGCAAATGCTTTTGAGTTTGATGTAGTCAGATTTATTTTTTGTTTCTCTTGTCTGAGGAGATATATTAGAAAAAAATTTTACTACGAACAATGTCAGAGAGTTCACTGATTATAATTTTTTCTTGAAATTATATGTTTTGGGTCTTACATTCATCTATGTGTGTGTTTTTGTGCCAGTACCATACTGTTTTAATTATTATAGCCTTATACTATATTTTGATATCAAATAGTGTGATAACTCCAACTTTGTTCTTTTTTTCTCAAGATGCCTTGGGTATTTAGGGTCTTTTGTGATTCTAGATAAACTTTTGGATTACTTATTCTAGTGCTGTGTAAAATGCCATTGGTATTTTGATAGTGATTGCATTGAATCTACAGATTGCTTTTGGTAGTATGAACATTTAATGTTAATTTTTCCTATCCATTAGCATTGTATATGCTACTGATTAATTTTATCTTCTTCAATTGTATTCTTCAATGATTGATAATTTTCTCAGTATAGGTTTGTTATATCTTTGGTTATCTTTATTCCTAGGTATTCTATTGTTTTCAATGAAATTATAAAACAGCTTTCTTAATTTTTCTTTCTGGTAGTTTATTATCGATGTTCAAAAATGCAACAAATTCCAGAACATTAATTTTGTATCCTGCTACTTTACTAAATACATTTGTTTGTTCTACGTTTTTGGTAGAATCATTATGGTTTTCTCTATATAGTATCATGTCATCTGCAAATAATGACAGTTTTACTTCTTTCTTTCCAATTTGGATGTCTTATTTTTCTTTCTTGTCTGATTGCTGTGGCTAGAACTTTTGATACTATGTATGTAAAATACTTTTAGCTTCTCCCCATTGTGTATGAAGTTATCTGTGTGTTTGTCTTATATGGCCTTTATTATGTTGAGCTAATCCCACTTTGCAGCGAGTTTTTATCATAAATAGTGCTAGATTTTGTTGATTGCTTTCTTTTGCACTACTGATAAGATCATCTAATTTTTATCTTTTGATTTCTTTTATCTTTCACTGTATTAATGTGATGTTTAAAATTAATTGATGTGCGGATATTGAACCAAACTTGCCACCCAGGAATAAATCCAATTTCATTACGGTGCATAATCTTTTTAATATATTGTTAAATTTGATTTGCTAATTTTTTGTTGAGGATTTTAGCATCTGTGTTTACCAGGAAGATCAGGCTGTCATTTTCTCCTTTGTGTGTGATATCTTTGTCTGGTTTTGGAATCAAGGTAAGGTGGCCTCAGAAATTAAGTTTGGAAGCCTTCTATCTTTTTGAATTGTTTTGGAATAGTTTGAGAGGAATAGATGTTAATTCTTTTTTGAATTTTTGGTAAATTTACCTGTAAACCATCTATTTTAGGGCTTTTGTTTTGGGCAGATTATTTATTTATTATGATTATTGATTCAATTTTGTTGATATTAATTGATCTGTTCAGATTTTTTTGTTTCTTCTTCACTCAGTTTGGAAGATTGTATGTTTTCAGAAATGTATCCATTACTTACAGATAGTCCAATCTGTTGGCATACAGTTACTTGTAGTGTTTTCTTAAAATCCCTTGTATTCCTGTGGAGTCAGTTGTCACTTCTCTTTTTTCATTTATGATTTTATTTATGTGCTCTCTCTCTCTCTCTCTCTCTCTCTCTCTCTCTCTCTCTCTCTCTTTCTCTCTCTCTCTCATTCATGAGTCCTACTAAATATTTTTGATTTTGTTTATGTTTTCAAAGAACCAGTTCTTGGTTTCACTAATCTCTTGTAGTTTTTAGACTATTTTTTAATATTTTCACTCTAATTTGTATTATTTCCTTCCTTCTACTCACTTTAGGCTGTGCTTGCTGTTCTTTACCTAGTTCCTATACATATAGACTTAGATTGTTAATTTTAGATTTATCTTGTTTATTGAGGTAAGTTGTATTATTATGAATTTTTCTTTTAGAACTGCATTTGCTGTATTCCATAGATTTTGAGTTGTTGTGTTTTCATTTTTATCAAGCCATCTTTTGATTTCTTTTTTGATATCATTGTTAATCTACTATTGTTTAGTAGCATGTTATTTATCCTCCATGTGTTTGTGTATTTTTCATTTATTTCTTATAGTTGATTTCTAGTTTTATATCACTGTGGTCAGAGAAGACACTTGACATAATTTCAATTTCTTAAATTTATTGAGAGTTGTGTTTTAACATGTGGTTTATTTTGAAAAAGTATTTAATGTGCACTTATGAAAAAATATGTATTCTGCTGCATTAAAATGAAATTTTCTAAAAATATCAATTAAATCCACCTAGTCTAGTGTGTCATTCGAGGTCACTGTTTTCTTGTTGGTTTACTCTATAGAAAATCTGTCCATTGATGTGAGTATGGTGCTAAAGTCCCTTACTATACATATATACTTACTATACTGCTGATCTCTCCCTACATATTGGTCAATATTTCTTCATATAATTAGGTGCTCTTATGTTAGGTGCATTAAAGATTACCAGTTAATCCTCTTTTGGATTGATGCATTTATTATTATGTAATGTTATTTCTTGTCCCTTCCTATTGCATTAGTTTTAAAGTAAATTCTGTCTGGTATAAATATTGCTAACCCAGCATTTAAAATAAAAATTCATTTATATGATACATCTTTTTCTACTTTTTTACTTTTGGCCTCTCTCTCTCTCTCTCTCTCTCTCTCTCTCTCTCTCTCTCTCTCTCTCCCTCTCTCTCTCTCACCTGAAGTGGGTTTATATGTATAGGTCTTGTTTTCTTATCTATTCAGCTACCCAATATTTTTTGATTGGAACACTTAATCCATTTAAATTAAATTGATTATAGAAAGGTATATAGCTATTGACATTTTATTATTCATATTTTTATCCTTCTCTGTTTCTTCTTTATAATGCAATCCCATTAACATTTCTTGTAATGTTAGCTTAGTGGCGATAAATTTAACTTTTTCCTGTCTTGGAACCTCTTTACTGTACCTTCAATTTTAATTGATAGCCTTGCTGGATAGAGTAGTTTTGTTTAGAGGTCCTTGCTTTTGATCACTTTGAATATTTTTTGCCAGTCCTTTCTGGTCTGCAAAGCTTTTGTTGAGAAATCAGCTTATAGTCTGATGGGACCTTCATTGTAAGTAACTAGCTGCCTTTCTTTTGCTACTTTTGGATTTCTCACTTTATATTAACCTCTATCATTTTTATTATGATGTATCTTGGAGTAAGTCTGTTAGGGTTCATCTTGTTTTGGACTCTCTGCACTTCCTGGACTTGTTTGTCTATTTCTTTTGCCAGGTTAGGGATGTTTTCAGTCATCATTTCTTCAAATAGGTTGTCAATTCTTTGATATCTCTTCTCTTTTTGAAACCACTATTATGTAAGTATTATTATGCTTGATGTTGTCTCATAGGTCTTTAAACTTTCCTCATTTTTTAAATTCTATTTTTTCTTTTTGCTCTTTTGATTGAGTGTTTTCTGCTACCTTGTCCTACAAATAGCTAATTCTATTCTGTTTTCTCTACTCTACTGTTGATTCTTTCTAATGTAGTTTTCATTTTAGTTATTGTATTCTTCATTTCTAACCTGTTCTTTTTTATGTTTTTTGTCTTTTAATATGCTTACTATCTTTTTGCTAAAGTTTTCACTGAGATCATATATTTTTCCCCTAAATTTATTAATCATTTTCCTAACTAGTGTTTCAACTCTGCATCTGGTGGGTTGCTTTTCTCCATTTCATTTAGTTCATTTTATGAAGTTTTCTCCTTTTATTTCATTTGGGACATATTTCTTGCATTCTCATTTTGGCTACATCTATGTGCTAATTTTTATGAATTAAATAGATTAGCTACATACATCTCCCAGTCTTGGTTGGGTGGCCTTAAGTAACAGGAATCCAATGGTGCTGTCTCCTTCTTCACCTGAGCCAGGTGATTCAGGAGTTTCCCATATGTGGGTTGTTTGTGAGCTCTTGTAGTTAAGTCTTGATGACTGTTGGAACATTACTGGATAGGATTGACTCTCAAGCTGACTAACTGTGAAGATAAGCCACGCCCACACGGTAGGAGCTGCTGTTTAGGAACTGATACCTTGGAGTGTGTTTGACCCAGTGGGCTCATGTGCCTTTTAAGATGGTTCTTTGGGTTTGCTGCTTGTGAGACTAATCCGGAGGTCCTCTGTTGTGATCTAATACAAGCCTCCAGATGTATTCATTTTGAAGTTTGTTGGGAGTGTCTCTCATGTGAGCCAAGATTAGCCACTGTCTGTTACATCTTTGGGCTATCTGGTAGAAACTACAAAGCGATTCATAGTGGATCACTGCCTGTGTTGAAACTAAAAGCATGTGGGGGAGGCTCCTCAGTATATAGAGGGCCACTGCCACCAGTACCAGGCCTAGGATAGCTTAGAAAAAGGTCCAGAACACTCTAAGTCTTGAAACTGCCTGAGAGATGCCCATAAGACTCAGAAACTTAAGGAATCTCATATGTTATGTGAATTTGGTGAGACAAGGTCCCAGGAAGTCACTTGGGTCGGGTAAATGGTATTCCCCTGGTTAATGCAGGTACAGATTTTGTGCCAGTGCTGAGACTGTGGCTATTCACAAATGTCTCAGATCACATTGAGGCTAGTCACCAAATGCCTGGCACCCATGGATCTCTAAGAGCTGTCTAAGTAAGTCTGCAGCATGGACAAATTCTGGCTGCCTGCCTGCCACTGACCACCAAAAATTCCTCTGGAGGTGTGTGAGTTGGGTGAGGTAAGGTACCACGGAGTCAGCAGAGTGAAGCCAGTTGATTTTACCAGGCCAAATGTAGGTTAATATTTGGCTATGTTGGGGGGGGTCAACTCAGGAAAGATGGTGACTGCCCTCCTGATACAGAAGAGGAGGGATCAACACAAGCACACAGGTAGCTATTTCTCCAGCTTTTGTTTTGAAGCCACTCAACTCTGTCTCTCCCTAAATGTCTCTGGCACCTCTCAAGCCACTTTCCCAAAGCTAGAGTTCAGAGTAAATGACTTGGAGTGAGAGAGTCTCTGCTCAGTTCTTTTTAAGAGAAATAGATGGACTTACAGCCTTTTGTTTCACCTGGATGGACAGAATGCCTATGGATTTTCACAGCCAGGTGTTGTAAGGGAACTCTTCCTTGAACTGGTGCTTGAGGCTAGGGAGATCAGTGTGGGGCTGGTCCTCACTGGAATCTTCAGGGAGGAACTCCACAACCAAAATATTTCTCTTGATTTTTAACCACCAAGTGTATGGGACCAACCTGTTCTTCATCTCTGCCTCTTCTAATGGTCCTAACATGACTTTTTCTTTATCTTCTTAGGTATAAGTGTACTGTTCAGCTAGACTTCATATGGTTTTCCAGGTTGATTGTTGTATAATTTGGTTGTAATTTGATATGGTCATTTAAGAAGGTTAGCACAACATTTACTTACTCCACCTTCTTGACCAGAAGACCTGAATGACTATTTTAGAAAAGATGGCCTTCAGATAAATTTGGGAATAAACATGCCTGAACTCAAATCTTGGGTCTTCCATTTGTTAACTGATTTTAGGATAATCGAAAAACTTTTTCAACCTACAATGTCCTAAATTACAAAGAGTGTTCCCAATGCATTTTTCATAGGGAGTCAATGAGTGCTAAATCAGATAATGTTTGTATGGTTATATGAAGTATATAATTGAAGATATCAAGCTCTCAGACTCTCAATTCATAGATATTTTTGTTGCATTCAGTCTTCTAAAATCATATAACCAGCAAGCCCTCTAGTCTGCTTTAAAAAATATTGATGATCAACTGTACAGGTATATTTTGATAAAAATGTTGAATTCAAGCATGGTATTAAACTAATATTATATAGGCAATGTTATTTTCTGTGATTTAGATAATTGTGTTTATCAACTGAATCACTAATTGTTATATTATTTGACAGATGTAAACAATTCTTACAGAAAGCTCTTTTTAAAGAATTTGTGTTTTGTAAATACAGAGCTTAACTTTTCACATTTGAATTCCGAAGTATCCTTTCTTGGATTTCATAACTTATTATTATTATTTTATAAAAATAAGACCAATAGCTGCAATAATTTCAGCACTGAAATTAATAAATATACATCAAATATTATCATGCCTTTACACTGTCAATGCTAATTTCATACAATAAATATCAAATAAAGTTTTTTACTAAAATAGTTGGGCTAATGCTTCCATGGAAAACCATGTCTAGAGCCCTTATACAGAATAACTTTGTTCTAATCTCATAACAAAGATTTTTATGATATCTACAAATATCTTTTGTATGATCATTTCACCTTCAAAAGAAGCAATATATAGGGAGTAAGAAAGTGAAACTTTATATAATTTCATTGATAAATCTAAATGTTATCAGCTTAATGCCCAATTGAATATTTATACTAATTATAGCTGTGAAATTTTGACATCAATTAATCAAAAATTTATTCAAGGCCTGCTACATGCTAAGAACTGCACTAGGTCTTCACAGGGATACAAAAGAAAAATGTAAGCAGTTGCCATTCCTAAGAAACTTAGAGTTCACTTAGGAAGACAAGTCATATACAATTGAAAAAGGGCAGTAAATGTTGAATTTCAATCATTTATGTCTGGTAGTTAAAAACCTACATGTTATGAGTTTATAAAATAATAAATATAGTTCATACTAAAGTAATTCTGGAAAGATTTTATAGAGAGAATGAGTACTCAGCTGTTCCTTGAGATACTAATGTATTTTATATAATGGGAGTTGGGGGAAGGCATTTAGTCTGAAGCTCAAGGTAAATAAAGACATGGAGGTGGTAATTTATATGGAATGCATGAGAAATTACATGACTAGATAGAATTTATATGACTAGACTATATAGGATGCTTTTATAAAATATGTTCTTTGTTGAAATAATAAGACATATGGTTTTATATTCAAGATAAATATACTAATATTATGGAAAATATATAGTGAGAAAAAACATAAAAATTAGAGATTTGAGTTTCTTTTGAGAAGATAATCAGCTTTCATTAAATAAAATCATGTAGTAATATGTTATATTACATCAAATCATTTTTATATTCATAAAATACATTATAAAACATTTTATTTTGCTACTAGGAGTAGATTACAGAAGCTCAGTATTGATGACCTTGGAAATGAAAGCAATAAATTACCAGCTAAGTAATCAATTGGAAATAAGTGTGTAAGTGACACTAAAACATGACCTGCTTATTGTATACAGCTGACTTCTGCATTGTTTCTATCAATCTTTATTTCCAAATGACTTTCCTATTTATTGTTTCTATTAGACTCCCACTCAATTCCAAGCTAAGCATACATAAAAACAAATATCACTGCTATTTCAGAGAACTGCATTCAGACACAACATAGAAGGGGTCCTTATTGGTTGTTTTTGGTACATTTTTCCATTGGGAGACTTAAAATAGATCTTTTTCTCCATTGTACAAAGGTTTCTCATAAACACTTTGCTTAAAGCCTGTTTCACATCATTGTTCCTAAGGCTGTAGATGAATGGATGCAACTTGAAACTCACAAAAATAATAGTAAAAAATACTACTACAATTTTTCCTTGCTCAACAGACTGCTCATTTGATAGTCTCATTAGATACATGCAGAATGGAGACCATAGAATATAGTGACAAGTGTCAGGTGGGAGCCACAGGTGGAGGAGGCTTTACAATAATCTTCATTGGACAGGATCCTCATAATGGTGATGAAAATTAAAATGTAAAAAATAAGAATGGTGAGTAGGAAGCATAAACAGGACAGCTAGCTTTATAAGAGTGTTGGAACATGTTGACATTAAGATGGATGGATCAGTACAATAGAATGGGTTGACGATAGGGAGTCTAGAAAATGTGCTTTTGAGGTAAGCATGAGATAGTTATATAGAAATGATTGAGTATGAATAAAGTGGGCCTTAAAAGATGAACAGTTTTTTTAAAAAAATATTGAATATAATAGACTCACTAAAGTCTTTGATCAGAAAAATTACCTAAAGAGAGTGGTATAATATGAATATTTTATCCCCTCAAAATTCACATGTTGAGACTTAATCTCCACTGTGATGGTGTTTGGAGGTAGGGACTTTGGGAGGTAGTTAAGTCATTAGGGTGAAACCTTCAGAAATAAGATTAGCACTCTTATAAAAGAAGACAGAGAGATCCTTCTTCCCTTATGCCATGTGAGGAGACAGTGAATAGGTAGCCTTCTATGAACCAGAAAGTAGGCTGTTAAGAGACAACAAATCTGGCAACACCTAAGTATTGGTTTTCGCAGCTGCCAAAACTATGAGAAATAAATTTCTGTTGTTGATAAGCTATCCAGTCTATGGTATTTGGGGTATGTAAGTAAGCATGAATGGACTAAGATAGAGTTTTGATGTTTAGAAAAATTATTCTAGTAACTAAAATTAGAGATTAGGGAACAATGTCCTGTACCAGATTTAATAATGTAAAATTTGATGTTCTAATTTTTTGAATATTAATGATCTATCTTAAACTGTGGCACAGTTGAAAACTGAGTTTTCTGTTACATAATTCAAATATTTCAGAAAGATGATGACTAAAATGTGTTATCTAAATTTTTCTCTAGATTATTCCTACCATACACTAACATATTATGCTACAGATTTTTATTCAGTGTTCTATTATAAAATAAATAAAGTGAGTCTCACTGTTTTATTTAAGAACATCTGAAAAACCACCTATTCTATCCCTGTAAGACAATGCCAATTATGGAAATAAACAAGGCATTTTAATAGCATAAATGATATATAGGAATGTTTTACTTATTGTGACCATCTGAAAAAATTAAATCCTAGCTATGGTGGAAAAATAGATCCCTAAAACATCATTGTAAACAGGAGGTCTAAACCCATTGAATTTTCATTATAAGCAAAATCTATTCCTGGAACAATAGAAAACTATGCAGGATTATATAAGCAAAAACTGTCATGTAAGTCAGATGTTGGCCTTCTAACCACCCACTGTAAAATGAAAAAAAAAAAAAAAAGTTTAGCTGCTTGTATACAGATATGTGCTGGTGGAATTAGCCTGTCCAGAGGGGAAAAATAGTAAAGAAATATTTATGCAATACTTTGGTTGCTGGTATTATTATGTTTTTGAATATACTATATAAATTGAGTATAAAAGAAGGAGTCAGTTGCAGTAACATTGTGGAGAGAGGATAAAGTAAATTATAGCTCCAGAGCTGTCTAAACATAATCAAATCAATAAAATGTTTGACAAGAGAAATTGTGCATTGTTAACATTGCCAGAACTATATTCCAAGGGCAAACCTGGGAACAATGGCATGTAGTAGAAAGATTTGCCAATTCCTAAAAAGTTGGTTCACAATTTAGTCCATTCACTTCTTTTTTTATTTCTAAATTTCCAGTAACAGCTTTGGCCCATGAGGACGAAAGGACCAAATCTCAATCTGTGCACTCTATGGCTAAGTTCCAAATAACTGAAGCACATGAAAGCAAGAGTTGTTGGAAAAAATGCCCTCTCTTAAGAAATTGGGTGCCACTCTCTTGCAGGAGAATTAAGTATACTACACGTGGGAATAATCAATAGCAGAGAAAGCAGCCACAGACCATAAAGGGAAGCAGCTATACGAATTAGGTCAAATTGGAAATCTTTGCCAAGAACTTCATTTTAAAAAATGGCAGTTTTTAAAATTATCCCTCTAAAAGTATAAGCGGGAATTTAGAGAAATAGGTGGCTTATCTCCAGTTTTTGGTGCAAAAAATCACGATGGAATACCTGGAAACACTTATAAATTAAGTTTTGTTCCAGGGAATAAACTGTAAGATTGTTTCACTCTCTTTTCACATAGTGTTAAATGTCTTGTCAACATATGCTATTGCGTGTTTAGAAGATGTAGAAATAATTAATTTATTGACTTAGTCAACATTTGTTAATAATTTTGAATGTCAGTCAGCAGTTAACAAAATATTAAGAGCCTCCTTTGAGTGCTGCACTGTGCCAAAGAATGAAAGAGTTATTGAGTGGTATATGATATAGTTCTTGCATTCAAGAACTGATCAAGTAAGAAAAAGTACAAAGCGAATATTCTTGTACTAAAATTCTGCTTAGCCAGAAAAATACAATGGAATATTTCTCAGCCATTTTTTAAAAAATGAAATCCTTCCATTTGCATCAACATGGATGGACATAGAGGTTATTATGCTGAGTGAAATAAGTCATACAGAGAAAAAAAATTACCATATGATTTTACTTATATGCAGAATCTAAGGAACAAAAAGAACAAACTAATCAAAAACAGACTCACAAATATAGAGAACAATCTGGTGACAACCTGAGGGGAGGGAATTGGGGTCTGGGAGAATGGGGTGAAGGGTTAAAAAAGTACAAATTAGTAGTTGAGAGATGGGCAAAGGGATGGGGAGCATAGCATAGGGAATGCATATAGCATTAATTTAATGGCTAGTGGAGAGCCAGAGGAGAGAAAGAGTAATTAGTAGAATCTTTTTATAAATTAAATAAATGTCTAACCAATGTACTGTATACTTGAAACTAATAAAATAAAATTTAATAAATAAAGAAGAAACTTAGACTTCCTAGATAAAAAAAAAAGTTAAAGGAGTTTATTACTAGATCTACCTGCTATATATTAAAAAATATAGTGTTATAGAGAGTAAAGTTAAAATGAAAGGAATCTAGACAATAACAACAACAACAACAACAACAACAACAACAACAAACCCTTAAGTTCTCTGAAAAGGTATTCTCACATGGACAAGTGGGAGTGAAATCAGCATCATGGCAGTGGAAGATATTCCTCCTATTTGTCACTTCTTTTCAACAAACAGTTAAACATTCATCCAAGAACAAAAGCATCTTTGTGGGAACTGTGTGATCTAGCATCATGTACTGATCATGCTCATGCACCTGTGCATCTGGTAATAGGCAGGCAGACCTCTATACTGGCTTTGGTAGTAGTGGAGTAGCAAACCTTCCCTGACACCTCTCACTGGGGTCAATAAAATGTAATACATGGAAATTGCTAAACTGGGGAGATATCTATAGATAAAAGAGAAATTGCATAAATTTAGCCTTTCAAAGAGGAGATTCCAGTACACAATTGGAAACAAAAAAGGGGGGCACAGAAAAGACAGTAAAAACATTACCACCACCAACACCCATCCAATGTAACACTGCACAAGGCTGAATTATCAGGTGGCAGCAACCTCACATTCAGGAGAAAAGTAGTATAATTAGTTAATGACCAGCTATCTCAGTGTTTCAGGTCACAGCTGTATATATCATTTTCTCTGCAGCAAGACCTCCATGACACGGAAGAGGGAAGAGGTTGATAAAGAGGCAGATAAAATTATCAAAAGTTATTTAAAGGGAAATTATTATTATTAAGTGCTCTTAGAAGGAATTCCACCAACAAGCCATTCCCAGAGCAAGCAGTGGCTCCTAGTATCAGACTGAATATAAAGCAGAGCATCTACAGTGCAGAGAACTGAGTAGATAGCTTTTAGGTGCTATATGAACAATGTAGCTAATTCCAGTGAAAGGGAAGCAAATAAAGAGGATAGGTAAGAGTGACGACAGAAACATGGTGGAGTGAGAGATATCCCCTGAATTCTACTCCTGAAACAACAATAAGCCAAACATCTAAAGCAGAACAAAAAAACTCTAAACCGGCACACAAGCACATCTGAGCATGGGATCTATGCATACGAGCTATCACAGGTCAAAACCAAAACCGTGGGAGTCAGGTGGTAGACTGGGAGAAACAAAGAAGCTGCCACTCACAGTCAGAACTCTCTGCAAGAGAAGAGAAAGGGGAGAAGTTGGGGCAGGTTCCCTGAATTACTGTGACTGAGAGAGCTGTGATCTTCACACAGAGGCAATGCTGAGGGATCACGGAAGAAAGAAGCGAAGTAGGGACAACAGAGAAGTGGAGAGGACAGAGAAGCAACAGTTGATTATTACCAGTTGTGCATGCAAAACCAAAGCTGAATCACAGCACCTATGCCCAACCTAGATGGCAGCTCCTGCATATCCTTCAAGATCAAACAATGTGGAGCCCCAGAGGAATCTGAGCAAATGTTAACCAAACTCTCGCTAACACTGACAGGGACTGTAACTGAAGGTAGTTAACATGATTGAATATTTATAAGAAAAAAAATGCATTTAATTATTAAAAATTTATGTAAAGCAGGAATACAAGGGGTTTAGACACTACGTATTGGAAACAAACAAACAACCCCCCCCAAAAAAAAACACAACAACACTTTCTTAGCAACAGAATAAAGAGGGATATTTATATGGTAATAAATCTTTTTTTTTTTTTCTGGAAAAAAAAAGCAGAATACACTTCCATTAATGTCCAGGAAAAGATATCATCCTTTAAACACCATGAACAACCTAGGTTACAAGTCAGCCCAGAAAGAAAGACAAAAATCTCCAGAAAAAAATTGCTTAAAGACATAGAAATATGCTACTTAAATGACAGAGAATTCAAGATTCTGCTCCTGAAAAAACTCAGTGAGATACAAAATAAATTATATCAATAATTTCAGAAATTTAAAAAAGTATATCAGCAGAACTAGTTTTTTAGCAAGTAGATCGAAACCTTAAAAAAAGTAGTACTCTGGAAAATAAGAACACACTAAAAAAGATGATGAATGAAAAAGCAAGCTTGGGAAACAGAGTTGATCAAAAGGAGAAAAAAATCAGTGATGTCAAAGACAGAAATCTAGAAATGAACCAAAAAGAAGAAGAGAGAAAATGAAGATTGAAAAATAATGAAAGAGAAATAAAAGAATTAGTTGATACCATCAGGAAAGGGAACATACGAATCCTGAGCATTCTCAAAGGGGACATAGAAGCAGGCATTAGAAAGCATTTTAAGAATAGTTGATGATAACTCCTAAATCTAATAAATAAAATGGGTCTTGGAATTCAAGAAATCAACAAAACACCCAATTATCTAAACCCAAAAAGACCCTCACCAAGACACTTTATATTAAAATTATCAATAATTAATAATAAAGAAAGAATACCCAGGGCAGCCAGAGAAAAGAGATTGGTAACCTATAAAGGAAAACCCATTAGATTATTTTTGGACTTCTTATCACAATCTTTATAAGACAAAAAGGAGCAGAATCAAATATTCAGACCACTAAATGAAAGTAACTACCAGCTAATAATAATGTTTCCAGCTAAGCTCTCCTTTAGATATGAAGGAGAAATAAAGACCTTTCCCGACACACAAAAATTGAGAGAATACTCCACTAGAAGGCCTGCATTACAGGAAATACTGAAAGGGGTTAGCTTACCTAAAATAAAATGACAAAAAAATTACATAACTATGAGTAAGGCAACTAGCAGGCATATAGAAGCAGAGGAGTGCAACCTTACTGAGAATAGGTCATTATAAGCATAAATAATAAGTGATTTACTATTATAAGATAGTAATGAAAATTCAGCATAAATAAGGGCAAATTGAGAAAATAACAACAGAAAAGGGAGGATTCAAAGATCTAAATTCACAATGGGGGATGAAGATAGGGCATACACAGCAGACAATGGGCTAATATATTATATATATATATTATACACACACACACACACACACACACACACACACACACACACATGGCTATCCTTTACATATTGTAACGGTAACAATAAGTCAAAGATTCAGAACTGAAATATATAACATAAAACAAGGAGGACTAGAGGGAAAATCTACAAAACCAAATCAAAAAAATAAATAAATAATAAACAAACAAACAAATAAATAAAACAGAAACACCAGGACAAGGAAGCAATGGAAACACCAAGGTACCTGAAAGCAAAAAATAAAATATCTATAGGATCCCATATATTTCAATAATCACACTAAACATAAATGGACTTAAATCACCAATAACAAAGCAGAGTTGCAGATTGGATCAAAAAACAAAAGCCGACCATATGCTGTCTCCAGGAAACATATCTCAGATTGATAGACAAATACAGACTCAAAGTGACAAGGTGGAAAATGATATCATTTTTCAGAAAATAAGTGGAAGTAATGATAATATTGAACACAATATATTTCAACATAAAAATGATAACGAAGATATTGAGGGATACTTCATAATGATAAAGGGAACCATACACGAAGAAAACTTGTCAATTATTTATATCTAGGTTCCCAATCAGAGAGCCTCAAAATACATAGGGCAGTTACTAACAGAACTAATTGGAGAAACAGACCAAATCACTGTCATAGTAGGGGACATAAAACTCCACTGTCGGATATGGACAGATCATCCAAACAGAAAATCAATATAACATAATATCCTTAAATGATACATTAGACCAATTAGACATAATTGACATTTACAGAGCCTTCCATCCCAAAACAGCTGCTTATATATTCTTATCAAGTACACATGGAACATTCTCAAGAATCAACCACATACTGGAACATGAAGATAGCCTCAACAAATATAAGAGGGTGGAAATCATACCAACCATAATCTCTGATCATAATGATTTGAAATTAGAGATCAACTGCAAAGAGAAAGCAAGAAGAAACCACTAATACATGGAGATTAAACAACATGCCACTGAAGAATGATTGTGGCAGAGAAGAAATAAAAACAGAGATCAAGAAATACATAGAAATAAATGATAAAGGTAGTGCAATATATCAAAACTTTTGGGATATGGCAAAAGTAATAGTAGTGAAAATTTCATACGCTACAGGCCTATCTCAAAAAACAAATATGAGCCCAAAGAAGGAATCTAAATATTCATTTTAGAAAACTAGGAACAAATGAAGCCTAAAACCAGCAGAAAAAAAATCAAAATTAGGTCAGAATTGAATTATTTTGAATACAAAAAGAATAATAAAAAATCCAAATGCAACCAAGAGCTGATCTTTGAGAAGGTTAATAAAATTGAAAAAACCTTGGCCAACTTACTAGAGGAAAAAAAAAAAGAAAGAACACAAATAAAATCATGGATGAAAGAGGACAAATGACGTCAGAAATTATAAATTTATAAAAGATCATACAAGAATACTATAAAAAGCATATAACATCAACTTTAATAACCTAAAGAAATGGACAAGTACTTAGAAACATATAATGTTTCTAGACTGAATCAATATCCGGACACTGTAAATAGACTAATCAGCAGTATGGAAATTGAAGCAATCATTAGAAACCTACCATAAAGTAAAATCCAGGACCAGATGCTTCACCACGGAATTCTACAAAACATTCAAAGAAGACATCATGCCCATTTTCCTCAAACTCTTTCAAAAAATTGAAGAGGAAGCAATACTTCCTCACTTATTTTATGAGGCCAACGTAACCCTGATACCAAAATCTGGTAAAGATAACACACAAAAAGAAGAAAATTACAGACCAATATCTCTCATGAACACAGATGCAGAAATCCTAAATAAGATAATAGCAAACTGAATAAAGCAACACATTAAAAAGATTGTATATCATGATCAAGTGGGCTTCATCCCAGGGGCACAGGGATGGTTCAACATAAGCAAATCAATTAATGTGATATACCACATAAACAAATTAAAATATAAGAATCATATGATCATATCAATAGGTGCAGAAAAAGCCTTAGACAAGATATGCTAGACATTTATAATTAAAACATTTAACAGAATTAGAATAAAAGAAAAGTGCCTTAATATAATAAAGCCATATATGAGAAAACATCAGCTAATATTATACTCAGTAGTGAAAATCTAAAAACCTTTCCTCTAAGATCAGGAATACGACAAGGATATCTACTATCACCACTGTTATTCGGCATAACTTTGGAGGTCCTAGTTGATGCAATCAGGCAAAAGAAAGATAAAAATGGCATTTAAATAGAAAACAAAAAAGTCAAACTGTCACAGTTTGTGCAATGACGTGATTCTCTATATGGAAAACCCTAAAGACTCTAGAATTTCACTACTACAAAGATTAAGCAAACATAGTGAAGTTACTAAGTACAAAATCAATGTTCAAAAAGGCATAGTATTCCTATCCAGTAATAATGAAACATCTTAAAAAAGGTAGAAAAAAATAATTTATTTTGCAATTGCAACAAAAAGAATAAAATACCAAGGAATAAATTTAATGAAACATGCAAGGGACCTATATGATGAATACTATAAGATCCTATTAAATAAACTGAAAAAAGATGCAAAGAAATGGAAAGGTATTTTGCTCTCTTGAAAATGCAGATTCAACATAGTTAAAATGACATTACCTGAAGCATTACACAGATTTAATGCAATCCTTATCAAAATCACATTGGCATCTTTTAAAGAAATGGAACAAAAGATCATCAGATTTGTATGGAAGCACAAAAGACCCCGAATTGCCAAAGCTTTTCTGAGAAAAAAGAACGAGACTGGAGGCATCACTTTGCCCAACTTCAAATTATACTACAAAGCAACAGTAATTAAAACAGCATGGTATTGACAGAAAAACAGACACATGGACCAGTAGAAACAGAATCAAGACTCCAGAAGTAAACCCATATTTATATGGGCAAATAATTTTTGACAAAAAGCAAAAAACGTACAGTGGAGAAAGGAAAGCCTCTACAATATATGTTACTGGGAAAACTGGAAAGCCACCTGCAAAACAATGAAACTGGACTGTTGTCTATCACCACACACTAAAATTGACACAAAATGGAATAAGAACCTGAATATAAGACCTGAAAGATAAAAGTGCATAGAAAAAAACATAAGAATAAAAGTCAAAGACCTTGGTCTTATAGAGAGGATTTTATGAATTTGATATAAAAGGCAGGGTAAGTAAAAGTAAAAAAAAACAAATGACTTGGACTACATCAAATTATAAAGCTTCTGCACAGCAAAAGAAGCCATCAACAAGGTTAAAGAGACTACCATCGAATGGAAAAATATATTTGCATGCAATGCCTCCGATAAGAGCCTAGTATCTAAAATATATAAAGAACTCATACAACTCAACAACAATAAACAACAACAAAAATAATACAATTTAAAAAAAATTGGTAGAGGACCTGAACAGACACTTCTCTCAACAGGACATAGAAATGACCAACAAAGTCATGACAAAATGCTCAACATTGCCAGCTATTAGGGAAATGCAAATCAAAACCATAGTGATATAGCATCTCATACCTGTTATCAACAGGACAAGTAATAACAAATGTTGGAGTAGATGCAGAGAAAAAGGAACCCTCCTCATACACTGCTAGTGGGACTGCAATTTGATACAACTGCTATAGAAAACACTATGGAGTTTCCTCATAAAACTAATAATTGATCTACCGTATGATCCAGCAATCCCTCTACTGGGTGTTTACCACAAAGACTTTAAAACTCATATCTGAAAAAGCATTTGCACACTGATGTTCATAGCAGTGGCCAGGATGTGGAAGCAACTGAAGTGTCCTTCAATAGGTGATAGGATAAAGAAGCAGTGGTACTTATATACAATGGAATATTACCAATAAGAAGGGATGAAATACTGCCATTTGCTACAACATAGATGGACCCTGAGATAGCTACATTAAGCAAAATAAGCCAGACAAGAAAAGTTGAAAATCATATGATATTACTTAAATGTAGAATATAAACCTGAAAGCAACATACTAACAGATCAAAGAGAGACACATGGATATGGACAATAGACTAGTGGTTACAAGAGTTTTTTGTGGGGAGAGGGAGGAAGGAGGTAAAATAGATAAAAGGGGTGTAATATATGGTAACTGTAAAAAATCTAATATAGGCAGTGAACACACAATGTGATTTACATATGCATTACTGTTGAAATGTAAAGCTGAATTTTACTGGATTTTGTTAACTAATGTCACCTTAAAAAAAGAAAAAGATTAGGAATAAGACTAGATTTCCTACTTTAACCACTTCTATTCCACAATATAGTGTAATTTCAACCAGAACATATAGGCAAATAATAATAATAATAATAATAATAATAATAATAATAGTAATAATAATAATAACAAATGCTATTATTATTAAAGTCATCTAAATTGTAAAGAAAGATATAAAATTATCTCTGAATATGACATGATAATATATATATAGAAAACCTTAAAGATACTACAAAAAATGTTTGAATTAAGCAATATTTCAGGATAACAAAAATCCACATGCAAAAGTCAGTTGATTTTCTGAACTAGCAATGAACAATCCAAAAAGATAAGAAAAACAATTCTATTTATAATACCATAAAAATAAGGTATTTAGAAATAAATTTAATAAAGGAGGTGAAATATTTGTACATTGAAAATTATGAAATGTTGCTAAAATAAATTAAAGAACACTCCAATAAAGAAAAAGACATTCATGTTCATGGTTTGGAAGTCTTAATTGTGTTTAGATGTTATATTGCCTAAATGCAATGTACAGAATCAGTGCAATTTCTATCAAAATCTCAATGATGTTTATACAGAAATAGAAAAATACATACTGAAATTTATATGTGATCTTAAGAAATGCAAGATAGCTCATTTTTAAAGAGAAGAACAAAACAGGAGTGTTCACACTTTTTATTTTATAATTTTACTGCCATGGACAATCATCAAACTGTTGTGGTGTTGACATAAAGGCAGGCATATACAGAAATATAATACAATATAGAGCCCCAAATTTAACATCCTACATATGTAAAAGTGAGTTTTCAACAAGGGTGCCAAGACCATTTACTGAGTAGAGGATAGTCTTTAGCAATTAGTGTTGGAAATGTGGGACATCCTCATGCAAAAGAATGAAGTTGGATTCCTATTTTACAGCATGAGAAAAATTAACTCAAATGAATAAAAAACTTAAATGATAAGGTTAATACTATAAAACTCTTAGGAGAATACGTAGGAGAAAAGTTTCAGAAAATTGTTTGGCAGTGATTTCTTGAATATGAAACTAAAAGCGCAGAAAACAAAACTATAAAAATCTGAGAGAAGAGAGAGTCTTGTCAAGATGATAAAAGCTGTGCACATCTCCTCTCATGACCATACCAAAATTATAACAAAACTACAGAGCAACCAGCACATGGAATCACCTGAGATCTAGCTGAACAGAAGCCCTAATACTAGGGACAAAAATAAGAGTTCACCTTAATGTAGTAAGAGAGGCAGAGAGGTGAAACAGTCCAGGCCCATGACTTCATGTGGTGATCAAAAATTTGGATGGGTATCTTGTCTTAAGAGGCCCCTCTACTACCTGATGAGTGAGATGTTCTAGCCCTACACTGGGCTGCCCAGCTCAGGGTTCCAGCTCCAGGAAGAGAAGTCCCCACAGCTTTTGGCTGTGAAAACCAGTAGGGGTTGCAGCTGAGGGAGATGTAAAGCTGCAGAAGTTGCAAATGTTCCTCTTAAAGAGCTCATGTCCAGCTTTACTCACAGACAGACTCACAGGATCTGAGATCCAGTGCTGGGACAGCTGCTTCAGGGGCAATAGCATCATTGGGAGGCACTGATTTTCCAGGATTCAGGGAGAAGACTTAAAGAGCACCTTTCTCCTGGTCAGAAGTGCTGGCAGTATCCATTGTTCCTTTGTTAAGCCCTCCCCACTCCCAGCCTATACATGCAGGTGAGCCATATCTGAATCACCATCAACCTGGATAATACAGGTTGCTCCACCTAAGTTATTCCCTCAGATTCTGCCTTTCCCAAGTTGTGGGCCCACCTAAGCCACTTCCAGTGGTTTATTCCACACACATAAACTGTCTTAGCTACTGCTGATGACTTTCATAAAATCTCTCAAAGTCTCACAAAGCCCAAAGAAGCATCATCTGACTTCAACATGCCCTGTGCCTCCTGTAGCCCTTGCTGAGTAGCCCCAAGTGTCACACTAGTGGCAGCTAGCCTCAGTTACTTACTAGGCCCTTTGAGTCACATAAAAGCACAGTGCAGGAGGCAGCCATCTGTGGATCATTTGATCACTCTTACTAGGTTGCCGTAGAGGTACACAGGCTGTGGCTGAACTTAACCTGTAGCTACACCCCTCCTAATACTGTGCCACTGAGCACCACAGCACACTTACTCCATGAAGCTACTCTACTAAGACTGGGAGACTTAAGAGCCCTACATAATATGTAGAAATAGACATAAAGTGGCAACCAAAATGGGGAAACAAAAAAAGCATGTCTCACATAAAGAAAATAACAAAGCTCCAGGAAAAAAAAAAAAAAAACTCACCAAAATGGAAATCAGCAATCTACCAGATACAGAATTCAAAACACTGGATATAAGGATGCTCAATTAACTTAGGGGAAGAGTAGATGAGCTCAGTGATAACTTTAACAAAGAGATAGAAAACATAAAAATGGAGATGAAAAACATAGTAGGAAACCAGTTAGAAATGATGACTACAATAACTTGAGATGAAGATTAGAGGGAATCAAAAGAGTGCATGAAGTAAAGGATTGAATCAGTGATATAGAGGATGAAGTAGTAGAAAATACCCAATCAGGACAGCAAAAGAAAAAATAATCCAAAAATGTAATATAGTTTAAGAAGTCTCTGTGACCATATCAAGCATAAAAACATTCACATCATAGGGGTACCAGGAGAAGAGATAAAGAATTAAAAACCAATTCCAAGAAGTAATGATGGAAAACTTCCCTAACCTAGCAAAGGAAATAGACATACAAGCACAAGAAACTCAGAGAGTCTCAAAGAAATGAACATAAAAAGCTGACACTAAGAGACATTATAATTAAAATGCCAAATATTAAAGAAAATTTAAAAAATGTCTTAAAAACAGCAACAAAATAAAAACAATTAATAACTGTAGGGTAACTTCCCTAAGACCGTCAACTGATTTCCCAACAGAAACTTTATTGACCAAATTGAATTGGTATGAAATATTCAAAGTGATGAAAGCCCAGGACCTACAACCAAGATTACTTTACCCAGTAAAACTATCATTTAGAATAAAACATGGATAACGAGCTGCCCAGACAAGAAAAAGCTAAAATAGTTCATCACCAAGCCAGTATTACAAGAAATGTTGGAGGGACTTCTTTAAGACAAAGAAAATATATGTGTCAAAAATATGAATAAGCAATGGTACTAACTACATATCAACAATTACTTCAAATGAAAAATAATGAAATGCTCCAATCAAAAGATAGTTTGCCTGAATGGATAAGAAACAAGACCCTTACATAAGCTGCTTAGAAGAGACTCATTTTGGGTTAAAAGAAACACGCAGACTAAAAGCAAAGGGATGGAGAAAGATATTTCACAATTGACCTAGAGGGTGTTGTGCTGAGTGGAGTAAGTCAGATCAAAATAAATATCATATGATTTCATGTATATGTGGAATATAAAGAACAAAATATACAAACAAAATATCAGAAACAGCTCATGGATACAGCAAATATTTTGAGGGTTACCAGACGAGAGGGGAAATGTGGGGGTGACTGAAAAAGGGCATAGGTATTAAGAAGTACAAATCGATAGTTATAAAATAGTCATGGAGATATCAAGTATAGCACAAGGAATATTGTCAATAATATTTTAATAATAATGCATGGTGTTTGAGGGGCACTAGATTTGGGTGTAATCACTTTGTAAGATATATAGATATCTAATCACTGTGTTGTATACCTGAAACTAATATAATATTGTATGTCAACTATAACTAATATATGACAATATTATTTTTAAAAGAACTAGTAGTGAAAATAAATATTGGAATGAGTAGAGGAAATAAAATATTTGAAAAAAAGTGAAATTGAATTTAAAAGAGGAAAATCATTTACTATGAAGTGTGTGTATATATATATATATATATTATACATACATACATATACATATATGTATATATTATACATACATATACATATATATGTATATGTATGTATAATATACATGTATACATACATATATATGTGTGTATATATATGTGTGTGTATGTATATGTATGTATGTATGTATATATATATATATATATATATATATATATATATGAATTGAAAGTTTAGACAGTAATAGAAAAGCCAAAGAAATAGAATACACCTATTAGCTAGAATATTAACAACAATGAAAAGATCCCCTAGGAATGATGTGCTATTGTGGAAAATTAGTATAATCAAATACTCTTGAAATTCAGTAGAACCATGCTTCTAGCAGCCACACTGTACAGCAAAAACACATCAGTGTCACCATGAATAGCTGTTTTTACTTTCCCTATC
Organism: Cynopterus sphinx; assembly: GCA_030015415.1. NCBI lineage: Eukaryota > Metazoa > Chordata > Mammalia > Chiroptera > Pteropodidae > Cynopterus > Cynopterus sphinx. Next base: position 43,931,247 of record CM057388.1, read on the forward strand.
CCGTGTCAAGTAAATAATATTCCTGTAGAGTGAATTTATGAAGTGGTCCAAGTCAGTCTTGGGCATCTCTCTGCCTCCTCAGGGGGCATTTCCCCTAGTTCAGCATTCCATCATAGTGTATTGATCGGCAAATACAATACTTTTACAGAAGCCCATATCTATTTTCAAGTTAACATTATTCAAACAAGGTCTTTAGGTTTTTACTTTTTATTTAGAATTGTGATATAAAGGTGACTTACTAATTAGAAGAACTTCAGACATCATGAAACAAGCAGATTTAGGGGTGGATGCAACCCTAAACTTCTATTTCAAAGGCCCTTTTGAGTGATTAAGGGAAATGAAAACATAGGCTGTGAGTCTCTTATCGGACCCTCTGAAGAAAATTCTGGGTTTCTTATTTGGGACTAGTCAGCAAGCATGGTCCTCTGAGTTTCTCTCTTTCTCTCTCCCACACCACATCAGAATGAATTATTGGAAGAAATCTGTAGTTAAGTTTGTATTTAGTAAGTTTTCAAATCATCAGTCCTTCATCTAAAATTTCAGAAAGCATGATATGTCTCTTCATATTTTTTCTAGCTCCAGATATGAAAGTTCTGAAGTACTTTTTCTTCAGATCATAAGTACAAATTAAGCACTGCTATTAATTCTTGGCCCTCCAAACAGCAGTGGCTAGGTGGTTGTTCCTGCTTTATAACCCATCTAGGAAGAAAATCACCTGGGATATGAGAACCATATTGTATGAGAGAGAGAGAAAAAAATAAAAACAAAAACAAGATACATGGGCTGACACATATAGTATAGTAAAGAATATTTTATATCACTGATTGTTGCAGATAATCTGAGACACATGATAGCAGTATATAAAGAGAGTAGCAGAGTGGCCCTCCTCACATTCTTTGGTTCTGTAAACCCAAGATCATAAGGATACTTACACAATGAAGAAATTGATCCTTTTTTGCTTTTTTCTCAATTAAGAATAGTGTTTAGTGTCTTAGGAAAACACTTCTAGCTTTTCACAGAGGTCATAGTGAATATATAAGATGAAAGTACTGCTTCTTATTATAGAGTAAAATATCACAACTAAAAATATCTCAACTAAATAGAGCATTATCCTCAAGAAACCTATATTGGAGGATTCTGGTGACTTTTGATGACTAATATAAAAACTCAAGTTTTAAAATGTCTAAAATTAAGAAGTTGTCAATAAATAAACATTCCTGTGTTTGTATGTTTCTATAAAGTTGACATTTATTTCAACCCTTTTGAAATAATATACTGTATCTCTTTTTTTGGTCTAGTCATGAAGAAGTGTCGTTAAAACTCTCCTTTATGTCTAAAGAGAGAAGGATGTAGTAATGAACAGTCATTGCCTTCTCCATGATTAGTTCTATCACCGAGCTGGTGAATTCTGGGTGCAGGAATATCAGACCAAATGACTGGAACACCACAGATAGGATAACCTAGGACACCAATGAAGAAGGAAAACAGACATTCTATAACTTACCTGTGCAATACAGTAGCCCAGCCACATGTGGCTATTAAGCACTTGAAAACTGGCTAGTCTAAATTAAGATATGCTCTAAGTATAAAATAACACACTGAGTTTCAAATTTGTACCCAGAAAATGTAAAGTAGTTAATCATTTTATACTTATTACTTGTTGAAATGATAATATTTTGAAGATATACATTTTATATAAAATATGTATGTACTATTAAAATTTTTATAAGAGCTAAAAAATTGTACTATATCAAATTTTAGGACTTTTGTTCATCAAAGGATAGAACCAACAAAGTGTAAAGGCAATCCATACAATAAGAGAAAATATTTGCCAATCATGTATGTGATAAGGGATACAACTGAAGAACAACCAAAACACATCCTGAATAAAAATTGGCAAATAATTGGATAGCGATGTATCCACACAAGATACAGAAATGACTAATGATCCCATGAAAAAATGTTCAACATAGCTATTAGAGAAATGCAAATCAAAACCACAATTGGATACTAACACCCATTTTTATGGCTACTATGTAACAAAGTTGTTCAGTGGATGTAGAGAAATTTGACCACTTGAGCATCATCAGTGGGAATGTGAAATGGTGAAGCCACTATGGAAAATAATATGGTGGTTTTACAAAATATTAAATATAAAATTACAAAATAATTCAGCAATTACACTTCCAGATATGTATCCCAATGTATTAAAAGCAGGTACTCCAATAGATATTTGTATGCAAACACAGCATTATTCACAATAGCTAAATGATGGAAGCAAATCAAATGTCCATCAACAAAAAAATGATTTGAAAAAGTATATACATACAATAAAGCATTAGTTTTTTTTTAAAAAAGTAAATTCTGATATATACTACAAAATAGATGAAACTTGAGAATATTATGCTAAATTAAATAAGCCAGTCACAAAGATAAATGTTATATGATTCCATTTATATAAGGTACCTAGACAGGTCAAATTTATAGATACAAAAAGTAGAACAATGTCTGTCAGAGCCTGGAAAAGGAGAATGTAGAAAGTTATTGTTTAATAGGTACAGAGTTTCAGATTCATAAGCTAAAAAGAGTTTTAGAATTGGATGGTGCTGATGGTTGCACAACAATGCGAATTACTTAATGTCCTCATTGGTACACCTGTATGTTGCTAAGATGACATAGTTTATGTTATATGTATTTTACTATGATTGAAATAATTTTAAATGTATGAATGGAAGCAGAGAAAATATAAAATAAAAGTACTAGATATGACAAATATATACATACATATATATATATATATATATATATATATATATATATAATATATATTATTGTCCATTATAATTACATAGAAAATTTTAAAAACAGAAAAACTAACTTATTTGAAAGCTTTTTTAAAAACATTGATTAAATTAAGTTTTTATTTACTTATGAAAATTATCAAAGATGAGTTTAAAATTGTTTGCCTTCTTTACCTTGTATAATTTACAATATAAAGTGAGTATATTTTCTATATTTTGGAATATTGTCATACTCCTTTCTAAGTTTGGACCAGCTTCCAAAATATTATTTACACTTTAATGCTGGGAAAAAAATCTCTGACAATTTCTTTAATGTGAAATTTTTTGCTGGCGCCACTTCTTCTGGGACATCTTCATTCTTTTCATTGCAACCACTTTTCTAATTTATGTTGATAAATTAACATTCACTAAATTATTCTGAGCACATATCTTGAGTCACTGGGAGGATGATAGTATTAACATTTCCAATGACAGCTATTTCTTCTAAAAATATTTACATTCTATTAAATTTAATCTTCAACATTTTACTTTTTATTTCTTTGCCACACTTTCATCTTTGTTGACCAAGTCCATCTTCTGAGTACCCAGTTTTTGTAAAATGTCACATAGGTTTATCACCTTGTGACAAAGAAGCAACGCAATTACATGCTTGTCAGTCTGTGCATGAACTGAATAACAGAGGTGTAGCAAATCATCATCAACAGACTTTGAAAGAAGTGTTGTGATTGGTCAGTGATGGTGATGTTTATCTGTTGTTTGCATAATGATCTGTGTATATAAGAAGTAGCAGTGTATTTAATATAATTATTCATAGTTAACATAGCATAGCAACTAAAACTTTAACTGTACTGTTCAAGTTTATAAGTTAAATTTTGGTGACTGAAATTCATGTATATCAGAACCATACAAAGTGAGAACTACCTATATTTGGAAATAATTCCTTTAAAGACATTAGCAAAGCCTGAGATTGAATGTTGCATAAACCATGAGACCAAATGAGATCCATCAGTGAGGGTAGAGGTTTTACAGCTGGTACAGGTAATTTTCTGCCAAAATCCCATCTTAATATTTTGAAATTTTGGGACTACAGAAAAAGAGATATTTTAATAAAGAAACCCAAAATACTAAAGGATAGTGAGTCATGTCACACTGACAGAAGACTAAAGCTAATATTAAAGAATCAACATTGTCTGAAGAATGTTCTCATGCACAAAATCTCAAAAGAAGAGTGTCAAGAAAGTTGCCATTCAATTCAAGACCTAAAAATCAAGCAGATATATAGTAGCCGGCCCATTAATAAGACTCTGCCTCCAAGTAATAGCTTCCTAGGTAGATCAGAATTAGCTCTAAGATAAAATATTTCATGCAGCTTATGTTCCCAGAGTAACATTTTTTCTTTGATCTTATCATCTGACTGACTCACCGGTTAAAATTTTTCTTGCTTGGGGCCATAGTTCCTTATTTTGAACTGCTTGTCTCTAATATGACCTTTATTAGTAATGATGTTCAAAATATAAATCATGTTGTTAACCATGATCTGTAACCACCTCTGACAAACATCAATCTTATGTATCTCCAGCTATCATCCTGCTTATATCAAATACAAGAACACATTCCCTAAGATATAGCAAATGAAGTATATGTATATGTATATGTATATGTATATGTATATGTATATGTATGCATATATGTATGCATATATACATATGCATATGTATATACACATACATATACATATACATATACATATACATATACATATACATATATGAAATCTCCAAAAGAAATATAGTTGTGAACTAATATAGATTCAGTTACTGCCAAAATGCAGCACATATTCTAGTAGCACACATAAACATTATATACAGGACAATAGTTATATATAATTAAAATGTATAGAAATGCTTTTGAGGATAGGAAAATTATGCTATAGGAGCATAATACAAAGAGACCTGATTTAAGTTGTGGAGTCAGAGAATTCTTCCCAATGTAGTAATGCTTAAGCTGAGGATAAAAAGAGTTACCTGAGTTATGAATATGTGTGATGGGGTGAAGGCTTAGAAACACAGAACAGCAGGAGCAGTATGATATATAATATCTGTAGACTGACAAGAAACTTGGCACACTGAGGAACAATAGGGACAATATATTATGAGGTGAGTCTAAACAGGCTTACATGGACAGAATATCCAAGAGCTTGTATGCCACATTAAATTTAGATCTTTATTTTAAGGTCAGTGTGGACATTTTTCTGGAGTTTAAATTCTGCTATTTATGAGAGTGAATGTTGTGTGTGTTAGAGGTTCAGCTGTGTGTTGGATCATAAATGACAAAAATGCTCACAGTTCTTTAATAATGTATGCATTTATGATATTCATCACTCTCTAAGTAAAGATCCTTTCTTGTCTAAGATTCATGATTGTATTACAGATGCCAATTTTAGTATTTACCATTGATGAAATGTCCTAGAAAATGGATTTAGTGAAGTAAAGAAGATGGTTCAGTTCAGGCCTTAGAAATGGTAACATTTAATACCTGATAGAAGAGTTGAAAATGTTCAAAATAGATTAGATCAAGGGGAGATAGAAAGGAAAAAATAGCTACTTGTCAACTTGTTACAGTAATTCAAGTAAAAGTTTAAGAGGGCCTGAAATAGAGCATGTGTGATGCAGATGGAGAAGAATGAACAGACATGAAAGAAGCTACAAAAACACATTATTAAGAATTAGTAACTAATTGGCAATTTCCCAGTAATACATTTTTTTTTTCAGAACATAAAGGCTAGACTAAAGCATAAAAATGAAGGCATATTAATATTAATAAAGTATAATTCCTTTTATTTCACAATTTCAGGTAGTACATGACCTCTAAACCTTTTTAAAGCAAACCTTTCCAATACAAACAAATACCCAGTTCTTGTGGGGGTACTCAGTGATTTTATTCTAGTATGTTCACTAAATTTCCTTGTCACATTCACTAACAGATCTTCTCCAGAGGACTTTGCTAATGACTAAAGATTTTATTGCTTGTAAAGTTGTGTCAAGGTTCTTTACTCTCATACTTAGTGTCCCTGGCCATGATGACTATTGCTGAACATTATCTAGATTAAGTTAGTCCTGCTATAGACACAGATTTGGCTGATATAGTTACATTTTCTATGTGACATAATGATGTTGTATTCTCTGGAGCTCTCAGTGCATTAAGTAACATTCCATACTGTAGGGTTTTATGTTCACATGTTTTATAGGATTTGACAGAGCAGTAATTCTTTTAAAATTTATTGTCTCTCTTCCAAGCTTTCAAATATGAGGACTAATATGAGTGATATTTTATGTTGCATCATTGGTACTAAGATTAACACAGAGTTCTTCATGTAATAGCTACTAATTAAACAAATATTGCTTTATTTATATGAATTTATATAAGTCAAGTTGGCATAACCACCATGAGAGAGGGATGGTAGAGTTTCAACACCTTTACTCAAATAGTAGGATGTGCAGAGATGGTAAATTGTGAAGCTGTCTAAAGTCTCTCCTTGATTCATTTAATAATTTAGTTAACTACAATGCAGAAATATGCTTTTTTTAATTCCAATATAGTCACAATTAGAACATATTCACAATAAGTCTTGAACCTTTGATTGTTGCTTCCTGCATATATTGAAACTTTTGAAATGTGAATTTTCTCAGTATATGGGCAATACTAAGTTTAATATTGCCTGAATCAAGACTATAGAATTTTGTTCAGTGATATTAACTGTAAATTTGAATAACTTTCTGTTGATACAGGAGCATGTATCTACTGGAAATTGACAAGTATTACTCATCTCCTATATTTATACATCTTTGCAAAAGATAAATTTGTAGAATATAAAAGTTTCCAAGAGGTATTTTGGGATGATTTCATGTGTCACAATTTTTGACATTTAAGCAGGTTCCTTTTCCTCTTCACTATGGCTATGAGTTTCTTATCATTTAGTCTCTTCCATCCTAATCCCTTCTTCAGCTGTGTATTTTGCAAGTTCCTCTAATTTTGCCTTAAGGGATGACATTTTCATGCTCTTGCGAGGGGCACCAAACTGATGAGGCATGAATCCTCTTCCTTGTTTAAATTTTAAATATTCTTCTTTGAGCCAAACTGGAAAAGACAAAACAAGCATGAGAGCATTATGAAAATGGTGATATGAGAGTGTTTTACATAAATTCTCAGGGAAAGGTAATACCTAGCTACTGTTAATAGCATCTAAGTAATGGTGATGTTTTCAGGTTATATTACATGTCAGATCTAGATTTTCTCTCCCGCTTGCCAGGATTTATTGGTAAGGCTAAAAGAAAATCGGTAAAGACGTTTCTTTTCAGTCTTCTACACTGCTTTTATCCTCTCTAGATGGGGCTAAAATTATACTAAGTGTATAAAAAATTACAAAAATTAGACTAAAGTCCAAAGAATTATATTTAAACTGTCAACCATTGGTCATTGACACCAAATCACCACAAACAAGAATCCTCAATTTGAGGTGTGGTGAAGAAGGAAATTGTATTCAGTGCAAATAATTTAATTGTAATATTGCATGGCCTGTGAGAATAGATCAATAATGTTACAGCTCAATTAAGAGACAACATAGCTGTGGAGCAGCATGGTTATAAGGAAGCCATGGGTGGAGGGGACCATGGGACAAGGCCTCTACCAGCTATAAAGTACCACTTTGCTCTACCTGCTTTTCTCCACTCTGGTTTACATCCTCTTTCAAGTTTTATCTTCAATATATTTAATTCCAGGTGGGGAAAAGCAGTCTTCAGTGAAAAAAGAAACTGTACTCTTAGAGCCAGAGGGGAGGTGATTTACATAGACAGAAGTCCCAACCCTGGTTTCTGATTAGTCCATCCTTATGTAGACAAAAACTACAAATCCTTGAAGTTTGATTGGTCCAAAAGGCACTGTCTTGTTTGGTCAGAATGAAGCTGTTCTAATTGGTCAGTTGAGATGTTGGTGAAGATATACCTGTGCAGCTCCAATTGGACAGGAAGAGCCTCAGTTCTGTTGCTTGAAATACATTTTCAGAAACTCCTTTGTAAAGGCTGACTCAGATTATGAGGACACAGTTCAGGTAGGCAGTTTAGTGCAAGAGGCAGGCAGTTCAGTCCTGGCTTCTCTCTGGTGTGGTTTGCATAGGAGGCTCTTATTTAGAAATGGCTGCTAGACCCTGCCTTTAAATTTGAGCTTACTTACCATCAGGAGACCTTCTGATTAGGTATCCTTTTTCTCAGAGTTCACAAAACTATCTGTGTAATTTTAATATTTATTCTTTTTGTGCCTCAGCTTCTTCATCTGTAAACATAGCAATGCCATTCTTGCATACTTTACAGAATTATGATTTTCAAATTAAAAAAAATGCAAAGAAGGGATTTATACATTAAGTATTACACAAATCTGAGGGATTATTATTCTCATTGTGATAATAAAGAGGTAGATGATTTGTTCTGACTTCACAACCAGGGCCAGCAAGTTGATGAAGAAGACTTAGTTTAGGTTTGATTCCCTCCACTTCCTATTTTTGTGTCCCTTTATGCCTGTTATATTTGCCTCTACCTGAAGCACAATTACAGAGTTATCCTATTTCTTTAAGATCATATTCTTAGCTCCAGAGTAAAGATATCTGATCATCTTTGTCTAGCACAGAAATTAAGAGGATGAGGCTGAGAGACAGACATCTTAGATGTAAATCCTAGCTCTGTCATTTACTGGCTTTGTAGTCTTAGACAAGGTACTTAACCTTTCTTTGTATTAGTTTTTTTTTTGTCTAGAAAATGCTAATAATAATAATAATAGTGCCCATGAAAAGATTGTTGGGCAATACTGTTTACTCTTATAAAGAATTTTGAAGAGTCTGTAACACATAAATTCTCAGTACATGTTAGTTACTATCTTTCCCTACTAGCTGATACAAGCTATAAATGTGTTCACATAGGTTTCTTTATACTTTAGTAGAGAACACTGCAGGATTATCTGAGCCAGGACATTTTCTTACAGAAAAAGTTGTTGAAATAATTTAAAAGGCTTCATTATCTACCAGAATATATTTCTGTTGGAAGACATTTGTATACTATAACTATGTAGAAGAGAAAATGTTTTGGTCAGTGCTGTATTGATGAAACTCACATTTCTTCATGTAGGAAGTTCCCTAAATAAACTGTAGTAACAGTCTTAATCTCTCAAAAATAACAGAAAGAATAATAAACTTATCTTGAGAATTATTTCTGTCCATGTCCATACAGTATTCTGTCAGAATACATAGAGATTAAAGAAGTGCAGAAATTTTTACTTGTTTTCTTTTCAAGTGGCTTACAGGTAAGATTATAAAGATTCTGGGACATAGAATAATTAAAATTATAATTCTTAAAGAGTAAACTATAAACTACCTGTATCAGAGCTACCTTGGTTGCTTATTAAAAATTCATATTCTTGGACCTACTTACAATTATTTAAATTTTGGCCACCTGTGACACTAGCTATGCTAAGTAAAATAAGTCAGGCACAGAAAGACAAATCTTGCATACTCTCAATTTTGAGAGGACTCTCAGAAAGTCAAACTCATAGAAGAAGAAATTAGAATGTTAGTTACCAGGAGTTTTGAAGAAACATGGCGAAGTGAGAGATGTTTCCAGTTTTTTTTTCCTTTAAAACAACAATAAGCTGAATATCTAATACTCAACAGAAAACACTCAAACTGCACACCATCATATCTGAGCATGGGATCTGCACATAAGAGCTACTGCAGGTCAGAGCGCTGTTTGTCAGGTGGTGGATTGAGGGAAATAAAGAGGTTTCCCCTCACAGTCTCCAGAGCTGTCTGCAGGAGCAGTAGGAAGAGGAGAAGGTGCAAGCACTTCCCTGAACAGCCCTGCCTGGAAGTTCTGTGAGCTCCACCCTGCCAACAGCAAGGCCCAGTCATCAGGGCAGAAAGCAGAAAAGCAGGATGACAGAGAAACAACAGTTGATTTTTACCTGCTGTGGTTCAAAAACCAAGGTAGAGATGCAGTCCAAACCCCCAGCCCAAAAAGGCTCTCCCCCCAAATCATCCAAGATGGAACACCATGGAGTCAAAGGGGAATCTGAACAAAAGCAACTGAAACTGTTGTTAACACTGAGAAGGGCTGAGACTGAGAGTAACAAGCATTATTAAACATCTAAAAAAAATAAAACGTCATTATTCAGGCCTTATAAATATCAGGGATCTGAGAGACTTATATGACACCTACTGGAAACCAAAACAAAATCACCTTATTTGCCACAGGATAAATATTCTTTCTGGAAAAGAAGCAGAATACACATCCATTAATGGTCAGGCTCAATAATAGCTCATTAAATATCACAAACAACCAAAGTAGCAAGCCATCTCAGAAAAAATTTTTTTCCAGAAAACAAGCTTACAGACATAAAAATGTTCAACTTAAGTGACTCATAATTCAAGATGGTTCTTTTGAAAAAAAAAACTGTAATATCCATAACGAGTCATATCAACAACTGCAGGTATTGAAAAAAAAATAAGTAAATGAGCAGAACGAGTTCTTCAGCAAGGAGATTAAACCTTCAAAAAGAGCAGAATAGATCTTCTTGAGATTAAAAATAAAAGCACTGAGAAAAATAAAAGCTTGGGAAAGAGAGTTGGCCAAGTGGAGAAAAAGAACAGTGATATCGAAGACAGAAATTTAGAAATAAATCAGAAGGAAAAAGAGAGAAACTGAAGAATAAAAAACAATTAAAGATAAATAGAAAAACTAGCTGATGCCATCAGGAGAGGAAACATAAGAATAATGGGCATTATTAAAGGAGCGGAAAAATAATAACTAGAAAGCATTTTCAGACACATAGTTGACAAGAATTTTTAAAATCTAAGCAATGAGCTGGAGCTTGAAATTTAAGAAGTCAACAGAACACCCAATTATCTCAAACAACAAAGACCTTCACCCAGACACATTGTATGAAAGTTATATATATATATATATATATATATATATATATATATATATATATATTTAATATATATTATTATACATTAATATACATTAATGTATATTTATATAAATATTATATTATATATAAATATTATATATAGATATATACATATAAAACAGAAAAGACAGAAGTCTCAGAGCATCCAGGGAGAAGAAAACCGTAACTTATGAAAGAAAACAATTTAGATTATCATAAAACTTCTAGGCACAGACCTTAGAAGCAAGAAAGAAATGGAATCAAATATTTAAACAATTAATTGAAAGTAATTACAAGCCTAGGATAATGTAACCAGCTAAGATCTTCTTTAGATATAAAGAAAAAATTAAGACCTTTCCAGATGTATAAAAATTGAGGCAATTCTCCACTATGAGGTCAGGATTATAGGAAATGCTTAAAGGTGTCAGCTTACCTAAAACAAAATGACCAAAAAAAAAAAAACCCTCATAATTAAAAGTAAAGTGACTATCATCAGGAAAACAGGAGCAGAGGAGTGCAACCCTTACTAAGATCAGGACATTTTTAAAATATTTTTTTTAAATTATATATAATTATAAGCTTAAATAATAAAAAGAGAATATGACAAGATAGTAATAAATGTTCAGCATATATAGGGACAAATTGATACGACAATGACTGAAAAATGGAGGATTCAAAGATCCAAATTCACAAAGGGGAATGGAGATAAGGCACACACAAAAGAAAATGGACAACTAGATAGATATAGATAAATATAGATATAGATTTAGATTATAGATATATAGATAGATGATTATATATAGATATAGATAGATATAGATATAGATGATATAGATATAGATAGATATAGACGTAGGTGTAGATGATGTAGATATAGAGATAGAGATAGAGATAGGGAGAGAGAGATAGATATAGATATAGATAAATATATAAATAGATATAACAACTCTTTACATATTCATATATATACACACACTACCTTTACACATTTGTAATGATAACTAATGCCAAAGATTCAGAACTGAAGTACCTAGCATAAAACAAGAAGAAACATAGGGAAAACCTACAAAAGCCAACCAAAATAAATAAAACAAAAACACAAGGACAGAAAAGCAATGGAAACACTGAGCTACCAAACAGCCAAAGATAAAATGCCTAAAAGAAGACCTCATATTTCAATAATCACCTTAAATTTAAATGGACAGAACTCATCAATAAAAAGTCATAGAGTTGCAAAATGGACTGTATAAAAAAAAAAAAAAAAAAACAACTATGTGCTACCTTCAGGAGACACATCTCAGTTACAAAGACAAATATAGACTGAAAGTGAAAGGGTGGAACATGATATTTCTAGCAATATGTGTTTAGAAAAATTGGGAGCACAGGTACTAATATCAGATGAAATAGACTTCAAAATAAAAATCGTAATGAAATATACTGAGGGATGTTTCATAATGATAAAGGTAACTATGCTCCAAGAAGATATAACACATTAATATCAATGCTCCCAATCAGGGAGCCACAACGTATGTAAATCAATTACTAACAAAACTAAAGGGAGAAAAAACCAAAACACTATCTTAGTAGCAGACCTAAATACTCTACTGCTGGACATACACAGATCATGCAAACCAGTAAATCAATAAGGAAATAACATCCATAAATGACATATCAGAACAACTGGACATAATTGACATTTACAGAGCCTTCCATTCCCCAAAAACTGCTTATATATTCTTATCTAGTGCACATAAAAAATTCTCAGAATTTACCAAATAATGGAACAAAGAGATAGCCTCAACAATTATAGGAGGGTTGAAACTAGAGATCCTCTGCAAAAATAAATATGGAAGATCCACAAATACTTGGAGATTAAACAACATGCTATGGAAGAATAACTGGGTCAGAAAAGGAATCAAAATTGAGATCAAGAGATTGATAAAAATGAATTATAATGATAATAGAAATAAAAAAAAAAAACCTTTAGGGATATGGCAAAAGTTGTCATACGAAGAAGGTTCACATCATTACAGGCCTATCTTCCAAAACAAGAACAAGCCCAAATAAAAATCCTTAATGCTTTATCTTAAAAACTAAAAAAATGAAGAACAAATGAGGCATAAAGTTAGCAGAAGGAAAGAAATTATCAAAATTAGAGCAGATATAAATGAAACTGAAAACAACAACAACAAAAGAGGATAGAAGAAATAACTGCATCAAAGAGCTGGATTTTGGAAAAGGTAATTCAGATTGATAAAGCCCTGGCTAGACTCACTAAACAAAAAAGAGAAAGGACACAGACAAAATCAGGGATGAATGAGGTAAAATTACTACTGACATCACAGATACACAAAATCGTACAAAAACAATTCAAAAAATTATATAAAACCAAATTTAATAACCTAGAAGAAAATGACCAGTACTTAGAAAAATACAATCTTCCTATACTGAATCAAGAAGAACTGAAAAATCTAAATATACCAATCAGCAGTATAGAAATTGAAAGAATCATCAAAAACCTACAAAAAGTAAAAGTCCAAGACCATATGGCTTCACTAGTGAATTCAACCAAACATTCAAAGGTTTAATATCTATTAACCTCAAACTCTAACAAAAGATCAAAGAGGAGGCAATACTTTTCAACTCACTTTATTAGGCCAATATTTCTTTGATACTAAAATATGGTAAAGATAATACCAAAAAAACTTCACACCAATATCTCTCAGAACCACAGTTGCAAAAATCCTAAACAAGATACCAGCAAACCGAATACAGCAACATATTCAAAAGATTATCAATGACGATCAAGTGGGATTCATCCCAAAGGCACAGAGATGGTTCAACATACACAAATCAATTAAAAAATAAGAATCATTTATTCATATAAATAGATGCATACAAAGCCTTTGACAAGATACAACATTCATTTCTGATCAAAACGTCTAACAAAATTAGTATAGAATTAAAGTACCTTATCATAATAAAGGCCATATATGACAAACCCTCAGCCAACATTATACTAATTGGTGAAAAACTGAAAACTTTCCCTCTAAGATCAAGAAAAAGGCAAGGCTGTCTACTATTTCCACTGTTATTCAATATGACATTGGCTGTCCTAGAAAGTATAATCAGGCTAGGGAAAGATATAAAAGGCATGCAAATAGGCAATGAAGATGTCGAACTGTCACTATTTGTGAATGACATGATTCTCTATATAGAAAACCCTAAACATTCCACAAGAACATTACTAGAAAAAATAATAAATACAATAAAGTTTCTGGATACAAAATTAACATTCAAAAATCCATAGTGTTACTATACATTTATAATGAAGTGTCAGAAAAAGAAGTGGAAAAAATCCTTTGGCAATTGCAACAACAACAAAAAATAAAAATACCTAAAGATATATTTAACGAAACATGTAAAGGACCTATATAATAAAAACTACAAGACTATTAAAAGAAATTGAAGAAGATACAAAAAATGGAAAGATATTCTGGGTTCTTGGATCGGAAGAATGAACATAGTCAAAATGAACTTATTTCCTAAAGCATTATACAGATTTTAATGCATTCCCCATCAACATCCCATAGACATTTTTTAAAGAAATATAACAATAAATAATAAAATTTATATGAAAGAAAAAAGACACCAAATTGTCAAAGCGAACCTGAGGGAGGGGGGAGAAATGAGGCTGGAGGTACCACTCGGTCCAATTTCAAATTATACAACAAAGCGACAGTAATCAAAATGGCATGGAACATTATCAAGAGTCCAGAAGTAAAATCATAAATATGTATGCATAATCAATTTTCAAAAAAGAGCCAAAAACACACAGAGGAGAAAAGAAAACCTCCTCAAGAAATGGTGCTGAGAAAATTGGAAAGCCACCTGTGAAAGAATGAAACTGGGCTGTTTTCTATCACCACACACTGAAATTAACTCAAAATGGATTAAGGGCCCAAATATACAATCTGAAACAGTAAAATGCATAGAAGAAAATGTAGGAACTTAACTCAAGAACCTTGGACTTAAAGAGGATTTTATGAATTTGACCTCAAAAGGAAGGGATGTAAAAGCTAAAATAAATGAATGAGACTACATCAAACTAAAAAGTTTCTGCTCATTGGAAGAAATCATCAAGGTTAAGAGGCAACCATCTCAATGGGAAAATATATTTGCAAGCAACACTTCCAATAAAGGCCTAATATCCAAAATGTACAAAGAACTCATACAACTCAATAACAACAACAACAACAAAAATAACAAATGATCAAGTCAAAAAATGCGCAACCTGAACAGACACATCTCCCTAGAGGACATACAAATTGCCAAAAAAATAAAAAATAAAAAGATGCTCAACTTCCCTAGCTATTAAGGAAATGCAAATCAAAGCCACAATTAGATATTATCTCATACTTTTTATAATAGCTATAATCAATAGGACAAGTAATAACAAATGTTGGAAAGGATGTGGAGAAAAAGGACCCCTCAAACACTGCTTATGGGACTGCAAATTGCTATAGCAACTATAGAAAACAGTATGGTAGTTACTAAAAAAATTAAGAATTGATCTACTATATAATCCAGCAATCCCTCTACTAGGTATTTATCCAGAAGCCTTGAAAACCCTTATCCAAGAAAATATTGCATACCAATGTTCATAGCTACACTATTCGCAGTGGCCAAGACATGGAAGCAACCGAAGTGTCCTACAATAGATGATTAGCTAAAGAAACTGTGGCACATATATACAATGGAATATTACTCAGCCATTAGAAGAGATGAAATACTGCCATTTGCGAAATCATGGATGGACCTCGAGATAATTATGCTAAGTGAAATAAGCCAGACAAAAAAAATTGAAAGTCACATGATATCCCTTACATGTGGAATATAAACCTAAAAGCAACAAATGAACAGGACAAACAAACAGACTCATGGACATGGACTATAGACTAATGGATACTAGAGAGTAGGGGGTGAGTGAAGAGAGGGGATGTAGACATAGTAAATGGGTCAAATATAGGGGGTGGGGAGAGTAAAGTGTGTAAAGGGGAACAAATAAATGGTGACTGAAGGAAACTGGACTTTGGATGGTAAACATAATAGAATATACAGATGTCAAATTATAATATACTTTTGAAATGATATAATTCTGGTAACCAGTTACTCCAATAAACTTAAAATTTTTTAAGTAAAAAAAATATATAGAATATTAATTACCAGGGTCTAGAGTGGAGAGGAGAAGGAGGAGATATTTAAATGGTACAGAGTTTTTATTTTGTAAAAGTGATAAATTCTGGAGATATAATATACAGCAATAATGACTATAGTTAATAACACTGTATTGAATACTGAAATTATGCTTAGAGAGTAGGTTCCAGGTACTCATGTCACACACATACAAATGTGAGAATATGGCTACTGTATGAGGAGATAATATGCTAACCATATTAGCATACTATATGGTCTACTATAGTAATCATATAAATATATATGTCTATATGCAAAATATATATATGATCATGTCATATAATATATAATATATAATGCATAATGTATAATGTATAATATACATTATTTATGTGTGTGTGTGTATATTTATAAATATACACACACACACACACATACACACACACACATATAATATATATCTTAAAAAGACGTTTTGGCCAGAAATGAGCCCAACAATATGCATATAAAATAAGTTTGGAGTTATTACAATAGAAATTGATTTTTTCACCAGATAAATCTATCTGGTCTTAAAGACTATCTTCTACTGATAACTTTTCATAGTCACCTTAAGAAATATATTGTTGTGTTACCCATTGACTTTACAAAAGCATTTGTTAACTATTGAGCAAATCATAGCTTACGTTTGGTTTATACAATGATTGATTTTTTTTGAGAAAAAGATTTATTAAAAGTACTTTATAAAAGGAGATGGGCCACTAAGGAAGGCTGCAGCCCTATGGAATTTAGGAACTAAAAATATAAGATGGTATGCCCCAAAAGGAGGGGCAGGTTTCCAGCCAAGAACATTGCAACCACAAAGAACTGCTTTCAAATTGTTTAAGAAATCATGGTTTCTGGTCCCCTCAAATTAATTATATTAGCAAAGTTAGACTAGAAACTTTCAACATATAACAATGAAATCTCCAGTCTTCAACAAATACTCCAAAAATTTTTGATACAGGTGATTATCACAAGTTTTTAGAAAAAACTGCTGTTGAAAGATGGAATGAAGTTAGTTTTCATTAGTTTTTACTTCTATCTTTATTTCCTTGCATGGAAATTCAAAAAATATAATAAGATATTTTTAAAAGACAGTCGAGGTTTTGTAATTCCTGTTAATAAAGTCTCATTCTGCATAGGTTCTCAGGCTTTCCACATAAGAACTATGCAGGCCTTTATGAAAATGCCCAGTCTGCTGAATTATCCAATATATCTATGCCTCCAATAATTCCAGCCTATAAATAAATCCATCCTCCTGGGCTTCAGCACAATCAGCCTGGATCAAAGGAGCAGAAGAACCAAAGTGATTTGAGCACATGATTATTTTAGGAGATGATTCATATTATTACTATATCACAACAATAAAGTACATGCTGTGTACTATCCATGGAACAGAGGGAGCACCCAGGAATAAATAAGATGAATTTCAATACAGAGTAGCAAAGTATTAGAAAAAACTCCAACCCCCAAATGGACAACTTATTTCCAAAAACCTCAGATTTATTTCTTTTATTTTTATGTGACATTTTAAAAGATTTTTTTAGATGGTATTGGCTGAGACTGTAAATAAGTAATTAGATCATATTTTAAATTCCTCCTACATGGAAGCAACCAAAGTGTCCTACGATATATGGTTAGATAAAGAAGATACGGTACATATATACAATTAAATATTACTCAGCTATAAGGAGAGATGAAATACTACCATTTGTGACAACATAAAAGGACATTGAGGTAATCATGCTAAGCAAAATAAACCAGACAGAAAAAGTTGAAAACCACATGATATCACTTATATGTAAGGTGTAAACCTAAAAGCAACAAACAGGACAAACAAACAGAGATTGAAGGAGATGAATAATAGATTGACTAGTGGTTACCAGAGGGGATGGGGAAGAGGCATAAAAGGTGTCAAATATGAAATATGTGGTGACAGAAGAAATCTAACTGTGGTGGTAAACATGCAATAAAATATAAATAAATAAATAAATATATATATATATATATATATATATATATATATATATATATATATATGTATACACACACATATATGCTTTACTGTTGAATTGTATACTTAAAAGTTACTGGATTTTGTTAACCAATGTCACTATAATAAAAAAATTAAAAATAATAAAAATAAGTTTCCTCCTACAATTCATTAATTTAAACACACACAAAATATCCTAGAGCACAGACAGTTTTTGTTTGTTTTGTGTTTTTATATTAGAAGCTGAGAAAAAGTACAACAGCTGCAAACAAAACTGGAAAAAGATCTGTTTGACCTAATTTATCCCAAATATTCCTTCTAAGAGGCACAAATATAAATTCTTCTCATTGAGCATTTAAGATTTGAGGATATAATTGATACTACTCATGTAAGTGTAAAGTAATATATCAAGAAATAATTTGTGCTATCTTGGCAATATGTGTTCAAAAAAGGTATTTGTACTTAAAAAAGATTTGAAACAAGCTGATGCATGCTGTATAGGGCAGATGATACTTAAGGCCTTGATTTCCTGAACAAGATAAAATCTCCTTTGGTCAATCAATGGTTTCTTTTCTGTGGGCGTAGATGAGTAGTAAGTTAGAAACCATTTCATTACTACCTATGACCATTTCCGAGTCTCAAAGTATGGTTTCCTCTTGTTTTAATGTATTTTTCTATTTGGGTGTTTTGGGAAAGTACTTTATATGTAATTCAGGGTTAGAGAATTCTTGGTAAGTCATGATATAATAATTGTATATTATAAAAGTTCATAAACAAATTATTTACTCCCAGAGCATAGCACCAGATTCTCCAAGGGTAAAGTGATAACTTTTCATTTTAATTATAAAGTTCTTTATAATTTAGAAAGTATTCCAATATACACTATCTTTCTTGATTCTCAAAATAATTATATAGAGTAGATGGTAGATATTAATATTCAATTTTATGGACTATGATATCAATTCCCATCAATGTATGATATCCCTCAATTCATATAATGTAATCACAACATATGGGAATAAAATTCAGGTTTTTTGGTGCCTATTTCACAGTTGTCTCTGTATAGTTTATGTTATGTCAAAGAAGAAAGGAGCAATTATTGTCCCCATTTTTATATGTAATTGCTTTAAAACTGTAGATAAATCATGATTTCACATTACCTCTTCAATTTTGCTGTTTGTAAACATGCAATCTTGAATAAAACTGAAAGATTATTTTCATCCAAGGTTTATTATGCTTGTCCTTCTAAGCAGTAAAGAGACAATTAGTAGTGAATGAAGATGTAGAAGGTAATATTATTAAAGCAAAAAGTGTGAATTCTATAATTTGGCCTCAAATTTCGCAGGGCAGTTTATTTACTTTTATTTGGCTTTGGAGAGAAATTTATATAGACTCCTTAAGTGAGAAGGGTGCAGATTCTATATTCTTGGCTCTTAGAATCTAACTATTGGAGAAAATCTAATTCAACAAGAAAGGTTAAATACTTTTTAGGAAACTTCCACACATTGATATTAGAAAATCCTCTATAAAGGAGTCTATGTGGTATCACTTCAAGATATCATGAAAAGCATCACCAAGAATGTTGATAGTGAAGATGACCACTGCTAAAGGTTGGAATTGAAAGAAGCACACATAATTTGACCTAATAATTTGACTTTTCAAAAAAAATCCTAGAAATTTACCTTGCCAGTTTGGCTTAACTGTAATTGGTTTCTTTCATTTGAAGTAAAATGTACTCATAATCTAGATAAAAATGTAAATCAGGCAAGAAGGCATAACACTTAATCTCTATTCATCTAAAATATATATATTTCTATATTTCAGGAGCCTGGACAATGTCAAATAAAACAAGCAATTAGTTTCTTTCTAACAATGAATAGTTCAAATCTAACATCATGCCAACCGTGATTAAGAATGATACAGTACATCATTATTGTCAACACTATTCAAACAATGTACACCTTAGAAATGAACTTGTCAGAGAAAAATATGCCTCTGATTTCTATTACATTTGCCTAGTAATTGCTGTCATCAGTGATAGGTTATTATTTCAGTTGAATAGACTTTCAGATTCTAACAGCTTTTAGACTGAAGTACATACTGACAGTTTGAATACTCTTGACAGCAATTACCTTTTTCCCAGTTAATACTGATTCAGAAAAAAATAAAAATTAAATATGTTCAGATGAAATACTTATGTATGTCTCTAGTTAAAGTAGGTTGATACCAAAAAAATGTGTAAATTGCAAATGACTTAGATTTTTTAAAGTAACTTTTCATTTGTGTATTTTTGAAAATCAGCATTAAGGAAATATAGACCATACTGCTTATATTAATAGTAAATGATGTGGAATGATTGAAAGCATATTTTAATGCAGTTATTAACAGAAACTACTGTACAAGTATAATGTGAAAAATGTGTGCATGAAAAAAGAATAGAAATGAGAATTTATGTATGCATGCCTATATTTACCTAGTCATATGACTGTAAATGCCTTGAGTAAATGAAGACCAAAGTAGATGCACATGCCTACATCTTCCAGAGTGAAATATGCTTCTAACATATTTACATTTTATGACATTAAAACTGTCCTGTTCTGCAAAATGAAAATAATTTGTGTAATTAACCGGAATATACACAACGATTTTGTTATGATTTAAAAAAAAAATCTAGGTAATTGAGACCAGAGATTGTGGGATATAAGGCATTCAGATAATCACTTAAGTTTTTGTTCTGTTTTGTGGCACACACTTAAAAATGTCCAAAAAAACAGGGTCATATTTGAAATCCTTTTTACATATTAACAATTAATCATCACTTTGAGAAATTATTTATAAATGAAGGCAAAAAAACAAAAAATAGAAAAGAATATACTCAAAGGCTTCTAAATAAATCTAATTTTAAAAATGGTTACAGATGCCAGAATAAAGAATAATATGTAAAAAGTATTAATAATCAAAATTATTTTCTATGACACATAATAAGAATGCCACCAAAGAATACAAACCTGATACACCAAAATATTAGGGGAAAAATAGGGACAAAAGACCAAATATAAAAACAACTATTTTCTATGCCCTACAAACACTTCTAATAGATATTTGGAAATACAAATTTTCTCTTAGCATAATAGAATATTGGAAAAACTAACATTAAATGCCATAAAATTCCAAAGGCTGTGAAAATCTACAAAACTACTTTTAACCCATTAAGGATAACGTAGTGTGGAAGCACATGATGCTTTATGTGATATTGATTTAATTATATTTTATTAGAAATAGAATGAAGATATTAGTCATCCTGTATTGAAGAGTTCAATTGAAATTGCTGTTATCTTCTATATTCAAAAATAAGGTTTTCTAATAGAATACCACATCAATAAATTTATCACATCCAATTAATGATGTTAATCAACAGTCTTATATTACTATGGTAGCAAGTAGATTCTTCAAAGCTCTAAATACTTTACATATACAAATATCCCTACTACCAATATACCTTCTTTCCTCCATAACTGTTTTATTAAATAATTCCTTGTTTTATGTTTAATTGTTCTGCTCATTTGCTATGGAAATATATTTGCAAACATGTGCCAGATTACTCTCACAGCTGTTCTCTAGGAAAATTTATCTGGAAATGAAGCATATCAATATGGTGATATAAAATTCAAGCAATTCTTGAATTTAGGTGTTTTATGATTAATAATTTAATTGCTTATTCTTTATCAAGGATTGTGGATAAAATAATTTTGGTTTTGTACTGACATGCAGGGTATACTGGAGTGATGAGTATTTCAACATGAGCCAGGTATATATGTTTGAGCAGAGGGTATCTCAAGGCAAACAACCATAGAGAGGTGACATAAGGCTCTTATTTCATTAAATACAATTTATTTTAAAACAAAACAACTAAGTTTCTGGAAAACTATTGACAACCAGAGTTGGGGCACAGACAGGTTGCTGAGAGACAAATGATCACTGATCAGAGAAAAAGAAAAATGCTATAAGAAGCAGAGAAAAAGAATATCTGTGAAAAGGTATTTTTCATGCTAAAGAGAAATTACTTAAGAGTTGTGAAATGATTCAAACAAGGTATTTTGGGAAAGAATTGGCAATTCCATATGGTGAGTTAGGGTATAATAAATTCTGAGGATGGTTGAGTGAACTGAATTGCCTGTTTTTCACAAACACCATTCTGAACTAGCTGGATGGGGACTATGTATTGAGGTATAGAAGCAAGTTATTTTGCTAAGTTAGAGACAAAATGAGAATAAAAATTTGTTTTCTGACAAGCCATCACAAGCATCTTCCATCCTGACTCTATCTCTAAACATATGACTACTTAGAGGTTTGGAAACATGTCACAGGGTTGTTTGCATTGTCTCTAGGCCTCAAGGAAAATTAATTGCAGGGTACATGGCTATTATCAGCACACAAAAATAATCTATTTAGTTTTTTTAATGTGGTGTTAATTTTCAAAATATTATTACGTGTGGTATTTATTAATTTGGTATATATATTTTTTCAAATACGAATCAGACATTGGATGTAATTAACATTGGCTGTTATGTGACTACAGACATTTGGATGAAAATTTAACATCTTGATCAGACTTTCAGATATTTTCAGTTGGTTTGCATTGAGTAGACTTACACATGAGCATGTAATGGAAACTTTTTCATTTTATCTACATGTTATAATAATGTAAATATTGTGCCTTATTATCACACACACACACAAATTAAGACCTGTTTTATTTTTTTTTAATTTTTAGCTCTTACTACTTTTAATAGTAATTATTGTTAATATTAAGAATTATAATTTCTATTTTTATGATGACATTGGTTGACAAAATCCAATAAGTTTCATCTGTAGATTTTAACAGCTGTGTGTTGACCTTCCATAGTTACATTTCTTTCAGTCACCAACTTTTGGCCATCTTTACTCCATCTACCTCTCCTCATCCCCCTCCACCCAACCCACAAGTAACCACTAGTCTATTGTCAATAACCATGTGTCTTGGTTTGTTTGTCCTGTTTGTTTGCTGTCTTTAGGTTTATAACTCCCATATAAGGGATATCATGTGATTTTCAATTTTTTTTTCTGTCTGGCTTATTTTATTTAGCATGATTACTTTGAGGTCCATCCATGGTTTTGCGAAGGCAATATTTAATCTCTTCTGATGGCTGAGTAATATTCTATTTTATATGTATTACAGCTTCTTTATGCAATCATATATCATAGGTTACTTTAGTTGCTTCAATGTCCTGGCCTCTGTGAATAATGCTGCTATGAACATCGGTGCACAAATAAATTTTTGGATATGGATTCTCAAGCCTTTGAGGTAAATACCCAGTAGAGGGATTGCTGGATCATACGGTCGATCAATTCTTAGTTTTTTGAGGAAACTCCATACTGTTTTCCGTAGTGGCTGTACCAATTTGCAGTCCCACAAGCAGTGTATGAGGGTTCCTTCTTCTCTGCATCCTCTCCAACATCTCTTATTATATGTCCTGTTCATAAAAGCTGTTCTAACAGGTGTGAGATGATATCTCATTGTTGTTATGATTTCCATTTTCTTAATAGCTAGTAATGTTGAGCATCTTTTCAAATATTTGTTGGCCATTTGTATGTCCTCTAGGGAAAAAAAGGTCTGTTCAGGTCTTCCGTAATTTTTTTTGATTGGATCTTTTGTTCTTTTGTTGATACTGAGTTGTATGAGTTCTTTGTATATTTTAGATATTAGGCCCTTATTGAAGGTATTGCTTGCAAATATATTTTTCCATTCAGATGGTTGTCTCTTTACTTTGTTAATGGTTTCGTTTACTTTGTAGAAGCTTTTAGTTTGGTGTAGTCCCATTTATTTATTATAACTTTTACTTTCCTTGCCTTTGAGGTCAAATTCATAAAATCCTCTTTATGTCTAAGGTCCTTGAGTTTAGTTCATATGCTTTCTTCTGTGCATTTTATTGTTCTGGGTCTTATGTTCAGGTCCTTAATCCATACTGAGTTAATTTTGGCGTGTTCCTGATTGTACATGCTAGGGAATCTGTATAATATTTTAGTCAACAACAGTCTAGTTTCACTCTTTTGCAGGTGTCTTTCCAGTTTATTTTAGCACTGTGTCTTAAGTAGGCTTTCTTTTTTCCACTGTATGTTTTTGACTCTTTTGTCAAATAGGGTTTGTCCATATCAACATGGGTTTATTTCTGGATTTTCAATGTTCCACTGATTCGTGTGTATGTTTTTCTGCCGCTATCATACAATTTTGTTTACTGTCACTTTTTAGTATAATTTGAAGTTGGTCTGAGTGATGCCTCAAGACTGTTCTTTTTCCTCAGGATGGCTTTGGCAATTCTGGGTCTTTGTATTTCCACACAAATTTGGTGATTTTTAATTTTATTTCTTTACAAAATGCCAATGTGACTTTGAAAGGGATTGCATTAAATCTTTATAATGCTTTACACAATAAGTTCATTTTAACTATGTTGATTCTTCCAATCCAAGAACCCAGAATATCTTTCCATTTCTTTGTATCTTCTTTGATTTCTTTTAGTAGAGTCTTGTAATTTTCATTGTATAGGTCTTTCACATGTTTTGTTAAATTTATACCTTAGATATTTTATCCTTTTTGTTGCAATTGCAAAAGAAATTATTTTCTTCCATTTTTCTGATACTTTATTATAAGAGTATAGGGACACTATAGATTTTTGAATGTTGATTTTGAATCCAGAAACTTTACTGTACTTGCTTATCATTTCTAGTAATGTTCTTATAGACTCTTCAGGATTTTCTATATAGTGAATCATTGCATCCACAAATAGTGGCAGTTTGACTTCTTTGTTTCCTATCTGGATGCCTTTTATATCTTTCTCTTGCATGATTGCACTTGCTAGGGCATCCAATGTTATATTGAATAGCAATGGTGATAGTGAACAGCCTTGTCTTGTTCCTGATCTTAGAGGGGAAGTTTTTAGATTTTCATCATTAAGTATGTTAGCTGAGGGTTTGTCATGTATAGCACTTATTATGTTAAGGTACTTTTCTTCTATAAACATTTTGTTAATTGTTTTGGTCATAAATGGCTGCTGTATCTTGTCTAAGGCTTTTTTTCTGCATCTATTAATATGAATATATGATTCTTATATTTTAATTTATTTATGTGTTGTATTACATTAATCAATTTGTGTATGTTGAACCAACCTTGTGCCCCTGGTAAGAAGCCCACTTGATTGTGGTGTATAATATTTTTTATATGTTTCTGTATTTATTTTGATATTATGCTATTTACAATTTTTGTATCCTTGTTCATGAGAGATATTGACATATAGTTTACATGTTTTTGTATCATCTTTACTAGGTTTTGGTATCCAGGTAATATTGGCCTAATAAAATGAATTGGAAAGCAGTGCCTCCTCTATAGGTTTTTTGATTTTGAGAATAGATATTTAATCTTCTTTGAATGTTTATTGGAAATCGCTGGTGAAGCCATTTAGTTTTGGGCTTTGACTTTTGGGTGTTTTTGAAGATTATTTCAATTTTCATATTGCTGATTGATCTATTTAGATTTTCCAGTTCTTGATGTAGTCTAGAAAGATTGTATATTTTTAAGTACTGGTCTATTTCTTCTAGATATTAAATTTGGTGATATAAACTTTTCATAGTATTCTTGTCTAATCCTTTGTATTTCTGTGACATCTGTCATATCTTCCCCTTTTATAATTGTTTTTATTTCTTTCTGTTCTTTCTATTTTTTCTTTAGTAAGTCTAGTCATGACTTTGTCAATTTTTTTGATATTCTCAAAGAACCAGCTCTTCGATGCATTTATTTTTATGTATGTATGTATTTATTTATTTATTTATTTCGCGATTTTATTTGTTTTTGCTCTAGTTTTTATTATTTCTTCTGTGGACTTCAGGCTTCATTTGTTCTTCCATTTCTAGTTTATTTAAGACTAAATGTTAAGTTGTTTATTTGAGCTCATTTTTGTTTTTGATGATAGGCTTGTAAGAATATGAACTTTCCTCTTATGACCACTTTCGCCTTGTCCTAAAAGTCTTGACATGTTTTTCTATCATTATCATTCATTTCTATTTATCGTTTATCTTTTGATCTCTCTTTTTCTTCATTCCATGACCCAGTTATTTTTCGATAGTGTGTTGTTTAATCTCCATGTATTTGTGATTCTTCTTGATTTCTTTTGCAGTTGATTTCTAGTTATAAAGCATTATGTTCAGAGAATACAGTTGGTAGAATTTTAACCCTCGTATATTTATTGAGGTTATCTCTGTGTCCTAGTATGTGGTCAATTCCTGATAATATTCTATATGCTCTAGAGGAGAATATATAAGCAGCTATTTTGGTCTGCTTTCCACCTAGGTGTTAACAGAAGTTTATTATAAAAAGGTCTGTATTTGCTTAAAGTTTCCAGAATTGTTCTTGTGGAGTCTTTATGGTTTTCTATATAGAGAATCACGTTATCTGGAAATAGTGACAGTTTTACTTCTACATTCCTTATTTGGATGCCTTTTATATCTTTCTCTTGCATGACTGCACTAGCTAGGACCTCCACCAATGTTATATTGAATAATAGTTGTAATACTGGACAGCTTTGTCTTATTTCTGATCTTTGAGAAATGATTTTTAGTTTTTCATTGTTAAATATAATATTGCCTGAGGGTTTTCATATATGGCCTTTTTACATTAAGGTACTTTCCTTCTATACCAATTTTGTGAAGTGTTTTGATCATAAATGGATGCTGTATCTTGTCAAAGGCTTTTTCTGCATCTATTGATATGATCATCCGATTCTTATTTTTAATTTGTTTATGTGGTGTATCACATTAATTGATTTGTGTATGTTGAAACATCCTTGTGCTTCTGGGATGTAGCCCACTTGATCATGGTGTACAATCTTTTTAATATGTTGCTGCATTTGGTTCGCAGGCATCTTATTTAGGTTTTCTACATCTTTAGTTTTCTTTTTGTCTGTAGTTTTGGTCTGTAGTTTTTTTTTTTTTTTTTGTGTGTGTGTATTATCTTTACCACGTTTTGGTATCAAGGTAATATTGGATTTATAAAATGAGTTGGGAAGTACTGCCTCCTCTTTGATTTTTTAGAAGAGTTTGAGGAGGATAGGTATTGAATCTTCCCTAAAAGTTTGGTAGAATTCACTAGTGAAGCCATCTGGTCCTGGACTTTTACTTTTAGGTAGGTTTTTGATGATTTTTTCAACTTCCATACTGCTGATTAGTCTACTTAGATTTTCCAGTTCTTCTTGATTCATTCTAGGAAGATTGTATTTTTCTAAGTGCTGATCCATTTCTTCTAGGTTGATAGATTTATTATTATATACTTTTTCGTAGTATTCTTGCATGATCCTTTGTATTTCTGTGAAATCAGTCATAGTTACCCCTCTTTTATCCCTGATTTTATTTTTTTGTGTCCTTTCTCTTTTTTCTTTAGTGAGTCTAGTCAGGGGTTTGTCCATTTTATTAACCTTCTCAGAAAACCAGCTTCTTGATGTATTTATTTTTTCCATATTTTTGGTTTGTTTGTTTTCAATTTCATTTATTTCTACTCTAATTTCCACAATTTATTTTCTTCTGTTGACCTTAGGCCTTATTTACTTTTCCTTTTCTAGTTTTTTTTTTTTTTTTTTTTTTTTTTTTTAAGATGAAGCAGTAGGTTGTTAATTTGGGCTCGCTCTTGTTTTTGGATATAGGCCTGTAATGATATGAACTTTCCTCTTGTGACCACTTTTGCTGTGCTCCAAAGGTTTTGATATGTTGTACTATCATTATCATTTGTTTCTATGTATATCTTGACCTCTCTTTTTATTTCTTTCCCGACCTAGTTATTCTTCAGTAGCATGTTGTTTAATCTCTATATATTTGTGATTCTTCCTGCTTTCTTTTGGTATTTGATCTCTAGTTTCAAAGCATTATGATCAGAGAGTATGATTTGTATTATTTCAACCATCTTATATTTGTGGAGACTATCTCTGTGTCCCAGTATGTGTTCAATTCTTGAGAATGTACTATGTGCATTAAAAGAGAATGTTTTGAGATGGAATGCTTTGTAAATGTCATTTATGTCCAGTTGGTCTAATGTGTCATTTTAGGATGTTATTTCCTTATTGGTTTTCTGTTTAGATGATCTGTCCATATCTGACAGTGAGGTATTTAGGTCCCCTACTACAAAAGTGTTTTAGTTTGTTTCTCTTTTTAGTTCTGTTTGTCATTGCTTTATGTATTTCAGGGCTCTTTGTTCGAGAGCATATTAATAAATGTGATGTCTCCGTGATGCAACATTCCCTTTATCATTATAAAGTGTCCCTCAGTATCTTTCTTTACCTTTTTTATCTTGAGTCCATTTCATCTGATATGAGTACCACTACTCTCCCTTTTCTCTGAATGCCATTTGTTTGAAATATTATTTTCTAACCTTTCACTTTGAGTCTCAATTTGTCTTTAGAGCTAGGCAGCCTATGGTTGTTGTTGTTCTTTTTTTTTTTTTTTTTTTTTTTTTTTTTCAATCTTCAACTCTGTGCCTTATTATTGGTGAGTTCAGTTCATTTACATTAAGGATGATTATTTAACTATGAAGTATTTTTATAGACATTTTATCTTTTGCTTTCTGGTAGCTTGGATTTTTCCATTGCTTCTTTGTTCTTGTCCTTCTGTTTTCTTTATTTTGTTTGGCTTTTGTGGTTTTCCTTCTGATTCTTCTTGTTTTATGTTTTATACATCAGTTCTGAATCTTTGGCATGTGGTTATCATTATGAACATGTAAAGGAGAGTGTGTGTGTATATATAAATATATACACATATATAAATGGATTTTATATTTATATTTATTATCCATCTTGGATGATATGGTGTAGGGTCCTCAGTGTTGGTGGATAGGGCATGGCGCAGTCTTTTGTTTACAACCATGACTGGTCATAATAAATTGTTACTTCTCTGTTGTCCCCACTTCTTTGCTTTCTGCTCTGATCTTTGGGCATTCCTGCTGCCATGAAGCTCACAGCACTCTCAGGCAGTGTTATTCAGGTGACTCTCTGCAACTAACCTCCTGCCCCTCCTCTTGCTGGAAGCTTGTCAGTGAGAGACAGAATTCTTTTCTTCTCAGTCTATTGCCCCAACCTGTGCCCCGACTCCTGCACTTATGACCTGCGGTAGCTCTTATGCGCACATCCTTTGCTCAGACATGCTTGTGTGCAGGTTGGGTGATTTTTGTTGAGTTTTTGATGTTCAGCTTATTGTTGCTTCAAGAGGAGAGATCTGAGGACATCTCACACTCCACCATGTTCCTCTCCTGTTATCTTTAAGCCAATCTTTCAAGCTCACATGTTGTGTACTACATTTACATAATATTATAGAAATGATGTAATGTAAAAATAAAAAACCTGTTGTTAAGTTACCAGGAGTTAGGGATGGTAGGAGATTTATAAGTGTGATTGTAAATATAAAGGATAGCATGATGAAGTCCTTTGTGGTAATAGACATGTTCTATAATTTGTATTTGTGGTTACACATATCTACAAATGCAATAAAAGTACATAAAACTATATAAACTCATTATGCTAATGTAAATTAACTTATTTTAGTATTGTATTGTAATTATGGAAGATGTAGCCATTGGGAAAAACTGGATGACATTTACAAGAGAACTCTATACAGTTTTTGTAACTTCCTATGAAGTTATAATTTTTAAAATATAAAGCACATATTAAAAAGTAATTTCCTCAGCATCATTAGAAAATTATTATTAAAATAATTCTTGAAGGATATATAAAAATATGGCAGATGTGCATGTACCTAAGACAAATTCAGGCTAATTCAAAAGAAAAGGTATTAAACTGGAAGAGATAAATATAACTTCACTGGCAAAATAGTGTCCTACATCAGCAGATTGACTTTCTACTAGAGAAAATAAAATAATGGTTATATAATTGAACTCTGGAACCAAACAAACTGACTTTGTCACCTGGCAGTATTATTATCATGGAAGTTTGTTTGTTTGTTTACTATTTTTATTTTTATTTTGCTTGGTTTTACCTAAGGAATGTTATTTGGTCTATTTGCCTTAGTTTACTCTCTCAGAAATTAAAAAAATAATAATAAAATAGCCCTGATATGGCTGTTTCAAGTATAAATGAGTTAAAACCAATATCTTTACTATAATTACTGGAACATATTGAAGATTCAATTAGTCATAGGTATAATTATTATTATAACATTTGCTTTCATAAATCAAATGTTTATGTTTTTATTACTAAGCATTATATTTTTTAAAATGCCTCCTCTACATATATGTGTTAACAAGGAACAGTATTTAAAGTTTATTTGTTGATCAAATTTCTATAATACACTCAGTAATCCTGTAAGATATATTGGTTTCCCAATCCATTTAGAATTTAGAATATAAAGAAATCTATATGAATACTGCTTCTAAAAATGTGACAAACATATTTTCATATGATAAAAGAAAAAATCCAAAAATACATGGGAAACATTAATCTAATAAGCCAGGCAAACATTCAGTACAGTTTATTCAAACTATTATCTTTTTTGGAAAGAGGGGTGGGGACTACTGGAGGCCATATTTGTGAGTCTCAAAATAGGAAGACATATCTTCCCCTGGAAAGTTATAACATTGACTCTTTCATTTTTTTTCTTCATTTGTAGCTCAAAAGATGTCAAAACTGGCATCAAAGAGCAATATATATAGCCAAGTCCAATGGCTATTGTATTCATAATAAAAAATTTTATCTATATACAGTGTACAACAGATATACTTCATGGTTGAGGGGCTAAAATACATGCAGTCATTTTAATATGCATTAGAATAGCGGTCCCAACTTTTTGTCACCAGAAGCCAGTGCGCCTATAAAAAGCTAATGCCAGATGATCTGAAGTGGAGCTGAGACCATGATGCCAGTGCTGAAGAGGAGCTGCAAATACAGCTGAAGCTTCGCTCCCTCACCTGTTGTTCATCTCTTGCTCTGTGCCCAATTTCTAACAGACCACGGAGCAATACCAGTCTGCAGGCTAAGGATTGTTGACCCCTGCATTAGAAGATAGAAATTAGAGTCATGGATCTCCCATATAAGAATTATTTCTGACCTCTGCAATAGTGTAGCTCTGATATCTACTAGGTGTACTTAGAACTTAGGTTGATATACTTACTTCATATGTGGAAGCAAGATATTCGTTTAAGAGATTTCCACTTGGGATGAATACATCACAATGTTTAGTAATATATATATATATATATATATATATATATATATATATATATATATATAATTTTTCCTTTTCAAGGTGTAAAATTTCAAAAATAAAAAAAGAAAAGAAAAGAAAAAAACAATGCTGGTGATTTATTTGTTTAGAAAAGTAAGCCAGAGGTGCATGGCATCTCTTCAACACAAGATTTAGGGCATTTATTTGTGTGAAAGAGTTCATAGGAGCCTTGGTTTAAGAGTCAAACAATTCCTATGTGAAGACTTTGATTATCTTGAAGTTGGGTAGACATAATTTGTATGTGGTGGGAATGGGTGGCAAGAATTACTAGAAAACAAGTAATGAATAGTAAATAATTTTATAATTTTTTCTTGAATTCTAATCAATTTCACTGCCTGATTCTCACTGCTTTCATTCTTTTTTTTGGTGCGGCTAGAGTACACAGTCTCTTCTCAGCTATCACTTACCCTATTTGAAAAATGTATCTAAGCCAAACTAACTGAAATTGTCACATAATATGTTAAGTTTTTATGGTTCTCTATAGCCAAAACATAATTTTAGCTTCTTTAAATTTTCATACTAAAATCCTGCACCTCTCTTGAACCACATCACATATGCAATCTTGTGTTGGATTACTAATGTTTATGTTTAGCTTGCCTATTAAGCCGTAATGCCTTAGAGCAGGAATTCAGGAACTGTGTATTGTAATTCACAGTGCAGCAAATATTGGTTTCCAACATATATTAAAGTGAACTAATTGCTGATACTGCATGAGTGTGCATGTTTTTTCTATATATGTTTATTTATTTTTGACAAGTAAAATATGCATTAAAGGTATGGAATGTAATATTTGGATATATGTATATCGTGATGTGATTACCAGAATAAAAGTAAATAGCAGACACATTACCACTGTAGTCGCCTATTTTTTGAGGGTGAGAACACTTGAGATATAGTTTCTTAGCAAATTTCAAGTGCATTAAACATTATTATTAACTAAAGTTACCATGCTATGCAATGTTTCCACAGTTTATTTATTACTGAAATTTGTAAAATTTGATTGAGAATTTCCCCTTTTTCCCATTCCTTAGCCAACATTCTGCTCTCTGTTACCATGACTGACTTTTTTTTTTAATTTTTAGATTCCACATATGAGTGAGAATATATGTTATTTATTATTTAGTTCTGGCTTATTTCATTTATTTTAATGTCTTTCACATATATACATATTGTTGCAAATGACATGATTTCTTTTTAAAATGTTAAATAATATTCAGTATATATATTATATATAATAGTCAAGTGTATATTATATATATAATATTTCACCATATAATATATAACATGTTCCTGATCTATTTATCTGTCAAAAAATTAAAATGCTTTCATATCTTGGCTAATACAAATAATGCTACAATGAATATGGGAATGCAGATATTTCTTTAAGAGTGTGATTTTTGATGTTAGAAGCATTGCAGAGAGTTGTCCCCAGGTCTCTCCCCTTAAATTAGCAATAGGTGAACATCTAATACTCAACAATAATAACGAACAAATAAAACAACCAGACATAAGCATGTCTGAATGAGGAATCTGTGAATAAGAGCTACCACAGGTCAGAACCATGGATGTCAGGTGGTAGACTGAGAGAAACAAAGAAGCTTCCACTCTCAGCCTGAGTCCCTGCAGGAGAAGGGAGAAGGGAGAAGATGTGGTGGGTTCCCTATAAAGCAGCCACAGTGCTCAGGAATCAAGGCAAAAAACAGAGAAGTAAGGAATGCAGAGAAGCAACAGTTGATTATAACCAGTCATGGCTGTAAAACACCAGGTGGAGCAGAAGCCTCCATCCTCCAAGCCAGAGGAAATCTGCTCCCCCCCAAAATATCTTCCAAAGACAAACACTGAAAAGCCACAGAGGACTATGAGTAAACTCTACTGAATTGTTGCTAACATTGACAGGAACTCAGACTAAGAGTAGAGAGTGTGACTGGATATTTATTTTTTAAAAAAGACATTATTAGGACTTTACATAAAGCAGGAAGCCACCCACTGGAAACAAAAAGAAAAACATCATTTGGCAACAAGCTAAAGAGACCTTTATATAATAAATATTCTTTCTGGGAAAAAAAGCTGAACACACTTCCATTAATGTGGAAGAGAAGAAATAGTCTATTAAACTTCATGAACTACCAAGTAGACGAGGAAGCTCAAAAAGAAAAAAAAAATATTCAGAAAATAAGCTTAAAGACATAGAAATAAGCAACTTAAATGACAAGAGAATACTGGATAGTACTTCTGAAAAAACTCAAAGAGATCCAAACTATTTCATGTCGACAATTCCAGGAATTGAAGAAAAAAAAAAAAACAACAACTAGATGAGCAGAATAAGTTCTTCAGCAAAGAAATTGAAACTCTCAAAAAGAACCAATTAGATCTTCTGGAGATGAAGAACACACTGAAAAAGATGGAAAATAGAATAGAAAATTGGGGAAATAGAGCAGACCAAATAGAAGAAAGAATCAGTGATATCAAACAGAAGTCAAAGAATAAATCAGAAGGAAGAATAGAGAAGCCAAAGAATAAACAATAATACAAGAGACATATAAGAAATAGCTGACACCATCAAGAAAGAAAACATAAGAAAAACGGGCATAGTCGAAGGGGAGGTAAAAACGCAGAGATTAGAAAGGATTTCCAGATGAATAGTTGCCAAGAAATTTTCAAATCTAAAGAATGGTGTGGAGCTTGGAATTTAAGAAATCAACAGAACACCCATTTATCTCTACCCTAAAAGTACTTCTGCAAGACATATTGCATTAAAATTATCAAAAATCAATGGCAGAGAAAGAATCCTCAGGGCAGCCAGGGAAAATAAGATGGTAACCTAACAAGGAAAACACATTAGATTATCATTGGACTTCTCAGCGTAAACTTTAAAACCCAGAAAGGAGTAGAATCCAATATTCAAACTATTAAATGAAAGGAACTATCATTCAAAAATAATATATCCAGCAAAGCTCTCCTTTAGATATAAAAGAGAAATAACGACCTTTCTTGATGTACAAAAATTGAGGGACTTCTCCGCTGTGAGGCCAGGATTACAGGAAAGACCGAAAAGGGTCAGCTCAGCTAAAACAAAATAACAAAAACAAAATATATAACTATAACTGAGGTGACTAGCAGGCAAATAGAAGCAGAGGAGTGCAACACTTACTAAGAACAGGACGTTATAAGCTTATATAATAAGTAGAGATTTGTTATTGCAAGATAGTAATGAACTTTCACCATATATAAGCACTTACTAAGAAAACAAAAAAAGAAAGTGAGGGTTCAAAGATCCAAATTCATAAAGTGGAAGGGAGGTAACATACTCACTATAGAAAATGGAATAATACTGCTATATAAATGGATAACTGTCCTCTACATATTTGTAATGGTAACCACACACCAAAGATTCAGAACGGAACTATATAACATGAAACAAAAAGAATCAGTGAGAAAACCCAAAAAACCCAACCACAAAACAAATAAAAACAAACAAACAAGCAAACAAACAAAAAACAGACACAGAAGGACAAGGAAGCAATGGAAACTCTGAGCTACCAGAAAGCAAAAGATAAAATACTATAAGAAAACCCCATATTTCAATAATCACTCTAAATGTAAATAGACTGAACTCACCAATGAAAATACACAGAGCTGCAGATTGGATCAAAAAACAAAACCCAACCATAGGCCGCCTCCAGGAGACATATCTCAGCTCCAAAGATAAATATAGACTCAAAGTGAAATGTAAACAATGATATTTCAAGCAAATGGCATTAATAAAAATGTGGGAATAGTGGTAATAATGTTGGATGAAATAAACTTCAAAATAAAAAATAGGTAAAGAACGATACTAACGGACACTTCCTAATGATAAGGGAAATCATACACCAAGAAGACATAACACTTAATATCAATGATCCCAATTAGGGAGCCAAAATATACAGTAATTATTAACAGTAATACACAGTAATTATTAACAGAACAGAAGGGAAAACAGAACAAAACACATTAGACCAAATGGACATAATTGACATTTATAGAGCCTTTCATCCCCAAAGAGCTGCTTATACATTGTATCTAGTGCACACGGTACATTCTCAAGGACTGACCACATACCAGCATCCAGAGAGATAGCCTCAATAAATATTAGAGGTTTGAAATCACACCAACAATACTCTCTGATCATAATACTTGAAGCTGGAGATCAATTGTAAAAGAAAAGGAGAAAACTGTCCCAACCCATGGGACCTAGTTATTCGTTGGCTCGAAGAGGGTCCAGCCTGAAAGAGAAACGGGCCGAGAAAAAGGAGTGGAGGCAAGACAGTATTCTGATCAAGCCTCCAAATTTTATTT
Source organism: Cynopterus sphinx (assembly GCA_030015415.1). Taxonomy (NCBI): domain Eukaryota; kingdom Metazoa; phylum Chordata; class Mammalia; order Chiroptera; family Pteropodidae; genus Cynopterus; species Cynopterus sphinx. The sequence continues at coordinate 43,966,914 of CM057388.1, forward strand.
TTTCATGGCCGCATATATACGGGGGGAACAAAGGGGGGCAGGACTGACTAGGCAGGGGGATACTTGTTACAATTTCATTGGTCCTTGGTTGATGGGGTTAGGGGGTACAAAGGTTAGAAGTGAAATGAGGAACAAGGAGGAGAGGGGCTCCTTGGGCAGGTCAACAGCCATTCAGTAGGTCCTTCCTTATCCGGCGGGTATGTTAATACATTCTGTGGTTAACTATTCCCTGGAGCATTATCTGCTCCTGCATTCTTTAGATAGCATACAGGTTTGTTAACGGCCAGGTTCTATGCCGGGGGGCTGGGCGGTCAGGATGAGGGCCTTTTGGCTCCCAACAGAAAACAACACAAATACATGAAGTTTAAACAACATGCTACTGAAGAATAACTGGGTCAGAAAAGAAATACAAAGTGGAATTAAGTGATACATAGAAATGAGTGATAATGATAGTACAATGTATCAAAACTTTTGGAACATGGAAAAGGCGTTCATAAGAGAAAAGTTTACATTATTACAGGCTAATCTCAAAAACCACAAATGAGCCCAAATAAACAAACTAATGTTTCACGATGAAAAACTGAAAAAGGAAAAATAAATGAAGCCTAAAGAAAGAAATAATCAAAATTAGAGCAGAATTAAATGAAACAAACAAACAAAAAACAAGAAAAAATAGATAAAATAAATGCAACAAACAGTTGGTTCTTTGAGACGGTTAATAAAATTGACAAACCCCTGGCTACATTCACTAAACTAAAAGAGAAAGGACACAAAAAACAAAATCAGGGATGAAATAGGAGAAATGATGAAAGATGCTGCAGAGATACATAGGATCATAAAACAATACTATAAAGAAGTACATAATACCAAATTTAATAACCTAGAGGAAATGGGCAAGTACATAGAAAGACACAATCTTCCTAAACTGAATGGAGAACTGCAATCTCTAAATAGATGGATTAGCATTAAGGAAATTGAAACAAACATCAAAACCCTACTGAAAAGTAAATGTCCAGGACCAGATGGCTTCACCAGTAAATTCTACCAAACATTCAAAGAAAATTTAATATCCATTCTCTTCAAACTCTGCCAAAAATTGAAGTGGAGACAATACTTCCTAACTCATTTTACAACACCAATATTTCCCTAAAATCAAAATTTGCTAAAGGTAACACGTGAAAACTAGAGACTGATATCTCTCTTGAACACATACTCAAAAATTCAAAAGAAGATATTAGCAAAGGAAATACGGCAACATATAAAAATGATAATACACCATGATCTAGTAGGCTTCATCTAGGGGCACAGGGATGGTTCAACATATGCAAATCGATAACTGATTAATGTGATACACCAGATTAAAAAATAAAAAAAAATATGACCATATCAATGGATGCAGAAAAAGCCTTCGACAAGAAACAGCATCCATTTATGATCAGAACACTTAACAAAATCAGTATAGAAAGAAAGTACTTTAATATAATTAAAGGTCATATATGACAACATTATATTTAATGGTGAATGACTATAAACATTTCCTCTAAGATAAGAAAAAAAACTGTCCATTTTTGCCACTTTTATTCAATATATCATTGGAGGTCCTGGAGAGTGCAATCAGGTAAGAGAAAGATATAAAAGGCATTCAAATAGGAAACTAAGAACTCAAACTGTCACTATTTGTGGATGACATGATTTTTTATATAGAAAACCCTACAGACTGCATGAGAACACTATTAGAAACAATAAAGAAATACATTAAAATCTCTGGATACAAAATCAATGTTTAAATTTCTTAGTTTTCCTATAATCTAATAATGAAGTGTCAGGGGAAAAAAAAGTGGAAAAAGTAATTCCTTTTGCAATTGCAATAAAAAGAACAAAACACCTAGGAATAAATGTCATGAAATTCAGGAAGCACATATATTTTGAATACTAAAAGACCCTACTAAAAGAAATTGAAGAAGATACAAAAATGGCAAGATATCTCATGTGCTTGGGTTGGAAAAATCAACATAGTTAAAATGATCTTGGTACCTAAACCATTATACAGATTTAATGCAATCGCATCCAAAATCCCATCAGAATTTTTTAAAGAAATAGAAAAAAAAAAAAAAAACATCAGCACAAAAGACTCAAAATTCCTGAAGTCATTCTGAGAAAAAATAACATGACTATAAGCATCACTACCTGATTTAAAATTATACTACAAAATGATGGTAATCAAAACAGCATTGTATTAGTAGATAACCAGACACACAGACCAGTGGAACAGAATCAAGAGTCCAAAAGTAGGCCCATGTTTATATGGGCTAATAATTTGCAATAAAAGAGCCAAAAATATACAGTTGGGAAAGGAAAGCTTCTTCAATTAATGGTGCTTGGAAACTGGAAAACCATCTACAAAAGAATGAAACTAGACTGCTGTCTACCTCACACAAAAATTAACTTAAATTAACTCTTTATTCAAAATAGAATAAAGACCTGAATATAAGACCTGAAAGAGTATACTGCATAGAAGAAAACATAAGAACTAAACTCAGGGACCTTTGACTAAAGATCATTTTATAAATTTTATCTTAAAGGCAAAGGAGGTAAAGCAAGGATAAACAAATAGATTATATATATAATATTATACATAAAATATTATATATAATATATATTACTGTTAAATTGTACACCTGAAACTTACTAGATTGTGTTAACCAATGTCACAATAATAAAAATAATAATAAATAAAATTTTTTCATATTCTAAAATATTTAAATAAATGTAGGGTTTTTGGTGGAAAGTGTATATTGTTTCATTGAGGAAAATAATTGGTTATAATATGTAAAATTATTATTCCTTTTGTTCTGTAGAAATAGTGAAATATAGAATGGATGGAACATCAAGAATCCAGGGAAATAAAGATAGATTATGTATCTTTAGTTAACTTATAAAGATAGTAATAAATTATGATGTACATGATTCATACAAAGACAATAACAATTAATTAATGACATTTACTTTTTAATTTCTTTCTATATTTTAGGCAATAGTCAAAATAGTCTTGATGTATTATCCAACGTAATTTTCACAATAATTCCATTTAGTAGGCACTACTATCCCCTCTATTTTGCATAAGAAAACCTATATTTAACATTTAAATCATTTGCCAAAGGTCCTAATGCAAATAAATGACTGAGGTAGAAATTAATCCTAAATCCCTCTGATGTCACCTCAAAATTTCAGCATCAGTGGTTCTAAAACATGAGTTATCATAAAAAAATCCTGAGAGATTTTAAAATTATAGATTCTCAAGTACACCACAGAACTACAGGATTTTTCCTAAGATCTAGACATGAGGATCACAATTTACAAAAACTTTTTACCCTCTCAGTTTTCTTAATACCTGAAGAAGAGAAAAATGTACTTTAGAGTAGGAAGATTAGGTGATTAAACTCAGCATTACTATCACTGGGGAAAACTGAAATAAAGTGATATAATGTGATATACTTTCTGATGTGATACATTGCCCATGTGAGTTTTCTTACCAAAAAAGTTTAGTCTGAATACACTCATAAAGAAACAATAAAGATCAAAATTCAAAACACTTCTAAACAGCTGTAATTATCACTTAAAATAATACAATTCAAAAGTCTTATTTAAAAACTAAATCATGGGAAAATAATCAATGCCTCCAATAAAGGCCTGATATCCAAAATTTACAAAGGACTCATACAACTCCATAACAAGAAAGAAGCAAATGATCCAATCAAAAAATGGACAGAGGTCCTGAACAGACACTTCTCCCTAGAGGACATATAAATGGACAACAAATATATGAAATGATGCTCAACATTGCTAGCTATTAGGGGAATACAAACCAAAACCACCAAAACCGCAATGAGATACCATCTTGCACCAGTTAGAATAGCTATAATCAACAGGGTATGTAAAAAATGCTGGGGAGAATTTGGAGAAAAAAAAAGAACGCTCATACATTGCTGGTGGGACTGCAAATTAGTACAGCCGCCATGGAAAACAGTATGAAGGACCGTCAACAAACTAAGAATTAATCTACCATTTGATACAGTAATTGCTCTATTGGGTGCTTACCCCAAATACTTAGAAACTCATATCTGAAACGATATTTGTACACCAATGTTCATAGGAACATTATTCCTAGTGACCATGATATGGAAGCAACTGAAGTGTCCTACAACAGATGATTAGCTAAAGAAGCAATGGTACATGTATATATTGGAATATTAGTCATAAGAAGAGATGAAATACCGCCATTTGTGACAACATAGATGGACCTTGAGATAATCATGCTAAGCGAAATAAGCCAGAGAGAAAAAGTTGAAAATCACAATTTCTTTTTTTGATAATCTTTATCCCAATATTGACATGATGTTTCTCCCTCCAAACAGCATCTCATTGATTCCACCAATGAAACAAACACTTATCGCACTATTTTAAGGTTTACTACCTTAGAAGTACCATTGCCTTGGCTATTGCTGCAACTGAGAATGACATAGAGAAGACCGATACAATTCTGAAGAAATTACAGCATCTCGAGTTGCATGAAAAACCTTGCTTGGGCTTAGAGTGGTGTCACAAAGGAGTGTGTAAATATGTTATCTGGAAGAAGACACTAGAGATGTTTGTTCCTGACTTTGAAAGATTTGCCAAAGATGAGAAAGTTGCATAATTCAAAAAGGCTATGGTTGAGATGGTAAACAATTTTAACCTGTATGTGAATAAAAAGAACATTGAGGAGCTTTCTGGAAGTGGTTCCAGAAAAATTGACTAATGAAGAGTTGTTGGACCTAGAATCAAAAAAGTATATATATATAAGTGAAGAAAATTAAAAAAAAAAAGGAAACTGCAGAACAACAAAAGAAGAACTACCAAGAAAACTCACAGCTAAAAGCTTTTAAGCAGTAGTTTTTATGGATCTCAATAAGCTCCTTAAAATGTCTGAAAGCATGCATCCTAACACCATAAAGTTTTAATAGAGACACATTCTCATGGTACATTACCTGCTTACAAGAAAGTCTGTGATAAAAAGAAAAAAATAAAGAAAAACCAATATGAACAGATTTCTGAAAAGGGTGACACTTCAGGGAGGTTCTTCAGGAGGTATTCTAGAAGAAGGCATTATTATCACAGGAGATGACTGTTCTATTTATATTACTGCCTCTGAAGATCTTTCACTGGGATAAAATGTGGAGACGGAAGACAGTGATATTAATGACCTTAAACTACGTAAGCCTAGGCTAATGTGCATTTTAGTGGCTTAGTTTTTAACAAAAAATTAAAAAGTAAAAAGAGAGAATTAATCTCTTTATTTTTAATTTCCTTTTGTTCTTATAGTATAAAGGCAATATTAATATTAATAATATTTATTCCTATTTATTAATATAAGTATTACAAATTAAAATCTACCATTTGCCAAGCACCTATTATGTCAAAGGACTAAAAAACTACTATGTTAATATTATTTCATTTACTCCTTAAAACCCAATGAGATAAATGCTATCGTTATTCTCATAAACCTGAAGAGATAACTGTGATTTCAAGATTCTAAGTAGCTTACCAGAGTATAAGAAGTTACTAAATATAATTTATGAACTTAGGCTTTTCTGGTTTCCAATTTCTTACAGTCTCTATCACAAAATAGCACCCCATAAAGGTAGAAATAAAACTTACAATTTCTGACTTGGTAGTAAAATGCTGAGCTGTTGATCCAAGTCAAGCTCCCACTGGAGGAAGAACTAAATCCTTTGTGCTTCAGTGAGGGCTAACTGTCTCCAACTAGATATATTACAGGGCTCTGTGAACAAGAAGTCAAACAGATTGTTATACAATCAAACAATTTGCACATTTAAATTTTAGCTGAATCATGGTAAAGGTCAAAGACAAGGGCTCTTTCTCTTGAATTAAATCAGGAAGAAAATGCCAACTGCAAAGAAAGCCCTAAAGTCCTTATATAATTTACATTTAAAAGTATGATTTCCCATTTTAAAGCTAAAATAATATGCAGGAGACCTGGTCAGGTAGGTAATTTCCATTAAAATGCAGTATTTATTATTTTCAAAAAAGCTTTGCTAACTAAATATAATCACTCTAAGCCCATTATCTAAACATAGCCTTTGTTAACACTGCAGTGCATGTTTTTCCCCAAAAAAATATTTTTTAATGAGCATTAAAGCACATGTTCGAAAACTTCCTCTTTCTATGAAAGATAACAATTTCCGGAAATTATTTGAATGGGAGGCCAAGATTCTATTGTTAAGGCCCTAATGCCCCTGACCATTTTTTCCCAATGGCTTTAAGAACCAGTCATTGTTTGCCCATGAAGTGGCTAAGCTATCAAAACTTGTCCTGTTTACAGAGTTTTTCAGTATTACCTAGAAACTTTAACAAAACATCAAGGCATTTTTAATCAACAAGACTCAATTGAAAAATCCTCTTACGATAATTTGTCCAAGCTATTAGTGAAATAAGATATAAACATTTTCTTTAAATACATCAGGTCTAAAAATGAGACAATCCTTCAGACCACCAAATCCTTAGAAGCTCCTGTAAAGACTGTATTCAATCAAAGTTTCTGAATATAAAAGACATTTTTACAAAGAAACTAACAAATTCTATGAAAGAGATGGAAGGACCATGGATAAAATTATTTGTAGAATTTAGCCAGAATCCATTAGTTAATTTTGAATATAAATTAAATAAGAATGACAAAGTTCGATCAACCCAAGAGATCAGAAAAAATAAACCTAGGATAGGTATTATGTGAATTTGGAAAGGTCTCAACTTTCAGCGTGTCAAAGGATAAAATCCATTGTGGTTCAAGATCAAGGTTAATCAAAAGATTCTGATGTCACATCTATAGAGAATATCCAGAGTACTGGAAAAGCCTTGTGAAAAAAAAAGAATGAAAATAGTTTTATGTAATATTTTACAGTTTTCAAAATAATTTTATAAATATTATTAATTAATATTATTAATATTATCAATTCTTACTATAAATTAGTATTGTTTTAAAATCATTAAGACTTACAGAAATTAAATAGCTTGCTCTGACAGGATTAAAATTTAGGTCACTCTAACCAGAAAGCTTTGACTCTGAACTATTATTGGAACAGAAAAGGGATCTAATGCCTGCATACATCCAAGACAAAGAAGAGATACATGCAGGTTTTGCAGCAAAGAAAGTAAGTTTTACTAGAAAGTTGCAAGTACTGGAGACACAGGCAAACTATCTCTCAAAGGCTTAGTTCCTGGGTGTCTTGGTAATACAGATTATATAGGAAAAATTCAGTAGTTGTGGAAACTAAGGGAATTGGGGCCCTGGGTGCTACTGATTGGACAATTGAAGGGGGATGAAATAATTGATCATTGTGTCCAGTTCTGGAATCAGTCATGGTAGCATCCCATCCAATCCCTTGTCTCCTGAGGTTCTTGTTGGGCCTGGAGCTGAACAGGTCTAAAACCAAAATGTGATCCCTAGTCTAAAGTTCAACCAAAAATTATTTTCCTCATAATTATTGACCTGAAGCTCCATTAATCTATGTCCTAAGGCTAATGATTAAAGGAGCAGGCATCCCGGGGAATCAAAGCAGAAGAAAGTAAGTGAGTCACAATTCTATCATCTGGGCAAAATCAGCTTGAATTAAAGGGAAAAAAAACTATATTAAAAAGATGTATTTTGTGTGTGGTTTGTGAAAATTTTGCATTCATTTCTGATTTACATTTTACACTAAAAATGATTCATTTGTTGGGCTATTTAAGAAATTAAAAATACTTTTTAAAAAACTTATCAAGCCTGTGTTACATTTACCTTCAAGGAACCTCATTTGGGAGTGAATGGTTATTGTATTGTTCTATAGTTATTTCTGAATATTTGATAATATTAATAGAACAGAGAAGTTTAATAACTTGCTGAAGATTTTATTACTAGTAGAAATAAAAATTAAATTTACTTCTCTTTGCAAGCAAATTTCTATGCTAAACTTTACCTTGTGATAATCTCAGGAGAACCAGTGATGAAATTGATTCTAGATCATAGTCTTCCTGAGTTTCCAGTCACTACCATTTTATTAGAGGACTTCATCATCAGAACAAATAGGTATAGCTTCAAGTGCAAGACTTTATAGAATTCAAGTACTTTAAACTAAAATTTGACCATTTAATCTTTAATGAATTTTCCATTGAAGCTTTGTGCTATAAGCATTACCAAGACTATTTAGGTACCTGAGTGGTAAAGAAGACAGAGTTTAAAGGAAAGAGAAGATTTAATACTTTTAGTCTGATACTTGATAATATTGTAATGGCTGTCATTATAAATAAAAATGCTATATCATTTAATATTTTATATTTGATATTTCATACTTAATAATATTTAAATGTATAGATCATAAAAACAAATGAACAAACAAAAAAACAGACAAACAAATAAACAAATAAAGGGCAGATCCTAGATCTAGTAACTTTTACTGAAATAATGATCATAAAATTAAATATACTATAAATGTAAATTTAATTTGTATTCTCAGCTAAATTCATGAAGCAGTCAGTCACCAAATGGTGCAGAGTTCTCACCATTTATAAAATGGTACATAAAATGGTGTACGTCTCAATGGCAACATAAGAGTCTAACTAGTTTCCTCGTTCTAACAATCAATTTTAGATGTTCTTTTTATTCTGCCATTACAGTGGTAATGTGATACATGTATACAAATACATACCTAAACATATATAAAATATTTATAGGTAATTTGGGATTAATTTACCATTCATTATTCCCATTATTAATTTTATAAGACTACATATATAATTTATTTCATATTTGGGTGAAAAAATTAGTTACATGGATCCTAATTAGCAAGCAAACAACATTTTTTTAGTGATTTTATAGCAGACAGAATAGCAATTGTCAAACTTAACCATAGCAATAGATATAACGCTCATTACTAAGGAGAAATAGAGAAGTGAAAATGTTGTACCAAACTGCGCTATTTAAGTTATCCAGACTACCCTGGATTGCCAGGGTTTCTTTACATGACTCAGTAGCTTTAACTAACAGAAATTTGCTTGTATAAACTTTAAGAAATTTAAAATAATCTCTCCCATGTACCAGAGCTGTGCTTCCCAACTTTCTGTCATTTCAATCTCATATTCAAGAATTTTACGATGTATACCTGTTATCATCATTATTATTTACATTTAGAAACTTTTTTTTAATTTTTATTTTTTCAACTAGAGTTGCCTTTCAATATTATTTTATATTAGTTTCAAATGTACACCAGAATGGTTAGACATACAATTTATGAAGTGATCCTTTCAATTAGACTAGTACCCACCTGGCACTGTACATAGTTATTATAATATTAATAACTATATTCCCTACATCATACTCTACATTCCTGTAGCCATCTTGTAACTACCAATCTGTACTTCTTAATCTCTTTACCTTTTCCTCACAGCTCTTCTACCCCCTCTACCATTTGGCAATCAACAGCTTTTACTCTGTATCTATAAGTCTGTTTTCATTTGTTTGTTTATTGTCTTTGTTAAGTTCCACATAAAAGTGAAATCACATCGTATTTGTATTTCTTTGTCTGACTTACTTTACTTAGTGTAATACCCTCTAGGTTCATCCTTGTTGACAAATGGTAAGATTTTATTCTTTTTTATGACTAAGTTTCCATTGTATATATGTACCACTTCTTTAGCTATTTGTCTATTGATGAACCTCGATTAGTTTCATGTCTTGGATATTATAAATAATGCTTCAATAAATATGTGAATGCATATCTTTTAATTAGTGTTTGAGTTTTTTGAATAAATAACTAAAAATGTTATTACTGTTTTTTTTTCATAGTTCTTTTTATAGCCTTTAGTTTAAGGTTTATTTGTCTTGTATACATATTGCTATCCTAACAATTAGATACCCATGGAGGGAGGAAACTTGGCCTAAGTATTCCACAGATTATAAAAATGAACTCAAAATAGATCATAGACAAGTATCAAATGTTAAACTAAAACATAAAAAAGTAGGAGAAAATTTTCAGTTTCTATGGCTAGAAAAGTTTTTAGACTTAACAACAAAAGTACAAAACATGAAATAAAAATTAATACACTGGAATTTCATAAAAATTAAAATCTACTCTTCAAAAGACACTGTGTAGATGAAAAGACGAAGCAGAAACTTAGAGCAAATATTTGCAAACAACATAACCAAAATAGAATATCTAGAAGACATAAAAAAGGTCTCAGAACTAAATCATGTAAAAATAAATAATAATCCAATTAGAAAATAAGCAAAAATCATAAACAGATATTTCACCCAAAAGGATGTCATAAAGACCAAAAATAAATTACACTTCAACTTGTTTTGAAGAAAATATGTAAGGTGTACCTTGGTAAAATATTTTCTAAGAACTTGAATATAGCATCAAGAATATAAATTTTAGATAACTTCCTAAAAAGCCTAAAATATTTAAACTATAAAGTACTTTCACTTGAAGCAGGTCTCCTTGCACTAAGGATGGCTTTAGTGTTTGGCATAAGTGCTTTTCTTGAAAGTCACTTTTACCTGAGAAAAAAGTATGAATCTGTAGAATAAAATATCATATGAGTAGTAACAAATTTGCAATATTAAAAAAAATAAAGGGAACAAAATTCTTCAGGGTAAAAAAAGAAAATTATGCAATTTAGAGGCCATCTATGATGGTTATAATAAACTTACATCAAATCATATAAGAAACCCAAATCACCTTGTAAAATATAGTTATTTGCCTCTAGTAAATAAGTACGTAGTTTTTTAAGTATGTATATTATGTTTTTAAAACACAGTTAATTGGTAATAACTGGTTGGTTAATGGTTTTGATAAAATAAAACTGAGAGAAACTTAGCTATCCAGAGCCTGAGGCCATAGCTCCAGACACTACTGTCTACCTAATAGAAATCTATGGGAATTACAGAAATAGTATCTAAAAAACAATAGCCTGTAGAAGATAGCTATACCTACCCAAATCTAAAATATGTTGGAAAAATGTGTTTAACTGTTAGGTTCTCTTAAATAAACAATAAATGGTATAGCATTTTACTCTAGCTATAATGTTCACAGTATAGTCTGATAAGGCCAAATGTATGATAGATTAAGTACAATATTATAAATGAAAAGATACTGCTTATCTTACTATGGAAGATATAGGGAGGGTTAAAAGAAACTACCTACTCAGATGTGAACCAGATAGAAACTCTAAGCTTTAATTCAAAAAGCCCCATGCACTTGTATTCCTGATAGTCTTTTTACATTGATCTCAAAGGCCCTATCTATCAACAAAAGGATTTTAAACCAGAAGGAGATGTTTGAAGTAATGCTTCCAATAGATAAGAACTTGTAGTACAGCCAAAATGCCTAGGCCCTTCTCCTCTGCAGCTGCATGGTTCCCTTTGTAAAGAAATCTCTTCACTAATAATTAACAGAAAATACTACAAGCAAGGGAATTTCTCACAGATTCTGTGTCTCAGAAAGTGCACATTGACACTTATTTCCCCCTAGTAAACTAATGAATTGGGAATTTGTAGGTTATGAGATTGGCTCTACCATAGTGGATCTTGTATTGTTTGGTGTACAAAAGTAGTTTTATTTGCTTTTTATCCTTGACATTTCTAGCTAGAGTTGCATGATCTGATTAGGATGGCAGGAAAGCATCACATTTAATAGATCTTTGTAGGTGGCTATACTTTATAAATTCTTTGGTTTTAATAGGTTAAACATGAAATATAAACTTTTTGCCTAATAAAAGGTTTGTTGATGCAAATATTTACTTTCAAGAAATTTCCAAGCAAGTTTAGTATGGAAAAATTGTGAAACAAAAAATAATTTTTGGTTTTGGTGGCTTCCATCTATCTCATCTTTTAAATACCTCTGTCTTTTCACAAACCCCTCAAGCCACTAACAATTCAAAATCTTCATGCTACCTTCCGGCCATCCAGGTTTTTCATGGCTCCATCTCCTAAGCTTTTTTTTCAAAAAACTATTTGAAATGTAGACTTTTGACTCCCCAAATTATGTTCTAAATTTCATTTATCTGTGTTCTCTTCCTGCTCTAATTTCTACTAGGTAATTTGATAAATTAATTTGACTATGGTATTATAATGTGTGGCAAGTTAAAATATTTGCATTTAAACACTCACAGAAGACAAATATTTTAGCCATAAAAAGAGTTTGATGGAAATTGTTAGTGAAGAAGATAGTTGGCAGAAAGGAAAGTTCTTCTGTCTCCTTTAAATCACACATGTAAATAGTTGCCAACTTACTAACATCACTGGTAGTTATTTAATATTAATATTTCTAATAGCTTTAAATTTACAAAGCAAAAGTTGTCTTCAGTTTCACAGTTTGTTCTAATTTGCAAAGTTTGTATAAAATAAAAACTATTGTACTGAAAGAAAAAAATAACCAATATATATTTAAAACAGGGTAAATGTATAGAACACAAAGATGACCAAAAAAGGCAATTACAGGCAGCCCTGGAATAGCGCTATCACTGCTTTAGGGTTTGCAGAGCATGTTCATATCCATTATTTTATTTGGTTATTACAAGTCTATAACAGGCATGACAAGGATTATTGTATAATTTTACAGATGAGGAAACGAGGCTGAAAAAATTAATAAGATACCATAGGGATTAAGTAGTACAAGTTTTACGACTTAAATTTTAATAGTTTATTCACTATAATTATACCTGCCTGGTTAATTTTTCTTTTGCTTTTCATTGCCTTGGGTAATTTCCACTTCAGTACTTCCTATATCAATTATTTAAAACGAAAATCAGACTCATGACCTTTTATGATTCTTTTTAATGAATACAGTCTATGATTTCTAGGTTTCCTGTAAGTATATGACACTCTTTTATATAAAGCAATTACAAGCATTCAGTGGTATTTAACTGATCTCAATTATAAACACAAAGTTATATATGAATTCTGTATACTTGTTTAAAGCCATTAAAATGCCAACCCTAGATATTTCAACATAATATTTTTCTTAAGTCATTCTTTTAGCAATAATTCTTAGAGTCACAGATTATACTAATCACTGCTGGACACATATGTAATTTGATCAACAATTCCAGGCCTTAAAAAAGAAAGCTAATTTCCTGTTGACCTCAAGTCATAATGATTTTCTTCACAAGACACCTACTTAACTGTGTGGCACTTGGGCTTGACTTATAATGATTTTCTGACTCATTTTTTTTACATAATTATTTTTCATCATCAAAGCTCTCTAGTCTTCTTTGATGAGACAGAATTTTCAGAATTAACTTCTTTGTGAATGAGACTTTAATAAAGTAGATTCTGACATGGAATTAGCAGTGTGAAAGGTTTATTTGCTGTAATGTCTATAAATTATAAAACAAAGGAGGAAAGTTTTATACTTCAAAACTGATCTGACTTTTGTGTGAAAAAAGAAGAAACATATTTGGAAAAGAAGACTATCAAATCACGATGTAGATCTGATCTCTTAGCCAATTGAGTGATGATTTCCAAAACAAAAATACCTGTTAAATAATTTCAAATTGGGTATTTCTGAAATGCCAAGTCATTGATTAAGACTGTCCGGAAATAAACATCTCTCTGCTGAAATGAAATAGAAACTGAAGCTGTTAACATCTGGAGTATGATAGTTAAATTTCGCTTATATCTGGGCAATGAGTTATTTAAAAAAAAAAAAAGGCTGAAAGTATCACACTACTTGACTTCAAATTATACCACAAAGCAAAAATAATTAAAACAGCCTGATAGTAGCAGAAAATAGACATACTGACTAATGGAACAGAAGTGAGAGCACAGAAATAAATTTCCATATATATATGGGCAAGTAATTTTGAACAAAAAAGCCAAAAACATACAATGAAGAAAAAAAAACCTCTTCGATAGATGGTGCTAGGAAAATTAGAAAGTTTCATTTAAAAAAATAAAATTAGACTGTTACTTCTCACAATACACCAAAATTAACTCAAAATGGATCAAAGACCTAAATATAAGGCCTGAAAAAATAAATTGCATAGGGGATAAACGTAGGTAGCAAAAATCATTGACCTTGGAATTAGAGAGAATTTTATAAATTTGACCTCAAATGCAAGGGAACTAAATGCAAAAATAAATGAATGGGACTACATCAATCTAAAAATGTTTCTGTGCAGCAAAATAACCCATCAAGAATATAGAGCCATACAACTAAATGACAGAAAATATTTGCAAACAACACCTTTGATAAGGGCCTAATATCCAAAATATATAAAGAATGCATACAACTCAAAGTCAAAATAACAAACAATCCAATAAAAAAAGGGCAGAGGACCTGAACAGACACTTTTTTTAAGAAAGCATACAAATGGCCAACAAACATATTAAAAGATATTCAACTTCACTAGTTATTAGGGAAATACAAATCGAAATCATAATGAACTATTACCTCACCCCTACAAGAATAGATATTATCAACAAGAGAAGTAATAGCAAGTGTTGGAGAGGTGGTCAGGAAGAAAAAAAAAAAAACACTCATACATCATTGGTGGGAATTTAGATTGAAACAGTCACTATGAAAAACAGTATGAAGCTTCTTCAAAAATTAAAATTAGAATTATCATATAACCCAACAATCTTTTTCCTGGCTATCTATTCCTCAAATCTGAAAAATTTTTAAGATATATGTACCCAAATGTTCACTGCAAAATTATTCATGGTGGTCAAGACATGGACACAGCTGAAAACTTCTTCAATAGGTGATTGGATGAAGACCCTGTGATACATACATACAATGGGATAATACTCAGCCATAAGAAAAGATGAAATACTGCCATTTGTGACAACATGAATGGATCCTAAGATTATCACACTAAGCAAAATAAGTCAGATAGAGAAAATTGAGAACCATATGACTGCACTCATAAGTGGGATATAAAACTGAAACCAACAAACAAAAAAGACAAACAAACAAAACCTTATAGACCCAGACAACAGTTTAATGTTTACCAGAGGGAAAGGGGGAGGGGTGGAGGAAGGTAGATAAGAGGAAAGAGGGTCAAATATGTGGTGATAAATTTGGCTTCAGGTGTTAAACATAATGCAATATGCAGGTGATGTATTATTAATTTGTACACCTGAAACCTATATAATTTTATTAACCAATGTCACTGGAATAAATTATAAAAAACAATAAAAAGAATTATCTATTTAAAGTAGATTCAAGTGGTATTACATTTACCACGGTTGGATGTGGTTCTCATAACTCCATTTTCATCTGTCTGTCAGTATCACTTTTAAGAACAAAAGACTGAACTAGCACAAGAAAAATTAATAGATGTTAACCTCAAAGTAAAAGCAATAATAATTATTATTATTTTAAGTGTGATAAAAACATGTAAAGGAGAGTCTTAAAGGACTTGCTAAGTATGTTAGATTATTGAGGTCTTTGAGAACAATTATATCAAAATAAAGGCTTAAATAGAAATTTGAGAATGAAATATTATGCATTTTTACAATAACTCCTAATGACATTCAATTTATAATAAGTGGGGAGTAAATGCAATAGAGGATGATTAATGACTAAGCTGCTTTACAAGTAATGAGGTTGGGGGAGTGAAATCAAAAATATGGTGGAGTGAGAGAAGTTCTTAGATCTCGCCTGTTGAAACAACAGACAATAAGTTGAACATCTAAAACTCAACTAAAAGGACCTAACTTGCAAACCAGCACATCTTAGTGTGGGGTCTGTGCATAAGAGCTACCACAGGAATGAGCTGGTGCTTGAAATTCAAGAAGTCAAAAGAACATCCTCTTATCTCAAACCAAAAAGGCCTTCTCCAACACACTTTGTATTAAAATTATCAAAAAACAATGACAAAGAAAGAATTCTTGGGACATCCAGGGAAAAGAAAATGGTAAACAATAAAGGAAAACTCATTAGATTATCGTTGAACTTCTCAGCACAAACCTTACAAACCAGAAAGGACTGGAATGAAATATTCAAAATATTTAATGAAAAGAACTACCAGCCAAAAATAATGTATTAAGAAAAATTCTTTAGATATGAAAGAGAAATAGATCTTTCCAGAAATACAAAAATTGAGGGAATTCTCTATTACTAGGCCTACACTACAGAAAATATTGAAAGGGGTCAGCTTGCCTAATACAACATGACAAAAACAAAATACATAACTATGATTAAGGCAACTCGCAGGCAGATAGAAACAGAGGAGTGCAACCCTCTAGAACAGAGCAGTATAAGCTTAGACAATAAAAAGATTGGCTATAGCAAGATAGTAATGAACATTCAGCATATGCAGGAACAAATTGAGACAATGATGACTGAAAAGGGCAGAATTCAAGATCCAGATTTGGAAAGGGTAATAGAGAAAAGGCACATGCAGAAGACAATGGACTACTGTAGATAGATGGATATAAATATAGATATAGATGATATAGATATAGATTAGATATAGATATATAGATAGAGATAGGTATAGGTATAGGTATAGGTACAGGTACAGGTATATGTATAGGTAAAGGTGTAGGTGTAGGTATAGATAGAGATATAGAGACATAGAGATAGATATAGGGATATAGAGATATAGAAATAACTATTTTCTACATAGTCATAATGGTAATCACATACCAAAGATTCAGCATTGATGTACATAAAATAAAACAAGAAAGACCAGAAGGAAAATTCACAAAACCCAATTAAAATTAATAAAAGGACACACAAGGCAATGGAAACACCAAAAAAACAAAAGCAAAATATAAAATGGTTGTAAGAAAACCTATTTCAATAATCACCCTAAATGTAAATGGATTGAACTCACCAATAAAAAAAAAAACAGTGGCAGATTGGATCAAAAAAAAAAAATGAACCATACTCTGCCTCCAGGAGACACATCTCAATTCCAAAGACAAATATAGACTGAAAGTGAAAGGGTGGAAAATTATATTTCAAGCAAATGGCATTCAGAATAATTGAGAGTAGCAGTGCTAATATCGAACAAAATAGACTTCAAAATAAAAATGGTAAATAAAGATACTGAGGGACATATCTTAATGATAAAGAGAATCCTACACCAAGAAAATGTAACACTTATTAATATCTATATTCCCAATTGGAGAACTCTAAAGTATATAAAGCAATTAAAAACAGAACAAAAGGGAGGAACAATGAAACACTATCGTAGTAGGGGACCTAAATACTCCACTGTCAGATATAGACAGATCATCCAAACAGAAAATAATTAATGAAATAATATCCTTAAATGATGCATTAGATCAGTTGGACATAATTGTAATCTACAGACCTTTTAATACCAAATGAGCTGCTTGTACATTCTTCTCTAGTGCACACGGAGCCTTCTCAAGGATTGGCCACATACTGGGATACAGAAAGAAAGCCTCAGAAAACATAAGAGGATTGAGATCATATCAACCCTATTATCGTATCATAATACTTTGAAGCTGGAGATCAACTGTAAAAAGAAATCAGGAAGAACTACAGATACATGAAGATTAAACAACATGCTACTGAAGAAAAAAAAGCAATAGAAAAAATAAAAGCAATGAACAGCTGGTTCTTTGAGGAGTTTAATAAAAATTGAGAAAACTCTGGCAAGACTCACTAAAGAAAAAAGAGAAAAGACACAAATAAAATCAGGGATGAAAGGGAAAATTAAGACAGATACCACAGAAATACAGAGTCATACAAGAGTACTATGAAAAATTATATAACAACACATTTAATGACAGAAGAAATGGATCAGTACTTGAAAAGATGCAACCTTCCTAAACTGAATCAGGAAGAATTCAAAAATTTAAATAGAGTAATCAGCAGTACAGAACTTGAAAAAATCATCAAAACCTACCAAAAAGTAAAACCAGAAACAGATGGCTTCATCAGTGAATTCCAACAAACATTCAAAGAAAATTTAATACCTATTCTCCTCAAATTCTTCCAAAATATCTAAGAAGAGGCAATACTTACCAAGTAATTTTATGAGGTCAATATTACCACGATACCAAAACCTGGTACAAGTAACAAACAAAAAATAAAACTATTGGCTAATATATCTCATGAACACAGGTGCAAACACCCTAAAAAAGACATTAGCCAACTGAATACAGCAACATATTAAAAAGATTACACACCACAATAAAGTGAGCTGCATCTCAGGGGCACAGAGAGGGTTCTACATACATAAATCGGTTATTGTGATATCCCATATAAAATATTTAAAAATAAGAATAATATGATCATAGCAATAGATTAAGAAAAAAGCTTTCACAAGATACAGCATATGGTTATGATATAAATGATTAACAAAATTGGTATAGAAGAAAAGTAACTCCACATGATAAAGGACATGTATGACAAATCCTCAGCCAATATTATACTAATAAAGAGAAACGAAAAACCTTTTATCTAAGATTACAAAGAAGACAAGCCTGTCCACTATCACCACTCTTATTCAATGTATCATTGGAGGTCCTCGTGAGAGCAATCAGGCAAGCGAAAGATATAAAAGGCATACAAATAGGAAATGAAATTAAACTTCCTCTATTTGTGGATGACATGATTCTCTATATAGAAACCCTAAAAACTCTACCGAAACACTACTAGAAACAATCAGCAAATACAGTGAAATTTTTGGATACAAATCAATGTTCAAAAATTCATAGGGTTCCGATTCTCTAATAATAAATTATCAGAAAAGGAAGTGCAAAAGATTATTTATTTTGCAATTGCAATACAAGAATAAAATATCTCAGGATAAATTTAATGAAACCTGTGAAAGACCTATATGATGAAAATTATAAGACCTTATTAAAAGAAATCAAAGAAGATACAAAGAAATGTAAATATATTCCATTTTTTTTGGATTAGAAGAATCAACATATTTAAAAAGACCTAAAGCATTATACAGATTTGATGCAATTCTCATAAAAATTTAATTAGTATTTTTTTAAAGAAATAGAACAAACAAATCATCAGATTTGTGTGGAAGCACAGAAACTCCACATCACAAAAGCCATTCTAAGAAAAAAGAATTAGCTGGAATCCTGTAATATTTGCCTTTCTCTCTCAGACCCACTACATTCAGTGCTATAACCTCTAGATTCATCAAGGCAATATCTTTTTCCACCCTCTTATAATAGCTCTGTGTTTTTTAATCTGAAGTGACTCTCTTGCAAGCAGCATATGTAGAAATCTTTTTTATTTATTTATTTTTCGTCCATTTAACTACTTTATCTTTCTTTTTGGAGCACATTATTCTTTTCCATTTGAGAGAATTGTTGATAGTAATGTAGTTATTAGCATTCTATATTCCTGTTTTGATACGTTATTTCTTCTTAAAGAAGTCCCTCCAACATTCCCTGCAATACTGGCTTGCTTTGATGAATTTCTTTAGCTTATTTTTGTCTGGGAACATCTTTATCTGTCCTTTGACTCTAAAAGACAGCTTTGCAGGACAAAGTATTCTTAGTTATAGATTCTGGGTTTTCTTCACATCAAATATTCTCTGCCAAGCTCTTCTGTCCTGCATAGTTTCTTTTGAGAAATCAGCTGCCAGTCTTATGGGAGCTCGCTTATAGGTAACTCACTGCTTTTCTCTTGCTGCTTTTAAAGATACTCTTTGTATTTAATCTTTGGCATTTTAATTATGATGTGTCTTGTTATGAACCTCTTTGGGTTCCTTTCTTGGGATTCTCTGAGCTTCCTGGGGTTGTATGTCTATTTCCTTCCCCAGGTCAGGGAAGTTTCCATCACTATTTCTTCGAAGAACTCTTCAATGTTTTTTTTTTTCTTGTACCTTTATGACACAGATAGTTTTACATTTAATAGTGTCCCATAGGTTCCATAAATATTGTTATAACCTTGGCTTTTTTTGCTTGCCATCTGATTATCTCTGGATTTCCAATCCTCTATATAGGTCATTCAATCATCTTTTTATTTACTATGTTTATTCCATTTAATATACTTTTCATCTCAGATAATATGTTCTTTATTTCTGACTGATTCCCTTTTATAATTTCCATTTCCATTTTTATCTCTTTGTTAAAGTTCTCATTGAGTTCATCTACTCTTCCACTAAGTTCACTGAACACATTTATAATCAGTATTTTGAATTCTGCATCTGTTAGATTGCTTATCACCATTATTTCTGGATCTCTGTTCTGTTCTTTCAAATGGTTTCTGTTTGTCTTCCCATTTTGGCTGTCTTTATGTGTTTATTTCTACGTACTAATCAAAGCTCTTAAGTTTCCTAGTCTTATTAGTGCAGCTTTGTGTGGTAGGTGTCCAGTGGCACGGTCCTGAGATGATTTCAGCTGCAGTCCAAGTTTAGCCCCTGCCTGTTCTCTTCTGGATTTATGCGTTAAGATTCAGTAAGGAATCCACAGATAGTGTGCTTATAGTTTCCTCAAAAGCCCGCACCAGAAAATAAGGCCAATTTCCACCAGTGTGAGTCTAGGCGCTGCTCAGAAAGAGGCATCTGACAAAGCAAGGACACAACTGGATGTTGCTTGGTGGGGCCTCAAGTTGCAAGAGGTGGAGTTTCAGGGAATCCTCTGGGCAGGGCAAACCCTGTTATCCAGTTTGATGATGTCTTTGTTATGGCACTGCTGGTGAATCTGCACACTGGGATTGGGTAGGGCTCAACCGAGGAACAACGAATACTGATGGCACTTCTGTAAATAGTGAATCTGACCTTGGTCCTAATTCGGACAACTTAGTGTACCCCTGTAAGTCCCTGGTGCCCTCTGAGCAGCCTAACTTGCTCTGGTGCTAAGAGCGAACAGGTCTGTCATTGAGAAAGTCCACTTGCAGACATGACTCCTTTAAGAGAAGTTTGCAGGTAAGATTCACTGCTGCCGCTGCCACAGCTTCTGTTCCACTCAGCTGCTCCTGACTGGCAGCTTCTTGTCTTCATCCCTTCTTACCTTCTGCCATTGCAGGGTGATTCTTTAGTCCTCTCTCTAGTTGTTTGGCTTGTTCATCTAGATCCCAGGTGACTTTCATTACTGTTTGCTCCTTGTTTCTGTCACAACTTTGATTTGATCACCAGAGGAATTAACAGAGCCTCAATTATCTATGCCATTTTATCTTCATATATATAAATTTTAGTAAATGTCACTATATCTAATTTTTCTTTTGTGTTCCATATTTTTTTAAATCTTTCGACACTCAACACATCATTTGGTTTCATTATTGATATTTAATATATGCCTAAATTAAATCCATTGAATCTCTTTGATACCTTCCTACTAAATTATATTTTCCATTATTATTCATAACAATATTACTAAATTCAACATAAAAATATCATAAGCATCTCTAATACCCCAATGTGCATATATTAATGGTTTTGTACTTACTTTAAATAATTACCAATATCAAAAAAAGATATTTCTAGAGTAGCTTTACCTCTTTAACCAAACACTATACATTTTATTACATATGAGAAAATTGAAATACTTGAGAGAAAAAATACGACATTATAAGGCAATAAATACCTTAAAAACTATACCAATAAGGACAATATTAATCCAGAAACAGGAGTAAAATTTTTCTATTGATAAAACTGACTAAAACACGAAAATGGAAAACACAGTAGTTAATTCAAGTAGCTAATTTTGCTAGATATAGAAATTTATGTAATTCCATATATTCAGAATTTAGATTATTTTATATCTTACATAGTTGACAGTTTTTAATCATGGCGAGAATCATACTTTCTGATATATAATAGACAGAGCATTTCTATATCAGGCAATGTGCAAGGTACTATTGGAGTAAGAGGGCTGTCTTTTCTCTAACAAATATTGTATTGGAACCTTAAAAAATTGCTTGTTTGTCTTGTTATATTATTATATGCTCATATCTTTGAAAAAAATATTTTTCAAAAAATGTCTGGAACATATTATGCACTTAATAAATGATTGAAGAAATGCAGAATTAAGAGGTCAACCTAGTATATTGGAAAGAATGTAACTCACTTCAAATATATCATTGAATCTCCGTTTTGTGTTAAAAATAAAGTATTATAAATGTTTCCAAGTTGTAGTGTTAACTCAGAACATAATTCTTCCACATACTCCAAAGACTGATAGCTGCCTGGCCAGCAGCCAAGAAAGGCAGTACGCAAAGAGCTTTCAGCAGTGCCTACTCCCAAGGACATTTTATGCTTTTTGCATGGACATGATCTGCTCCTATAACCAAGCAGGACATCTTGCTCCCATCCATCTAAAAAGGCAGTTGATCCCTCAGGGAGATAACTCATCCCTCTGTTTATGTGCATAAAAAACTCTGCTTGCACTTGGTCAACAGCAGTTTTTCTTCCTGCAGCTCCACCCAGTTGCTGCTGAAGCTTCCCTGCCTCATGATTAATAAACAGCATTTCTCACCTCTGTGGTTCTCCTGGTGGTTTTATGGAATATCCACATCCAGGTGCATGTTCCAGGCTTGGTGCTCCTGTGTTACATAAGTATATTGGAATATCTGAGCCAGTAGTCCAAAAATTAAGTAACTGTGATACTTGAAGCAAACAAGCTGACACAGTTGTTACTGGGAAACTGATAGATGCAACTGAAAGATTCTTCTGAAAAAAAAATGTAAAGGCTAAATTAGCATAAAATGTTAAAACTACAAATATATGATTTTTCTTCTTAGATGCAAAGCTGAGAAAGCCAAAAAATTCAAGAGAATACAATTTAACAGTGAAGTAAAAATAGTAAAATGACATAAGTTAAGCTATTAATCATTAATTATTTTTTCAAGAAAAAGCATCTAAGTATATGTGAAAGATATGTGTGTGTACATGTGTATGTATAGATATACAAATATTTAATCCATGATTTTTTATAAATGTATGGGGCAATGTTTATAAAAAAAATAAAGCTGCATGCCAAAACACACACCTGATCTGGAAAGTTCACCTTAATTTTTAACAACAACAACAAAAAGTATTAGGTGGTTAAGAGTAATAGAAAAAAATTGTAAATACAAAGTTTTATTGGTGGCCCATACATCTATTAGCTAAATTTATAGTCTGGAAAAGGGAAACATGATGATTAAGAAAATGGAGTCTATTGTATAAGAGCATACATAAAACTTTAGGACTCTATTCTAAAGAGGTGATTTAATAATTTTTATTATTTTAAAATTTTTTTGTACTTGTGAATATTTTTAAAATCATTTCTCCTCAGAATTTTTTTCTTTTTCTTCTGGCTTTATCGAAATATAATAGACAATTAGTTGCTCATATTTACATGTACAATCAATGAGTTTTTTTCTATTATAGTTGGCACACTGGAATATATTCATTTTAGTAATGCAGCATAGTAATTAGAGATCTATATAACTCAAAAAGTGATCATGCCATTAAACATAGTAACCTCCTCACCCTTACATGTTTTATACATTATTAACAATTTTTTTATGCTACACTTTATATCTCCATTTTATAACTATCCATTGTACATCCTAAACCTTTTGCCTTTTCCATTTCCAAAACCCTCTTCAATCTAGTAGCTTTCAAAAAATTCTCTGAATCTATATGTTTATTTTTTTGTTGCTGTTGTTGTTGTTTATTTGGTTCTTTAGATTCTAAATGTAAGTGAAATAACGTGATATTTGTCTTTCTCTATCAGACATTTAATTCAGTACAAAATTGTCTTGGTCAAACAGAGCAATATTTTCCCATTCCCTTCCTTTTAGTCTGTGTTTGTGTCTTTGAATCTGAAATGAGTCTCTTGTAGAGAGTATATGTAGGGGGCTTGTTTTCTTATTCATTCAGCCATTCTATCTTTTGTTTAGAGCATTTAATTATTTTCCATTTGAGGTACTTGTTGATAGATATATAGTTATTAGAATTCTTTAATCCTGTTTTTGGTACATGATTTTTCTTCTTAAAGAAGTCCCTTCAATATTTTTTGTAATACTGGCTTGGTGATGATAAATTTCTCTAGTTTTTTCTTTTCTTTTTTTTTTTTTTTTTTTTTGAAGCTTTTTATCTGTCCTTAAACTCTAAATAATACCTTTGCTGAATATTCATGGTTGTAGATCCTGGGTTTTCTTCACATAAAATATTCTCTGCCAAGCTCTTCTGTCCTGCATAGTTTCTTTTGAGAAATCAGCTTCCAGTCTTATGGGTGCTCCCTTGTAGGTAACTCACTGCTTTTCTCTAGCTGCTTTTTCAGATTCTCTTTGTATTTAACCATTGGCATTTTAATTATGATGTGTCATGGTGTGGGCCTCTTTGGGTTCCTCTTTCTTGGTACTCTCTGAGCTTCCTGGGGTTGTATGTCTATTTCCTTCCCCAGGTGAGGAAAGTTTTCCACCATTACTATTTTTTAAAAATAACTCTTAAATATCTTTTTTACCCCCAGTATCTATATCTATATCTATATCTATATCTATATCTATATCTATATCTATCTATCTATCTATATCTATATCTATATCTATATCTATATCTATATCTATATCTATATCTATATCTATATATATATATATATATATATATATATATAGACACACACATTTAATAGTGTCCCATAGGCTCCATAAATTATTATAGCCTTGTTTATTATTATTATTATTATTATTGCCATCTGATTGAGTATCCCTGGATTCCTGATCCTCTATATAGGTTGTTCCATCATCTTCTTTATTCACTCTATTATATTAATATACTTTTCATCAAAGATAATGTGTTTTTAATTTCTGGCTGCTTTCCTTTTATAATTTCTATTTTCATGTTTTTATCTCTTTGTTAAAGTTATCACTGAGTTCATCTACTCTTCCCCTAAGTTCATCGAGCACCTTTATAACCAGTGTTTTGAACTCTGCATCTGTTAGATTGCTTGACTCCATTATTTTTGTATCTCCATTTTGTTATTTCAAATGGTTTTGCTTCTTTGTCTTCCTATTTTTGTTGCCTTTGCATGTTTATTTTTATATACTAAGCAAAGCTATTAAGTCTCCTGGTCTTATTAGTGCAGCTTTGTGTGGTAGATATTCAGTGGCACAATCCTGAGAGGAGTTTACCTGCAGGTCAAGTTTAGCCCCAGCTTGTACCCCTCTGGAGCCACCTGTTAAGATTCAGTAAGCAGTCCATAAATGCTGTGCTTATAATTGCCTGAAGAGACCATGGCTGAAAGCAAGGTCGATTGTTAACAGTGTGTCTTGGCTCTGCTCAGCAAGATTCACCAGAGTTGAAGAGGACACAACTGGATGTTGCTTTGTAGGTCCTCAAGTTGGGGGAGATGGAGTCAGGGAATTCTCTGGGCAGAGCAACCTCTGTCATTCAGTTTGATGACATCTCAGTTATGGCCGTGGCTACATCCACACACTGGGAAAGGTTGAGGGCTCTATGGAGGAACAACGGATATCACCAGCACTTTAGCCTAAGAAACATTCTCAACTCTGGACCTCACTCCAACAACTCAGTGACCCCTCTACATCCCTAGTGCCCACCATGGAACTGACCTGGTGTTGAGGCTCAGAGCAAGATGGTCTGTTACTACAAAAGTCTACTTGCAGAGACAGCCCCTTTAAGAGGTGCCTGCAGCTGCTGGCTGCCACTTCCATAGCCTCTGTTCCATTTCGCTGACCGTGACCTGGCAGCCTTCTGTCTTCACTTCCTCTTACGTTCTACCATTGCAGGTTGATTAACTCTTTTTGTCCCTAGTTGGAAGGCTTCTGTTCATCTAGATCCCAGGCAACGTTGCTTGCTGTTTGATCTGTGTTTCTCTTACAATTCTGATTTTTTCGCAAGAAGGATGAACTAATCCTTTATAATTTATGCCATTTTTCCCCAGAACTAGTCCATAATTTTTAAAAGAAGTGGTGAATGGGTGATATGGGACTTGCTTACTAGGTTCTGCTTCAAATAATAGTTAATTTTCATTGAATGTCTACTATGTCCCAGAAGCTATGCTAAACATTTAATATAAATTATGTTATTTAATATTTATAAAATACCTAAGATACAAGTATTACTATTTACTTATTTTTGATAATAGGATGTTTAGTTCCCCTGGGATTAAATAGCATGCATATGACCTCACAGACATATAGAAGAGCCTGCATTTTAGAGTTGATAACAAAAAAAAAATCTGTGATATCCTAAATTAAATGATAGCAGGCCATTGGGTAGAAGGAAAAGACAAGAGAGCTTAATCAGTTAATAACTGCAGGACACACCTAACAAAAGGCTGTTCATATTCTTGAATATATGTCAAACTTTAAATTAACTTCCAAGTGGCTATTCCTACAATTATCCAGAATGAATAGCCAGGTAGCCAACCACTTACACCTCCATATCTTGCTTACATATGAAATTGTCAGACTATTGTTCATAACAAATACTAAATAAATATTTCTTCCTTGAAGACTTCAATATTCCAGAACTAGCACCACTTCAACTTCTCCCACTCTTTTTATCTATAGCCAATGTAAATGATTTTAAAACTTAAATCTTTTTTCTCCAGTGTATGAGTCCCTCAACTTCAGGAAAATAGACATGTTGTTGTCTTTACATAGCCCCTCTGCTGCTGGTTTAGACTGCATGCCTCAGGACCTGGTCATTTTTCTGACTCACATATGGCTCAACAAACTCTTTGTTTTATAAAAGCTTTTGGCAGTGAAAGTTTTTTTGTTTAACAATGTGAATCTGGTTGATGTCATACCTCATGTTCTTAATTTCTGTCTTACATTCTACCAGGACAACAGATTGTGTGTGTGTGTGTATACGTGTGTGTGCGTGTGTGTGTGTGTGTGTGTGTGTGTGGAGAGAATTATTACATGTATGGATATGTATTTTTGTGACAGGATAATGTTTAAAAGAAGCAATTGTGAAGACAAGAGAAAAATGTTTAAAATTAAAAAAAAACATTAACAGAAAGTTCATACTCCACTAAAATTTTGCATTTGCAATCCCCTTTATCTATCCAATTTTCTTTTTGTTTTATACTGCTTTTCTCCTAATAGTATATAAATAATGTGTTATATGTATATATAATATATAATGTTGCTTTTCCCAACTATAATTTAAATAGTATGAAATAAGATACCTTTGTTTTGTTTATTCATATGACCAAAAAATCTAAAATAATACCTGAAATATAGTATGAACTCAATAACTATTTGATGAATTAATAAATTTATAGAAAATATTACAGAAAACATCATAAAAATAATTAACTCTAAGAGAATTGTAACTTAATATCACAAAAACATACAAATGTCATCCATTATATAGACTAAGATTAAAATATTCTTCATATGGTTTTTGTCAAAATGTAGAAAATACAAACCCTCATACATTGCTGGCAGGAGTATAAATTATTATAACCATTGTAAAGAAAATTTAGTAATAATTATCAAAATATAAAATATACATATGTTTTGTTGCAGAATTCTATCTACTCAAAAATTATAATTTAAAAGGTTATTAAACTCTTATTCATGTCCATGAGTCTCTGTTGTCTTGTTTGTTGCCTTCAGTTTTATATTTCACATATAAGTGAAATCATATGGCTCCTGCTTATTCTGTCTGACTCATTTTGCTTACAATGGGGGAGAGGAGAGGTAGATAAGGGTAAAAGGGGTCAAATATATGGTGATAGAAAAAAATTAACTCTGGGTGGTGAAAACATAATGAAATATACATATGACATACTACTGAACTGTACACTTGAAATCTATAAAATGTTATCAACCAATGTCACTTCAATAAATTTAATAAAAATAAAAATAAAAAATAAATAAAATGTTATTAATTGTGGTATTGTTTTAAATAGCAAATAAATAGAAGCAACTGAAATGTCCATTAACAGAAAACCCATTAAATAAATGATGGCTCATCTATATCAATGCTATGCAATAGAAATGTAATGCAAATTATATACATAATTTAACAGTTTTTAGTAATCACAGGAAAAGAATAAGAGTAAAAAGTAAAAAAATATAATCATACACTTTATTAATAAAATATATTGAAAAATTTAAACATGCAATCAACAAAAATATTGAGGTATTTGATGTTACTTTTCATATATTTTTTTTAAAAATCTAGTTTATTTTACACTTATAACACAACTCAGTGTACACAAGCCACATTTCAAGTGTTTAATTTCCACATATGGCTTGAGTTTACCATTTGGACAGTGCAGTTTTTTATAAAAAAACAGTATACAAATATTTTTTAAAAGTAAGGTAGTTTTTGCTACTTATGTAAATGTATTTCAAAGATATGTTGTTAAGTAAAAAAGACAAAAAGCAGAGTAGTGAGGCTGCTAGCATTCGTACTAATAAAAGTATGCCTGTGTGCTTAAATATACACAGATTATCTCTGTGATGATTCAAGAAATAGAGTACTGTGGCTCCCTTAAGAGCAGAGATCTAGGTGTTTGTACACAGGAAGAGAAAGAGGAAGTTTTTTTACTCTTGTATCTTTTTAATTTGAACCATGTGTCTGTCTGAGTAATAAAAAATATATATATAAACTATTTTTCTACCCAAGGGGAAAGAAATCATCCAAATCAGGATATCAAGTAGGTATAAGAACTTAAAATATAATTAGCTTTACAAAGAGTTTAAATATATATAAATGAATATCAAAGCCATAATAAAGAAAATTTGTTTGTTTGTTTGTTTGTTTGTTGTGGTATACAGTAGTGACCTTGTTGCACTCTAACAAAGCTTCTACCTTTAATCTCAGAGACAGTAAGCTATATAGACAGAGTCTAACTCAGCATGTGCTTGTGTTAATATGGCCCATTGCTTCAAACAGCTATGTTTCTATAAGGTCAATCTTGAAATAGAAAGATATGGAGTGGTTTATATTTGCATAGCAAATGAGATATGTAAGCAAAAGCACTGTGTGCTATGCAACTGTAAAGCATTATTATTATAAACATTATAATAAAGTTCTTGGAACCAAGAGCTTTAATCTATCCATTAAGTCATTTCCTCTGTGTGTATTCTTGCTCATTCTCCTAGGAAACAGTTTTTGTTTTTTTTTTTGTTTGTATTTTTATCGGGTTTGATGGATTTTAGCAGATTTTTAAAAAGCCTGCAGTAAAAAGGTACTATGACTGTGGTCAAATGGAGATAATGCTTGGTTGTTCATAGTTTTACATTTGGGCTAGTCTAGAGTTCTTAGGCCATTTTCATTGTACATACCAGGCTACTAGGCTACTAGGGCTTTGCTACAACTTCTTAAAATAAAATAAATAAGTATAGACTAGTGTGATGCACCACAGTGCCTCATGATTAGATTACTATATCTTTAAAAAAATTTACTATATTTATAGATTGGCAGGTACTTCTGCAAAGAACATAATGACTAATTTGAGTTTACTATCACACAGAGAAGAAAGACTACTCATTTGATTTCAATATAAAACCATCTAAAAATGTATGGTAATTTAATTAAGGCAAGAAGAAACATCTGCATCAGCTATTAAATATTTGGTGGATACCCACTTCCTCATTCCATTTTTTTTATTCCTTTAGCATAATATTGTGGTGGCTGATTTTTCTAGTAACATATTTTTATTCTATTTATTTGGGGAATTATTTTATCACATTATATCTTCCTCCCCCCTCCTGTTTGTCTCTTTTTTTGTTATTCTAAAGATACAATTTCATTAGTTGGAAAATAGTGCTGCCTACTAGGACGTGAAAATAGGTTTCATTTAGTTAATGAGCTGAAAACAGGGAGACATTACATAGCAAATGAGATTTACATATGGTAATGTTAGATTTGTCATATAAGAGATTGCTTCCTTTCAGCTCTCTTAAAGGACTAAATTTTGCTTTTGTAGAGTCTATACAATGCCAATGGAAAAGCATTAAATAAACTATACAACAATAAGATGAATATGTAATAATTGAATGAACAAAAGTTGTTATTTTTTTACAGAAGCAGACTAGAGCTAAGCAGTAAATAGTCCAAAAGTCCCGCCTCCAACCAGAAAAAAAAAAAGGAAGTATGAAGAAATTAGAGTTCTGGTTCTGCACTGATGGTATAATTATACGCACTTTCTTGTTGATCTAACCAGAAATAAAAGTAGGTAATAAAATAGGGGAAAAAAAAAACTACTTTATTTTAAACCTCATGCTTATTCTATGGTACCTCAGTATCATTTTGCAAAATAAGTAAAACATATTCTGAAAATTTCAGCAAAATCATCATCAGTGTATAATCAACTCACTTTCAATTAACTTCAAATGGATATTCACTAAAACACAATTCGTAGGCACAAACATTTTTTTAATTGTCTTGAGGAAATTATTGAGCACACTTCTTAGGTAAGCCTTTAAAAGTTGAGAAGGTATGTTTGTGCCATTTTTGCTGGCCCAACTCAGAGACTTAATGAATTTGAAAAATGTCAATAGAATTTGGAAGTTTTGATTTAAAATATCAGTTTTTCAAAATCATGTTTGTCTTTTGCTAAAAATATGTATTAAAATTGTTGTTCTTAATTCTTTTACAACAAAGACAAACGAAAAAGATGTAACACATAAACTCCAATGTAGCATTTTCAACAGCTGCAGATAATAGAAACATTCTCTTGAAAAATGGACTACTAGGATATCTATTTACTTTAAAATGTCATAAAATCTTTTAAAGTGCTTTATAATGTTCCTTTGACATCTTAGTATAGTTTTTCATGGGTATCTTCAAATAATGTATTTTTCCTAGATGGCTAATTCTTTTGACAAATGCCAAATACCAATACTCCTAGTAGCCTAAGGAGCTATTTATCAAGTATAGAATCAGAATTTGAGAGGAGAGGTCTAGGGATTAACACTTTAGTGAGCTCCACAGGAGTTTCTTATATTCCCTAAAGACTGAGAAGCTCTGTTCTGATGTTCATAACATACACAATGCAAATAAGCCAAGTTAGGCTAATCTATTTAGTTAGAAGACTTTTTGTTTACAAAAAATGTGAGGGTACTTCTGCTTTATGTCACTTTTCCACTGGTCAATAGGCCACCATTTCTTTTCCTCATCAACCAGATTTTTATTTTTATATAAATACAATTTAAATATGAGAAAAGAATACAAGCATGTGTTATCATTTATGTCTTTTACATTTTCTTTTTAATTAGACTTTTTTTTATAGCAGGTTTAATTTCACAGCAAAGCTGAGCAGAAAGTAAAAAGATTTTTCAAACCCTTTGTCTCTCACACACATAGCCTTTGCCATTATCAACATCTCCCACTAGATTGGTACATTTGTTACAACTGGGAAAACTACATTGACAGTTTTATTATGATCCAAAGTCCACAGTTTACATTAGAGTTCACTCTTGGTGTTGTGAATTTATGAGTTCAAACAAATGTCTCCACCATTATAATATCATACAGAGTAGTTTCACTGCTTAAAAATCCTCTGTGCTTAACCCTATCCCTCTCTCTTCATCCCAGGCAATCACTTATCTCTTTATTATTATTATAGTTTTGATTTTCCACATGTCATACAGTACATAGCCTTTTCAGATTGGCTTTTTTAAATTTGGTAATATGAATTTATGTTTCTCCCATATCTTTCTCTGACTTGATAGATTATTTCTTTTTAGTGCTAAATAATATTCCATTGTTTGAATGTACAATAGTTTATTTTATTTATTTACTTACAGAAGAACATACTTGGTTGCTGTCATGTTTGGGCAGTTATGAATGAGACTGATATAAACATTTATGTGCAAGTTTTTGTATGAGCTAAAATTATAAAATTCTTGGAAGAAAATATAGAAGTAAGTCTTTCTGATCTTGTGTTAGCAATAACTTTCTTAGATTGGACACCCAAAGCACAAGTATTGAAAAAAATAGAAAAATTTGATTTCAAGATGAATAGAAATTTTTATAGTTCAAAAAATACAATCAAGGAAGTTAAAAAGATAAATCATGGTATGGGAGAAAATATTTTAAATAACATGTCCAACAAAGGGCTTGAAACCAGAATATACAAATAACAATTATAACTCAGTAACAAAGTGGCAAATGTCCAAATTATGAAATGTGCAAGTGATCTGAATAGATATTTATCCAATTAAACACATAGAAAAAAGCTAAATAAATATTATTAACCATTAAGAAATGTAAATTCAAAGTAAAATGAAATACTGCTTCACACAAATTAAGATAGCTATAATAATACAAATTTTAAAAAGGGACTAAAGCAAGTGCTGATGAGGATATGGAAAAAATATAAATGTAGTATGCTGCTGATGGCAGCATAAAATGATTCAGTCCCTGTAGAAAGTAGTATGGCAGTTTCCCCCAAAGGATGAACATAATATTAAAATATAAACTAGCAATTACACTTCTTGGTATATATCCAAGAAAATTGAACAAATGTATTCTCACCGACATTTACATGCATGTTCATAGCAGCATTATTTTGAAAAGTCAAAAAGTAGAAACAACACTGCTTGGAGTGGGGCGCCAGAGACTTACAGCAGTCACTGGGTTGTGGAATGAGGGCCAAAGGCAAGGCTTTCTCTCAGAAAGAAGTACTGGAGGTATCCATTTTCCTTTGCTGAGACCTCTCCCACCCTCATGTGTGAATGCAGCACTGCCATAGCTGAGATTTCATTGAGCTAGATAACAGAGGTCAATCTTCCCAGAGGATTCCCAGAAACTCTGCCTCCCCCAACTTGCAGCCTCACTCAAGCCGCATTCATTTGTATCCTTGGGAGTCTGGTGCTCCTTGCTGAACTGTCTCCAAGACTCACACTGGTAGCAGTTTATCTTAGTTTCTGGTATGGTCTCCTGATGCAACTATAAGCATAGCAACTGAGGATTACTTTCTGAATCTTAACAGGTGGCCCCAGAGAGGCACAGGCTGGGCTAAACTTGGCCTGAAACTGAATCCCTCTCAAGACTGTGCCAATGGACACCTGCTACACAAAACCACATTAATAAGACTGAGAGACTTAGAAGCTTTGCTTAGTATATAGAAACAGACACAGAAAGGCAGCCGAAATGGGAAGACAAAGAAGTAGAAACCATATGAGAGAACAGAACAGAGATCCAGAAATAACAGAGTCAAACAATGTAATATGCAGAGTTCAAAACACTGGTTATGAAGATGCTCAGTGAACTCAGGAGAAGGGTAGATAAATGCAGTGAGAACTTTAAAAAAGATAAAAAGTATAAAAATGGAAGCAAAAATTATAAAAGGGAACCAGTCAGAAATAAAGAATACATTATCTGAGTTGAAGAGTATATTAGAGGAAATCAACAGAGTGGATAAAGAAGAGGATCAAACCACTGATGTAGAGGATGGGGCAGCCAAGCACACTCAATCAAAATGGCAAGAGAAAAGAAGCCAAAACCATAATAATAATTTAAGGAGCCTATGGGAAAAATTAAATGTAAAAATATCTGTGTCATAGAGGTATCTGAAGGAGAATAAAAAGTTGAAGAACTATTTGAAGAACTAATGATCAAAACTTCCCTCACCTGGTGAAGAAAATAGTCATACAATTCCAGGAAGCTCAGGGAATTCCAAATATGATGAAATCTAAGAGCCCCATACCAAGACACATCATAATTAAAATGCCAAAGATTAAATATAAAGAAAGAATTTGAAAAGCAACAAGAGAAAAACAGTGAGTTCCCTACAAAGAAACATCCATAAGACTGGCAGCTAATTTCTCAAAAGAAACTTTGCAGGACAGAGGGGCTTGGCAGGAAATATTCAAAGTGATAAAAATCCAGGATCTACAACCAAGAATAGTTTATCTAGGAAAGCTATAATTTAGAGTTGAAGGACACATGAAAGCTTCCCAGACAAAAATTAGCTAAAAGAATTCATCAACATCAATTCTGTATTACAGAAAATTTTGGAGGGACTTTTTAAAGAAGAAAATGCATGTATCAAAAACATAAATAAAGAATGGTAATGACTACATATCTATCAATAAGTACATCAAATGGAAATGAATTAAGTGTTCCTATCAAAAGATAGGTTGAATGAATGGATAAAAAAAAAACAAGACTCCTACATTTGCTCCCTACTAGGGAGTCACCTCAGATTAAAAGACACACACAGACTCAAAGGAAAAGGATGGAGAAAGATATTGCCTTGATGGACCTAGAGGGTATTGCGCTGAATGAAATAAGTCATATAGCGAAAGAGAAATAACACATGATTTTATGGGCATGTAGGATCTAAAGAACAAATAAACAACAACAAAAATGGAAACAAACTCATTGATAAAGAGAAAATTTTGAGGGCTACTAAATGAGAGGGAGATTGGGGGATAGGGAAAAGGGCAAAGGGATTAAAGGTAATTACAAAATAGACATGGAGATATAAAGTGTTATCAAAAGGAAAATATTTGAAGATATTATAATAAATATGTAAAGGGAAAGAGGGATACTAGATTTAGTGGGGTGATCACTTTGTGAGTTATATAGATCTCTAGTCACTATGTTGTATAACCAAAGCTAATATATTATTGAATGCCAACTATAATTGAAGAAAAAACCTCATTGAATTGTACAATGTATATTTGAGCAATTAATTGTCTATTATATTTCAATAAAGCCAGAGGAAAAATGAGAAAAAAAAGTAAACAGTTAATAAGAATTGAATGTCTGAGAAAAGGAAACCTGTTTTTAATCCCTCAAATAATCAGATTGCCACCTAAATGATATCAATTACTTACAGACTCATCCACCTCTGTTGGAATTTACCTCTGGGTATGTTTAGCTTAGAGGAGAAAGCATAAAAGAAAAAAAAATCTTTTAGTCTTTGATTAGTTTTAGTTTCCCCTGGCTGTTTAAGAAAATTATTGATAATAAGTTATCAGAGAACTCTTTAGAATCCTATGAATTCTAGAAGCGGTGTATATAGAACATAAGAAATTAGGACATCTTGGACTTTACAAAATGAATTTCATGGGAGCCATGACAGTAATATCAACTTGCACATAATGAGAACACCCTTAGGATGTAATCAGAATGTCCAAAATTACAGAAACATCAGACCCCATTTGCAGGAGCAGATAAGCTTAAGTACCCCATATTATAGGGTACATATAAACTGAACACCTTAGATGATGCTCAAGCCTAACCCGATAGCATTACAGATGAGTGTGCTAAAGCTAAAGTCTCTGACTTTCTGACCAATGGTAGCCATTGGCTTGAGACTATTGTGCATTTTCTGTACTGCCAGTCAATAGGGTTTGCTTTGGAGATGGTAAAGACTTTCAACCCTTCACTCTGTTGTATAAAGCTCTGTACTTCCCCTCTGTCTACTGTGAGTTAACCAGTTAACCTGTGTGGCTACCTACTTGGTTTATCTACTTGGTTCCCCTTAACAAAACCTGTGTTCAAAAGTGTTATTTTGGAGCTGCTTTTCTTGCTCCTAATGAGTCTATATGAAGGTCCTCTCTTGATTTTTAATGGCTCCTTTGAGAGCAATCTTTATTTCCAGTGTTCCTGTTGATTATAATTAAGACAAAAATAATTGGGGCAGTATTTTGAAAATGTACTCTCAGAATGGTTTAACGTAGAATGTCCCAGTATTATTTTAGGTTTCTGACTTTGAAGCTGTTGTAGCTTTAAGAACGACAGTGTGGTAACTTTTGTCTTTTTATCTTGATCCAAAGTCTTTTTAAAATGCTGAGTTAATGGTCATGAGTTCACTCAGGCTTGTGGTCTTCCATTCTGTTGTCTGACTTTTATTCATTAATCTCAGGAGATAATTCATCTACAAATAGAGCAATTAGAGCAGACTGGGTGACCTTAAAAACTGGATTGAACCATATTTTGTGTTTCCATAAAAATTAAATTTTTTATTTCTGAAAAAAATGTCATTGATATTTTGATATGGATTGAATTAAAACTATAGATGATTTGATTAATATATACATTTTTAACAGTATTGATTCTTCCAATCCAGGGACACAGAATATATTTCTATTTCTTTGTATCTTCTTCAATTTTTATCATCAAACTCTTAGTTTTTTACTGTACAGATCTTTTACTTTCTTGGTTAAATTTACATTTGTTATTCTTTATGCTATTGTAAGACAGTTTTCTTTATTTATTTTCCAGATATTTTATTGTTAGTGTATAGAAATAAACTGATTTATACATGTTGATTTTATATCTTGCAACTTTAATGAATTTGTTGATTACTTCCAGTAATATTTTAGTTGAGGCTATGGGATTATCTATATATAAGATCATAAATAAGCAAATAATGATAATTTTACTTCTTCTTTTAAAATTTAGATAATTTTTATTTCTCTATTTTGCATACTTGCTAGAATTATGACATCCATTACTAAGGTGAATAAGTGCTGAGAATGGACCCTGTTGTATTTTTTCCTGATCTTAAAGGAAAAGCTTTCCATCTGTCTGCATTGTGAATGAAGCTAACTGTGGGTTTTGTTATACATGGCCTTTACAATGTTGAGTTATGTTTCTCCTATTTCCAATTAGTCAAGGATTTTTATCATAAACAGATGTATTTTGTCAAGTGCTTTGTTTCTGCATCTATTGAGATAATTTCATAATTTTTATCTTTCACTCTATTTGCTATATCACATTTATTAATTTTATATATGTTTAACCATTTATGTATTCCAGGAATAAATCCTAATTTGTTATGGTATATAATATTTTTAATGTGTTCTTAAATCCAGATAAGTAATATTTTGTTGAGAATTTTTGCATTTATATTCATCAGAGATTGGTGTAGAGATTTCTTTACTCATAGTGCCCTTGCATTGTTTTGGTAATGGGATGTTGCTAGCCTCATAACATAAGTATAAAAGTATTTCCTCTTTTCCAAATTATTGGAGGTATTTTAGAAGAATTAATGTTAATTTTTGTTTAAATGTTTGAAAAATTACCAGTGAAAATATTTGGCCCTGGGTTTTTCTGTATTTGGAGGTTTGGGGGTACTGATTCAGTCCTTTACTCATTATTTGACTGTTTATATTTTTCTACATTTTTTTTTTCTGATTGAATCTTGGTAGATTGTATATTTATAGATGCTATCTATTTTTTCTAAGTTATCTAATTTGTTGGCATATAATAGCTCATTAAAGTCTCTTATGATCCTTTGTATTTCTGTAATGTCAGTTTTTTTAATAGTGACAATAGTTAATGAAATCCAGTAAGTTTCAGGTGTATAATTATACACACACACACACACACACACACACACACAAACACACACACACACACACACACACTAATATTGTGTGCATTGTGTGATCATACTCATAGTTAGAATTCTTTATGTCACTACATATTTGACTTCTCTCACCTAATCTAACTCCAAATCCTCCCATATACTCTGGTGACTACTAGTCTATTTTTTATGTTCATGAATCTCTGCTTGATTGTCCTGCTCATTTGCTGCTTTTAGGTTTAAATTCTACATATCAGTGATATCATATTATGTGGCATTCAACTTTTTCTGTCTGGGTATTTTGTGTAGCATGAATATCTCGAGATCCATCCATGGCAGTGTTTCATCTCTTCTTATGACCGTGTAATATTCCATCATATATGTGTGCCACCTTTTCTTTATCCAATCATTTATCATGGGACACTTCAGTTATTTCCATACCCTGTCCATTATGAATAATGCTTCAATGAACATCAGTGTGCAAATTTAATTTTGGATGAGATTTAAAGTTATTGGGGTTAATACCCAGTAGAGGGATTGCTGGAATATATGATAGATCACTTACTGTTTTCCAAGTGGCTGTACCAATTAGCAGTCTCATCAGCAGTATGTGTGGATTGCTTTTTTCTCCCATTCCTATCCAACATTTGTTATTTCATTTCCTGAGATTAAAGCTATTCTAACATATTGGAGATGGTATCTCATTGTGCTTTAGATTTGCATTTCCATAATAGCTAGCAATACTGAGGATCTTTTCATAAACCTATTGACCATTTGTATGATTCTTAGGAGGAACGTCTGTTCACATACTCTACCCATTTTTTGATTGGACTCCTTGTTTTTTGTTTGTTTGTTTGTTTGTTTGTTTTTGTTGTTGTTGTTGTTATTGAGTTGTATGAGTTTCCTGAACATTTTGGATATTGGGTCTTTATCAAAGGTGTTGCTTGCAAATATATTTTCCCATTTGGATGATAGTCTTTTTACCTTATTGAAGGTTTCTTTTGCTGTGCAGAAGTTTTTGTTTGTTTGTTTGTTTGTTTGATATAATCCAATTTATTTGTTTTTGTTTTCACTTCCCTTGCCTTTGAGGTCAAATTCAAAAAGTCCTCTTAAATCAAAGGTCTGTGATTTTAGTTCCTATGATTTCTTCTATGGATTTTATTGTTTCAGATCTTATATTCAGGTCCTTAATGCATTTTGAGTAAACTTTGGTGAGTGGTGATAGACAACAATCTAGATTCATTCTTTTGCAGGTAGCATTCCAGTTTGACCGGTACCATTTATTGAAGAGGTTTTCCTTTCCCTACTGTATGTTTTTGGATTTTTTATCAGAAATTATTTGCCCATATAAGTATGAATTTACTTCTGGACTCCCAATTCTGTTCCACTAGTTTGTGTGTCTGTTTTTCTGGTAATAATATGCCCTTTTGATTATCACTTTGTACTACAATTTGAAGTCAGGCAGAGTGAAGCATCCAGCCTCATTATTTTTTCTCAGGATGGTTTTGGCAATCCATGGTCTTTTGTGCTTCTATACAAATCTGATTATTTTTTGTTCTATTTCTTTAAAAATGCTTAATAGATTTGATGGGGATTGCATTAATTTCGTGTAATGCTTTAGGTAATAAGGTCATTTTAACTATGCTGATTCTTCTAAACCAATAACACAAAATGTCTTTATATTTTCTTCAATTTCCTTTAATAAGGTCGTATAGTATTCATCATATAGGTTCTTCATATATTTTGTTAACTTTATTCCCAAGTATTGCATTATTTTTGCTGCAATTGTGAAAGAAATTATTTTTTCCACTTCTTTTTCTGACACTCCTTTATTAAAGAATATGAATGCTATGGATTATTAAACATGGATTGAATTTTATATTCATGACATTTATTGCATTTACTTATTGTTTCTAGTAGTGTCCTTGTGGAGTCTTTAGGATTTTCTATATAAAGAATCTTGTCATCAGAAAATAGTGAGTTTTACTGCTTCATTTCCCATTTGAATGACTTTTGTATTGTTCTCTTACCTTCTCTTACCTGACTGCCCTCACATTCAATGTCATATTGAATGATAGTGGTGAATATAAACTGTCTTGCCTTGTTCCTCATGTTAAAGGAAAGGTTTTTAGGTTTCTACCACTAAGCATAATGTTGTCTGAAGGTTTGTCATATATGGCCTTTATTATGTTAAGGTATTTCCCTTCTATACCAATTTTGTTAAGTATTTTGATCTTAAATGGGTGCTGTATCTTGTCAAAGGCTGTTTCTGCATCTACTGAGATGATCATATGATTCTCATTTTTTAATTTGTTTATGTGGTGTATCTCATTAATCGATTTGTGTATGTTAAACAATCCGTCACCCTGGGATAAAGCCCAATTTATTGCAATGTGTTCCTTGTAATATGTTGCTGTATTCGGATTGCTAGTATCGTATTTAGAATTTTTGCATCTGTTTTCATGAGAAATATCAGTCTAGAGTTTTCTTTCTTTGCATTATATTTACCAGGCTTTGGTATCAGGGTAATATTACCCTCAAAAAATGAGTTGGGAATTGTTGCCTTCTCTTTGATTTTTTTGGAAGAGTTAGAGCAAAATAGGTATTAAATCTTTGAATGTTTGGTAGAATTCATTGGTGAAGCCAATTGGTCTTAGACTTTTAATTTTTTGTATGTTTTTGATCATTGTTTTAATTTCCATACTGCTGACCAGACTATTTAGATTTTCAAATTCTTCTTGATTCAGCGTAGGAAGGTTGTATCTTTCTACATAATTGTCCATTGCTTCAATGTTATTAAATTTGGTGTTATATACTTTTTCATGGTATTTTTGCATGATCATTTATATTTCTGCAATGGCTGTTATCATTTCTCCTCTCATCCCTGATTTTGGTTATTTGTGTCTGTTCTCTTTCTTTATTGAGTCTAGTGAGGGGTTTGTCAATTTCATTAACCTTTTCAAAGAACCAGCTCTTTGTTGCATGCTTTTTTTGTATTTTTTTTTCTTGTGTGTGTTTGTGTTTTCAATTTCATTTAATTCAACTTTAATTCTGGTTATTTTTTTTCTTTCTGCTGAGGTTAGGCTTCATTTGTTCTTCGTTTTCTAGTTTTTAAAAATGAAAACTTAGGTTGTTGATTTGGGCTCATTCTAGGTTTTGGACATAGGCCTGTAGTATTATGAACATTCCTTTTATTAACACTTTCACTGTGTCCAAAGGTTTTGATATATTGATTGTGCTATCATGGTCTTTCATTTCTATATATCTCTTGATCTCTCTTTTTATTTCTTCTTCAACCCAGTTATTCTTCAGCAGCATGTTGTTTAATTTCCATGTGTTTGTGATTCTTCTCGCTTTATTTTTAAAGTTTATCTCTATTTTCAAAGCATTCTGATCAGAGAATATGGTTGGTAACATTTTATCCCTCTTATATTTGTTGAGGCTATCTCTTGTGTCGGAATGTGGTCAATCCTTGTAAATGTTTCATGTGTACTAGAGAAGAATGTATAAGAAGCTTTTCTGGATGAGAGGCTCTGTGTATGTCAATTATGTCCAGTTGGTCTAATGAGTCACTTAATGATGTTATTTCCTTATTAATTTTCTGTTTAGATCATCTATTTATATCTGACCATGGATTATTTATGTCCCCTACTATGATAGTGTTTTTATCTGTTTCTCCCTTTAGTTCTGTTAGTAATTGCTTTATATATTATGGGGCTTCTTGATTGGGAGTATAGATATTAATATGTGTTATATGTTCTTGGTGTATGATTCCCCCTAACATTATGAAGTGTCCCTCAGTATCTTTCTTTTCGTTTTTTATTATGAAATCTATTTCTTCTCATATAAATAGCACTACTCCTGCTTTTCTGTGAATGGTATTTGTTTAAAATATAATTTTCCACCCTTTCATTTTGAGTCTGTATTTGTCTTTTGAAGTGAGATGTGTCTCTTGGAGTTAGCATATGGTTGGGTTTTATTTTTTGATCCAATCTGCAACTCTATGCTTTCTTATTGGTGAGTTCATTCTATTTACATTTAGAGTGATTATTGAAATATGAGATTTTCCTATAGCCATTTTATCTTTAACTTTCTGGTAGCTTGGTGTTTCCATTGCCTCCTAGTCTTGTGTTTCTCTTTCTTTTATTTTATTTTGTTTTTGTGGATTTTCCCTCTGGTCCTCCTTGTTTTATGTTACTTACTTCAGTTCTGAATCTTTGGGTGTGGTTACCATCATGATTTGTAGAAGATAGCTGCAATTATATAGTAGTACATTTTCTTTTGTACATGCCTTATCTCCA
Source organism: Cynopterus sphinx (assembly GCA_030015415.1). NCBI lineage: Eukaryota > Metazoa > Chordata > Mammalia > Chiroptera > Pteropodidae > Cynopterus > Cynopterus sphinx. Next base: position 44,008,446 of record CM057388.1, read on the forward strand.
TTTCCCATTGCGAATTTGGATCTTTGAATCCTCCTTTTTTCAGTCATTGTTGTGTTATATTTTTCATATCTATGCTAAACTCTTCATTACTATCTTGCTACATAGCAAATCTCTTCTTATTGTTTAAGTTTACTATGCCTTGTTCTCAGTAAGGTTTGCACTCCTCAGCTGCTATCTGCCTGCTAGTTGCCTTACTCTTAGTTATGCATTTTTTGTCATTTTGTTTTTAGTGAGCTAACCCCATTCTATATTTCCTATAATCCAGGTGTGGTTGTGGAGAATGTCCTGAATTTCTGAATGTCTGGAAATGTCTATATTTCTCCTTCATATCTGAAGGAGAGATTTGCTGGATACATTATTCTTGGCTGGTCATTTCTTTCATTTAATAGTTTGAATATTTGATCCAATCCTTTTGGGCTTGTAGCATTTGTGCTGAGAAGTCTGCCAATAATCTAATGTATTTTCCTTTTTTAGGTGATCACCTTTTTTTGCCTTGGCTGCCCTGAGAATTCTGTCTTTGTCATTGATTTTTGATAATTTTAATACAATGTGTCTAGGAGAAGTTTTTTTTTGGTTTAGATAATTGGGTGTTCTGTTGACTTCTTGAAATCCTAACTCCAGGTCATTCTTGTGGTAGCTCTTATGAACATATCTCAGGCTGAGAAGTGCTTTTTGTGTAGGTTGGGTGTTTTTCGTTGAGTTTTAGATGTTCAAGTTATTTTTCTTTCAAAGGGAAATATCTGGGGACATGTCTCAGTCTTCTGTTTTTTTTTTTTTCTTTTATTTCTTTCTGTGATTTTTTAATGTCTCCTTTTTCATTTCTGATTTTATTTTCTTAATTTATGTATCTAAAATTTGTCAGTTATGTTTTTTTTCAGAATTAAGTGCTTTTAGTTTTACTGATCTTTTCATTTTTTTTTCCCTGAAGTCTATTTCTTTTCTTTCAGCTCTGAGTTTTATTATGTATTTTCTTATGCTATCATTGGGCTTTTAAGGTCATTTTTTATTCTATTTGGTTCAAATAGAGATTAGGTTGTTCATTTGAGGTGTATCTATTTTCTTAATGAATGCATTTTTCACTATATATTTTCCACTCAGAACTACTTTGCATGCACTCTACAAAATTTTGTAAGTTTTATTTCTATTTTCATTGTCTCAGGATTATTATTTTTTAATTCTATTTATTTTACTCATTTGTTTTTTGGTAGCATGTTTTTTAGCTTACTTTTTGATCTCACTTTTATTGATTTCTATTTTATATCTTAAGGTCAGTTGATATGATTTAATCTTTTTATATTTGATAAGATTTATGTCCTATTATATGACCTATCCTGAAATATATTCCACATGTACTTGAGAAAAAGAATGTTGTTAGATGGAATGTTCTATTAATGTCTCTTAGGTGTATTTGGTCTAATGTGTTGCTAAAGTTACATTTCTTTATCAGTTTTCTGGATGATCTATCTATTGGCAAAATCAGGGTATTAAATTTCCCTAATATTATTATATTGTTGTCTATTTCTCCCCTCAGATGTTTCAATAAATTGCTTTAAATATTTAATGTTGTAATATTGAGTGAGTTTATATTTACAATTGTTATATCTTCATGATAAATTGATTTCATCATGATATAAACTTAATGTCTTTTTATCACTTTTGGTTTCTCTTTTATTTTCTGATATAATGTAGCTATTCCCACTTTGTTTTTGTTTCAACCTTCATAGAATATCATTTCATCTCTTTACCTTGATTTTATGTGTGTCCTTAAATCTGAATTGAGAATTTCATAGACATAATATAGTTGGGTTTGTGTTTTTATCTATTTATCTACTCCATGCCTTTTGATTGGTGAATTCAATCAATTAACATAAAGAAATGTTAATATGTGAAAACTTTTAATCTCATTATGTTAATAACATTTTATTTTGTTTGTATTTTTATTATTTATTTTTCCCTCTGTTGTTGCTTACCTTTGTAAGTACCATTTTTTTTTTTTTGCAGTGATAAGCCTTGTGTACCCTTCTCTTGTCTTTTGTAAATCTACTCTGGGTTGTTGTCTTTCGTTAATATGAGGCTTACATAAAACACTTCATAAACAAAACCATTAATTTTAAGATGATAGCAGCTTAACTTCCATCACATACATAAGCTTCACCCCTTTACACCCCCTTTTACATTTTTGATGTCACAATTTACTTCTTTTTATATTGTATTAATAAATTATAATAGTCAAAGTCATTTTAATACTCTTTTTGTTTAACCTTTATACTAGAGCTAAATGGTCGACATTTCAATCTATTACTGAATTGGTTTTCTAAGTTTAACTTTACTAGTATGTGTCATACTTGTGTATATTTTTGTGACACTAATTAGAATCTGTATTTCAGTGAGAATAACTCCTTTCAGCATTTTTTTTGCAAAGCTTTTATAGGAGTGGTGAATTCCTTCAGCTTTTTTATTTAGTACAATTTTTATTTCTTTTTTATATCTGATGGATAACTCCACCACACAGAATATTCTTGGCTAGGAATATTTTTTTCAACACTTTGAATATGTAATTTTAATTTCTCCTTTTCTGTTGGGTTTCTATTAAGAAATATACAAATAGTCTTATAAAAATTAATAAAAATGAGGCCACTTTAAAATTCAGTCAGAGCTTCCATCCCAAAATAACTACTTTCTATGTCTTACTCCTCAAATCTTTGGAGTGTTAAAACTGGTCAAAATAAACTTTGGACTGGTTGTACAACAGCACTTCATCCCAAGCAACTGTTTGAAAATATAGCAAGAAATCAGATATTATCACTACTAAACCAAAAATTTTTTAAAAATCGTTAAAATTAATATTACTATGTTAGCTTATCTATACTTATAGATATCATTCTTTCTACCCCTGTAATTGTTCCTTTTTATTTTCATCAATACAGCATGTCTTCACTTCCTAATCAGAACAATATTTGGGTTTTCTGCCTCAATCGGTATTTCCAGAACAGCTATTTTTCTGTATCTCAAATAAACACTTATTTCCTCTCACTTTGGCCTTTTATTTTTAGGTTTACAGCATAATGGGCATTCCATCATATATTACAATCTTCTTTTATCTGCTTTTAGTATATTACGGGTTATCTTTGATTTCTAAAAATTTCATTATAATGTGCATTGGAGATTACTTTGCCTGAGATAACAAGATAATCTATTAGAATTGTAAACTCGAATATTTAATTCTCTTCCAAGGTTTGTGAAACTCTCATGTATTATTTATTTAAATAAACTTTCTACCCCTCTTTTCTTCTCTTTTCCTCTGCAATCTTAATTACTCTAATATTTGTACATGTGATAAAGTTTTATAGATGTTCTTTTTGTTTGTTTGTTATTCTTTTCTGACTGGGTTATTTCAAATTTTCTATCATCTAGTTCACTAACTTTGTCTTCGATTTCATCTATTCTGTTATTGATACTCTGTATTACATTCTTTTATTATATTAATTAAATCTTTTAGTTCCAGATTTTATTTGTCTTTTTTTTTAATTATTATTTCTCATTGGGTATTTTTATTTTCCTGATTTTGTCTTTCTGTATTTTATTGTATCTCACTGAGTTTTTTTCAAAAGAACTATTTTGAATTTTTTATCATCTAGATACCAAAATTACATGCCATTTTGATTTGTTATAGCAGGATTAATGTTATCTTTTGGTAATGACACAATTCCTTGATTCTTTATGTTCTTTGGAGTTTTATTTTCCTGCTTTTGCATTTGAATTAGCAGAAAAGTCCTCAAACCTGTCTAGTTGCCTTCATTGGTCTTGTTATATGTGGGGATTTCTCTGATAATTTTTTCCTGTAAATGCAGTTGCTCCACACATCTTGCTCCCTTTTGTGGCAGAATTATTAAGGTATTTTTTATCCCCCCTGGTTTTCACAATTCACCTGGATAGCTGCTGAAAATCTTTTTCATTTTCCTGAAAGTGGTGCTACATTTCAAGATTGTAGTTTCCCCATTGACTGCATATTATGATCTGTTTTTTTCAGTGGCACTCTGTTTATCACACACCCTCTTACAAATACACTAATGAGCACATGCAGGAGATTGCTGTGTAGTTAAAAGAGTTGTGAGTTTAGCTGTCATAGATTGAGAGTGTTCTTGGGCCTGGTGAAAAGATCCTAAAGTAATGTTCTCTCAGAGGCTACTAGGAGGACTTTCTATTGAAATTGAGTACAGATAGCAAGAAGCATACCTCTTTAAAGTTTTTTGATATACTTATATGCCCTTTTTAACCCTTTTTGTTCCACCCAGTTATTGGTGTTTCACTTCAGTATTCTTGTTGCTACTGGAAAGAAATAATTTTCCCCAATAGTGTCTCATACAGTTGTGGTAGCTGAGAACACATTTACTACTTTATTTTTCCCTCATAGTAGAAGTCACCATTAGATACTTTACCTCAACATTGTATCATGTTGGGGGAAGAGTGACATTGGCAAAGTTCTTTTTCTACTGTGTCCAAACAATTTTTATTTTCTTCTAACACCATTCTGGAATCTCATTTTAGGAAGGCTGGACTTCTATAAATTTTCTCTTCCTTTGGGTGTCTGCTCAGGTCAGCATTTCACTGGTTTTCTCCAACTGTGGCAAAGAGTTTTGCGGGTAGGTTTACTGCCCTAAGGAGGGATGTCTAATAACACCATGTGATAACGTCACTACCCTCTTTTGGAGATGTTTTCCCTTCTGTTGCCATATGGAGAGAATTAACTATAGAAAAAATGTCAGATGGATGAAACATTTTTGGCTTTGACTTTGAAGTAAGAAAACCATGATCCAAGTAATGAGATGACTTCTTGTAGCTGGAAAATCTAAAGACATGATATCTTTCTTAGAGACTCCCTGATAACTTATGATACTTTGATTTTAGCCTATAAATCTATTCCAAACTTATGCTTACAGAAGTCTTAAGAAAATATTTTTTTGTTGTTTAAGCCCTTAGGTTTAAGGTGATTTATTATAGTAGTCATATACAACTAATACAACTATATAAAAGTTACTTTAAATGTAAATGGTCTACATAATATACTTGTTAAAAGACAGATTTTCAAATTAAGTACAATAGCAGAATACAACTATATGGTGTCTATAAGAAACCTACTATAAAAACGTCAAGTTCTGATTTCTAGTTCTACACGTAGAGAGTGTAGAAATGGCCACTGTGTTCTAACAACAATAATAATGCTGAACAGACTGAACAATCAGTACTTATTAAATACATAAGAAATAAGGATATGGTACAAACTGTCATCCTCAATATTAGAGACATACAGGCAAAGAGATATTGGCACCTTACTTGAGCAGAGGCTCATAAGTGAAAACCACTGTGGGAAATGGTGCCCAAGTAGTGAAACCTGAACTGCTAGAGGTTCAGTGCAAACTTTAAGGCTTACAAGCATGATAGAGATCTAGTAATAAGAATCCCCCCATAGTATTGTGAGATTTACCACCAAGAGTTCAAGCAGATTTTCTCTATAAATATCACAGAAAAATTTCTTCCTGATTCTGGAAGGAAAAATATTAAAATTATTTTGAAATAAGCCAGAATATTGTATTTTTTTGAAGTGGTCTGACCTAACTGGAAAGTAGTTAACCAGAGCCAAACCTGGGATTTTATCACAGCCAAACTAACTTGGAGAAGCAAAATACCCTATTCTAGCCAGGTATAGTACTCTATATAAGAGAAGAGAAATATCCAACCTCAGCCTACTCCAGCCATCCTGTTCCACCTAAGAAAAGATAAAAAAAAAATTGAGAAACACTCTGAAATGTATCATCCTTTGGAATAGTCTAACTAAAAAACTGAAATTTATTTATGAGAATACAGAATAATTTTTCTCCCACCACACTTCACTACCACATTATTAATGCCTATTTTCAGTAGTTCATTTTACTCAGTACATCATGTCTACCTACAACTACAAGGCATACTAAAAAGGAAAAACAAAACAAAACAATTTGAAGAGATAGAGTAAACATCAGAATCAAACATTAGAGATGTTTGTGATTATCAGAATGGGAATTAAAAAAATAATTAACATGTTAAGCTTCTAATGATAAAAAAAATGAGATAGACAATGTAGGGAGATGGAAGTCAAGACAGAGTTAAAAATGCGAAAGATAAAAATACTACAAAAGAAATAAAGAATTCCTTTGATGAGCATAATAAACTGGACATAGGTGAGAATAGAATCTGAGCTAGAATATATTACAATAGTGTTCTCAAAATTATGAAGCACATCGGTCAAAAATTAAAAAAAAAATAAGAAGCAGAACAGTATATCTGTGGATTGTAGGACAACTACAAAATATATATCATTTGTGTACTGAGACTACCAGAGGAGAAGAAACTGAATAGAGCCGAAGATATATTTGAAACAATAATAACTGGAAAGTTTCCAAAATGAACATCAGACACCTAATTACAGATACAGGAAGCTAAGATAATACCGAGAAGAATGAATAAAAACAAACAAACAAACATATACTTAGGCATATACTTTTCAAATTACAGAAATTAAAAAAAAATAATAAAATATTTAGGATATAAACAAAATAAGGGGGGGGCTTACCTATTAAAGAACAAAGACAAAAATTACATTCTCCGAAATTATGCAAGGAAGAAGGGAGTGGAATAAAATAAAGTATTTTTTAAAATGCCAACCTATAAGTCTATACCCTGAAACATTATCCTTCAGAAGTGAAGGTGAAATACTTTTTTGAGTCAAACAAAATTTGAAGACTTTTTGTTTTCAGTATCTACTTTGCAACAAATATTAACAGAAATTTTTTAGAGAGAAAAAAAATATGGGTGATAAACTTGAATCTGTATAAAGAAAAAAGAACATTGAAGAATAAATAAGTAAAGTTAAAATTAAAGCTTACTGTTTCACATTCTTAATTGATCTAATAGACAACAGTTTGTTTGAAATAATAATAGAAATGTAACTAATTATATATACATACATATTATTGAAAATCCTAAGACAAACACTTAAAAAGTGAATAAAGTATAATGATTTGTTAAGGAAGGCAAAAAATATGGAATTATATAAAATGACTATTAAAACCACAAAAGACAAAAAAACAGTGGAAGATTATTTTGTAAGAACAAAGAACAAAGGCACTAAGTAAAAACAGTAATTAATATGGTAATTAATCCATCCAATTCAATTATCACTTTGAATATCAATGGTTTCACTATACCTAATAAAAGGCATAGATCATTAGAATAGATAAGAAAAAAAATTCAGATACATGTTTTCTCTAAGAAATTCACTTTAAATATAATTTTTTTAGAGATTAAAAGTAAATGGATGGATGGGGGTTGGGTTGTTGGGTGAAAAAGGTGAAAGAATTAAGAAATATAAATTGGTAGTTACAAAATAGTCACAGGGTTGTTAAGTACAGTATAGGAAATATAGTTAGTAATATTGTAATAACTATGTATAGTACCAGGTGAGTACTAGACTAATCAAGGGGATCACTTTGTATAAGTCTAACTATTAAGCTGTGTAAACTAATATAATATTGAATGTCAAATCTAATTGAAAAATAAATATTAAAAAAAGTAAAGAGATGGGGACTAATATATCATGTTAACACTAATCAAAAAAAAGCAGTAATAACTGTGTTAATGTCACACAGAGTAGACTTCAAAGTAAGGACAGGTATCAGGGATATGAAGGGCATAACATAATAATGATATCAATTCACCAAAAAATGACAATTTTTAATATGCATTTACCTAAGAATATAGTATCAAACCATGTGAGGCAAATCTGATAGAACTACAAGGAGAAACAGATGAATCCATTATTATAGTTGGGCACTTTAATACCCCTCTCTCACTAATGAACAGATTCAAGAGGCAGATAATCAGTGAGGACAAGGTTGAACTCAGTGGCACCATCAATTAATTGGATATAATTGATATCTAGAAACTTTAATGCATACTATTAAGTAAAAGAAGCCAATATGAAAAGATTAGATATTGTATGATTTCAAAATATATAACATTCTGAAGAAAGGTGAAACTATACAGACTATAAAAAGATCAGCTGTTACCATGGGTGGGAGGGTATAAGTAGGCAGAGTACAGAATATATTTAGGAAAGTGAAAATAATCTATATGATATTATAATTATGAAAAATGTCATTTATTATACATTTGACCAAACTCATAGAATGTACAATACCATAGAATGTATTAAAACCTAAGGTGAACTATTTACTTTAAGTGATTTTGATATCTTCGTAAAAAAAGGTATCATTCTGGTTGAATGATGTTAATAATGAGGAAGTTTATGTATATGTGGGAGAAGCGAGTTTTTGGAATCTATACTTCTCAGTTTTATTGTAAGCCTAAAACTGATTAAAAAATAAAGTATTAGAAAATAAAAAGGTCTTAAAAATATGAATACCTAGATATGTAAAAACTAAGGTATAGTGTAATTTGCAAACACTAGTCAAAAGCAATCTGGAATACATACAGTAAATTCATATTAAACAGTTCAAAAACAATATGGGAGGAGTGACGTCAGAAGCATGGCTGATCTCACACCTTGAAATTAATACAAGCTGAACACCTACAATCCAACAAAATCCAACCTGCAAAGAAGCACATCTGAGAGATCTATGCATCAGAGCATCTGAAGGTGGGCCAATCGCTTGAGACAGGGAGGTAGAAAAGGAGAGAGGATCAAAGACAAGTGCTATAAAACGCAGCCCAGAACTTCCCACAGGACAAGGGGAAGGGTAAAATTATGAGGCAGAGTCTTGAATTTTTAGTGCCCAGGACAGTCCTGACCAAGTGATCAGCATATTTTATGCAAAGCCCAGTGATCAAGGCAGAGAGCAAGGTAAAGACCAAGGGTTTAGAGGCAATAGTTATGCCTCACCAACCTCCAATGATAGAAAGAAAGCTGAAACACAGAGGTTGGCCACCTACCCCCACAATCACAAAGCACTCTCTACCCTGTACCCTCCCAGAGCTAGCACTGAGCCTCAGGAAAATCTTTAGCAATCAGAACTGAAACACACTACAGCCAGTCCCAGTGACAGCGGCAAAGATACTGAAGCAAATCAGCAGAAACTTGAGGACCAGCATTATTGGAAGGAAAATAGCCACACCCAACACTGACCTCTCCCAATAACCATCTCCCACCACCAAATCAGGTTGATTTGGAAGTCAGCAGTGAAACATTGCAATTGACTTTTGGGGGCAATACAAGGACTTCAGGGCCTTTTCGGAAACTTGAACCCCCATTGACCTTCACATTTTTCAACAAGAGTGGAGACCTGGGACTGAGGTGACTTAGGTACAGAGAACACACATACCTCCCCAGAGAATAAAGGGCATTTTTAACACAAAAGTTGAGAGATCCAGGAGATTTTGGCAGTGCAGGTGGCTTGAATGCCACCAAGTGAAAATCAAAGTAAAAGCCTCTTCTTATCAATCTGATAAAGATAAATTACTATATGATAAATTTTCTTTAAAAAAAAGCAGAGTACATTCTCATTAATGCCTAAGTGGGGAAATAGTCCACCAAACACTATGAACAAACATGGTAAAAAGACAGCCCAGAAAAAAATAAATAAAACTTTTCCAAAATAAGCTTTAAAATATAGAAATATGCAATTTGAATGAAAGAGAATTCAAAATTGCACTTCTGAAAAAGCTCAACAAGATGCAAAATAATTGTGATAGAAAATTCAAAGAACTTAAAAACAAATTCAACAAACAAAAGACACACTTTACTCATAATATTGAAACTGTAAAAATGTACCAAATAAAACTACTGGAGCTGAAGAACTTATTAAAAGAGATGAATAATGAAATAACAAGCTTAGGTAATAGGCATGACCGGATGCAGGAATGAATTAGTTATATCAAAGACAGAAATCTAGAAATGATACAGAAAAAGAAGAGAGAGACTTAAGAGTTCAAAAACAAACAAAAAACAAACAAACAAATAAACAAACAAACAAAAAACCTCAACAAGAACTATCTGACACCATCAGAAAGAACAACATAAGAATAATGGATATCCCAGAAAGGCAAAAGACAGAGACATAAAAAGAGAGTATATTTAAACAAATAGTCATTGAAAATTTTCCAAACCTTTGGAAATAAAAGGATCTTTGAATTCAAGAAGCAAACATAGAACCTAATTATCTGAACCCCAAAGTCCTAAGACACATTATATTAAAATTGTCAAAAATTCATGATAAAAAATAATTCTTCAGCAGCCATGGAAAAGAAGAGAATATAACTCATAAAAAAAAATCCATGAGACTATCATCAGACTTCTTAGCACACACTTTACAACCTAGCATGGAGATGAAACAAATATTAAAATAATTGAAAGAGAGAAATTACCAGCCAAAAATAATATATCCAACAAAGTTCTCTTTTAGATATAAAGGAGTCTAAATAAAGTTTTTTAGACATACAAAAGATGAGGAAATTCTGCACCAGTAGGCCTGAATTAAGAAAATACTGAAGGGGGTCATCTATCTGAAACAAAAGGACAAAAATTACAAAACTATGAAAAACAGACAAAAACAGAAAAGGTACAACCCTTACTAAAAACAGGGTATTATAAACTTAAATATTACATACTGGTTAAATGTCCAAAAAAGTTTTTTTTTTTTAATGAGAAGACAACTGCTACTGCAACATAGAAATAAATGTACAGAATAAATAGGAATAATTTGAGACAAAAAAAGAGAGAGTGTAAAGATCTGAACCTGCAAAGGAGAAAGGAGATAAGCCACATGCATAAAAAAAAAAAAAAAAAAAAAACAAAAAAAAAACTACTGTGTGTGAATGTGTGTTTGTGTCTATGTGTGTGTGTGTGTGTGTATACACACACACACACACACACACACACACACATGCTATCCTTTACATAAACTTAATGGTAACCATATACAAAAATATCTAGAAATGAAATTCATAACATACATTAGTGAACAGAAGAAAAGACAATAAAACACCACTAAATTAAAATAATAGAATGAAATACAAGGAGAAAGGAAAAATAAAGACATCAAGCTAACAAAAATAAATGAATGAATGAATGAATAAATAAATAAATAAATAAATAAAATGGCTGTAAGAAAGCCTAATATTTTAATAATTCCCCTAAATGTACATGAACTAAATTTACCAGTAAGCAGGTATAGAGTAGCATACCGGATCAAAAAACAAAATCCAACTGTATGTTGCCTTCAAGAGATGCACCTAAGTGGCAAGGACAAATATAGATTCAAAATGAATGGATGAAGCATAATGCTCTAAGGAAATAGCATCTAGAGAAAAGCGAAGGTAGTTGTACTTATAGCTGAAGAAGTAGACTTCAAGAAACAAAATGTAATGAGATGATAATAGACTCTTCACATTGATCAAGGGGAGCATACATCAAGAAGACATAACACTTATCAATATATGTGCTCCAAATCAGAGAACACCAAAATACATAAAGCAATTACTAACAGAACAAAAGGGAGGAATTGAAAAAAATATATAATAAGGAACATCTATGTCATCTATAATTCATCCAAACAAAAAATCAGTAAGAAAATATTAACCTTAAGTAACACATTAGATCGATTGGACATAATCGACATTTACCAAACCTTTTATCTCAAAACATTAAATTCTACCTTCTTCTCTAGTGCACATGTAACATTCTTGGGATCGAACATATGTTGGGACACAAAATGAGACTCAACAAATTTAAGAAGATTGAAATCATATCAAACATATTCTCCGACCATATTTCTTTGAAACTGGAAATTCACTGTAAAAAAAAAAAAGAGAAAACTGAAAATTAATGAAGATTAAACATTTATTAAAAAAAACAAACGAGTCATAGAAGATATAAAAGGAAAGATGAAGAGATACATAAAATGAATGAGAATGAAATTACAACATGTCAAAACTTTGAGACAAAGCAAAAGCAATAATAAGAGAAAAGTTCATGTCTCTACAGGTCTATCTCAAGAAACAAGAACTAACCAAAATAAACAATCTAAGATTACATATCAAACAAGAAAAAATGTGAAGCCCATAGTCAGGAGAAGGGAGGAAATAATAAAAATGAGAACAAAATAAATGTAACTGAGAATAAAAGGCAATAGAAAAAAATTAATATAACAAAGAGCTAGTTCTTTGAGAAGATTCATGAAATTAACAAAACCCTGACTAGACTCACTAAAAAAAATGTAAGGGCACAAATAAACAGCATCAGAAATGAAACAGAATTATGACAGATACATCAAAATACAAAGAATCATACAAGAATACAAGAAAGATTATATGCAACCAAATTCAATAACCTAGAAAAAAAATGGACAAGTTCCTAGGAATGTACAACCTTCTTAGACTAAATCATGAAAAACTGAAAAATCTAAATAGACAATTCTACAGTATGGAAATTGAAACAATTATCAAAAACAAACAAAAAGTAAATGTCCAGGACCAGATGCCTTCAACAGTGAATTCTACCAAACATTCAAAGTAGACTTAATACCTGTTCTCAATATTTCCAAAAAATTGAAGAAGTAGCAATACTTTCATATTTATTATATGAGGTCATTACCATGATACCAAATCCAGGTAAAGATGACACAAAAATAGATAAGTATAGACCAATATCTCTTATGAATTCATATGCAAAAATCCTAAACAAAATACTAGCAAATCAAACATAACGTATTAAAAAGTTTATACACCATGCTTAAGTGGGCTTCAGCCCAGGAGCACAAGGATGGTTTAACATACACAAATTAATTAATATGATACACCACATAAACCAAATAAAGGATAAAAATCATATGATCATACCAGTAGATGCATAAAAAGCCTTTGACAAAATGCAACATTCATTTATCATGAAAACACTTAATAAATTGGATGTAGAAGTGAAGTACTTCAACACAATAAAGGCCATATATGACAAGCCCTCAGCTAACTTTATACTTAATGATGAAAAAACAAAACCTTCCATCTAAGATCAAGAATGAGACAAGGTTGTACACTATCACCACTATTATTATTCAATATAATTTTGGAACTTCTAGCAAAAGATATTATGCTAGAGAAAGCAATAAAAAGATCCAAATTTGGAATGAATTCAAAATTTCACTTTTTGTAGATGACGTGATTTTCTATATAGGCTACCCTAAAGATTTCACTAAAAGACTACTAGAAGCAATAAACAAATACAGGAAAGTTTTAGGATACAAAATTAATGTACAAAAATCCATAATGTTCTTCTACTGTAACAATGAATTTTCAGAAAAAAATAAAGAAAACAATTTTTCCACAATTGCAATAAGAAAATACCTAGGAGTAAACCTAATGAAGCATGTGATGGATCTCTACACTGAAAATTATAAGACATTATTAAAAGATATTAAAGAAGAGAAAAGAAATGGAATGGTATTCAATGTTCATGGATTAAGAAATTAACATAGTTAGCATAAATTTATTACCTGAAACAATATAAAGATTTAATGCAATCCCCATCAAAACCACAATGGTATTCAAATAGAACAACAAAATTTATATATACATAAAATCAGATTTGTATGAATGTATAAAAGTCCCAAATAGCCAAAGTAATTTTGAGGAAAAAGAACAAGGCTAGATATGTTAGATAGCTCGACTTCAAATTACTCTACAGAGTGACAATAATCAAAACAGCGTGGTAGTGGTGTCTCAGAACAAAGCAAACTAGGTAAAAGCAGGGATCTTCTCTTCCCAGGTCAGCATTGAAATTATAACCAAATTACAAAATAATCAATGTGAAGAATCACCTGAAGTCCAGTGGATCATAACACTTATATCTGATAATATAAAGGAGACACATCGAAACCAGTAAGAGGGGAAAAGTCCCAAATCAGGCTGGATCCGCACCTGCGGGTGGTGGAAGGGCGCCAAACCAGAGCGCGAGGTTGCAGAAGCTCTTCTGAATGAGAGAGCATCCTGGTCTTGTCTGGGGGCACCCCATTACAAGGTCCCAGCCCAAAGAATAGGAGATTCCAATATCTCTGACTGTAGAAACCAGAGAGGATTCTGGCCATCTGTTTGAGATAGAAGGATACTGAAGCCCTAGAAGTTCCTTTCATGGACCCACATATGGGTTATCTGATATTCAGACACCTACCCGGAGAAAACTGGTGGGTCAGAGGCTTACGCAGGATACATTCTACATTACCTGGCACCAGAACAGGGCTGGAAGGGCAGCCACCATTGTGCTTTAGTTCATGTTCCCTACAGAGTAATCTACAGACCACACCAACTTGGCTGTGCAAACTCCAACTAAGAGCCATTAATAAGCACTGGTCAGAGGGGATCAGCCCTCTTGCATATTACCCAGGGCATTAGCTGCTGGATGACTACCAATTACTGCTCTGATTCAGGGCCAAGCATTCACAGTGGTTGACCAGCACTGTGAGCCACTTTTCCAATCTCAGCAGTGGCCAGCACTGTGAGCCACATTTCCATTCTCAGTGCTGTGAGCCACATTTCTGAGATAGGGTCAGGCAGATCACTGCTGCCAACATTAACTTGGGTGGTTATTGGGGTCCCATGAGCTAGTCCCAGACCATAGCTGGTCTTGCTGTGATCTGGGTCTTAGGTGGAAACTCATGAACAGTTAATAAACTTGCAGCAATGCTGAGGATGTATTGATCTGGCTGCCATTGTCTCTCAGACAATTGTTCCACAAATGCCCCAGGCAGCCTGTTGCCACAGCCCAGCCCCTTCCCTCTCCTGAACACCCAATCCATGCAGACAACAAGCTTTGGATAACACACCACAGGCACTGCATGAAAATCAGAGGCAGAAAGACCTCTGCTGCTTGCAAGATTTGTAATATTGTGTCCGGGAAGAGTAGCGGTCTGCGGGGCCACCCCAAATGGCAGCTGGTTTCACTGTGACCTGTGACTACAAAAGGAACCCACAGAAACAGAAGTTGCAGTAAAACTGAGGCTCTATTGATCTCACTGCCATTGTCTCTCTGAGACCCCACCTGAACCTACCTATAAATTGCCCAGGCAGCCCATTGCCAGTGAACTGCCACAGTCCAGCTCCTCCCCTCCACTGATCTCTTAATCCACATGGGCAACAACCTTTGCCTGGCACACAGTGAGCACTGCATGGAAAGCAATGGCAGGCAGACCTTTGCTGTCTGCAAGAGTTGCAATATTGTGTCCGGGGAGCACAGGTTTCAGTGGGACTGCCACAGATGGCAGCTAGTTCACTGTTATCTGTGTCTACAGTGGGAATGTCCAGGCACAGAAGTTACAACAAAAGTGAGGATGTATTGGCCGAACAGAATTTGACTGCCTGAGATCCTACTTTTCCCAAGACAAAAAGCACCTGCAGTCCATTAACAAGCAGCCACGGTGCCCTGCTTGGCTTTGGGGTTGTGCAGTTAGCACAGGCAATGGACATTGGCTAGTACAGTGAATGCATTTAAAGGAAACCACTGCTGTCTGTACGAGCTTCAATACTTCTTGAAGGGATTGCAGGGATCTTTATTGGCCTGACAGCCCTTGACTCTCTGAGCTCCTGCCCCACCCAATACATAAAGTGTCCACTTCACATTGATGGACAGTTGCTCCTGCCCTGGGGTAGTGAATTTAGGCCCAAGGTGGGCAGAAATTGACCTTACTAAGAGTGAAAACTTGTACAGAGAGTCACAGAGACAGCATTGGCACATAAACTGGCACTCAGTGGCAGGGGGAACTTTATTCAATAGACCCAGGGGACTCCCAGGGTCCCTGAATCACTCAACATGTATTTCACCCACAGGATCATCCAGTTTCAGATATTTACAGGCAACTGACAGGCAGTTTCAGGCCTTGAGGAGCACTGGTCCCTCTGCTAAACACCCATAGGCCAGAGACAAGGGATAGCTGACAGTTGCCTACAGAGTTACCTATTCCTGTTACTTATAGATCCAGCATAAGCAACAAATATCAATAGATTGCTTATAGTTCTCACCTGGTAGTCCTGAGTAATCAAAAGCAGCGGCTGACCTTGGACTATGGGGGGATACCCTCCCAAAGGGCCACTAAATGAATTAATTTGGAGGCTAGCACCAGACCAAAATGGAGCAACTCCTGATTAGTACCACTAGTGATAAACACAAAGAGTGGTTGCAACAAGTACATAAACCTGCTAGGGCAAATCCCACTCAGTGGAGTCAGCCCCCACACAACAACTCTTATTCTGTGGGTGTAGCTAATTCCCAAAATGCATCATCCCAAATGATAATCCCATCCACTGATCCACTAACAACAATAAAGGCCTGGCAACAACAAAAGATCAAACACACCCACACAAAGATCATGTTGAGAGCCCTTGGCATAAGGGATTAGTGAAAGTGTGCCACTGGACCACGTAGGATACTTTCCACATTAGGCCATCTAGCCAAGGCTGAGAGACGAATCAAATATTCCCTACACATAGAAAAGAACACAGAGAGGCTAATAAAATGAGAAAACAAAGAAACATGCAAAAAATGAAACAACAGGAAAACTCCAGAAATAAGCTAAATGAAATAGAGGCAAGCAAACTACCAGAGACAGAGTTCAAAATAAAGGTTATTAGGATGCTTAATGAACTTATGGGGAGAATAATGAAAACCTCAACAGTATAAAAAGAATATAGAAATCATAAAAAAAAACTAGACAGAAAAGAGGAATACAATAAATGAAATGAAGAATACACTAGAAGAATTCAACAGTAGATTGGACAAAGCAGAAGACTGAATTAGCAAATTGGAAGACAAGGTAGCTGAATACACCCAATCAGAACAACACAAAGAAAAAAAATAATTTAAAAAAATGAGGATAGTTTAAGAGATATCTGGTACAACATGAAACATAAAAATATCCAGATCATTAGAGTACCTGCATAAGGAGAGAGAAAGAGCAAGAGATTGAGAATATTTGAAGACATAATGACAGAAAACTTCCCTAACCTGGCAGAGAAATTTGACATATAAGTTCAGGAAGCACAAAGAGTCCAAAACGAGAGGAATTCAAACAGACCTACACCAAGACACATTATAAGTAAATTGCCAAAGGTCAAAGACAAAGAGAGAATCTTAAAAGCAGCAAGAGAAAGGAAGCTAGTTACTTACAAGGGTACCCCCATAAAAATGGCTGATGACTTTTCAATGGAATCTTTACAGGCCAGAAGGGAATGGCAAAAACATTCAAAGTTATGGAAAACAAGAATCTACAACCATGAATACTCTCGACCCAGCAAGGCTATTTATTAAAATGGAAGGTGACATAAAGAGCTTCCAGACAGGAAAAAGCTTAAGGAGTTCATCACCAACAATACAACATTACGAGAAATTTTAAAGGGTCTTCTGTAAAAAAGAGAAGTGATAAAAAAATGGAAATAAGAAATATGAATAATAAAATGGCAGTAACAATGTACCTAATAGTGATCAGTTTAAATGTAAACAAATTAAATGCTCCAATCAAAAGACATAGGGTAACCAAATGGATAAGAAAACAAGATTCATTTATATGTTGTCTACAAGAGACTCACTTCAGATTAAAGGACACTCACAAACTGAATGTAAAGGGATGAGAAAAGGTACTTCATGGAAACAGGAAAACAAAAGCCGTGGTAGAAATACTTATATCAGATAAAATAGACTTTAAAATAGAAGCTATGATAAGATAAAAAAAGAGCACTACATAATGATAAAAGGATCTTTAAATCAAAAGGAAGTAACTCTAGTAAACATATGCATACTCAGCATAGCAGCACCTACATACAAAAAGCAATTATTGACTGACATAAAAGGAGATATCAGTGGAAATACACTCATAGTAAGAGACTTTTTCACCTTGTTGAAACAAATGGACAGATCTTTCAGGCAAAGAAAAAACAACAACAAAAATATGTCCCAAAGACACACTAGAACAGATGGACTTAATAGATACTTGTAGAGAATTTTACCCCAAAAGCAGCAAAATATACATTCTTCTTAAGTGTACATGGAACATTTTCCAGGAAAGACGACATGTTATGGCACGAAACAAGTCTCAATAAATTTAAGAAGATTGAAATTATATAAAATGTCTTTTCTGATTATAATGGTTTCAAACTAGATATCAACTACAAGAAAGAAACTGAAAAATACACAAACACATGGAGGCTAAATGACATGTTACCAAACAATAAATAGCTCAAAAATAAAATTAAGGAAGAAATCGAAAGATACCTAAAGACAAATGAAAATGAAAACACAATGACTCAAAATTTATGGGACGTGGTGAAAGCAGTCCTTAAAAGAGAAATTCATAGCAATACAGGCCTACCTCAAGAAACAATAAAAAACCCAAATAACCAATCTAAACCTAACTAACAAAAGAACAAAAAACAAAGCCCAATGCGAATAGAAGGAAGGAAATAATAAAGATCAGAGCAGAAATAAATGAAATAGAGTCTAGAAAAACAAGGCAAAAGATTAATGAAACCAAGAGCTGGTTCTTTATAAGGATAAACAAAATTGACAGACCTTTAGCCACATTCATCAGAGAAAAAAAATAGAGGCCTCAAATAAATAAAATCTGAAATTAAAGTAGAGAAATAACAATGGACTCCACAGAAATACAATGTATCATAAGAAAATACTATGAGCAATTATGTGTCAACAAATTAGACAATCTGGAAAAAATGGATGTATTCCTACAAATAAACAATCTGCCAAACTGAATCAAGATAAAACAGAAAACCTGAACCAAACAATTACCACCAATGAAATTGAATTATTAATCAAAAACCTCCTAAAAAGCAGATGTCATGGACCAAATGGCTTCAAAGGCAAATTTTAACAAAATTCAAAAAAGAATTAACAATTATTCTCAAACTATTTCAAAAATTTAAGAGAGAAGGCTCCCTAACTCAATTTATGAGGCCACCTTTACCTTGATTCCAAAACCAGAGAAAGACACTACAAAAAAATAAATAAATAAAACTATAGGCCGACATCTCTTATGAAAATTGACGCAATAATCCTCAACAAAATGTTAGCAAACCAAATTCAGCAATACACTAAAAATATCGTATACCATGGGCAAGTTGGATTCATTCTTGGGATGCAAATATGATTTAATATCTGCAAATAAATTAACGTGATATACCACACTGAAAAATTGAACGATAAAAAAACATATGATCATATCAATAGGTGTAGAAAAAGTGTTTGACAAAATATAGCATCCATTTATGATAAAAACTCTCAGCAAAGTGGGAGTAGAGGAAACATACCTCAACATAATAAAGACCATATGTGACAAACCTACAGCTAACATCATACTAAATGGGGAAACTGTAAAAGCATTTTCCTTAAGATCATGAATAAGACAAGGATGCCCACTTTCACCATTCCTCTTCAACATTGTATTGGAAGTCTTAGCCACAACAATAAGATGGAGAAATAAATGGCATCCAAATTTGAAAGGAAGAAGTAAAACTCGTTATTTGCTGTTGACATGATAATATATATATATATATATGAATGTATGTGTATGTATGTATGTATGTGTATGTATGTATGTATGTGTATATACATGTGTGTCTGTTTGTGTGTGTATATATATATATATATATATATATATATATATATATATATATATATACACACACACACACACATGTATATGTTTATATATATCCTAAAGATTGCACCAATAACCTGTTAGAACTGATCAATAAATTCCATAAAGTAGCAGGTTACAAAATAAATATTCAGAAGTCAGTGGCATTTTTACACATCAATTATGAACTTTAAGAAAGAGAAATTAAGAAAACAATCCCTTTTACAATTGTATTGAAAACTATAAAATACATTGAAATTAAATTAACCAAGAAGGTACAAGACATATCTTTAAAAAATTATGTTATTAAAAAAAATTGAAGAGGATACAAATAAATGAACACATATACCATGGTCATGTGTAGGAAGAATCAACATCATTAAAATGTCCATATTACCCAAAGCAATTTATAGATTCTTTGCAATTTTTAGCAAAATACCAATGGCATTTTTCAGAGCTAGATCAAATAATCCTAAAATTTATATGGAGCCATGAAAAACGCTAGACACAGCAGTCTTGAGAAAAAGAACAAAGTTGGAGGTCTCACACTACCTGATATCAAACTATACTACAAGGCTACAGTAATCAAAACAGTATGGTACTGGCATAAAAACAGATACATTGTTCAATGGAACAGAATAGAAAGCCCAGAAATAAATTCATATCTATATGCTCATTTAATATATGACAAAGGAGGTAAGAATATACAATGGGGTAAAGACAGTCTCTTCAATAAATATTGTTGGGAAAATTGGACAGATACATGCAAAAAAAAAGGGAAGCTGGGCCACTTTCTCACACTGTATACAAGAATAGATTCAAGTGGGTTAAAGATTTAAATGTAAGACCCAAAACCATAAAAATTCTAAAAAATATAGGCAGTAAGCTCCCTGATATTACTAACAGGAATATCTTTTCAGATATCTCCCCAGGTAAGGGAAACAAACAAAAAAATAAACAAATGAGACTACATCAAACTAAAAGGTTTTTGTACAGCAAAGTAAATTATCAACAACAATAAAAAAGACAACCAATTGTTTGGAAGAAGATATTTGTTAATGATATATCTGATAAGGGGTTAACACCCAAAATTCATAAATAACTTATATAACTCAAAAATAAAAAAATGAACAAACAATGCAATTTTAAAAATGGGCAGAAGACATGAAGAGATACTTCTCCAAAGAGGAAATACAGATGGCTAATAGACATATTAAAAGATACTCAAGGTCTCTTATCATCAGAGAATTCAAAATCAAAACTACAGTCGGATATCACCTCACACCTGTCAGAATGACTAGCATCAATAAATAAAAACATGTGTTGGCGAGGATATGGAGAAAAGGGAACCCTCATACATTGTTGGAGGAATTGTAAATTGGTACAGCTGTTTTGGAAAACAGTATGGAAGTTTCTCAAAGAATTAAAAATGGATAAACCTTTTGACCCAGCAATTGTACTTCTGGGTATTTATCCAAAGAAAACCAAAACAATAATTTGTAAATATCAATGGACTCCTATTTTCATGGTAGCACAATTTACAATGGCCAAGATATGGAAGCAACCTAAATGCCCATCAACATACGACTGGATAAAGAAATTATGATATATATATATATATATATATATATATATATATATATATATATATACATATATATATATATATAATGGAATATTGTATATTCCATATAAGGTAATTAATTGGCCATTTTAAAAATTAAGTCCTACCATTTGCAATGACATGGATATTCCTAGAGGTTTTTTTGCTGAGTGAAATAAATCAAACAGAGAAAAATAAATACTATGTGATTTCACTTATATGTGGAATATAAGGAACAAAAAAAACAAACTTATCAAAAACAGACTCACAAATATAGTGAACAATTTGGTGATGGACAGAGGGTAGTGTAATTGGGGCGCTGGGAGAATTGTGTGAAGGGTTAAAGAAGTACAAATTAGTAGTCGATAGTTGGTCACGGGAAGCGGGAACATGGCAGAAGGAGTGCAGTTAGCATTAATATCATGGCTAGGTGGAGGGCCAGGGAAGAAAAGGAACAATTGGGGGGCTAATTTTATAAACTATATAGATGTCTAACCCACCTACTGTATACTTGAAATTAATCTAAATAAATAAATTAGAAAAAAACCCCAGCACGTTATTGGCAGAAAAACAGACACAAAGACCAGTGGAACAGAATTGAGGGAACAGAAATATTTTCCCATAAATATGGATAAAACTAGAAAGTCACATAAAAAAGAATGAAACTGTACTGCCATCACCATACATCAGAATTAACTCAAAATGAATTAAAGACCTGAATATAAAATTTGTAACAATAAATTGTATGGGAGAAAACAGAATTACTAAACTTATAGACCTTGGATTTAGAAAATATTTTATAAATTGGACCTCAAAATCAAGAGAAGTAAAAGCAAAAATAAATTAATGGGACTATATCAAATGAAAAGCTTCTGCATGGCAAAAGCAACCTAAACAAGACAAAGAGGCAACCAGTCAAATGAGAGGATATCCAAAATATACAAAGAACACATACAAATCAATAGCAATAAAAAATAAACGATCCATTTAACAAATGGGCAGAGAAACTGAAAAGACACTTCTCCCAAGAAGGCATACAAATGACCAATAGACATATGAAATGATGTTCAACATCATTAGCTATTAGAAAAATTCAAATCAAACCCACAATGAGATACCATCTCACATCTGTTATAATGGTTATTGGCAGAAGGACAAGTAATAACAAGTGTTGGAGAAGTTGTGGGGAAAAAGGTATCCTGATACAGGTAGGTATGTAAGTTGGCATAGCTACTATGGAAACTGTATGCAGGTTTCTCAAAATATTAAATGTAGAATTACCGTGTGACCCAGCAATTCCTCTTCTAGGTATAAAATGTTTGAAAACATTAAGTTTTAAAGATATATGCATCCTAATAGTCATAGATAGCAGCATTATTCACAATGGCCAAGACATGAAAACAACCAACGTGTCCTTTGATGGTTGATTGGATAAAAATGTCTTACATATACACAGTGAAATATTACTCAGCCATGAGAAAAGTTGAAATACTGCCATTTGCAACTACATAGAGAATCTTGATATTGTCATGCTAAGCGAAAAAATTCAGAGAGTACAAGTTGAGAATTATATAATTTCACACATATGTGAGATATAAAACTGAAAGCAACAAATGACCGTGACAAACAGAAACTCATGGACATGGAAAGTAGTTTAGTAGCTACCAGAGGGAAGAGGATAAAGGGACTTAGATAAGGGTAAAGGGGGTCAAATATTTGATGATAGAAGGAAATTTAACTTTGGGTGGAGAACCCAATGCAATATCCAGATGATGTATTATTTAATAGTACACTTGAAACCTATACAATTTTTGTTAACCAATGTTATTTCAATAACTAAAAAAAAGTAAATATCAAAATTCCTAGGCATAAATCTAATAAACACATGCTAAAATATTTTGGGGAAAATGGTAACATTCTTTTTGGTGTCATTTGTAATGATATAATTCAATAGATTCCATATGTTTTATAAACATACAAAACATATACTTTGTAAGTCAATTGCCTCTTATTTAATATACCAATCTGTGATATGTGAAATCAAATGAGTTTTTTTGAAAGGTGTTAAGCTTATTGTAAAACTCATATTGACAAAAAAATCTGAAAATAAGTCAAGCATCCTGAAGTAGAAGTATAAAATGCAGTAACTTTTTAAAAATTATATAACTAATTATTTAAAATTATGATATTATAAGCTATGAAGAAGAGTGGATAACCTGGTAATTTAATCATTGGTAAATGATAATTAAAATACTAATATGGAAAAATGATTTAGTCTCTTTTATCCTTATTAAAAAACAGGAATTAAACATATAAATAAAAATTTTAAAAACCTTAAAACTCTTAGATGACAATGTAAATAAGTATTTTCTGAAATAAGACTGGCATTTTCTGTAAGGAACACAAATGTCAGAAGAACACTTTAATATTAAAATGTTCTCTTCATTCTAAGAAACTATAAAAAAACACAAATCAAAAATTCAGAGAAGATATTTATATCACATATAACCCCCAAAATATTAGTATCTAACACAAGGAAAAGACCTATTACAAATCAGTAAGAGTCTATAACATGGGTTAAGGGTCAGGCATATCTTGAAAGAAAAGAACAGAAATAATTTATTATAATGAACACTTTTAATGATATAATTATTAATCAGGAAAATGTAAAATGTAACAAAATGAAATATTCCAAACTTCCCAATTTATACACACACACACACACACACACACACACACACACATACACACACACACACACAGATCTTTCACGTATTCACTTCTATTGGGGAGAAGGAGAAAGTTGATATATCCACTTTGGAAATAAGTTCACAATTATATGTTATCCTTCAATTTGTGTATTCCCAACAATTCAGAATTTTAACCTTAATTATATACCGTAACAAATTTCTTACTCATTTGCACCCAGAGATTTATATTAATATTTATTATGACATTCATTATTTAGAATAACAAAACCTGAAATGCTGTACTCTTAAACATGGATATATTCCAGATTGAAAAACTAGTGGATAAATAAATATATTCATTCATTAAAATACAAAAAAAGAGTAATATAGATTGGAGACAGGAATAAATGTTATAGATACTTTGTTCATTCCTCTTGTGACCAAATCAAAGTACTGACAGAAATACGAAGCAAACAGCAAGCAAAGTGTCCTGGGATCTAGATGAACAGAAACACTACAAGTAGGGAAAGAAATAATTAATCATCCTACAACAGTAGAAGGTAGGAGAGGGTGAAGACACAAAGCTGCCAGTCCTAGTGGCTAAGAGGAACAGAGGCTATGGTCCCAGAAGGCAACAGCTGCTAACACCTCTTAAAGGGACCATGTCCAGGAGCAGATTTTTGCAATTATGGACCTGCACACTCCAAGCATCAGCACTGGGTAGGCTGCACGGAGTGCACCATAAACTTAAAGGAGGATACTGAATTGTTGGAGTGAGGGCCATAGGTGAGGTTCTCTCCAGGGGCAGAAGTGCTGGTGGTATCCATTGTTTGTCTGTTAAGCACTTACCCCTACCCAGTGTGTGGATGCACGGAGGCCACCAAAACTGAGGTGTCATCAAACTGGATAAAAGATGTTGCTCCACCCAGAGGATTCCCTGAAACTCTGACTCCCCCAACTCGTGGCTTCGCCCAAGCCACATCCAGGTGTGTCCTAGGCGAGTCAGGAGCTCTCTACTGAGCAGCACCAAGACTCACATTGGTGATAGCTGGCCTTGTTTTCTGGTGTGGTTTCTTGAGGCAACGGTAAGCACAGAATCTGTGCATTGCTTGCTGAATCTTAAAATGTGGCCCTGGAGGGGCACAGACTGGGGCTAAACTTGGCCTACAGCTAAAACCCACTGGACACCTACCACACAAAGCTGCACTAATAATATCAAGAGACTTAGAAACTTTGCTTAGTACATAGAAACAAACACAGAAAGATAACCAAAATGTGAAGAAAAAGAAACAGAAACCATATGACAGAACAAAACAGAAATCCAGGAATAATGGAGTTAAGCAATCTAAGAGATGTAGAATTCTAAACACTGATTATTAAGATGCTCAGTGGATGAAGAGGAAATGTAGATGAATTCAAGGAGAACTTTAACAAAGAGATAAAACATGTAAAAATAGAAATGAAAATTTTAAAATGGAACCAGTCAGAAATAAAGAACACATTATCTCAAGTGAGGAGTAGATTAAGGAAATCAACAGAGTGGATAAAGAAGACAATCGAATCTTCAATATAGAGTATGGAGAAGCAAAGGAAACTCAATCAGAACAACAAAGAAAAATAAACCAAGACTATAATAATAATTTAAGGAGCCTATGGGACACAATTAATTGTAAAAATATATGTGCCATAGGGGTACATGGAGGAAAGCAAGAGGTTTAAGAGCTATTTGAAAAAATAATGATGGAAATCTTCCCTCACCTGATGAAGGAAATAGACATACAACTTCAGGAAGCTCAGAGCAACTCAAGAAAAAGGAACCCAAAAATGCCCACACCAAGACACATCAGAATTAAAATGCTGAAGGTTAAATATAAAGAGAGAACCTTAAAAGTAGCAAGAGAAAAGCAGTTAGCTACCTATAAAAAAGAATCTTTAAGACTGGCATCTGATTTCTCAAAAGAAGCTTTGTAGGATAGAAGGGCTTGACACCAAATTTTCAACATGATAAAAACTGATGATCTACAACCAAGAATACTTCATTCATAGTACAGTTAAAGTCCTTCAAAGACAAAAATAAACTAAAGGAATCTATCAACACCAAGCCAGTATTACAGGAAAAGTTGGAGGGACTTCTTTAAGATAAAAATTCATATATCAACAACATGAATAAACAATGGTAACAACCACATTCCTATCAACATGTACCTTGAATGGAAAATAATTAAGGGCTCCAAACAAAAGAGAGAGTGACTGAATGGATAAGAAAACAAAACCCTAAAATGTTTCTTACAAGAGACTCACTTCAGATTAAAAGACACACACAAACTAAAAGGAAGGGGATGGAAAAATATATTGCCTTGATGGACCTAGAAAATCTTTCACTGAATGAAGTGGATCAGGTAAAGACAAATATAGCATGATTTCATGTACATGTAGAATCTAAAGAATGAATTAGACAACAACAAAAATGGAAATAGATACAGAGAATATTTTGAGGGCTACTACATAAGAGGTGGGTTAAAGAGATGGTAAAAAAAAAAAGGGCAAAGGGATTAAGAAGTACAAATGGATAGTTACAAAATAGACATGGACAGTAAAGTGTCACATAAGGAAAATAGTTAGCAATGTTGTAATAAATATGTAAGAGGGAAGAGTTGTACTACATGTAGTGCGGTGACCACTTCATGAGTTATACAAATCTCTAATCACTATGCTGTATGACTGAAATTAATATATTATTGTATGCCAACTAAAATTGAAAAAAATTTCATTGAATCATTCAATGTAAATTTAGAAAAAACTCCTTGAATTATACAATGTAAAATCTATTATATTTCAGTAAAGCTGTAAAAAAAGTAATATAAATTAAATCCAACTACATTGACTAATATAACTTAATTTGAAATATGTAATGTCAACTAAAGTAAGCAAATCACAGAAGAATATATAGGGAATTTATGAAGTTCAAAACATGGAAAACTAATACAATAATGGAGGTATGTAAATATTTATTATAACTACAGAAAAAACTGTGAGAGATATTGACAGAGGATTCAATACAGTGATTATTTTTGAAAGAGTAAACATATGTTAATGACTAATGGTATAGCGTTGACCTCTAAAATACAGATAATATTCTGTTTCTTAAGGTAAATGATGAATAATGCATACAACATTTATGTTATTATTTTTATTATGTTCACATGTTATATATTCTTTTTCCACAGCTTTGAGATATCATTCACAAACCATAAATTGATCCTTCCAAGTATAAATATCAGTTGTTTTCAGAATATTCAGAGATGTGCAAGCATTTTGAAAAATGAATGTCTTCCACAAAACCCCATACTAAGTCAGCACCTATTTCTCCCACCTAAACCACTCTTGGGCTACTGATAATCTATTTCTGGGTCTATATTTTGCACATTCTGTACATTTTAAATAAGTGGACTCACAATATTTTGTCTTTCATTACTGGTTTGAATTACTTGGCATAATGTTTTAAAAGTCCATGCATGTTGAATCATGTAGCAGCAATTTATTCTATTTTATTGTCAATGATAATCTATTACATGAATATATCACATTTTGTTTATTCATCTGTCAATTGTTATTAGAGTATTTTTTCTGCCTTTATTGAAACATAATAGATAATTAGTTGCTCGTATTTACATTATACAATTTAAGGAGTTTTTAAAATTATAGTTGACATACAATAATATATGAGTTTCTGTCATACAACATAGTGATTAGAGATCTCTATAACTTACGAAGTGATCACCACACTAAATCTAGTACCCTTCTCTCATTATATATTTATTACAACTTTATTAACCATCTTCCTCATGTTACACTCTACATCTCCATGTCTGTTCTGAAACAATCCATTTGTACTTCCTATTTCCTTTGCCATTTTTGCCATCTTCCTAACTCCTCTACAGTCTAGTAGCCATCAAAATATTCCCTGTAACTGAGTTTGGTTCTGTTATTGTTTGTTTAAGAGAAATGCATATAAGATTTTTGCCCATTTTAATTGTACTATTTATCTTTTTATTGTTGAGTTATAAAAGTTCTTTTTTTAAAAATAAGGATACAAGTACTTATTAGAAATATAACTTGCAAACGTTTCCTGTAATTGGGTGAGATGCAGCTGTCTTTTTGGTGGCAACTTTTGTAGCATAAAGGTTTTTAATCTTCTTGTAGTCTGATTTTACTAGTTTGCTTAGGGTGCTATAAAAAAGTACTACAGATTAGGCAACTGACACAACAATAATTTATATTGTCACATTTCTGGTGGTTAGAAGTTCAAGATCAAGGTGTTAGTAGACTTGATTTTTTTTTAGCCTTCTATTCTTAGATTGTCAATAGCTGTCTTCTCCCTTTGTACTCACATGATCTTCCCTCTGTGGATGTCTGTGTCCTAATCTATTTTTATAATGATAACAGTTTTATTAGATTAAGGTCTATGCTAGTGACCTTACTTTAACTTAATTACTGCTTTGAAAACTTTAATACAGTCACGTTCAGAGGTACAGGAGGTTAGCACATATACATATGAATTTTGCGGGACACATTTCAGCCCATAAAACCAATTTATCTATTTGTTTTTATTGGTGTGGTAGCTAAGAACCATTGCCTAAACAAGTTCATAAAAATGTACTCCAAAAATTTATTCTAACAGTTTTTTTTTTAATTTTTAGATTTTACATTTAAGCCTCTGAGGGTTAAGATTAATTAGAATTATTTTTTTTTCTGTATGATTTGAAGTTGGGATCTAAATTTATAATTTTGAATAGAGATATCCAGTTGTTTTAACAGCATTATTTAAAAATATTTACCCATTAAATAGTGTTAATACTCTTGTTAAATATCAATTGAACATAAATGTAAGGTTTTATATATGTATTCTCATTTATATCCCACTGATTTCTATGAATATCTACATGAAATTATCAGATTATCTTAATGTAGCTTAATTTTTGAAATCTGGAGGTATTAATCTTCCATTTTGATTCTTTTTAAAAAAATATTTTTGGATAATTTGTGTCCATTGCATTTTTATGTGAAATTTCAAATCAACTTGTCAATTTCTGAAAAAAATTCAACTGAGATTTTGATTGGGATTGTGTTAATTTTTCAGATTAATTTGGAGAATATATTCACCTTAACAATATGTCTTCTTATTCATAAACATAAGATGTCTCTATTATTAGATCTTCTTTACTTTCAAATATATACTGAAGTTTTCAGAGTATAGGTTATAAAATTTTTCTGTTTATCCAAGTATCATCTTTGATTTTATTGTAAAGGGAATGAATTTTTAACTTTTATCTTCTGATTTTTCATTGTGTATAGAAATATATTTTATATACTATGTATTCTGTCAACATGTTTGAATTATTCATAATTTCTATAAAGTTATTAGTAGATTCCTTGTAATTTCCTAAATACAAGATCATTTACTTTGAAATAGACAAAACTTTATTTTTGACTTTCCATTCTGAATGTCCATTATGCATATTTTCTTCATAATTCTGTGGCTTCAGTTTTCAGTACAATGTTGAATAGAAGTGGTAAGAGCAGTCCTCATTGTCTTGCTTCTAATCTTAGGGGAAAAACAAATTCTATTACCATTAAAAATGATATTAGCTGTAAATTATTTTGTCCATGCTTTAACAGATTGCAAAATTTTCTCTATATTATTTATTCTATTAACTTTTTATTATCATAAAACAGGGTAGAATCTTGTCAAATGCTTTGTCCATTGTGATGGTCATGTGTTTTTGGAATTTATATCTCATTAGTTAATTATTAGATAGTATGCCAACATAGCAATTCTGAAATAAATCACTTTTGGTCATGGTGTAAAAGCATTTTTATATGTAGTTGAATTTATTTTGCTATTTTTTTTTAGTATTTTTTTAGTATTTTTGTATCTGTAATTATAAAGAACATTTATAGTTTATTCTCTTGTGATGTCTTTTTATATGATTTAGGTATCAGTGTAATAGCGGCTTTATAATATAAGTTGGAAAATATATATTCCATTTCTAATTTTTGGAAGCATATGTGAAGGCTAGGTCTTACTTTTAAAATAATTGATAGCATACTTTCTTTACATAAATGATATAGCTATAATTATTATACTTTAAAAAATAAACTCATATTAAAAATATATTCAAGATTCAGTTGAAACAGTTATAGATATTTTCATAAATATAATGAAAATTATAAAGATAGTATTAAACTATAAAAGGGAACCCTCAAAGATGAAGATGTACTTCGGAAATTGAAAATATAATAGTTGACATTAAAATAAATTAATAAAAGCCTTTGTGTAAAAAATAAATGAATTATTAAAAATATAGAACAGATAAATACATGGAAAAATAAAATACAAAACAGAAATACAATTAAATGGTAAATCATGATATCTAAGATCCAACTAATGAAGATTTTATGAAGAAAAAGTTAATTAAAACATTAATCTTTTTCATGTACACACAAATAAAAATTTTGCAGAATTCTAAAACATAATTTTCTAAATAGAAAGAAAACAATATTTAAGCACAATGAACAAAACAACTAGGAAAACAAGAAAATAACTATAGCAGTGTTCATCACCATTGTACCTTTAGGTATTTATACATTTCCAGATTGGGGATAATAAACCTAATTTATGCAAATACTCAAATAAGAGTAGCATTATGCTTCTCAAAGTAATGTTGAAAACAAAAGAGAAAATAGAGAAAAACTTAAAAAATATAAGGAGACTATTTTTAATCTAAAATTCTATGCCAAACTAAATTATTATTCCAGTGTGAGAATAGATCAAAACAATTTTTAAGTATGCAGGTTCTCAGAAAATAAATACTTATTCAGAAAGCTACTAGAGAATATAATGCACTCTTTTAAAACTAGGAAGTAAATAAATAAAGTTTATATCAAAGTATACAGGTGCAAATAATTTTATCACAGGAGAGAAGCAAAAGGATTCCTAAAATGTTAATGAAAAGATGCTACGTGCTAATAGTTATGCAATACATCTAAAGGTTTAACAGACCAAAATATAGGATGAATGCACAGGATTCAATGAGAAATATTCACATGTAATAATATATTTATTATATAATAATAAAATATATAATAGTAAATTAACACTATATTTTTTGCCATATTTAAAACTTATTCAAGTTCTGTTTGATGACTGAAAATGAATTAATGATTGGCACCTGATTGGCACATAAAAACAAATAAAAAAATAAAAAAAAAATTTTGACTCTAACAAAAACAGGCTATAAAAAACTATTTATACTATGATATATGATTCAGTTATTAATAGTCTTATTTCAGTAAATTACAAATAAAATTTAACTTAAAACTGTTAGATGTTCTAAGAGCATGAAAGGGTAAAATAAAATCTTTGTGTGTGCATGTGAGTATAATTTGTTACATATCATATAACAGTAGGGAATTAATAAATAGTATCTAAAATAACTGATCATCAGATGTCAACATCATGGAGATGTAAGTCATTCTCTCCATTTTTAACAACTATATAGGTATCTATAACTGAACAAAAGTGCCTCTTCACCTTATACTTAGGGACCTAGGAGGTTTCTAGCTTACCTTTGCATCCAAAAACAAACAAGACCTTGGTAAGGGCTGTAAAATCAAAGGAGTTTGTGTACCTTCCCCAGTCCCCCTCACCATGATGGGGGTGGGAGAACCTGCATAGTACAAAAGTGGGCAGATACCCAAAGGCAATAGAAAATTTGTGGCAGTCCAGCCTGCCTAAAGGGAAATCCCACCACATCATAAGAATGGGATAGTGAAGAGTTTGAACACAAAGGATAAAATGAACTCCCCAAAGCTATTCCCTTTCACAGGGAAAAACTGCAAAGGTCTAAACTTTTGGTGGTAACAGTGGTGAATTCTTCCATAGAGAGGGTTGAATGCTGCCGACTTTCCCAAGGAAGAAGTAAAAGGCAAAAGCAATGAGCTATTCCTTGGCTACCCTAGAATGCAGGTTGTGGCTGGAGAAACCCATTTTTCTCCAGCTGCACTAGGGGTTTCTAGGAAAGACCTCCATGACAGGAGAAAAGAAGGGAAAGAAAAGGAAGCAGATAAGAATAGCAAAGGACATTAAATGAATGCATTTGTGACTGTCTGCTTCAGGACTTCTGCAATAAGTTCACCCAGAAAGCTCCAGGAGTACCTCACTTGATGATATCTCCAACAAGCCTATGGATATCCTGAAAGCCCCAAATGATAAACTCACAACTCCCCACACTCTGCTGCCCCCTCATGGTGCGTACTCTTGAATGTATCTGAGACAGCAAGCTTGATTCTACACAGAGGGTTCTCAAAGATACACCAAGGTCTGTGAGCAAGGGAATGACCACAAACGTGAGCTATAGCAATGGAAATTCAGTAAGATACAATAACACACACAATTAAATAATACCTGGTGGAAGAAATAATAAATAACTTGGAATATAAGAATATCAAAATTAGTTAGAAGTGTAGAGAGGACTAAGATTTTTTAAAAGTGAATAAAACCTATGAGTGCAATCAGATTCTATCAGGAGGACTAATAACTACATAACTGGGAAAGAGAACAGAGGGAAAAGGGGGCAAATGTTTTATCTGAATAAGTAATAGCTGAGAATTTCTCAAACATAAGAAAGGACTTGGACACAAGTCTACTCAGTTCGTAGAACTCCCTATAATCGCAATGACAAAAGGTTTCTTAAAGAAACATAATAATGACACTATAAAATATCAATAATAGTGTATGAGAGGTTTTTTTTTTCCTCACAACCTCTCCAATACTTGTTATTACCTGTCTTTTTAATAATAGCCATTATAACAGGTGTGAGGTTGTATCTCACTGTGGTTTTGGTTTGCATTTTCCTCATATACTGCTGATGGAAACATAAATTAATAGAATGACCATAAAAATCAATTTGGAGGTTCTACAATAAATGTATAATAGAATTAAAATATGACCCAAAAACCCTCTTATTGGTATCTACCCTAAAATTTGAAAATATTTATTTGTAAAGAGACATGCAGTCTAACATTGATTGCAGCATTATTCAAGTAGGCCAAGACATGAAAACAAGTGTTCTTTGATAGATGATAGGATGAAAATGTGATACTTATATGCAATGGAATATTACTCACCCATAAGAAAAAATGAAACATTATCATAGTTTGTGATATCATAGATTAACCTTGAGATTTCATGCTAAGCAAAATAAGTCAAACAAAAAAATGAGAACCATATAATTTCACTTATATGTGGGATATAAAACTAAAAGCAACAAGCCAACAAGACAAATAAACAAAAACTAGTAAATGCAGACCACAATTTAGTGATTATCAAGGGAAAATGGGGGAGTGAAAGGGGTAGATAAGGGTAAACAGGGTCAAATATATGGTGACAGAAGAAAATTTAACTTTGGATGATAAACACACAAAATGAGATATACATATAGTGTATTATTATACACTTAACACCTATTTAATTTTTTTAACAAATGTCACCCCAATAAAGTCAATTTTTAAGGTGAAAAAAAAAACAATGCTATATGCAGCTAATGGGTGGCAAGTATAGCCATTGAGTCAGCAAAACCAATTTTCCCAGAGTTTGCCTCCAATTCCAACTAGTCCAAGGTGCAGGATGTGTTTCTTCAGCCCACAGATGTATTTCACGTAGAAAAAAAGGTGGGAAAAAATGTAGACTCTGCTCCAAAGACCTAAATTGCAATTAATAATTAATTTATTCATATGAAAAATATATTTTTATTTAGTACATTTAATACAGGGTTATATTCCTCCAAAATTTGTAAAGATATTCCTATTAATTAACAGAAAGTGATGATATAGATGCAGATATAGATTTAGATATATAGATATATACATACACATACACATACACATATACATATACATACATGCATATACATATGCATATTTACTTTTTATGGCGACATTGGATAATGAAATCCAGTTAAGTTTCAGGTGTCCAATTTAACAGTAAGGTGTATATATATAGTATTCTGTGTTCACTTCCTATAGTTAGAACTCTTCCTGCCACCACATGTTAGACCACTTTTACCCAGTTTTCCTCCATGCACCCCATCTCCGCTACCCTCTGGTAGCCAATAGACTATTGTCCATGACCATGAGTTTCCATTCGTTTGTCCTGTTTTATGTTGTTTTAGATTTATATTCCACATGTACATGGTATCATGTGCTTTTCAACTTTTTCTGCCTTGCTTATTTAACTTACCATGATTATTTTGAGGTTCATCCATGTTGTTGGCAATGGCAGTACTTCATCCCATCTTATGGATGAGTAATATTCTATTGCATATATGTACCACCTCTTCTTTATCCAATTATCTATTGCAGAACTCTTCAGTTGCTTTCATTTCCTGGCCATCGTGAATAATGCTGCTATGAATATTAGCGTGCAAATTACTTTTCAGTTATGAGTTTTCAAAGCTTTGGGGTAAATACCTAATAGAGGGATTACTGGACCATGTGGTAGATCAATTCTTATTTTTTGGAGAAACCTCTATACTATTTAAAACAGTGGCTGTACCAAATTGCAATCCCACCAGCAGTATATGACGGTTCCTCTATTTCTGCATCCTCTCCAAAACTTGCTATTACTTGTCTCTTTCATAACGGCTATTCTAACAGGTGCGAGATGGTATCTCATTGTGATTTTTATTTGTATTTCCATAATAACTAGAGAAGTTAAATACCTTTTAATAAGTTTGTAGGACATTCGTATGTCCTCTAGTGAGAAGTGTTTGTTCAGGTCCTCTGCCAATTTCTTGATGAGATCATTTGTTGTTGTTGTTGTTGTTGTTGTTGTTGTTGTTGTTGAGTCGTATGAGTTCTTTGTATATTTTGGATATTTGGCCTTTATCAGAAGCATTACTTATAAATATATTTCCCATTCCGATTGTTGTCTCTTTACCTTGTTAATGGTTTCTTTTGCTGTGCAGAAGCTTTTTAGTTTGATGTAGTCCCATTCATTTATTTTTTGCTTTGACTTCCTTCACCTTTGAGGTCAAATTCATAAAATCCTCTTTAAGTCCCAGGTCCATGAGTTTAGTTCTTATGATTTTCTTTATGCATTTTATTGATTCAGGTCTTATATTTAGATCCTTAATCCATTTTGAGTTAATTTTAGTGTGTGATGATAGACAGCAGTCTAATTTCATTCTTTTGCAGGTGGTTTTCCAGTTTTTCCAGCACCATTTATTGAAGAGGCTTTATTTCTTCACTGTATGTTTTTGGCTTCTTTGCTGAAAATTATTTGCTCATATAAACATGAGGCTACTTCTGAACTCCCGATTCTGTTCCACTGGTCTGTGTGTCTGCTTTTCTGCCAATACCATACCATTTTGATTACTGCTGCTTTATAGTATAATTTGAACTCAGGCAGTGATACCTCCAGCCTCATTCTTTTTTCTCAGGATGGCTTTGGAAATTAGAGGTCTTTTGTACTTCCAAACAAATCTAACAATTTTTCTTTTGGTTTATTTTTTTAAATGTTATGAGATTTTTATGGGAACTTCATTAAATTTGTATAATACTTTAGGTAATAAGGTCATTTTAACTATGTTGATTCTTCCGATCCAAGAACATGCAATATCTTTCCATTAATTTTTATCTTGTTTGATTTATTTTAGTTTCATTATATAGGTCCTTCAACTGTTTCAGTTAATTTGTTCTTAGGTATTTGTCTGAGAATGTTTTCTAATCTTTCTTCCTTTTCCTCACCTTTGATAACGCCCATTATTCTTATGTTTTCTTGTCTGACGGTATCAGCTAGTTCTTGAACTTCTCTTTCATTATTTTTCAAGAATGCCCATTTTTCTTGTGTTTTCTTTATGATATCAACTATTTCTTATATTTCTCTTTCTTTATTTTTTATTCTTTGACTTCTCTACTGTTCTTTATGACTTTTTCTTGATTTCTGTCTTTGGCATTAGTGATCCTTTCCACTCTTTGTTCAACTATATTTCCCAAGCTATCAATTTCATTTTTTATTTCTTTCAGTGTGTTCTTAACCTCCAAAAGTTTTATTTATTCCTTTTTGAGGCTTTCCATCTCCTTGCTAAAGAATTTATTCTACTGATCTAGTTGTTTTTTTCAATTTCTAAAATTGATATGAATTATTTTGGACTTTATATAGTTTTTCAGAAGTACCATTCTGAATTCTCTGTCATTTAAGTTGCATATTTTTTTATGTCTGTAAGCTTATTTTCTGGAGATTTTTCACTTCCTTTCTAAGATGCCTTGTCACCTTGGTTTTTCATGGTATTTAATGGACTATATCTCCCTCTGGTCATTAATGGAAGTGTTTTCTGCTTTATCTTTCCATAAAGAATATTTATTGTATGAAGATCTCTGTTTAGCCTGTTGCAAAGAAGATATTTTTCTTTTGGTTTCCAGTAGGTGGCATCTAAAACTTTTTGGATCCCTGGTTTATATAACGTCTTAACAATGACTTTTTTTTTTATTTATAGATATTCAATCATACTTGCTACCCTCAGTCTTAGTCCCTGACAGTTTTAGCGATGGCTTCAGTAGCATTTGCTCAGATTCCTCTAGGGCTCCGCAGTATTTGTTCTTGGAGGAAATGGGGGGAGGGGCTCTCTGGGTTGGGGAATGTGGACTGTGGCTCATTTGTTTCTCTGCTGTCCCCACTTCTCTGTGTTCTGCCCTGATCCCTCGGCACTGCCGCCAGCTGTGTGGAGATCATAGCTCTTCTAGGCAGGGTTATTCAGGGAACCTGCTACACCTTCTCTTGTCCCTCTCTTCCCACAGGGAGCTCCACATGGGAGAGGCAGCTTCTTTGTTTCTCCCAATCTGCTGCTGGACTTTTGGGGTTGTGACTTGTAGTAGCTCTTGTGTGCTCATCCCATGCTCAGATGTACTGCTGTGCAGTTTGGGTGTTTTTTTTTTGTTGTATTTTGGACATTTAGCCTATTGTTGTTTCAAGGAAAGAGATCTGGGGACGTTTCTCCATCATGTTTCTGACATCACTCTGTTTATGTTCTATCATCAAGAATTTTCCATGAGCACTAGAGAAGAATGTATAATCTGTTTTTGTATGGATGTGTCTGCTAATATTTATTATGTCTAATTGATATAATGTGTCATTTAAGGATGTCATCTCCTTATTGATGTTCTGTTTGGATGGCCTATCCATAGCTGGCAATGGGGTATTTAGGTCTCCTACTATAACTGTGTTTTTATCAGTTTCTCCCTTTAGTTCTGTTACTAGTTGCTTTATATATTTTGGTGCTCTATAGTTGGGAGCATAAATATTGTGTTCTTCCTGAAGTATGTTGTTCTTTATTATTATAAATTTTCCATTATTGTGTCTTTACACTTTTATCTTAAATTTTATTTTGTCAGATGTAATACAACTGCACTTGCTTTTCTCTTAATGCTATTTGTTTGCAATAACATTTTCCACCCTTTCACTTTGACTTGATATGTATCCTTTTAGCTGAGGTGTGTCTCTTGAAGGTAGCATATTTTTTGTGTTTTTTCTTTATTTCTAACAATCAGCTATTCTGTGCCTTATTATTAGTGAGTTAATTTTCATTAAGGATGATTATTGAAATATGAAGTTTTCCTATACTTATTTTGTCTTTTGTTTTTTTTCTGACAGCTCATCTCTACTATGTCTTTATGTTTCTGGATGTTACTTTAATTTGATGGTGTTTTGCACATTTTTCTTTCATTTTTCTTGTTTCATGTTACGTGTCTCAGTTTTGAAATTTTGCTGTGTGGTTACCATTAAGTTTATGTACAGATAGCTACACACACACACACACACACACACACACACATACACGTGTGTGTGTGTGTGTGTGTGTGTGTGTAGTCACAGTAATTCTTTATTTTCTACTTGCATCTTATTTTTCCTTTTGGAGATTCAGACCTTTATTCTCTCCCCTTTATTTTTTTATTGTTGTCTTAAATTATTCCCAGTTTTCCTGAGTTTATTACTAGTTTGCAGTAACTTTTCTCTTTTTCTTTTCTTTCTAATGTTTTTGACATTTAACCACTATGTAATATTTAAGTTTATAATATGCTCTTTTTAGTAAGAGCTTCATTTTTTTGTTTCTGTATTTTTCTTATCTTACTTATAGTTTTCCATTTTTTTGTCCTTTTGTTTTACATAGAATGACCTCCTTCAGTATTTCCTGTAACGAAAGACTTGTGGTGGAAAATTTTCTCAGCTTCCATATGTCTGAAAAGGTCTTTATTTCTTCTTTATATTTAAAAGAGTACTTTGCTGAATATATTGTTTTTGGCTGGTAATGTCTCTCTTTCAATAGTTTGAATATTTGACTTTACTCATTCCTAGCTTGTAAAGTCTTTGCTTAAAAGTCTGATGATAATTTACTTTAATCTATATGTGTATAGGTATGTGTGAATACCATCTTTTTTTTCCTGGCTGCCTTGAAAAATTTTTGTCATTAATTTTTCCAATTTTAATATAATGTGTCTTGGAGAAGGCCTTTTTGGATTGAGATAATTAGGTGTTCTGTCTGCATCTTGTATTTGAGGATCCAATTTATTCCATAGGTTTGGGAAATTTTTTGTTTGTTTTGTTTTTTTCCTTGTTTTTCCTGGTATATTCATTATTTTGCTATTGCTTTCTTTAATTATGTTAATTCTTCTACAATTCTTTTTCTTTTTCGCTCTCACATCTCTCTTCTTTCATCTGTGTCATTTTCAGATTCCCATTTTTGATATCACTAATTCTTTTCTTCATGTGGTTAGATGTATTTCTTAGGCTTGGTATTTATTCTTTATTTTATTGAGCACTTCAACTCCAGAAGTTCTTTTTCATTCTTTGTATAGTCTCATGATCCTGGTAAAGTATTTTTGTTCGTTGATTTTTTTTTTTTAGTTAGTCGAACTGCCAATCAGAATTTTCTTACATCTCATTGAGTTTTTTTTTAGAAGTACAATCTTGATCTCTCTGTCTTTTAAATCACATACTTTTATATCATTAAGTTTATTTTCTAGAGGTTTTTTATTTTCTTTCTAAGCTTCCTTATCACCTTGATTGTTCACGGTGTTTGATAGATTGTTTCTCCACCTAGACATTTATGGGAATGTACTTAAAAAAAAAAAATATATATATATATATATATATATATATATATATATATATATATATATATATATATTATTTAGAGTTATCTCTCTTAGCAGGTTGATAAAAAAGACATTTTTCTTTTGTTTTCCAGTAGGTGGTTCACAAATCTCCTGCATTGCCCATGCTCCCTTCCCAACTCCCCAGATTTCTGCTTTCTTACAATAAAAACGTTATTTATTTCCTGAGATGTGTGTCTCTTCTGTAACTGGGTCGCCTTAGTCCCAGGGCTCCATACCCATAGGAAAATTTGAAAAACAATGGTGCTCAGAGCCTCTGGAATTCCAGTACTGCTCCAACTGTCAGATGCAATGCTGTGCTACTTCTTTCTGAATCAGCCTGGCTGGCCGTCAGTGGAGCAAATTGGGAGAGTCCAGCAATAATTTTTTTTTTCCAGCAATATCTGTGTGGCTGTTTTTTTTCTTTTGGTAATACTGGCCCTCAAGCTTCAGTTGTCTTGCTTTTAAATCTCCATCCCTGTCACTGGGAAACTGCACTGTGTTTTTTCAGTTTTGGCTTTTGCAGTTTTTGCTGGGGATCAGAGGTAGCTCTGGGAGATGACCAGGACTGGTGTGCTCTAGAATGGCGGAGGAGTGGGAGTGGGGGTGGCCAGACTCGGTAACTCAGCCGTTTGCCTGGCAATGATGGTTGCTAAGACACAGCTTTTGCACCTCCAACTTCAGATTCTGCCATGTTCTTTGCCCTTGTCACTGGGGTTTGTTGCATGGAATGTGCTGATCACTTATGCAGCACTGTTTGGGGCTTGAAAGAGTGAGAACCTCCACTTAACTCCGCCTCCCCACATCTTACAAGGTGCTCTGGACTGGATCCTCAGCACAGGTCTCCAGCACTGGTCTCCACACCAGTCTCTTTCCTCCTTTTCTTTTGCATTTGTCTACTTTCAGATGTTCTGATGAGTAGATCGCTCAAATGTGTCTATTTATTAGGTGGAGTGATATCTGTTATCTGTTTGCTTGTTGTTGTTCAATTTGTTGTAGTTTCAAGGGGAGAGATCAGGGGAGATCTTTCACGTGGCCATGCTTCTGACATCACTTCTACCAGTTTTTCCTTCATATTATTTGAGGTTCTTATTTGGTTCATATACATTAAGAAATGTTATATTTTTCTGATGGATTAATTATTTAATCATAATGTAATGATCACCTTTGTCTTTATAGTTTTTTTCTGAGTTCTACTTTATCAGATATTAATATATTTCATCTTATTTTATTAATATTCACACAGTAATATTTTTTTCATTCTTTGCTTTGAACTTACTACCTATAAGACTGTATTTGAAGTAAGTTTCTTATAGACAGCACATTCTCAGATCCATGTTTATCCACTCTGCCAATCTCTGTATTTTTAGTTTATTTATAGTATTTACCTTATTGAGATAATGATAATGCAATTATTCAGTGTAATTAAATAATTTAATGTAATTAGTATAATCTTATGTGAATAAATAATGTAATTATTGGATTATTATTTAAATATTTAATTATTTAATCAGGATTATTTAAGATAATTACACTTACATTAGTACTTAAGTTTGCATAATTTTATTTGTTTCATGTTTGCTTCTTCTGTTTCTTATTTCTATTTCTATTTATCTTTCTTCTAGGTATTTGAACATTTTAAAAGATTCCAACTTGATTACATTGCTTTTTAGTATATCACTTTGGATTTATCTCTTTCTGGTTTGTCTAAGTATTACAATACACATGAAAAATTCACTGCAATCTACTTATATTGACATTTAATGATTTGAGTGAAGAAAACTAACATTTATTTGAATTCTTTTGCATCCCTATTTTAAATTATCTTAATAGTGTCCTTATGCACATTAAACACCACATAAAAGGGTGTTATAATTTATGCTTCAACCATTTAATACAATTTAAGACATTCATAAGCAGTATGGTCATCTGTTTTATTTAGTCTTACTTTTACATTTCTGATGATCCCCTTTCCAAAGTTCCAAGTTTTATTTTATTATTACAGCCTTTCTGTTTAAAAACCTCCTTTAGCCATCCTTAAGTGATAGATAGGCTGGCTATAAATTATCTAACTTTATTTTAGATTGTCTTGATTTTTCTTTTATTTCTGAAGAATATTTTCAGGGGATATATAATGATCAGTTAATGGTTACTTTCTGTTATTAACTGAGAGATATTGTACCACTTCCTTCTGGCGATTGTTGTTTCAGCTGAGAAAATTTTTGTTTAAATTGGTATTTCCCTATAGTTAATGCTCCTTTTACTTTGGTTGTGTTCATACATTATTTTTCCATTTAGTTTGCAGAAGTTTAACTGAGATCTGTCCTCATGTGGACTTCTTTGATTTTAACCTATTTGTGGTTCATGCAAATTATTGAAGTTGCACCCATTGTCTTTTACTAAATTTTACAAGTTCTCAGCTATGATTTCTGAATACTGTTCAGTCTCACTTTTTCCTCTCCTTTAGAAATCCAAATATTAGCTTTTTAAAAATTATTTTACATGCACCTGAACTGTTAAAAAATGTGTTTTCAGGCTATTTTCTCTTTCTCATTCAGAAAATACCTTTGAACTTTTCTCAACCACACTGATTCTATCATCTGTAATCTGCACTCAGATTATTGAGTAAACTGTTTTGTTGTTGTTCTTGTATACTTTTGTTAGTATTTGTTTTTACGTTTATAATTTCAATTTTGTTTCTTATAACTTCTACCATTTTGCTGAAATTTTCTAGTATTTTAATTTGTTTTAGATATTTGCAATTGCTTGTTGAAGCAATTATGAAATGTCTGCTTTAAAATTCTTGTCACATAATTTAATATCTGCTAGCATTGAGCTCTCAATGTCTTACTGTGTAGTCTCATAAATGTTGCAATTTTTCCAATTTTTTAAATGACCAGTGGTTTTCCCTTGTATTCTGGAGCAATTATATAAGACTTTGAATTTTATTTACTCTTTCTTTCTTTAAAAAAAAAAACGTAGCTTTTTTTTTACTGAGTTGCAGCATTAGGGCTATTTTATCCTCACTGCTTCTTTTTTGAGAATAGTGATTTAAACAACAACTATAGTGTGCATGTGTCTATTTGTCTTTTCAATTATGTCAGTCTTTCTTTGAGATTTTTTTTTATTTTGGCATAATATACATAACATAAAGTGGTCATATTAATCATTAAAGCAGATAGTTCAGTTACATTAGCACATGCACGTTATTGTGCAGTCATCACTATCATTAATGTCCAGAATTTTCCTATCTTCAATACTGAAATTTTGTACACAAAACAAAAACTCCCCACTTCTTTTCCCACACCCATTGGAAATCACCATTTTACATTTATCTTTATGAATTTGACTACTATTCTGTTGCAGGAAGTGACACCTGATGGAGGAATTTGGATGCACTGACAACTTTGTTAGAGGAAGGAAAATTTGTTACCAGTGGAGAGTGTGGGGAATTCAACAGGCCCAAAGCACGAGTTCACTTTGGTTAGATTTATTACAGTTTATATACCTCTGCAGTGTCCATGTAAGGGGTGCATGATTCCTTCATCTGAGGTTACATGTGTGCCTTATGACTCCGGATGAGAGGGGGAGTTTTAGGTGGAGGGCTATGAGTTGGGAGGAATTGTCAGACTACTGATCTTACTGGCCATTTGTCTTACAGCCTTGGCATTGTCAACACTGTTATAGAATTCTTGAAAAGAGAGATGGGACATTGAGGCTATAATTAGGAAGCAATACTTGTTAATGCCAGCACCAGCTAAGCAGATTCATATCCAAAGGTTGAGCCCTGATTGGAACATAACAAGTTTGTACAGTCTTGTTATGCCTACACAGCTACAGAGATAAGGAATGACATTAGCTGGTTTGCAAACCATAAATCAATAAATATGAGCTGAAGAGTATTTGAGGTGGGGGAGTTAGCTATGGGAAAACATGTTACCTGAAGAGACTTGGAAGGGAAGGAGAGGGCAGTTAGAAATGGGCTTTACCTGGCTGAGTCGGTCATTTCTGTGAGCCCTTTCCTTGGCATTTTTTCAGATCCCCCCTTTTCTCTCTCAATATGTGCCTCAGATAAGTGGAATCACACAATATTTTCCTATTGTGACTGGCTATCTGACTGAAAACAATGTCTTTATGGTTCATTAATCTTCTATCAGGTGTCAGAATTTCCTGATTTTTGAAGGGTGAATGATATCCTATTTTATGTATATACTGAAGGACTAGAGTAACTCCATTTTGCTATGTAGACTCCAAATTAAATGAAGAAAAATTCTCCGAAAAACAACAGTAGGGACAACACCCTGCCATTTGATCAAGCCTATCAAAGCCATTAATCAGTAAGCCCTTAAGGCACCCACACTAGGCCCTTATTGCACACAGCCCTCTTGCGGGTGGCCCTAATAACCTATTACCCAATCTCCTTAAAGGTCAACCCTAACCCTCCAATCAAGCAATGCCGAGGCAGGCTTGCGGTTTTACCCTTTAAATTCAGTCCCAACCCCTCAGTTGGGGCTCCTCTCACCCACTGCTGCATCAGTGGATGAGTGGGGTCCAAACTCGAGTTTGTCAATAAACTCCCTCTTGTGCTTACATTGGTGTCAGTTTCCTTCTTGGCTTGTGGAGTTCCAAACCAGGGCATTACAATACAACATTTTGTTTATTCATCCATTGATAGACAATAGTTTCTATATTTTGACAATTTTATAATTGCTGATATAAGCACAAGTGTATTAATATATTTCTCTTGAGAATTGTTGTTTTGAGAATACTCACTGGTGGCACTTCTGTCTGAGGAATTTACCCCAAGATAACTCAGAGATTACAGTCCTAAACTTACCCCCAAAGTTTGCCATGAAATATCTTGTTTTTATTATTATTTTTGCATTGATCTAGTATACCAATAGTCTTTGAAACCAAAGACATCATTATATTTATAACAGTTTGTTTTTAGTAGTGGTATTTCCATTTACAAAATATAGTAGTTCTCAATCACTAAAAATGTCAAATTCTAAAAAACATAGCATTCTTACACCTGATGATAATTAACATTATTGTTGAAAATTTGTTAGCCAAAGATTCATTTGATGAATCCAATTTATGTGTAAATTTCTGTTACATTAGGATTAGAGACAAGTTCTGTTTAAAATAATTATAAAAATAGTTTCTATATTTTATTTTCACATTGCAAGCCAGTCATATGTGCTTCAGTCTCAAAGAGCATGTTTATGTAAAATTAAATTAAAGATGGCATTGAGCTGCATATTTTTTTTCTTTCTGAACAGGAAATGGGTCAATAGCTGTTTTAATCTCTGCTTCCAATTCTTTTGGTTAAATACCCAGATGTGGAATTTCTGCATAATATGTTAATTTTATTATTGACTTTTAGAGGAACCACCATACTGCTTTGGATGCACTATTTTATATTTCCACCAAAACT
This sequence comes from Cynopterus sphinx, assembly GCA_030015415.1. Classification (NCBI taxonomy): domain Eukaryota; kingdom Metazoa; phylum Chordata; class Mammalia; order Chiroptera; family Pteropodidae; genus Cynopterus; species Cynopterus sphinx. The sequence goes on from CM057388.1 coordinate 44,053,068, forward strand.
ACATAAAGTTTCTGACTTTTTACATCCTTGCTATACTCTTTTTAGTTGTGTTTGATAATAGTCATTCAAAAACATGAGAAGTGGCATCTAATTCTGGTTTTGAATTGAATTTCTTTAATGATTAGTAATGCTGAACAACTTTTCATGGGCTAATTGGCCATATGCAGATCTCTGGAGAAATGTTTGTTCAAGTCTGTTGTCTATTTTATAATAGGGTCCTTTGTTTTTGCTGTTGAATGTAAGAATATATACACAAACATAGATTCTGGCTATTAACTATTGTTATGTAAATATTATTTGCATTTATTTTATTCTATTCATGGTTGTATTTTTATTCTGATGACAGTAATTGATAGTGTCCTTTGATACACAAAAGTTTAGATATATTAATCTATGCTTTTAGTACCACACCTAAAATATTATTGACAATTCCAATGTCATGAAATTTTTCCCTGTTTTCTTTTCATAAATTTATAGCTTTATTTTTACATTTAAGTTTTGATTCATTTTGAGTGAATTTTTGTATATGGTATAAAATACGGGTCCAACTTTATTCTTTTGAAAATAAATATCTAGATTTCATCTTACAATTTGTTGAAAACACTACCCTTTACACATTAAATGACTGTGGAATCTTTTTCAAAAATAATTTGACGATTGGAGAGAAAAAAAAATGGCATACATGATAGAAGCTCTGTTCATCCCTCAGGTGACCAAATCAAAGTTTTTACAGAAACAAGGAACAAACAACAAGAGAAATCCCATGGGGTCTACATGAGCAAGCCATACAACTAGGTTGAAATCTAAAGACTCACTGTGCAATAGCAGAAAGTAGGAAGGAGTAAGGAAGTGATGTTGCCCAGTCCAGAGTGGCTGAGTGGAATGAATGCTGTGGCAGCAGCAGCAGCAGCAGCAGCAGCTGGAAGCTGCCATTTGCATATGCCTTTTGAAGGGGCTATGTCCATGAGCAGACATTTGCAATAACAGACCTGCTCACTCTGAGCACCAGCACTGGTTAGGTAGTGCAGGGGGCACCAAGAACTTACAGGGGGACATTGAGTTTTCAGAGTGAAGGCTGAGGTAAGACTCACTCTGTACGGAAGTACCAGTAGTATCCATTAATTTTCTGTTGAGTTCTCCACCCTCCCAGCATATGAACCCAGTGCTGTTATAGCTGAGACATCATCAAATTGGATAAAATAGCTCACTCTGCCCAGAGGATTTCCTGAAACTCTGCCTCCCACAACTCATGGCCCCACCCAAGCCACATCCAGCTTGGTCAGGTGTCCTCACTTGGTCAGGTGCCCCTTTCTGAGTAGCGCCTAGACTCACACCACTGGCAGATGGCCTCAGTTTCTGCTGTTGCCTTTTCGGACAACTACACCCACAGAATCTGCGGATTGCTTGCTGAAACTTAACAGGTGGCCACAGAGAGGCACAAGCTCAGGCTAAATTTGGCCTGCAGCTGAATCTCTCTCGGGACTGTATCAATGGCCACCTACAAAAAAAGCTGCACTAAAAAGACCAGGAGACTTAAAAGTTTTGCTTAGTACATAGAAATAGACATGGAAAGACAGCCAAAATGGGAAGACAAAGAAGCAGAAACCATTTAAGAAAACAGAACAGAGATCCAGAAATAATGGAGTCAAGCAATCTAACAGATGCAGAGTACAAAACACTTTTTATAAAGATGCTCAATGAACTTAGGGAAAGAGTAGATGAACTGAGTGAGAACTTAAAAAAGAGATAAAAAACATAAAAATGAAAATGGAAATTTAAAAAGGAAACCAGTCAGAAATAAAGAACATATTATATGAAATGAGAAGTATATTAAATGGAATAAACAAAGTGAATAAAGAAGATCAAATGACAAATAAAGAGGATGGAAAAGCCAAGGACATTGAATCAGAATGACAAGAAAAAAATAAACCATAATAATATAATAATAATTTAAGGAGCCTATGGGACACTGTTTAAGGTAAACATATCCCTGTCATAAGGGTACCAGAAGAAAAACAATGTTGAAATGCTACATGAAAAAATAATCATGGAAAACTTTCCTAACCCAGTGAATGAAATAGACATACAACCTCAAGAAGTTCAGAGAGACCCAAGAAAGAGGAAGCCAAAGATGTCCACAACAAGGCACATCATAATTAAAATGCCAAAGGTTAAATACAAAGACTGAATGTTAAAAGCATCAAGAGAAAAGCAGTCAGTTACCTACAAGGGAACACCCATAAGACTGTCAACTACTTTCTCAAATGAAGCTATTCAGGACAGTAGGGCTTGGCACAAAATTTTCAACGTGTTGAAAACCCAGGAACTACACCCAAGAATAGTTTATCCAGCATAGTTATCATTTATATTCAAAGGACAGATAAAGATCTTCCCAGATAGCAATAAGCTAAAGGAATTCATCAACACCAAGTTTGTATTACAGGAATTACTATAGTGACTTCTTTAAGAAGAAAAAATATATGTATCAAAAACATGAATAATGAATGGTAATAACTACATATCTATCAACAAGTACCTAAATAGAAAACAATTAAGAGTTCCAGCCAAAAGATATGGAAGCTGAATGGATAAGATAACAAGATCCCTACATATGCTGCCCACAAAAGACTCACTTCAGATTAAAAGACACACGTGGACTTTAAAAAAAGGGGATGTAAGAAGGTAGTGCTTTAGTAGACCTAAAGGATATTGCACTGAGTGAAATTGGTCTGATAGAGTAAGACAAAGATCACATAATTTCACATATATATGGAATCTCCAAAACAAAGTTAAGTACAACAACAAAAGCAGGAAAAAAAAATCCTCTTAGATACAGAGAACATTTAAAGGGATACTAGATGGGAGACGGTTGAAGGGTACAACACAAAGCAAAGAGATTAAGAGTTAAAAATGGATAGTTGCAGAATAGACAGATATAAAGTGTAGCTTGGGGAAGATAGTTAACAATGTTGCAATAACTATGCAAGGGGAAAGCAGGGTACTAGATTTAGAAGGGTGATCACTTTGCAAGTTACGTGGATCTCTGATCACTATGCTATACAATTGAAACTGGTATAATATTGTATGCCAACTATAATTGAAAACAAGCTCATTGAAATGTACAATATATATACAAGCAACTAATTGTCTATAATATTTCAGTAAAGATAGAAATAAAGAGTACCATGGCAAAACAAATTATCTTACCATTTATATAAAAGTTTACTTTGAGCATTCTATTCTAGTCCACTGGTTTATATGTCTTTATTTTAGTATACAGTGTTTTTTATTATGGTAACTTTATGGTAAGTTTTGAAATAAGAAGGTATGATACCTTCATTTTCATTATTATTTTTGAGATTTTTATGTCTATTCATGTGCTTTTGCGATTTCATAAGAATTTTAGAATGGATTTATCTGGTTTTTAAAAATTGTTGATGGAATTTTTGTAAAGGCTTTATTTAATCTCTAGATTGCTTAATAGTAGCATTTATATCTTTAGAATTTGAAGTTTTCCAATTCATGTATGTGGATGTCTTTCAATTTATTTATATCTTCTTTAATTTATTTAAGCAACATTTTGTATTTTTTAGTGTACATATATTTTACATCTTTCATTATGGAGTTTATTTCTAAGTATTTTATTTTTTTCCTGATGCTCTTTTAAATAAAATTGTTTTCTTAATTTTTAATTGTTTATTGTTAATGTATACAAAATCAATTGATTTTTGTGTGATGATTTTGTAACCTGAACTTTGCTTAATTTATTAGTTCCAACAACATTTTGTAGAAATTTCAGTATTTCTACATAGAATATTGTGTCTTCTGCAAACAGATAATTTTACTTCATTAAATCTAATTTAAATACCTTTTGTTTCTTTTCCTTGCTTAATTTCTCTATCACTTGCAGTGATATTTTGAATAGAGGTAACAAAAGTATGCATCTTTACTTTTTTTTCTGATATTAGAAGAAAATATTTCAGTCTTTAACCTTTGATTATAGGAATAGCTGTGAGTTTTTCACATATGGCTGTTATGGGCAGAATTGTATTTGTAACCATTTATATATTGAAGTCCTAACCTTGGGTACCTCAGAGTGTCTACGTATTTAAAGACTGTGTCTTTCAAAAAGTAATTAAGTTAAAATTAAGACTGCAAATATGTTCAGCCACTATGAAAAACAGTCTGGAGGTTTTGCAAATAAAAAAAATAAATAAAAAAAATAAAAAAAAAAACAAAGTGAGAATTGATATGTCATATGATACAGCAATCCCTCTACTGGGTATTTACCCCAAAGACTTGAAAATTCATATCTAAAAAAGTATTTTCACACTGATGTTCATAGCAGCATTATTCACAGTGGCCAAGACATGGAAGCAACTGAAGTATCCTACAATAGATGATTGCATAATGAGGTGGTACATATATACAATGGTATATTACTCATCCATAAGATGAGATGAAATACTGTTATTTGTGACAATATGGATGGACCTTGAGATCATAATGCTAATCAAAATAAGCCAGACAGAAAAAGCTGAAAATCACATGATATCACTTATATAGGTGATATAAACTTAAAAGCAACAAATAAACAGGACAAACAAAGAGTCATGAACATGGATGATAGACGAGTAGTTACCAGAGAGTAAGGGGAGGGGGGAAAGGGGGGAGGAAGGTAGAGGGTTGAAAGTGGTCAAATACATGGTGATATTTAAGAATTAAAAGTAAATTAATTTTTAAAATTAAGTCATAAGAGTAAACCTAATTCAATATGACTTGTCCCTTATAAAAGAGAAAATTCAGACAGAAACATATATAGAGGGAATATCAAGTAAAAATGCACTGAGAATATAGCTATCTATTAGCCAAAAAGAAGACTTCAGAAGAAACTTAAGTTTGTAACACCTTCATTTTGGTGAAGGCAAGCAGAAAGCAGGATCCATCTTTAATATTTTGCTTAGATATCACCTTAGCTAAATATTAGTTATCATTTAGAAAAATGTAAGAGCAAATTTATTTTGTTTAAGCCATCCCATCTGTGGCCCTTTGTTATGGCAGCTCTAGCAAACTAATATACATTTAGGACTATGAAGAGGAATATAGCTGTAAAAACAAACCAAAAACAGCAAAACACTAAAATGTAGAAGTGACTTTAGAACTAGGTGATGAATTGAGGCTGGAAGAGTTTTGAGGTGCATATTAAAAAAGGTAACATAGATTCTTGTGAAGAGACTGTGGTAGTAATATAAACATTAAAGGTACTTATGATTATATGTCAAGGAGAAATGAGGAATATATTATAAAAAAAATTGGAGGAAAAGCAATCTTTGTTATAAAGTGGCAAAGAACTTGGCTGAATTCTCTTTTACTATTCTGTCAAAGTAGAAAATGATCAGTAATAGCTTTGATATTTAGCCCAAGTATTTCTTCTTCTTCTTTTAAATTTATTATGGTGACATTGGTTAAGGAAATTATATAGGTTTCAAGTGTACAATTTTATAATATATTATCTGTATATCGCATTATGTGTTCATCACCCAAAGTTAAGTCTCCTTCTATCACCATATATTTGACTTCCTTTATCCGTTTCTACCTCACCCCACAATTCCCCTTCCTCTGGAAGATGTCATATTGTTGTCTGTGTCTATGAGTTTTTATTTGTTTGTCTTGTTTGTTGCTTTCAGTTTTATGTTCCACATATAAATGTAATTGTATGGTTCTTGACATTTTCTATCTGACAAACTACACTTATGTTGATCCAAGTGGCCGTAGTATTTCATCTTTTCTTATTGCTGAGTAATATATGTGTATCACATTTTCTTTATCCAATCATCTATAACAGGACACTTCAATTATTTCCTTGTCTTGATCACAATGAATAATGCTGGAATGAACAATGGGGTACATATATCTTCATGAATAAATGCTTTCAAAATTTTGAGGTAGATACCCAGAAAAGGAGTTTGTTGGGTCATATAGTAACTCTATTCTTAATTTTTTGAGGAACCTCCATATTACTTGCCATAGTAGTTGTATTAACCTACATCCTAACCAGCAGTGTGTGAGGGTTTCCTTTCCTTGACAATCCCTCCAACACTTGCTATTGTTTGTCTTGTGTGTGGTAGCTATTCTAAAATGCATGAGGTGGTTAACTTATGAATTTGATTTCAGTTTTCCTAATAGCTTGTGAAGTTGAGCATCTTTTCATGTTTGTTACCCATTTGTGTATCTTCTTGGGAGAAGTATCTGTTCAGGTCCACTGCCCATTTTTAAATTGGATTGTTTGAGCAGAGATTCATGGACATGGACAATAGACTATTGGTTATCAGAGAGTAGGGGAGAAGGGGAGGGGGTGGTAGACAGGGTAAAGAGGGTCAAATATGTGGTGACCAAAAAATTCTAATTATGGGAGGTGAACACACAGTGTAAATCATATCTATATCTATATATCTATATCTATCTATATTTATATCATCTATATCTATATCTAATCTATATCTATATCATCATCTGTATCATCATCTATATCTATATCATCATCTATATCTATCCATATATATTTACACTGTTAAAGTGCACAGTTAAAACTTATTAATTTTAATTAATTAAATTGGATTGTTTACTCTTTCTTATCTAGTTGTATTTCTTTGTATATTTTGTATATTAACCCCATAATGGAGGTGTTGTTTGCAAATATCTTCTATTCTGTTGGTTTCCTTTTTGTTTTGTTAAAAGCAAGATGTATAGCCCTTCCCTATTTCAAACTATACTACAAAGTGACAATAATAAAAACAGCATGGTATTGTCAGGAAAACAAACACAGGGGCCAACTGAAAAGAAATGACAGCCAGGAAATAAACCCGCACATATATGGCCAAATGGTTGTAGACAAAAGAACCTAAACCATACAATGGAGAAAAGAAAGCTTCTTCAATAAATGGTGCTGGGGAAACCTGAAAAGCCATATGCAAAAGAATAAACATAGAGTACTATCAGTCACCATACACCAAAAATTAAGTCACAATGGATCAACGACCTTAATACAAGACCTAAAACAACAAAATGTATAGAAGAAAACATAGGTACTAAACCTATGGACCTTGGTCTTAGAGAAGATTTTATGAATTTGACCTCAAAGGCAAGGGAAGTAAAATAAAATCTAAAAAAAAAAAAAAAAAAAAAAAAGAACTCCATCAAGCTAAAATGTGTCTGTATAGCAGAATATTTTTTTTTATTCTGTAAGTTATATCTACATTCAAGGTGAGGACACTGAGGCATTAAGAAGTAATGTAACTTGTCCAAAGTTACATAGCTCATGAATGTTGGATCTGCAATTTAGGCAATTCAACTCCAAAATTCACCCTGTAAAGTCATTCTTCTTTGTTGCCTCCCACTTGAACATGAGATTTCAGGGAGTATACACTGACATAAATTTTCATGTGGTATTTTGACATGTATCCAAACTTTTAGTGTGTATATTCTTTGACTAAAAAATTTCATTTCCACATATTTATTCTAAGAAATAATAGTAAATATGCCCTTAAGTGTCATGTTAGAAGAGTTCAACCTTGGCAATACATATAAAATATTAATATACAATAATAGATGATTGATTTTTAAATTATAATGTATTTATACAATATAGTACTCTCACTCTTTACTTATTTACATGGGAGATTTTTTAAAATTTATATAAAAGAGGTGTTTATTGTTAAAAGGTAATTTTACTTAGTAGTTTTTAAAATAATATATAACATAATAAATGTATAACTGCTATTTCATGTACTCCAAATAAAGCATAAATCTTTGAGTATATATTGTAATATTTTTATGGAAACTACAATGTGTCACATAAACATTTTTGGTAGGAAAATTATATTATGCCATGTTTTTATAAAGTGAGTTTGGCAAATATTTTTGGTACAAAAAAACTAAACTTAAAAATATTTTTAATTTTATAGACTCTGTGATCTCAAAACTATACAAATTTGCTGTTACAGCATTAAAAGAGCCATGAGCATTATATAAACAAATAAATGCAGCTATGTTCCAATAAAGGTTTATTTACAAAAGAAAGTGGTGGGCTGAGTTAGACAGAAGGATTATAGTTTGCTGTCCCCTACTATAGAGGAAAATGATCAAGCACTGGCAAATGTTCATGGCTGAGAAAAATATGTAGGTCAATTCATGAATTAGAGTCCTGATTATTATAGTTTTTTAGTATAAACTTTTATTGTATGTTTCTTGAAATAACTTTTCTTAATATAATCCTTTTTTTCCACATTCGAATTTTCCCACATCTTAGAAATCCTTGAAGCAAAGTATTGGACATCTGGTCTTTTTTTTTCTTTGTTATATATTAAAGTGCAAGAGGAAAAAAAATTAAGAAAACATTTATAATAAAAAAGAGACTGGAACTTGAAATTTTGAAAAATTATTAGTCCATTCAGCAAAAAAAAAAAAAAAAAAAAAAAAAAAAAAAGGAAAAGAAAGAAGAAAAAAAGAAAAAAAAACATTAAAGTATTTTTAGAAAATACATCAAGGATGTAACTGGACAATAATTTAAATGAGATTATGAAGATTACTCATAGATCCAATCAGCCATCTCAACAGGCTCCAGGATTAGACACAGGTATCCCAGAAAGATCTATGGAGGAGCCTCTTATCTCCTAGCTTTGATCCTTATAAATTGCAGGGGAGGGGCAATAAGGTTATCAGAATTTTATACCAGCATAAACACAGCCTGACTGTACCGAATGGAAGAAAAGAGAAGAAAACTGTCAGCCTTCTGCAATTCTACAAAAAGGGTCAAACAAAAACCCCTATTTGGCTACAAATATGTGTTATCTTTTAAGAACTAGAAGAAATGAACCCATATGTAGTTCATAAATCTGCAGAACTTCCAGTGCTACTACAGAGGATACAGACCTGGAAGATAAGGCTGTATCATTGATTTCAGAGAGCATGTCCACCTTCTCTATTTCAGAGAATGGTCCACCTTCAACTTCAGATGTCAGAATCACATCCTTGGTTTCAGAGGGTGGTTCTATCACCTAGATTTTAGTGGTCCTTGTTGTTTATGCTCAGGTCTGAGTAGGCAGAGCTTGCTCAAGGCCAAGTTTGTGGAGACACTTCCTTGTAGGCAGAATAAAAGAATATATTGACAAAGAATATTATTCTCAAGTATTTAAAATCTAATGGGTCTATTGCCATGCTACCCTGAACAAGCCTAATCCCATCTGATCTTGGAAGCTAAGCAGTGGCGGGACTGGTTAATACTTGGATGGGAGACCACCTAGGAAGACCAGGTGCTGTAGATGTAAAAAATAAAATAATAAAATAAGAAGAAGAATTAATAATAAAAATTAATAATAATAAAGGATTGTAAACTGACAAGGTCCTTGCAATCTGTGAGGACAACCAAGGTTGCCTCACCTAAAAAAAAATCTTACAGAAATTTTCCTTTTAGGTTGTGAACTTGCTAGGGACACAAGACCTCTTTCTTCTTTTTAATTTCTCCCGTTTAGAATAGGAATGTAATGTATACCCTACGCTGTCGTTTTGGTTTTTACATTGGTCTTTATTAAAAAATATTAGTCTGTACTTTTTTAGTACATCTTTGTCTGACTTTGTGATAACAGGGTGATGCTGTTATTATAGTATGATATAAATGCATTTCTTCCCTTTCAATATTTTGGAAAAGATTGAGGAGGACTGGTATTAACTTTTCTTTAAATGTTTGGTGAAATTCACCAGTGACGCCATCTGGTCTTGGGCATTTATTTGTTGGGATATTTTTTTCTTACCCATTCAATATTGCTAATGGCATAGACACATTCAGATTTACTATTTCTTCATAATTCACAGTAGGTAGTTGTTTGTTTCTAGAAATTTGTCTATTTAGTCTAGGTTACTCATTTTTTGATATGCAGCTGTTCATAGTATACTCATAAACTATTTTTTTTGTAAATCCATAATAATGACCCTTTTCTTTCTGATTTTAGTTATTGCGTCTTAACTTTTTTCTTAGTGAATCTAGCTCAATGTTTATTAGCCTTGTTGATCTTTCTGTTTTTACTTTATTGTTTTTACTATTCCCTATTTTGTCTATATTGTAGTCTTTACTTTTTATTCTTTGCTTTTCTAGCTATGAGTTTACTTTATTCTTTTCTTAAGCAATAAACTTAGGTTGCTGATTTGAGATACCTCTTTTTTTATTAATTTAGCATGGATGATTTGGCTAATACAATTTTGTAGGTTTCAAGAGACACTTCTTTTGGAATGTAAATATTTACAGCTATACTTTCTCTCTTGGCACTGCTTTTGCTGCTCCCTGTAGGTTTTAGTATGTTGTTGTTGTTGTTTTTGATTTTCACTTGTCTCAGAAAAAGTTTTAAACTCTCTTGTAATTTTTTTCTTTGACATTGGTTGTTTAAGAGCATACTGTTTAATTTCCACATATTTGTAGATGTCCTAGTTTTCCTTCTGCTATTGACTTCAAGTTTATTTCCATTGTGATGAAAAATATACTTTGTATCATTTCAATATGTTTAAAATGTATTAAGACATGTTTGGTGGCTTAACATTTGATTGATTCTAGAGAATGTTTTATGTGCACTTAAAAATAAGTGTGTTTTTCTATTGTTGGGAAGAGTAGTCTGTCATATTCCAGTCTATAGTGTTGCTCAAATCTACTATTTTCATGTTAATATTCTCTAATATTTTTCACAATTGAAAGTGGAATAATGACATCTATTTTAGTAGAGTTATGTTTTTATAATTTAAATTATATAAATTTTTGCTTTATAAACTTAAGAACCCTGATATTTGGTAAATATCTTTTTATGATTATTATATCACTTTGAATATTTGATTCTATTATTATACAATTTTTTTTGTCTCATGTAAGAGTTTTGACTTAAAGGCTCCTTTGTCTGATATTAGTATAAACACTTCTGCTACCTTCTGGTTACTAATTAGCATGATATCTATATCTATATCTATATCTATGTATATGTGTGTGTGTGTATATATATATATACACACACACACACATACATATATATATATATACACACATATATATGTATGTATGTATATATATACATATATATATAGATAGATGATATAGATATAGATATAGATGATATAGATATAGATATAGATATAGATATAGATATAGATACAGATAGTCTGACAAACTGTGAATGTTCTTAGTTTATATATACACATATATATGTATGTATGTATATATATATATATAGATAGATGATATATATAGATATAGATGATATAGATATAGATATAGATGATATAGATATAGATGATATAGATATAGATATAGATATAGATATAGATAGTCTGACAAACTGTGAATGTTCTTAGTTCTAACATGAGTTTCTTTTCTGCCCCAGCTTTATTGAAATATAATAGATAATTACTTGGCTATAAATACATTGTACAATTAAATGAATTCATTTTCCAATTATAGTTGGCATACAATAATATATTAATTTTAATTATACAGCATAGTGATTAGAGATCTATACAACTCATGAAGGGGTCACTCCACTAAATCTAGTACCCCTCTTCTCCCGTACATAGTTTTTACAACATTGTTGACTATTTTCCTTTTGTTGCACTTTTTGTCTCCATGATGATTTTATATCTATTCATTTGTACTTCTTAATCTCTTTGCCCTTTACATTGTCCCCCCAACCCCACCTCCTGTCTAGTAATCCTCAAAATATTCTCTCTATTTATGATTTTGTCTCTGCTGTTGTTATTGTTTATTTTGTTTTATAGATTCCATATGTATGTGAAATTATGCGATATTTGTCTTTCTCTATCTGACTTCATTCAGCACAATACCCTCTCCATCAAGGCAATATCTTTTCCTATGCCCTTCTTTTTGAGTTGTGTGTGTCTTTTAATCTTTCTGAGCCTTTTGGAGGCAGTATATGTAAGGGTCTTCATTTCTTATCCATTCATCTTCCCTACCTTTTGTCTCGAGCACTTAATTCTTTCCAATTAAGGTATTTGTGGATAGATATATAGTCATTACTATTCTTTATTCATGTTTTTGATACAGGTTTTTTCTCCTTGAAGAAGTTCCTCCAATAATTCCTGTAATAGTGGCTTGGTGTTGATGAATTCCTTTAGCTTATTGTTGTCTGGGATGCTCTTTATCTGTCCTTCAACTATAAATGATAGCTATGTTGGATAAAGAATTCTTGATTGTAAATCCTGGGTTTTCATCACATTGAATATTTTGTGCCAAGCCCTCTGTCCTGAAAAGTTTCTTTTGAGAAATCAGCTGCCAGACTTTTGGGTGCTCTCTTATAGTTAACTCACTGCTTTTCTCTTGCTGCTTTTAACATTCTGTCTTTGTGTTTAACTTTTGGCATTTTAATTATGATGTGTCTGGTTGTGGGCATTTTGGCTTCCTCTTTCTTGGGTCTCTCTGAACTTCCTGGGGTTGCATGTCTATTTTTATCACCAGATGAGTGAAGTTTTATGTTATTATTTATTCGAATATATATTCAACTACTTATTCTCCCTCTTCAGGTAGCCCATGGCACGAATGTGTTTACAATTAATTTTGTCCCATAGGCTCCTTAATTATTATTATATTCTTGGTAACTATTGTCTTTCCTTTCTCATTAGGTGTGCTTGGCTTCCCGATCCTTTGTGTTGGCGGTTCAATCCATTTCATCATCTATTCTGTTGATATCTTCTTATATACTCTTTATCTTAGATAATGTATTCGTCATTTCTGACTGGTTATCTTTTATATTTTTCATTTCCACTTATATGTTTTTTATCTTTTTGTTAAAAAGCTCACTTTATCTACTCCTCCCTTAATTTCATTGAGTATCTTTATAACCAATGTTTTGTACTCTGCACCTGTTATATTGCTTGACTTCATTATTCTTGGATCTGTTCTGTTCTCTCATATGGTTTCTGCTTCATTGCCTTCCCATTTTGGCTACATTTCTGTGTCTGTTTCTATATACTAAGCACAGCTCTTACATGTCCCAGTCTTATTAGTGTGGCTTTCTGTAGCAGTTGTCTATCGGCACAGTTGTGAGAGGAGTTCAGCTGTTGGCCAAATTTAGCACCAGCCTGTGCCCCTCCAGGGGACCTGTTAAGATTCAGCAAGCAATCCACAGATGCTGTGCTTATAGTTGCCTTAGGGAACAACACCAGAAACTGAGGCTAGCTCCCACTGGTGTGAGTCTTGACTCTGCTCAGCAAGGAGCGCCTGACTCTCAGAGAATACACGTAGGTGTGGCTTGGGTGGGGTCAAAAATGGGGGAAGTGAAGTTTTAGGAAATCCTCTCGGGGAAGCAACACTTCTTATCCAGTTTGATGACATCTCAGCATCCTCTGAGGAGGGAAGGATCAACAGAGGAATAGTGAATATGGCTGACATTTCTGTCTGTAACAAACCATAGCCTCTGACACCCACCCTGAAAACTCAGTGTTCCCTTCTAAGATCCTGGTGCCCTCCGTGCAGCTGAAAAGGCACTCAATTCAGAGAGAGCAAGTCCATCACCGTGAATATCCGCATGCAGACACTGCCCACTTAAGAAACTTCTGCAGCTGCTGGCTGCCACTGCTATAGCCCCTGCTTGACTCAGTTCCTTGGGACAGGCAATCTCATGTCCTCACTGTGTCCAACTTTCTGCTCTTGCAGGGTGATTTCTTAGTTCTCTCCATAGTTGTATAGCTTGTTCATCTAGATCCCAAGCAATTTTCCTTGCTGTTTGCTCTGTTTATTTGTCATAACTTTGATTTAGTCACCAGAGGAATGAACAGAATCTCTATCATCTATGTCATTTTTTTTCCTCTCCCTCATTTTTGCAGGACAGTTTTAATAGATATAGAATTTTTCATAGACTTTTTCATCACTTTTAATGTATCATCTCACTGCTGTTTTTTTTTTTTCCTGAAAGGTTTCTGCTTAGAAATTTACTGATAATCTTATCAAGAATTTCTTTTTTTACATATTGAGTCTTTTCTCTCTTGCTGCTTTCAGCATTCTTTCTTTGTCATTGGCTTTTGATGGCTCAATTATACTTCAGTCCCCTCTTATCCATGTGGCATATGTTCCAAGAACCTCAGTGGATGCCTGATACCACAGATACTACTAAAATCTATATATATTATGTTTTTTTACACATATACATGTTTTTTACTTAAAGAAACATGCTAAGGCTTCTTTGGCATATTTGAATTGCCAGCATCATTACTCTTGTTCATGAGACCCTTACTTAAAGTATGGGTAACTTTAACATAAGCATTGTGATAATGTGAAAATTGATCTAATAATTAATATGCCTAAGGGGTGAGTAGTGTACACAGCATAAATATTTTGGACAAAGGGATAATTCAAATCCTGAGCAAGATAGACCTGAACGATATAAGATTTCATCATGCTACTGAGAATAGCAAACAATTTATAGATTGTTTATTGCTTGTATTTTTAGTTAATATTTTTGAATCACAGTTGACTATAAAAAACTGAAACCATGGAAAGCAAAATCATGAATGGGGGGCTACTCTAATGTGTGTTAGTGCAAGTCTCTTTGAATACATCCTACTTGATATTACTCTAGCTTATTGTAGTTGTAGATGTATGTCTTTCCTCAATTTTGAGAAGTTCTCGACCATCATTTTTTTTCAATAAAATTTTTTGCATTTTGTGTCTTCCTATCCTCCTAAGACTCCCACAATATGGAAATTTGTCTTTTTGATAGTATCCTATATATACTTTAGGGTGTATTTATTTTTTATTATTATTTTTATTCTTTTTCTCTCCTCTGAATTGATAATTATACATGACCTGACATCAAGTACATTGATTCTTTTTTCTGTTTATTTGAGTTTATGGTTGAACATCTCTAGTGAATGTTCCAATTCAGTTACTGTGCTTTTAGGTCCTGGATTTCTGTTTGACTCTTTTTGTATTTTAGCTTTATCAGTATTCTCATTTTGTTCGTAATCTTTTCCTAATTTTCTTTAGTTTCTTTGGCTGTGTTTTGTTTGTTTGTTGTTTGTTTTAGTTCTTTTGACCATATTTAAGGCAGTGGTTTTAAAATCTTTGTCTAGTAAGTCTGAAGCCTGCATTATTTCATGGATAATTTATGGAGATTTATTATATTTCTTTAATGTTTTCCATTTTTCTATTTTTGTATTCATTATAATTTTTTATGGAATATTGGTCATTTGAAGGAAAACGGCTGCTAAATTCTTCTAGTCTTTGAATATTGGTCCATACAGGGTAAGATTTTCAATAATATGCTAAGTATAAAGAGATAATGACTTCCCTAGCCTATTCTCTACAGTACAATTCTCTAGGCACTTGTATGTATTTTTTTCTAATTCTCTTTAAACATTTGATCTTTTTAAAAGTATTTTTCTAAGGGTCTTATCTTTGTTTATACTCAGAATCTTAACTGCTTAATTTTTTATTGATATTATTTTTATTTTAAAATTTAAATTAGTTGAATTATTTGTTTTTAATTGAAGAAATGATGTAATTTCCCCCCAGACTACTTTTCCATTTTTTCTCCCCCTACCCTCTGGTGACCACTAGTCCATTGTCCATGTTGGTGAGTCTCTGTTTGTTTGTCTTGTTCATTTGTTGCTTTTAGGTTTATAACTGACATATGAGTGATATCATGTAATTTTCAACATTTTCTGTCTAGATTATTTTGCTTAGCATGATTATCTCAAGGTCCACCCATGTTCTCACAAATGGCAGTATTTCATCTCTTTTTATGGACAATGATTATTCCATTGTATATATGTACACAGCTTCTTTAGCCGATCATACATCATATGATACTTCAGTTATTTCCATATCCTGGCCACTTTGAATAATGTTGTTATGATATTGGAGTGCAAATATCTTTACATATATGTGTTTTGAATATTTAGGAATAAATACCAGCAGAGGGATTCCTGAATCATATGGTAGATCAATTCTTAGTTTGGGAGAATGGTAGTTCTGAAAAAACTCAGTGAATTACAAAATAAGTCATATCAACAATTTTAGGAATTGAAAAAACAATTAGATGAACAGAGCAAGGAGATTGAAACACTAAAACAAAAATAGAACTTCTGGAGATGAAGTGCACACTGCAAGACTTGAAAAATGAAATAGCAAGCTTGGGAAATAGAGTCGACCAAATGGAGGAAAGAATCAGTGATTGCTAAAACATAAATCTAGAAATATATCAGAAGGAAGGAGAGAGAAATCAAATCAATGTAAATAATGAAAGAGAAATTCAGGAAATAGCTGATACAATTAGGAGAAGAAACATAAAAATAATGAGCATTATTGAAGGTGAGGAAAAGAGGCAGGGACTAAAAAAAATTCAGACAAATAGTTCAGAATTTGACAAATCTAAGGACTGAACTTGAGCTTAGAATTCAAGCGTCAACAGAACACCCAATTATATCAACCTCAAAATTGTTTAAACCAAGACACATTGTATTAATATTATCAAAAATCAACAAAAAATACATAATTCTCAGGGCATCCGGGGACAAGGCAAGGGTAACTTATAAACAAAACCTCATTAGATCATCATTGGACTTCTCAGCCTAAACCTTGCAAGCCAGAAAGGAGTGGAATCAAATATTCAAAATATTATATGAAAGGAACTACTAGCCTAGAATAATGTATCCAGCTAAGATCTCTTTTAGACATGAAGGAGAAATAAAGACCTTTATAGACATACACAAATTGATGAAATTATCAATGATGAGGCCTCCACTATAGGAAATACTGAAAGGGGTTAGCTCACCTAAAACAAAATTACACACACACAAAAAAAAATCATAAATAGGAGTAAGGTGACTATCAGGCAAATAGAAGCAGAGAAGTGCAACCCTTACTAGGAACAGGGCATTATAAGCTTAAATATTAATAAGAGAATTGATATTATTTTTATTTTAAAATTTAAATTAGTTGACTTATTTGTTTTTAATTGAAGAAATGATGTAATTTCCCCCCAGACTACTTTTCCATTTCTTCTCCCCCTACCCTCTGGTGACCACTAGTCCATTGTCCATGTTGGTGAGTCTCTGTTTGTTTGTCTTGTTCATTTGTTGCTTTTAGGTTTATAAAGTATATAACAAGATAGCAATGATCATTCAGCATACATAGGGACAATTTGAGACAACAATGACTGACAAAGGGAGGATTCAAAAATCCAAATTTGCAAAGGGGAAAGGAGATAAGGCGTGCACAGAAGAAATCTGACAACAGTATGTATATATATATATATATATATATATATATATATATATATATATAGCAACCCTTTTCATTTTGTAATGATAACCACACACAGGAGATTCAGAACTAAAGTATATAACATAAAACAAAAGGTACCAGAGGGAATACCCACCAAATCCAACCAGAATAAAGAAAACAAACAGAAGGACAAGAAAACTAAGAAATGCCAAAATACCAAAAAGTAAATGATAAAATTGCTATAAGAACAAATAATCACCCTTAAAGTAAATGGACTGAAATCACTAATAAAAAGGCACATTGAATCAGAGTGGATTAAAAAATTATCAACCATATGTTGCCTCTTGGAGACACATCTCATTTCCAAAATCAAAAATAGACTCAAAGTGAAAGTATGAAAATGATATTTCAAGTGAATTGCATTCAGAGAAAAGTAGGAGTAGCAATATTATTATCAGATGAAATAGACTGCAAAATAAAAAACAAGGTAAAGAAAGGTACTGAGGGAAAGTTCATAACAATAAAGGGAATCATGTACTAAGAATACATAACACTTATTAATGTCTATGCTCTCAATCAGCAAGCCTCGAAAAAAGTAAATTGATTACTAGCAGAACTAAAAGGAAAAACAGACCAAAACACTACTGTAGTAGGGGTTCTAAATATCTCCAAGTCAGATATAGACAAATCATCCAAACAGACAATCAAAAAGGAAATATATCTTTAAATGACACATGAGACCAACTGGACATAATTGATATTCAGAGTCTCCACCCCCAAACAGCTGCTTATACATTCTTCTCTTGTACAAAAGAAATATTATCAAGAATCAATCACATGCTGGGATACAGAGATGGTTTTATTAAATATAAGAGGGTTGAAATTCTACCAACTATATTCTCTGAATATAATGCTTTGAAATTAAATATTAACTTGAAAAAGGAAGTGGAAGAATCACAATTACATGGAGATTAAACAACATGCTACTGAAGAATAACTGGGTAAAAGAAGAAATAAAAAGTGATTTCAAGAGATACATAGAAATGAATGATAATGATAGTACAACATATCAAAATTTTTGGTACACAGCAAAAGCAGTAGTAAGAGGAATGCTCATTTCATTAGAGGCGTAACTCCAATAACAAAAAGGAGCCAAAATAAACAGCCTAATGCTTAAACCTAAAAAAAAAAAAAAAAAGGAAAAGAAGAACAAATGAAGCCTAAAGACAGCTGAAGGAAATAATCAAAAGTAGAGCAGAAATAAATGAAATAAAAAAAAATAGATGCAACAAAGAGCTGGTTGCTTGAGATGGTTAACAAAATTTACAAATCTCTCACTAGACTCACTAAAAAAAACAAAGGACAGAAATGAACAAAATCAGTTATGAAAGGGAAAAATTATGACTGATATCACAGAAATACAAAGAATTATACAAGAATACCTAGAGGGAATAGACTAGTACTTAGAAAAATACAACTCTCCTAGACTGAATCAAGAATAAATAGAAAATCTAAATAGACTGTTCAGCAGTATGGAAATTGAAACAAACATCAACAACCTACCAAAATGTAAAAGTCCAGAAACAGATGGCTTCACCAGTGAATTCTACCAAACACTCAAAGATTTAATACCCATTCTCAAACTCTTCCAAAAAATTGAAGAGGATGCAATACTTCCCAACTCCTTTTATAAGGTCAGTATCATCCTGATACAAAACCTGATAAAGATCACACACAAAAAAGAAAACTACAGACTGATATCTCTCATGAACACAGATGCACAAATCCTAAATAAGATACTAGCTAACTGAATACAGAAACATATTACAATCAAGTGGCTTCATCCCAGAGACACAGGGATGGTTCAACATATGCAAATCATTTAATGTGATATACCAACAAACAAATTAAAAATAAGAATCATATGATCAAATCAATAGATGTAGAAAAAGCCTTTGAAAAGATACAGCATCCATTTATGTTCAAAACACTTAACACAATTAATATAGAAGAAAATTACCTTAACATAATAAAGGCCATCTATGACAAACCCCCAGCCAAAATTATACTTAATGGTGAAAGTCTAAAAACTTCCCTCTGAGATCAGGATCAAAGCAAAGCTGTCCACTATCACCAGTTATTCAATATAACATTGGAGGTCATACCGAGTTCAGTCAGACAAGAGATTGATATAAAAGGCAGCCAGAAAGGAAATAAAGAAGTTTAACTGTCACTATTTGCAGATGACATCATTCTCTATATAGAAAATCCTAGAGAATCTATAAGAACACTATGAGAAGCAATAAGCAAATGCAGTAACGTCTCTGGATACAAAATCAGTGTTAGAAATTCCAGGATGTTCCTATACTCTAATATGAAGTGTCAGACAAAAAAGTGAGAAAAATATATATTTTTTACAATTGTCACATAAAGAATAAAATACCTAAATAAATTTAATGAAACATGTGATGAACCTATATAATGATAACTACAAGACATTATTAAAAGAAATCAAAGAAGATACAAAAAATGGAAAGATATTCTGAGTTCTTGGATTGAAAGAATAAATATAGTTAAAATGACCTTATCACCTGAAACATTACACAGATTTAATGCAATCTCCATCAAATCTGTTTGTCATTTTTAAATAAATAGAACAAAAAATTATCAGATTTGTATGGAAGCACAAAAGACCCTGAATTTCCAAACATAACCTTAGGAAAAAGAAAGAAGCTGGAAGCATCACTCTATTCAACTTCAAATTATGGTTCAAAGCAACAGTAATCAAAATGACATGGTATTGGCAGCAAAACAAACACAGAGACCAGGGTAAAAGTATTGAGAGTCCAGAAATAAATCCATGTTTATATGAGCAAATAATTTTTGACAGAAAAGCCAAAAACATACAGTGGAGAAAGGAAAGCATCTTTAATAATATAGCTGGAAAACCACTTGTGAAAGAATGAAACTAGATTGCTGTCTATCACAACACACCAAAATTAACTAAAAATAGATTAAGGACCTGAATATAAGACCTGAAACAATAAAACACATAGATGAAAACATAGGAACTAAACCCATGGATTGGACTTAAAGAGGATTTTAAAAATTCGACCTCAAAAACAAGGGAAGTAAAAGCTAAAATAAATGAATGGGACTACATCAAACTAAAAAGCTTCTGCTCAGTGAATGAAATCATCAACAAGATAATGATTATCAACAAGATAAAAAGATAACCATCCCAATGGGAAAATATATTTTCAAGCATCACCTCCTATGAGGAGCTGATATCCACAATATACATGGAACTCACACAACACAGTAACAAGAAAAATAGAATGATCCAATCAAAAAATGGGCAAAGGACCCAAACGGATACTTCTCCCTAGAGGACATAAATATGGCCAAGAAATATTTGTTAAGATATTCAACATTGCCAGCTATTAGAAAAATGCAAACCCAAGCCACATGAGATGCCATCTTACACTTGTTAGAGTAGCTATAATCAACAGGACAAGTAATAACAAATGTTGGACAGAATGCGGAGATAAAGCAACTCTCATATACTTCTGGTGAGACTGCAAATTGGTACAGCCACTATAGAAGACAGTATTGAGGGGCCTTTAAAAACTAAGTATTGATCTACCATTTAATCCAGCAATCCCTTTACTAGGTATTTACCCCAAAGACTTGAAAACTCATATACAAATGATATACACATTGATGTTCATAGCAGCATTATTCACAGTGGCCAGGACATGGAAGCAACCAAAGTGACCTACAATAGATGATTGGCTGAAGAAGTAGTGGCTCATATATACAATGAAATATTACTCAGGCATAAGAAGAAAGGAAGTACTGACATTTGTGTTAACATGGATAGACATCGAGATAATCATGCTAAGAGAAATAAGCCAGACAGAAAAAGTTGAAAAGCATATGATATCACTTATATGTGTGATATAAACCTAAAAGCAACAAATGAACAAGATAAACCATCAGAGAGAGACACATGGATATGGTCTATAGACTAGTGGTAACCAGAGGGTAGGTGGTGGAGAAGGTAGATGTAGGCAGATGATTAAAGGGGGTCAAATATATGGAGATAGGGGAGGGTAAATGAGTAAAGTGGATCAAATATATGGTAGCTTATGGAAACTGGACTTTGGGTATAAAACACACAATAGAATATACAGATGTTAAATTATAATATATAGCTGAAAATTATATAATTTTATTGACCAATGTTACCCCAATAAACAATAAAAAAGAAAGAAAATATCTCATTCTATTTATATAGTTTTTTTTCAATATCTGGAATTATAAATATGAATTTTTTGTATCTCATTGAATTCAGAAGTACCATCCTGAATTCTTTGTCATTTAAGTCACATATTTCTATGTCTATTAGTTTATTTTCTGGACATTTTTCTCTTTCTTTCTGAGCTGCCTTGTCACCTTGGCTGTTCATGGTGTTTAATGGACTATTTCTCCACCTGGGCATTAATGTAATTGTATTCTGCTTTTTTTCCCAGAAAGATATATTATGTAATGGCTCCTAGGTTGTTGCGTAGAAGGTGTTTTTCTTTTGATTTCCTGTATGTGGTGTTGAAGTCTCTTGGATTTCTGATTTTTTTAAGTCTTAATAATGTATTTTATTTATTTTTAGGTGTTTAATTATTCTCACTATCCTTAGTTTTAGTTTCTGTTAGTGTTAGTGACAGTTTTGTTAGCATTTGCTCAGATTTCGCCCGGGCTCTACAACATTCTGCCTTGGAGGGTATGGGGAGAGGGGACCTCTGGGTTGGGGGACAGGGTGTCCAGCTCAGCCTCAATTTTGCAACTGCAGCTGGTAAAAATAAACTGTTGTTTCTCTGCCATCCCTGTTTTCCTGCCCTCCAACTTCTCTACTCTCTGCCCTGATGACTGGCCCCTGCCACAGGTAGTGTGAAGCCCACAGCACTCCTAAGCAGGGCTGTTAAGAGAAATTGCAGCACCTTCTCTCCTACTCCATCTCCTACAGCAAGTTTCCACTGCTGTGAGAGGCAACATCTTTGTTTCTCCCAGTTTACCACCCTACACTTGGGGGTCTGTCCTGTGGTAGCTCTTATTCCTAAATCCCATGCTCAGATGTGCTGGTGTGCAGTTTGGGTGCTTTTAATTGAGCTTTAGATGTTTGGCTTATTGTTGTTTCAAGGGAGATATCCAGGGACATCTCTCACTCCACCATGTTTCTGACATTTCTTCCTTAGCTGCTCTCTTGCATATGTCAATTAGTAATCCTTCATCTTTTTTGTCTGTGGAATTAAGTTTCTCTTCGGCATTCATGAATCATGCTGCTTATTCCTTTTTAATTTTTTTTCCTAGCCAGCTGCTTTTGGCCATCTGAGCTCTAAGTTAAACATCACAGAGACCAATCATTCAGAAAGTATTCAAACAAAATAGAAAATTGCAACTTTCATCCACATTACTCTTTTGGTTCAAAAACCAAACTAAGGATTGGGTTGTTGCTTCCTCCAAACCATTCTTCACCTCTTAGGAAAGGGTATGGAGCATTATAGAATGAAAGCACTACACAATTTCCTACCATGTTGAACGTTGATTTTTCTTGATTGAATGTTGTTGCTATATATTTTTGAGTAATTTTCAGAGATTCTATTAAGTTATATTAGTCATTTATTTATGTATTTAATGTTCAGAGAGAATATGAACCTGGAGTTCCTAGTTTGCCATCTTGCTACATTACCTGCTCTATCAGTTTTTGATAAATAATTTTTGAAGACATATAATTAATTTATACAAATTTATGATAATTATTTCTGTTTTATTACCTCTATTATTATTTGAAATATACCTATTTGCCTAGGTTTTTAAAAACACAAGTTACTCCACATTAATATAGCCACTGCAAGAGTCTTGACTTATTTTTTTTTTCATGTAGTAATGGCTGGGAATAAAAGCTAATATAATTTCTATGGTTACTAGCAGTATCTGATTCCATGAAATACACATTTGAATCTAATTTCAAATATAATTATGGTTAGCCTATTCTCCACATATCTTCTCAAGGCCAATGAGAAACTGTCATTGAAAGACATTTTTATGAGAGTTAATTCTACAACTTAGTTTGTTTTATTCCTGTTCTTGGTAAATTTATTTAAACTCTTTGAGCTTTAGTTTTCTTTTCTGCAAATATGCTGTCATTGGACATGATTTAACATATTGCTCATAAGTATCACATTTCCTGAATCTGGTTCTGGGTTGCTACCTCAAGTTTTATTCTATAAGTTGAAATGACCTAATTATGTCATGGCATTCTCTTTACCCCATCATCCAAGCCCACAACTGGTATGAACAATTGAGCAGGAATGATAAAGTATAATAAATCAGGGATACCTTATGTCAGATATGTAAAAAAATGAATTAGAATCAATCTTTAGATCTCTAGCACTTAAAGTTGATAGCTTATGAATAATAAGTTTGTGTAACTTCTAGCATGAAAAAAGGAAGCATAGTATATGAATAGACCGGTCCATTCCCCACCACAACTACTCCATCAGTATATATTTATCCATATATCATCGTCAAAAAATGCTAGAAATAAAGCTTTATAGTAAAATGTTGAGGTTCATGCTTAAGGTTTTATTTTAATTTTCCATGAAGAAGAAACTTGAAGAATTACTCATTAAGTATATAGTCCAGCTTCTCCTATTTCATGTTATATATCACTGTCTGAATTTCTTTGCTTATATTTTTATCAACATTTTTATATATTATGCCATATAAATGACATGATTTTTACTAATGTGTCTTTCAGTCTTCATGTTATATTTTTCTTTGTAGGGAGCAAAGATGGAACTATGATCCTTTTGAATCTTCTTCACTGATTCAACACTTCTACAACAAATACTTTGTTCAACTAAAAAGAAAGACTGCATTTGCCTTCATGTAAAAAAAGTTGTTAAAATAAATATTTCATTAACCTTTATAAGGTCAAATTGATAATTGTAAATATCTATATTTTCTCCATCAAATACACTTCTTTATAAATCTTGAAATAATTTTTTCGAAAGCTATGTATTTTATTGATTTGAAAATTTAAAAGTGACCTAATTAATCAATATTTTATTTATTGAATACTTGCTATATACTATAAACTGAAGGAATTAAAACATTTTCAAAGTATGTTACGATGAATAAAAAGTTTTAAAATTAGAAATTGTATGTATATTTTGAGAAAAATAATTTTATGAATAATGGTTAAATAGATAACTCTGTATGGTGCTATTTTACTTTTTTCATGAAATTATATTGTCTTAATGATCCTTCAAACACTTAGAGAAAATCATGTTACATGAGGAAAGAAAATGTATTCAACTGGTAAAGCAAAATAGCTCTACTTTTTTGATGACTACCACCGCTTAAATTTACAGGACTGTTTGTAATGTTTTTTATTGTATCATTGCAGAGCAGGAAAAAATGCTGTCTTTCATGTCTTTTCTACACAAATAAAACTCAGTGTTTTACACTTAATGCAGTTCTCTTTATAGAGACTGTATATGCATTTTGCATATATTTTTGTGGTCTATATACTCTATAAGTTCCTTAAGAGAATTTTTGCCAAACCCATTAGGTATATGATTTTTGTTAGCAGTAGCCCATAAGTAATTTTTCTGTAGTGATTCCAGACTTCAAAGTATCAGAATATAGTGCTTAGAAGTTGTAAGGTACTGAGTGGTAGAAAAAGTGTTACATTTGGGTAAATTTGGGTTGAGGAGACAAGAGTTAGATGTGCCAAGATTTACTCTGGCATTTGAAATGACATAAAGCATTTGGCATTGGTTCTGGCAATTTTGTTTTCTACCTATTCAGAAACAGAGAAGCCCAAAGGATGTTTCATATATTTTCCTAGATAACAGAACTGTTTTTTACAACTGTATCTCATGTATATTTTTCATAGGATTTACCAAGTACAAAGAGAATGCTAGCTGCTGACATCCTGTGTTAGTAAGACCTAAGAGGTAGGAAACAGACATTTTCTCTGGTGCAAGCACCCTAGATGCTAATGGTAGCTAGGCATACGGGGAATCCTTGATTACTAGGAGACTTAGTTTATCTGAAAAGAACAAATGCCATATCAAACCCCCCCCCCAAAAAAAAAACTTTGCTGGTCTCTTCCCTTCCCCACCCACTTATTCAGAATTTTTTTGTTTTCTCTCTTTTGAGAACCTGTTTTATTTTCTGTTGCTGTTGTTCATAGCATATAAATACATTATAAAATTATGTACAAAATTTTCGATAACTCAAAATTTGACCTTAATTCTAGATTCAACATAGTTTAAAGTGTTAAAAAAAATTCATGACTCACTTTGTTCTCTCTCTCTTCCTCTCTTTCTGTCTCTCCCACTCTCTTTGCTATATAAGTGTACCTTATGTCTTAATTAGACTACTTATAGTTACAAGCTACTTTACTTAATTCTCTCCTGTATCTCATGGGAAAATCATTAAAGTAGCTTTCAAAATGTCAGAATGCCGCAATGAACATTAAAGCAGAAAGTAAAAATCTTTCTTCTGAAGCAAACTTTCAAGA
Source organism: Cynopterus sphinx (assembly GCA_030015415.1). NCBI lineage: Eukaryota > Metazoa > Chordata > Mammalia > Chiroptera > Pteropodidae > Cynopterus > Cynopterus sphinx. Next base: position 44,078,930 of record CM057388.1, read on the forward strand.
GTCTGCTGCATCTATAACTAAATTAGAAAAATATGTTGATGTCTCTTGTATCTTGACCAATATACTGCTTGGAAAAAAAAATAGATAAAAAACAGTGGATTAATAATTAAAATCACAGTGGCTATATCTAAAGCAGTAATCCAATCATGATTGTACAATATAGTTGATAATAGGCTCTTACACTTTATATAGCTACAAGTGCCTTTGCAAGGACACATTCTCATGCCAAGAAAATTAACTGATGAATGAGAAAGAACAACAGGTGTCAGATAAAAAAAAACATGCTAAAAAGTAAAAAAAAAAAGAATTGGAATTTTTGTTTTTGTAGAAGACACAGATGCTTTTAGATAAAAGACTTGGTATTTGAATCTCCCTCTAAGAAATTATAAATGGACGAAATAAGAAAATTCTTTCTGACCTAAATACATTAGTTTTACCTTTTCATCATAAATTCTAAGGATTTACATTGACTATCTTCTTTACAACATCTTAACTGGCTTTTTAGAGCTTGTGATTCATTTTTAAAAAATCAAAATCACACTGTGCCACAAGAAAATCAGAACTTGTGAGGCTTTATTGAATGTAAACATCAGATCTTGCCTACTTAAAGTTGGAGTCACTTCATTTTTGTATGTAGTAAGAATTAGTAATGTCTTTGGTTGGAAAAGAATATATTTATCAATATCCACTAGTGCTCAGCTACTAAAGGATATCTTCAATTGTAAAAATAAAAAACAGTACAATTTTACATGTAAGAATATTTTTTGGGTCTGAGTATCAGAGAGAGTAATTAACTTGAACGCTCGAGTGTATGAGTTTGATAGCTGAATGCTATTTTTGACATCAATTTATGCATAAATGTTCCTGTAAATAATTATTACAGAATTTTTTTCAGTGTAAACATGATGAATCATCTCAAGTTGTTAGCCAAGGTATTCCCTCCACAGATTCAATGTCACTTGCCCTATAAACTAGGTTTGGCATGAAGGCATCAGTATCAGACATTTTTAATATTTTAATTTGGGAATATAGGCTTGGGAAAAAACTAATGTTATTTTATTATGTTTTGCAAACACAAAAACCTTCATTTAAAAGAAATAAAAATTTAGCTGTTAGAAAAAGAGATAAAACCTTACCATTTGAGACACATGGATGAACCTAGAAAGTATCCTGTTAAGTGAAATAAGTCATACAGAGAAAGAAAAATACCATATGATTTCACTTATATGTGGTATCAAAAAATAAATGCACAAACAAAAATATACTCATGGATACAGAGGAAAAAAAATGATGGTTTCTGGCTGAGAGTGGGGTTGGGGGAATAGAAAATAGCTGAAAGGGATTAAAAAGTAAAAATTGCCAGTTATCAAAATAGGCACTGTGATGTAAAGTGCAGCACAGGAAATACAGTCAATAACATTGTAATAACTACATATAGTGTCACATGAGTTACATTAATGGGTGATCAATTCATAAAGTATGTAAATGTCTAATCACTATGTTGTACACCTGAAACTAATATAATATAGGGTATCAAATATAAATAAAAACAAATTTTAAAAATAAATAAAAAAGTATTCATTTAAAATTACCAGGCTTAATATGATATTTCATAATAACACTGAGTTATAGATCTGTCATCAATAAATGTAATGCAAATACTCATTCACTTAAAACACATTGGTCATTGATGTGACTTCAGTCCTATCTAGTACATCTTGTTAGCAAAATAAATGAATTTGAGACATGGAATTTTTTTAACAATATATTATTTGTAAGAGGATTTCAATCATAGGTAATTGCTACTAAATGATTACATAAGATTTCTCATTTAAATATACAAAGCAGCTCAAAAACATGGCGGAGTGAGAGATATCCCCAGATCTCTCCCCTTGATACAATAATAAGCATAACATCTAAAACACAACAAAAGCACTCAGCATGCACACCAGCACATCTGAGCAAGGGATCTATGAAAAAGAGCTACCACAGGTCAAAACCCCCAAATTGGGTAGTAGACTGGGAAAAACAAAGAAGTCAATTCTTGCAGAAGGAGCACCCTGCAGAAGGAAGAAGGATGCAGAAGGTATGGCAGGTTTCCTGAACAATCTTGTCTGAGAGAACTGTAAACTCCACACAGCAAAAGTACACAGAGATCAGGGAAGAGTGTGGAGATGTAGGGACAGCAGAGAAGTGAGGATGGCAGAGAAATAACACATAATTATTATAATCATGGTAGCAAGTAGTGAAGCTGAGCTACAGTCCCAATCTCAAAACCTAAAGGGCCCCTTCTGCCATATCCTGCAAGACCCAAAACCATGAAATCCCATGAAAATCTGAAAAAATGCTGCCAATGTAGTTTTCACTAACACTGACAGGGATGAGACTGAAGGTAGTGAGGGTAATTGAATATCTATAAAAAAAAGAAGAGGTATATTAAGAATTTATATAAAGCAGAGATTCAAGGGGCTTAAACCAAGAAGAAAGAAAGAAAGAAAGAAAGAAAGAAAGAAAGAAAGAAAGAAAGAAAGAAAGAAAGAAAGAAAGAGAGAAAGAAAGAGAGAAAGAGAGAAAGAACGAGAGAAAGAACGAGAGAGAGAGAGAGAGAAAGAAAGAGAGAAAGAAAGAGAGAAAGAGAGAAAGAACGAGAGAAAGAACGAGAGAGAGAGAAAGAAAGAAAGAAAGAAAGAAAGAAAGAAAGAAAGAAAGAAAGAGAGAAAGAAAGAGAGAAAAAAAGAGAAAGAAAGAAAGAAAGAAAGAAAGAAAGAAAGAAAGAAAGAAAGAAAGAAAGAAAGAAAGAAAAAAAAAGAAAGGAAGGAAGGAAAGAAAGAAAGAAAGAAAGAAAGAAAGAAAGAAAGAAAGAAAGAAAGAGAAAGAAAGAAAGAAAGAAAGAAAGAAAGAAAGAAAGAAAAAACTTCTTTTTAATAAGCTAAAGAATGGCCTTTATATATAAAAAAAAAATCTTCTTTCTGGAAAAATAGCAGTATACAATTCCATTAATGCCCGGGTGGAGAAAGAGTCCATTAAACACCATGAATAACCACGTGACAAGGCAGCTCAGAAAGAAAGAGAAAAAATCTCCAGAAAATAAACTTCAAAGACATAAAAATATGTGACTTACATGACAAAGAATTCAGGACGGGACTTCTGAAAAAACTCAGTGAGATACAAAATAATTCATATTAACAATTCTAGGAGTAAAAAAAAAAAATACATCAGCAGAATGAGTTTTGTATCAAGGAGACTGAAACCCTCAAAAAAAAAAATAGAAATAGAAATGAAGAACACACTACAAGAATTGAAAAATGAAATTGCAAGCTTGGGAAATAGAGTCGACCAAATGGAGGAAAGGATCAGTGATATCTTTGAGGTTCGACAAAGGAGGAACGCACAAGACCAAAGGTGTTAACCAAGATTTATTGTAGCAGAGTGACAGCCTGGCTGATCCAAAGAGGACATCAGCTATAATGAAAGGGTACATGAAACTTATATGGAGCTCTGAGGCAGACTTTTTTTGATAATAATACTTTAGTTGGGGAAATTGGCGGGGAAAGGAGGAGAGTTCCATGAAGCGGGAGATGAGCATGTAGCATTGTTAAGCCAGAGAGGCAAGGTCCAGTCACACACAGAGGTAAGAAAAAGGTCTGGCTATCATATTATTGGGTCAGGGGTGGGATTGGGTCCCCCTGGACCAAACAATATCAAAGACAGAAATCTAGAAATAAATCAGAAGTATGGAGAAGGCAAAGAATACAAATAATGAAAGAGCAATACAAGAACTAGCTGATATTATGAGGAAAGGAAACATAAGAATGATGGGCATTCTCAAAAGGGAGAAAAAGGAGGAGGGATTAGAAACCATTTTCAGAAAAGATGAGATGAGAATTTTCCAAAACTAAAGAATAAACTGGAGCTGAGGATTCAAGAAGTCAAAAGAACACCCAATTATCTCAAACCAAAAAGGCCTCTCCAGGACAAATTGTATTAAAATTATTAAACAAATAAATAAATAACAAAGAAAGAATTCTTAGAGTAGCCAGGGAAAAGGAGATGGTAACCTATAAAGAAAAACCTGTTAGATTACCATAAGACTTAGCACAAACGACACAAGCAAGAAAGGAGTGGAATCAAATATTCCAACTGTTAAATGAAAGGAATTATCAGCCAAAAATAATCTAGGAGAACTAAATACTGCAGTGTTAGCTTTGGTAGACCTTTAGATGTGAAGGAGAAATAAAGATCTTTCCAGATATACAAAAATTGAGAGAATTCTCCACTTTGAGACTTGCATTACAGAAAACACTGAAAGGGGTCAGATTATCTAAAGCAAAATGATAAAAAAATAAACAAACAAACAAAAAACATAATTAAGAGTGAGGCAATTAGCAGACAAATAGAAGCAGAGGACTGCAACTCTTACTAAGAATGAGTATTATAAGCCTAAACAATAAGAAGAGGTTCGCTATTGCAAGATAGTAATGAAGGTTCAGCATGCATAGGAACAAATTGAGATAATAATGACAGGAAATGGGAGAATTAAAAGATCCAAATTCTCATAGGGGAATGGAGATAAGGCACATGAAGAAGAAAATGAAATACTGTATGTATGTATGTATGTATGTATGTATGTATGCATGTATGTATATACATACATACATATATGTGTGTATGTATAGATATATGTGTGCATGTATGTATGTATACATACATGCACACATACACATATATATTTATCCTCTACATATTTGTAATGGTTAACCACATGCCAAAGATTTAGAACTGAAGTATATAAAATAAAACAAGAAGTACAAGAAGGAAAAAAATATAAAACCCAACTAAAATTTTTTAAAAAAAGAATGCACAAGGACAAAGAAGCAATGGAAACACTGAGCTACCAGAAATCAAAACACAAAATGGTTATAGGAAAACCATATATTTCAATAATCACTCTAAATGTAAATGGACTGAACTCACCAATAAATGGCACAAAGATGCAAACTGGATCAAAAAATAAAACTCAACCATATTCTGCCTCCAGGAGACATATTTCAGCTCCAAAGACATTTACTCAAGGTGAAAGGGTGAAAAATGACAATTTAAGAAAATGCAATTTAGAAAACAATGTGAGTAGCAGTACTAATATTGGACAAAATAGACTTGAAAGTAAAAAAAAAAGGTAAGGAAAGATACTGACGGATACTTCATAATGATAAAGGGAACCATGTACCAAGAATACATAACATTTATTAATATCTATGATTACAATCATGGAACCCAAAATATATATAAAGCAATTGCTAAGAGAAGGGAGAAACAGACCAAAACACTATTGTATTAGGGGACCTAAATACCTTATTGTCTGATATGGACAAATCATTCAAGCAAAAAATTAATAGGGGAATAGCATCCTCAACACTAAGAACAACTGGATATAATTGACTTTTTCAGAGCTTTTCATCTCAAAACAGCTGCTTATACATTCTTCTGCAGTACAAATGGACATTCTCAAAGACTGAAAACATACTGGGGGACAGAGAGAAAGCCTAAACAAATATAAGAAGGTTGAAATCATACCAATCATGTTCTCTGATCATAATGCTTTGAAGCTAGATATCAACTTTTAAAAAGAATGTAAGAAGAACCACAAACACAGTGAGTTTAAAAAGCATGCTACTGAAGAGTAACTGAGTCAGAGAAAAAATAAAGTGAGCTGGAGGCACATAGCAATAAATGGTAATGATGGTAAAACATATCAAAACTTTTGGGACATGAAAAAATCTGTTCACATCATTACAGGCCTACCTCAGAAAACAAGAATGAACACAAATAAACAACTTAGTGCTTCATCTTAAAAAGCTGAAAAAGGAAGAATCAATCAAGTCTAAAAGCTGAAGAAAAAAAATTATCGAAATTAGGATAGAATTAAATGAAATTGACAACAAAAATACAATAGAAAAAATAAATGCAAAGAAGAGTTGGTTCTTTGAGAAGATTAATAACATTGACTAAACCCTGGCTAGACTCACAAAAGAAAAAAAAGAAAAGAAACAAATAATTAAAATCAGGGATTAAAGAGGAGAAATTATGACAGACACTGCAGAAATACAAAGGATCATACAAAAATACTATGAAAAAGTATTATAAATAAATAAATAAATAAATAAATAAATAAATAAATAAATAAATAAAAAAAATACACACACACACACATACACACACACACACACACGCACACACACCAAATTTAATAGTCTTGAAAACATGGGCAACTACCTGGAAAATACAAACTTCCTAGACTGAATCAAAATCTTGGAAATCTAAACATACTGATCAGCAGTACGGAAATTGAAACAATCATCAAACTCTACCAAAAAGTAAAAATCCAAGAACAGGTTGCTTCACCAATGAATTCTACCCAAACATTCACAGAAGACATAATACCCATTCTCCTCAAACTCTGCCAATAAATAAATAAATAAATAAATAAATAAATAAATAAATAATAAAAACAGAAGGTAATATTTCCTAAATCAGTTTTTGAGGCCAACATTAAAATGCTTCCAAATCCTGGTCAACATAATAGAAAATAAGACAACTACAGACCAAAATCTCTCATGAGCATGGATGCAAAAATCCTAAATAAGATACTAGTGAACTGAATGCAACAATATATTCAAAAGATTATACACCATGATCAAGTCAGGTACTTCCAAAGGCACAGAGATGGTTCAACATACAGATATTGATTAACGTGATATACCACATGAACAAATTAAAAAAATAAGGATCATATGATATCAATAGATGCAGAAAAAGCCTTCAACAAGATACAGCATTCATTAATGATCAAAATGCTTAACAAAGTGGTATAGAAGAAAAATACTTTAACATAATAAAAGCCATATAAGACAAATCCTCAGCCAATATTATACTTAATGGTGAAAAACTAAGATCTCTCTAAGATCAGAGACAAATCAAGGCTCTTTGCCATTGCCACTGTTACTCAATATAATATTGAAGGTCCTAGCAAGTGCAATGCCACAAAAGAAATGTTAAAAAAAAAACATCCAAATTGGAAAAAAAAATGTCAAATTGTCACTATTTTCAGATGACATTATTCTCTATATAGAAAACCCTAAAGAATCTACAAGAACACTACCAGAAACAATAAGCAAAAAAAGTTTCTGGATACAAAATCAATGTTCAAAAACCCATAATGTTCATTTACTTGTAAAGAATTGTCAGACAAAGTGGAAAAATAATTCCTTTAGTAATTGCAACGAAAATAATAAAATACCTCAGAATAAATCTAATGAAACATGTGAAGAACCTATATAATGAAAACTATAAGACCCTATTAAAATGACTTGAAGAAGACAAAACAAAATTAAAAGGCATTCCATGTTCTCGGAATGGAAGAATCAACATAGTTAAAATGACACTATTACCTTAATCATTATACAGATTTAATGCAATCCCCATTAAAATCTCCTGGCATTTATTAAAGAAGTAGAACAACGACAAAAACTCATCAGATTCATATGGAAGTACAAAAGACTCCAAATTGCCAAAGCCATTCTGAGAATAAAGAACGAGGTTGGAGGCATCACTGTGCTTGACTTCAAATTATACTACAAAATGATAGTAAACAAAATGGCATGGTCTTGGCAGAAAAACAGACACACAGACCAATGGAATATATCACAAGTCTATAACTAAATCCATGTTTATATGGGTAAATAATTTTCAACAAAGAAGCCAAAAACATACAGTGGAGAAAGAAAAGCCTCTTTAATAAATCGTGAAGAGAATACTGGAAAGCCATCTGCAACACAAAGAGACTAGACTGTTGTCTATCACCACACACCAAAATTAACTCAAATGGATTAAGGATCTGAATGTAAGACCTGAAACAATAAAATGCATAGAAGAAAACAGAGGAACTAAATTCAAGGACCTTGGACTTAAAGAGAATTTTAATAATTTGTACTGAAAGGCAAGAAGGGTAAAAGCAAAACTAAATGAATGAGACTACCTCAAACTAAAAAGCTGCTTCACAGCAAAGAGATCTGTCAATAAGGTAAAAAGTTGGTAATCTGAATGGAAAAGTATATTTGCAAGCAATGCCTCCAATAAGGGCCTAATATCCAAAGTATACTAAGAATTCATAGAACTGAATAACATAAAAATCTAACAATCTAATTAAAAAATGGGCAGAGGACCTGAACAGACACTTCACCTAAGAAGACAAACAAATGCCTTACAAACATATGAAAAGATGCTCAACATCGCTAGCTAATAGAGAAATGCAAATAAAAAATCATAATAATATACTATCTCACACATATTAAAATACTTGTTATCAACAGGACAAATAATAACAAATGTTGGAGAGGATGTGGAGGAAAATCAAACTTCATACACTGTTGGCAGGACTTCACATTGGTACAGGTGATATGGAAAACAATCTGGAGGTTCTTCAAAAACTATGAATTGATCTAACATTTGATCTAGCAATCCCTCTACTGGGTATTTACCCAAAAGACTTGAAAACTCATATCTGAAAATATATTTGCACACTGATGTTTATAGCAGCATTATTCACAGTGGCCAGGACATGGAGGCAACCAAAGTGTCCTATGATCGATGATTGACTAAAGAAACAGTGATACATATATACAATGGAATATTATTCAGCCATAAAAAAAGATGAAATGACAACATTAATGGATCTCAAGATAATCATGCTGAGTGAAACAAGTCATACAGAAAAAGTTGAAAATCACATGATATCACTTATATGTGGGATATAAACCTAATAGCAATAAATGAGCAAAACAAACAGACTCAAGGACATAGACAATAGACTAGTGATTACCACAGGGTAGGGGGCTTGAGTGGAGGAGGGAGCTAGATTGGGTAAAAGGGGTCAAATATGGGGTTACAGAAAAAAATCTATTGGTGTGAACACACAATGCTATTTATTTATTTGTAAATATATAGATAGATATTTAACTTTAAAGCATATGTATATATGTATGTGTATATATGTATGTATATATGTATGTATATATACATATGTGTGTGTGTGTATATATATCTATGCATAGATGTTTGTGTGTGTGTATGTATGTATGTATGTATGTATGTATGTATGTATGTATGTATGCCTTACTGTTAAAATGTAAAAGGTAGACCTAAAACTTTCTGGATTTTGTTATCCAATATCACTATAAAAAAAAAATACAGTGAAGCAGGCAAATATAGCTAAGTATAGATAAATACATTAATGGCCATTGCAGTGACAAATGAAGTAATTTGATCTCTTCCTTTAAGTAAATTAGTGAACTATGGAGCCAAAGGAGAGAATTTTAAAAATATATATTTTTGAAATAATTTTTAAAAGAAGAAATCTTAAGCAGCGATAATATTTGAGTTTGGTTATCATATTGGTTTAATTTATAAAAAATGTTAATTTCTTTAAAATGTTATGTACTTGAATTTTATGTATATCTTAATTTCTTACAGTCAGCAAATATGGTAATCTAAATTAAGGGCGACAGTGATGTAACATATTTAAGGGCTATGGTTTGAATTTATTTTTTAGAAATCAATTTAATTAGCTTACACCAAGATTTTTACTGGTATTTACTACCTAATGTAACTATGTTTAGCATCTTTGCAGGAATATATTTAATTATTAAAAATGTGTGTAAATTTTTTGGTGAAAATGAATATCACATGTATGTATACTTGATTTCTAATCTATTTAGTGAGTTCAACCTTTAGCTGGATAGCATCAGAAAATTTTATTTAGTTTGAATTCATGTTTTATATTTTTTACTATTTATATTAATCAAATATTTGTGAAGCAGTTTCTATTTATCAAGCAAAGTGCTAAATTCTGGAAGTAAAACAGTGAACAAAAAAATAAAGTATACAAATCATATTTTCATCTATTTCTAATTATCAAGTGCAAATTTACACAGCAAGCATAACAAACATATACACTAAATGATATTTCATTTCTTCTGCCATAACATATATTAAAAATATAGCTTTAAGTATAGTTGGTACATAATCTTATATTGGTTATATTAATCTTAGGTGTGTAATACAGTGAATATTTTTATGCCTTACAATGTGATCATCCTGCTAATTTCAGTAATCTGTTACAATGTAAACTTATCACAATATTGTTGATTATATCCCTCTTCCCCTTTTCAAATATCCCCCATTCCCTCTCTTCTGGAAGCCATTACTTTAGTGTCTGTTTCTATGAGTCTGTTTGTTTTATTTTATTTTTAAATTCCACATTTAAGTGAAATCATACAATATTTGTCTTTCTTTGCCTGACTTATTTCCCCTAGAATACTACATTATAGATCTGTCCATACTGTCTACACCATCACAAATAGCAATATTTAATTTTTATTGCTGTACAATATTCCATTATATATATATACACATATGTATACATGTATGTGTGTATACACATATACATATGTATATATACATATATGTGTGTATTATACATATATATATACATGTGTGTGTGTGTGTATATATATATTATATATATATATATATATATATATATATATATATATATAGAGAGAGAGAGAGAGAGAGAGAGAGAGAGAGAGAGAGAGAGAGAGAGAACATTTTCTTATGCACTGTTGGTGGGACTGCAGACTGGTGCAGCCCCTATAGAAAACAGTATGGAGATTCCTGAAAAGCTAAAAATAGGTATACCATGTGACCCATCAATTCCATTTCTGGGTATTTATCCATAGAGAATGAACATTTTAATTCAAAAAGATGTATGCACCTCTATGTTCCTTGCAGCATTATTTACAAAAGAAAGATATGGAAGCAACTGAGGTGTTCATTAATAGATGAATGGATAAAGAAAATATTTTCCTTTTTTATCTAAAAGTCACCTCTATAGAAATCAAAGACTGTGATGCAGAGAGCACAAGAAATTTTTTGACTAGAAATCCTATTTTATTTGAGTTAATTTGTTGAGGGAAGACAAAAAGATTGGGAGCATTTGAGAATTATTAACATTCCTGTATAAAAGTTTTGTAAAAGCTGAGAATGTTAGGAATTATGAGTAGAATAAAAATGTCACTAGAAAAATTTCCCCTTTTTTAATGGAGGCTGAGTCTGTAATAGGTTAAATAAAGAGAAAAACATGTGTAGAAAGAAGAAATTAGAAACTGTATAGAAGTGTTGGGAAAATGTTGGAAATCCTTGAACATAATGATAAAAAAAAGTGTCTAAGATAATTTTAAAATTTGATCTGGAATGTGTTGTATAATTTTACTGACTAATGTCATGCACATAAAGATTATTAGTAAGTTCATTATTTTCCCTTTTGGGGAGCAATGCCCTTATTATTTGGGTGATGTAAAATTTAATGGCTGAATAAGTTTGTAATGAAAATGCAACCAAAAATTGTGTAAATCTACTAGTATCAGACATTGGTGAAATGCAAATACTGTACTTTTCAAGTTATAAATATCTAACAGTCATATAACTATTGTGCTGGATAACGGGCATTTATTCTTTCAAATCAATTCACACTATTTATTTTCCACAAGGCCTACCGGTATAAAAAGCATCTGTTGGCTCCCCTACCTTCTAGCTTGAAGTTGACTTTTATCAATGGAGAGCAACAGTACAAGATTTGATGAAGAAACAAGAATGAATTCAGGATATTTATCCCTCTATTCTGTCTCTCTTGAGGTAGCCTCTTCTGTGTGTTGCCAGTTGTAGAACTTCTGTTCAACTAGACTTCAGGTGACTCCCAATGAAGGTTATTTTGTAGTTTAGTTGGGACCAACTCATTCCATTTTTTGTCCCTCCCACCAGTAACCAGATTGCTATTTCTGTATGTTTTTGGTTGTAGAACTTCCGTTCAACTAGGTTCAGGCGATTTTCAATGATGACTATTCTGTAGTTTAGTTGTAATTTGATATGGTGAGAACATTAACATCTTGACCAGAAAACAATACCCGAGTTTTTAAATTATATTCGTTCTAGTGCATGTGAAATATAATCTCATCGGGGTTTTGTTTTGTATCCCACTGACAACTAATGACTTTGAGCACCTTTTAATGTGCTCATTGTTTATTTATATATATATTGTTTGAAAAAAATCAATTTGGGTCCTTTGCCTATTTTTTAAAAGAGTTATTTGTCTTTTTATTATTGAGTGACAAGAGTTCATTATATATTCTTGATATAAGTCTTTTTATAAGATTTGTAAAGATTTTCTCCCATTCTATAGTTTGTCTATTCAGTTTCTTGATAGTGTGTTGGTGTTCTTTGAAACACAAGTGTTTTTTTTTTAAATTTTGATGAAGTCCAATTTATATATCTTTTTTTGATGTCATATTTAAGAATCCATTGACATATCCAAGACCATAAAAATTTACCCTAATATTTTCTTTATAAATTTTATAGCTTTGGCTTTTAAGTTTGAGGTGATGATTGCTTTTGAATTAGTTTTGTATATGATATGAAGCAGGAGACCAAGTTAATTCTATTACATGAGGCTACTCATTTGTTCTAGCAACATTTGTTGATAATACCCTTCTTCTATCCACTGAATTGTCTTGGTGCTTTTGTTAAACTTACTTGACCACAGATACAATTGTCAATTTCATTCCATTGATCTACATGTCTATGCTAAGGCGAGTACCACTGTCTCTTGATTAAACATTCTTATTGTAAGTTTTGAAATCAGGTAGTAGTCCTACAACTTTGTTCTTTTCAAAATATTTGGCTATTCTATGTCTCTTGCACTTTCATATTAGTTTTATTAACAGCTTGTCTATTACTTCAATAAAGTCATCCAGAATTACAACATCCCTGTGCTGAAAATTTAGATCAATTTGGGGAGTATTGCCATCTTGACAATACTAAGTCTTCTGACCCATAAATATTCGATATTTTTTTTTCAGTTTTTAGGTATTTTTAAAATTCTATCAAAAATACTTAGTATTCTCGAAGCATAAGTTTCACACTACTTTTGTTTATTTCTAAGTTTTAAACAGTTTTTGATTCATTATAAATCATTTATTTAGAAATTGTTCATTGCAAGTGGACAGACATACAATTGAATTTCATAGTGACCTTGCATTCTGCCACCTTGTTTAACTTTCAGATTGTTTAATTTTTACTTGGTTTCTTGGGATTTTTATGTACAGAGGTATGTCATCTGACTAATTACACTGACTAGAACCTCATGCAAAATGTTGAATAGAAGTGGTGAAAGCAGATATTCTTGATATGTTCCCAACCTTAAGAGCAAAGAATACAGTATTACTGCATTATGTAGAATAATATCTGTGAGGTTGTTTATTGATTCGTTTAACCAGGGTAAGGAAATCTCCATTGATTCTCCATTTCTTGAGTGTTTTTAACAAAACGTTTGATTTTTGTAAAAATATTTTTCTGCATCTATTGATATGATCATGTGTTTATTTTTTAGTCTACTTATATGGTATATTAATTTAATTTTATATATTAAATTATTTTAGAATTTCTGTGATAATTTTTACTTGGTCATTTATAATTAGTAATAGTATTCCTCCATAACATATATAACTTTTAAATTAATATAAGGGTAATATTAATGCTCCTTTTTTATTTCTGATTCCTGTCATTTGATATTTTGGGGGGATAAAGGAAGAGATCAATCTAGCTAAATGTTTGCAAAATTTGCTGATATTTTCTAAAAAAATAACTTGATTTTTAAATTCTTTATTTTTTTAGTTTTATTAAATGTATTGAAGTGACATTGATTAATAAAATTATATGGTTCAAGTGTCCAATTCAATAATATGTCATATGAATACTGCACTGTATGTTCACCATCTAAAGTTAAATTTCCTTCTGTCACCATATATTTAACACCCTTTATACTTCCCTATCTCCTCCTTCCATCTGGTAGCCATTAAACCATTGTCCATGTTGATGAGTCTCTGTCTTGTTCATTTGTTGCTTTCAGTTTTATGTCCCACATATGAGTGAAATCATATGGTTCTCAGCTTTTTCCATCTGACTTATCTCTCTAAGTATGATAATTTCAAGATCCATTTACGTTGTCAAGTATCAAGCTTTCTTTTCTCAAATTTACATCTTAAAAAAACAGAAAAAGAAAAACAAATGAAGGCCACATTCAGCAGTAAGAAGATGTTAATTTTTAAACTACATTTTACCAAATTTTATTCTGTCTTTATTATTTCATTTTTCACACTGGTTTTTAGTTTTTTTTTTTTTCAGTGTGTTAATATTAGAGACTAGGATATTTATTTTGATATTTATCTTTTTAAATATAGGAATTACAGCTATATATTTTCTTTATGTACTGATTTCACTGGATTACATAACTTTTGATACATTTTGTTTTGTTTTTATTTGTCTGAAAGTGAGGTCCAAAATAGGTGAAATACCACAACCACCACATAAATGGTGTTTTTCCAGAGAGTTGGGAGACAGATCATAGAATACCAATGATCTTTGAATGGAGCTTTTTGTGAAGCAGCTAATTTTCCAGGGTACAGAAAAGTTGAGGAAAGGTAGACAGAATAGATCAATTTACAATGCTATGATTGACTCTGCTGTTTTCATTGATTTAACAGATTTTTTTTTCTTAAATTTGTGTTGCTTAGGTTATTGTAAGCCTTTGGTTAATTTCCAGAGTTCTAAAACACTTAATTTTGACAAATTTTTCTAGTGCTTTATAGAAAGGTAGATTTATAGAGGTTTTAATTCAACCAATCTGGAGCCCTGTCTTAGAAAACCAAATGTTTTAAAGTAGATCAGAAAAAATAAAGCAAATCATTTTTTAAACATGGTGGGGAAATATAATAGAAAGGCCTTTAAAATGTAAAATCAAATGATATTAAAAAAGTGACATAGTCCCATATCTCCAATTTCTTTAATAATTATTCTATTCACTATGCATTGCTTGTATAAGTTTATATTTCTTAGAATATTTTCTACTTGAGGTGTTATAAAATTTATTGGTATTAAGTTATTAACAATTTTTATTACAATATTAAAACTCTTGACTGTGTTTGAATCCTTTTATCATTCCTAATATTATTTGTTTATATTTTCTGTCAATTTTTACTGATTTGTATTTTCATCCTTTAGTTTTGAGTTCATCTACATTGAGTTCCATTTTCTTTTCTTTCTTTTTTTTTCTCATTTGCTTCTTTAAATTTTGAGGTCATTAAATTTTGATTTTTTTATCTTTCATAAAAATTAGATTTCATTTATGTTTGCCTTTCATCTTAAGGTTTATTACATTCACCTTTAAGTTATTTTGTTAAGTAGCATATTTTTTAAAGTTTTTTTTTTATTTCTTATTTATTCAACATAAAATGTTCTCGTAAATAATGTATTTATTGACTCCCAAAATTTTACTATATGTTATTTTTCTCAAATTCATTGACTAAATGTATAGGCAAAATAATTTCAACATATAGTTTTTTCTCTAAAAATTTTGTAGGAAGGTAATGTAACAGCACATCCAATGAGCAATATTAATAAGATGTAGCAGAAAACAATTGCTTTTTTTTTGAAGTCTATTTAAACACATTCTATGAATAGGTATTTCTGTGAGTTTTGAAAATATTTTGAAAAACATTCAGGTTATTAAATTCTAAAACAATCTTAGTTCAATAAATTATATATTTATCCTTTTGTTCTAATAAACAAATCTAGATTTTCCATATAAGCCAAGTTCTTGGCAAAATAAGACTGGCAATTTGAAACAAGATAGTTGAGGAGAATGTAATGAACAAAATATTTACAAAGGTATGGAAAGAATTGAGGATAATCTTCAAGAGATTGCAACCTACAGGTTTAACAATAGCTATTAACCTCCTCTTGGCCTGAAGGAGCAAAGATAGAAAGTAGTAACTAAACTACGAAACCTGTAGATGAGGATAGAGCTCCCCAATAGAACTTTCGTCTTTTGTTAGCGGAACAAAACTCTGTTACTCTTTAACCAAGACTGAGGGATTCAGTGGAATAAATACCTTGATCTCTTTCTTCCTCTGCCCTGTAATCTCAGTAATGTGCCTCCCATTGAGTAATGCCATTCCAAAACCAGAGGTGAAGAAGGTTTATCAACCCAGTTCATAGAAGTCAGGCTTCTAGATACAAAGTAGGGGAAATAATGTTGAAGACTAGATGTAAACACATACAATTCAGCATACTATATTTAAAGTTGTATTTGCTCTCATAACCTAGCTCAGGAGGAAATGCTAATGTAGAAAAAGAAGAAAGGGACAACATTTTCTATTTTTTCTCACCGGTGTATCTAATCTACCTTTCACAATTCATTAAATACATTTGTCATTCAGAGGAGAAAAAGAAAGACTAGCTTGGCTGGTACTGTCATGAGATCACATTAAAATTCTATGCTTAGGCAGATATTTAAAGATGACTCATTTGTGAGTGATTTGCAGTTGTTTGGAACTCTTCCAGGACTTCTCAACCTACAGTTCCCTCTGCTCAAGCAGTTATTTGGTTTATTCCAGGGAATGCCTCTTTTTTTTTTTTAATTCCTATAAAATCCGTGTCTATACAGCTTTAGCATATTTCAACTTGATCTTTATACACTTTTATGTGAGTTTTGGGGAAAAGAGCTTTCTTTATGTTAATCATATATGGTTAATAGGATATAAATACCTTAGACATGCTATTTGTGGTAATGTAGTTACATCCCAACCATCGTCCTCTATGGTCATCGGCCACTTTGGTCAAATCTCTTGCTCTTTGATTTCTCAAGCATGATTCATATACCAGTTGAATGTGTCCGTAAAGGTAAAAAAAAAATTGTCATCAAGCTCTCTAAATTGTCCTCTTAAACTTCTTTTAACCTTCCTTGAGGTAAAAAGAAAATAACTTCTTTTCCCTTTCCTAAAAGATGATTGAAATGTGTACTTCCAATTCCCATCTTTCTCAATTATCTCTTCCAAATTACCTTATAGACCAAGGGCTAGAGTTTAGTGAAGGGTTGAAAATTTAGTTTGTGACTACTTCTTTTGTAAGTCAGACTTAGGTGGCTGAGCTACTTGCTTTGGGACATAAGGTAAGTTATTTGCCACTTATTTTCTTATTACTTCTTTCACAAATAAGACAACTTTTCTATTATAACAAAAGCATGCTATATAAAAGCCACACTGACATTGTCTACCTCTAATCTTATCTTTTAACATGCTCACTTACATAGTGTTTTTTCGTTCACACTCATCTAATGCCTTTTATGACACATGCTCTGTTTTCTCAGCCCTCTGTGAATTTTTACATGTTGTTTTTTTCTGCTTAGATATTCAGCACTTCCCCTTCTCCTCCCTTATCTTACTCTGTCTACCCTTACTGAAGCTACCTGGTCACATTTATTTTTTCATTCATTTGTTCATTTAGATACACTTTTCATAGAATGATTTTTTTTATAATCTCCAGATTGATGTAGTCATGTATTGTCTTTGCTTTCACAGTAATCTCTTTCATGGTGTCACAGCTTTAAAAATAAATTGTAATTATTGGTTTACTTCTGGTGTCTGCCTCACTATGTTTTGGATTCCTCAAAGGTAAGAACAGAATCTATTTATTATTGTTTCTCTACGGTTTAACAGAGTTCATGAAATATAGTGTATGTTTAACAGATTCATTCATTGAATGCCAAAATGAGCTGGAATAAGAATACAAATCACTTAATAGCACATTCTGACAAAACATGTCTATGAACATAAAAATAGTATAATAGTTGAAAATATATATGTAAAAAAACTAAATTGGTATTGAAGAAAAAATTTAGCTGTGTGACTTTGGCGATTCACTTCTGCTCTGTTTTTGTATTTCTAGAATAAGAATTTTGAAGTATATTACTGGCTTTGAAATACTATCTTGCTTTTAAAATTTTATTAAACTTAAAATATATTTATATATTTCTTTGCCATGGAAAACTTCAAACTAAATCCTATTTAGCAGCCTAATAAGAGACATGATCTTTAGCAGTATTTGAAAATTCAAGTTTGTAGTTAAAGAGAGGTTAGGTTTAGTGATAGGCATTTGACATTCATACAGTTATATGCAGGGAAAAAAAGAAAAGTTTTTCTAGTTAAATTTGAAAGAAGGTAGGTGGTGAAGAAATCTCCAGGAAACTCTTAACCATTGAGACTTATTTGAAAACTTGTGTCATTTCATGATAAAATTCTAAAATATTTTGATTATACAATAAAGTATTTTTTGTTATAAAAATAACCATGTATTTAATATGATAAAATAACTTAGAACAAATTATTTTTTAGAAACTTAAGAAATACTTTTATGCAGTAAAAAAATGTTGTTACTCATAAAAAGATGTCTGACCTTTGTCTTCAGCTACTAGAAAGTGTCCTCTAGGCATTGTAATGCCTGATAGAAATGCAATTATTTGCTTGGGGGCTTCATAATGGCTAATAAGAATATATATATATATATATATATATATATATATATATATATATATATATATATATATATATATATTTTTTTTTTTTTTTGACTGAATACCTTGAGCAACAAAGTTTATCAATGTAATTTATAATGGGAGCTTTGGACCACAAAGTACCAGTTCTACTGCCAGAAGAAACTAGAGACTAAATGTATCAGCCCAAACTTTGAGCTTCAGGAGGAGCTACAGGCTAAAGGTCAGACACATGGGCAGTATATGATCAATCTTACACTCCAAACTTCACAACAAAAGCTTGAGTGAGCTTTCTTGGTTGGCAGAACTACAATGCATATTGTAACAAATTGAGGCTAAAAGTAATTTTCATCATTCATGAGACCATGGTGAGGTGACAACTGGAAATTCTGTATTTGGAATTTTCTAAACTCTACCTTAAGCATCTCTTCTCCTTGGCTGATTTTAGGCTGTATTTTCCCCTGAATTAAACTAAGATCATGAATATTATAGCTTTTAGTGAGTTCTGTGAGTTTTTCTAGCAAATTATCAAATCTGAGGGTAGATTTCAGAACCCTTGAACTTTCTATTGGTATTATGTATAAAGACAGTTTTATGGAGACCCCTCTCTAAAGGCATCACAATCTTAAATAGGTTAAAATTCATCAAAACTATCTAGTATCTTTATTACTTAGTTTCTGATATATTTCAATAGTGCAGTATGTCCTACTTTCCTTTACTGCATTGTCTTTGATCATTTTTTACGGTAAATAATTATTAATCTCTTTTTTCATAGACTATAAAAACACAATTTAGTCTTTACTATGATTAGTGAAATTTAAGCTAAAGAATGTATTCTTTTCAGCAAGTATTTCAAGTTGAGAGACCAGAAGTTTGTGGTAAGTCAAAGAAAGTGTCAACTTGTACAAGAACTTTTGGTGTAGGAGGAAATAAGTAATAGCTGTTAAAAAAAAAACATTCAAATTTCACTTTGACGACTGAAAGTTTCTTAAAAAGACATGAAAATGACAGCTTTTATACCTTTTAGAAATATACCAAAAGAGACAGAACTCACTTAGAAAAATAATTATAATAGTTCAGGTAGGAAATCATGGGTTTCTGAATTTAGAAAATGGCAGAATGAAAAGAGGAATTAGAAAAAAAATGTGAAATTTTAATCTACAGGGCTTGAAAGCAGAAAGAATAAAGGAAAGAGTTGGTGAAACTACTCCCATGATTCCATCCTCTATGATTAAATTTAGTCATTAACTTAAAAAAAAAACATGAAAAAAGGAACAAGTTTTATTGGGAATTGAGAAATAGACAACAAAATCTTTTTTAGGCCATGAATTTGATGTATATGTATAAATATCTACAAAAATATGTATTTGAAAATTTAAGTTTTGAGTTTAAGATAACAGATATGGCTGATAATAAAAGTCTGAAAATCACACACTGCCAACACAACTGAAAAAAACTGGATTGAAGTAAACCAAGTCTGGTTAGAAATATAAGTTAAAAAGGCCAGCAAAGATAATTCTGAAAATTACTTAAGGCAATGGCTAAGCAAGCAGGCATGAATCAAGATTAACTTAGAAAAAATTAAGGCTTTACTCTTAAATATATATATATATATATATATATATATATATATATATATATATATATACACATATATATATATATATGTACTTGGCCACATTGCTTAAACTTTATGTATTTCAGTTTTCTCATCAATCGACTGGCATATAAATAGTAACATTCTCATAGGGCACTTTGTAAAAATTCACAGTACAATTTACTTGTTCTTATAAGTATCACTATTATTACTATTATTTTTCATAGGAAAATAAAAAAAATGTAAAAAATAAATATAAAACCAGTTGAAAAGTCACAGTAGTGAGGAGAATGAGGAGACAGTAAATATGAATTAGTCTTTCAGATGGTTTTGAAAAGAAATGAGAAAACAAAGCCGTAACTTGAATGGAATGGATGTTTGGACATTGTTAGTTTAAGAATATTTTTTTGGTTGTTTTAGAAAGATATGACCAGTTTTGTAATGTGTACTAATAGAAAATATAATGAAGATATCTAAGACCCTACAGAGTTCATTGCTAGAGAAAATGAAAAATGAAAGAGTGGGAGATTGAACCTGGGACAAGCATTGAACACTTTATCCTCTAAGACAGGAAAGTTGAAGAGAAAGGTAAATATATAAATATTTAAAGAGCTAAATGATGCTAGTCCCATAACCTTACACCAAAATGACTTAATTTTCCCAGTAACAGCTTGTGAGAAAGCAAAAAGTACCTTGAGTGAGAGTGATGATTAAGTTGAAAGACTAAAAATTATGGTCAAATATGGGCTTTCGTATTTTAAAATATTGAAATTGGAGCATCTGTTTGTGATATTGAGTTCTATAATGTTGCTGGGTATACAATTTGATGCGACGGGGAATTATATATATATATGTACACAGAGGTGCTGAAAGATTTTGAGGTAAGAAAAATAGGTGTTGATTCTTCAGAAGAAACAAATGAGAGAAAATGCAGTAAGGCAAATGTCTGCTCTGACCAAGAATATTCAATAAAAGCAATTAGATAAGAACAGTATCCTCTTGGTTGGGGATACCCGATGAACATGTTAAAAAAGTTTAATAAGATTTGAGTAGGAAATGAGAATTTATTTCATTTTTTGAACACAAAAGTGATATAATTACAATAAAATATTGAATCATTAGAAGAAAAAAAGGCAAAGTGGGAAGATGTGTTAGGAAGATGTAGTCATCTTCTGAGACAGAATTGCTGATAGAAGTACTTACAGGCAGTTGAAAATTGATTGTTAAGGAAAATAATCAAACTTTTATTTTTTTATTTTTCTACTTTATTGAAATATAATAGACAGTTGGTCATATTTACATTGTACAATTCAATGAGTTCTTTTTTCAATTATAGTTGGTACAAAATATTAATTTCAGTTATACAGCATAGTGATGAGAGATCTATTTAACTCAGAAAGAGATTGCTCCACAAATCTACTACACTTCTTCCCCCTTACATATTTATCAAACATTATTAACAATTTTCCCCATGCTACACTATACATCTCCATGTCGATTCTGCAACTATCCATTTGTACCCCTAATCCTTTTGCCTTTTTCTGCTATCCCCACAACTTCCCTCCCATCTAGTAACTCTCAAAATATTCTCTATAAGTTTATTAACATTTTCCTTGTTTGTTGTTTATTTATTCTTTAGATTAAACATGTATGTGAACTCATGTAATATTTGTCTTTATCTTACTTATTTCATTCAGTGCAATACCCTATAGGTCCATCAAGGCAATATGTTTGTCCATCTCCTTCATTTTAGTCTGTTTGTGTTTTTTAATCCAAAGAGAGACTCCTGTATGCTGCATATGAAGGGATCTTGTTTGTTTGTTTGTTTGTTTGTTTGTTTAATCTATTCAGCTACTCTATCTTTTGTTTGGAGCACTTAATTCTTTGATACATGATTTTTCTTCATAGAAAAGTCCCTCTAACAATTACTGTAATACTGGCTTGGTGCTGATGAATTCCTTTAGCTTATTATTGTTTGAGAAGCTCTTTATTTATTGTTGAACTATAAATAATAGCTTTGCTGGATATTCGTGGTTGTAGGTCTTGGGTTTATATTGCTTTGAATATTATGTGCCAAGCCCTTCTGACTTGCATAGTTTCCTTTGAGAAATCAGCTGCCAGTCATATGGTTGCGCCCTTGTAGGTAACTCACTGCTTTTCTCTTGCTGCTTTTAAGATTCTGTCTTTGTATTTAACCTTTGACATTTTAATTATAGTTTCTTGGTATGGGCCTCTATGGGTTCATTCTTTTTGGTACTCTCTGAGCCTTCTGGGGTTGTATGCCTATTTTCTTCTCCAGGTGAGGAAAGTTTTCCATCATCATTCCTTCAGAAAACTCTTCAACATCTTGTTTTCTTCCAGTCACACCTCATGACATGGATATTTTTACCTTTAATAGTGTCCCATATGCTCCTTAAATTATTAATATAGTCTTGGCTTCTTTTTTATCATTATGACTGAGTATTAATTGTCCTTGACTTCACTATCCTTTGTATCAGTGGTTTGATCCTCTTTATTATGCACTCTGTTGATTTCCCCTACTATATTCTTCATCTCATATAATGTGTTTTTCATTTCTGACTGGTTTCTTTTTTGTAATTTCCATTTCTATTTTTATCTCTTTGTTAAACTTCTTACTGAGTTAATCTACTCTTTCCCTAAGACCATTGAGCATCTTTATAAACAGTATTTTGTATTCTGCATCTGTGAGATTGTTTAACTCCATTATTCCTAGATCTCACTTCTGTTCTATCATATGGTTTCTGCTTCTTTGTGTTCCCAGTTGGGCTACATTTCTTTGTCTGTTTCTATGTACTAAGAAAAACCCAAGAGTCTCCTTTTCTTTTGAGGATGTCTTTGTGTAGTAGGTGTCCAGAGACACAATCCTGCAAGGATTTCAGCAGCGGGCCACTTTTAGCCCCAACCTTTGTCCCTCTCAGGCCATCTGTTAAGATTCAGCAAGCAATCTACAGATACATATGCTGTGTTTATAGTTTCCTCAAGAGGCCCCACCAGAAATAAAGGTGAGCTGCCACTAGTATGAATCTTGTTGTTGGTCAGCAAGGAGCTCCTGATTCACTGAGGACACAATTGGATGTGTCTTGGGTGGGGCCATGAGTTGGCAGAGGTGGAGTTTCAGTGAATCCTCTGGGAAGAGCTGCCCGTTTTGCAGTTTGATGATGTATCCCTTATGGCAGGGCCTGTGTCTACATACAGGTTGGGAGAGGGCTCAAAAGAGGAACAATTCATTTTCCCAGCACTTCTTCCTTGGAGAAAATCTCACCTCTGACTCTTGATCTTGCAACTAAGCATCCACCTGTAACTCTCTGTTGTCCCTAGCCCCTAAGCAGCCAACTGGGTGCTGGTGCTCAGAGAGAGTGAGTACATCACTGAAAAAGTCTGGTTGTGTACACCGCCCCTTTAACAGGCATCTGCAGCTGCCAGGAGCTGCAGCCTCTACCCTACTCAGATGCTTAGGAACAGACAGCCTTACATCCTCCTCTTTCCTAACTCCTACCGCTGCAGCTTGATTTCTTATTTCTACTCCTAGTTGTAGGGCTTCTGTTCATCTAGATACCAGGTGACTCTCCTTGTTTCAATCACAGCTTTGATGTGGTCATAAGAACTGATGAACAAAGCCTCTGTCATCTATCCCATTTTGCCTGGTTTCAGTTCAACAAAATTATAAAAACTTTTATAAAGTATTGCATGTGAATAGCTTTTGAATGTTATAAAGATTGTTCAAACATAAAATAATTGTTGTAAGACTGGAGAAACATGGCACAATGAAAGATGTCCCCAGATCTTTCCTCTTAAAACAAAAATGAGCTGACCATCTAAAACTCAACAATAAATTGCACATCACTGCGACTGAGCATGGGATCTGTGCATAAGACCGAACAGAGTTCAGAGCCCAGGTGTCAGGAGGTGGACTGGTAGAAATAAAGAAGCTGCCTCTTGCAGCTGCCAGAGCTGCCTGTAGGAAGAGGGAGAGTGTAGAAGGGGCAATGTGTTGCCTCAACAGCCCTGCCTGGTAGTGTAGTGAGCTCCACACTGCCAGCTGCAAGGCCCAGTCATCAAAGAATAAAGCAGAGAAGTATCATGGCAGAGAAACAACAGTTGATTTTTACTGGCCATGTTTGCAAAACCCAGGCTGAGCTGGAGCCCCAAATCCAGACCCAGAGGGACCCTCCCCTATATCTTCCAATAAGGAAACTGTGGAGCCCAAGGAAATCTTACCAAATGCTACTGATACTGTTTTTAACACTGATAGGGACTGAGAATGGGGATAACAAGAATGATTAAACATCTACAAGGGGAAAACAAAACATTATTAAGTCTTTATATAAAGAATAAATCCAAGAGACTTAGACACCACCTTCTAGAAACCAAAAGAAAAGTGCTTTTGCTGCAACAGGCTAAAGTACTTCTATATAATACATTTTATTTCAGAAGAAAAAAAGGAAAATACAATTAATATACTTCCCTTAATGCCAACGTGAAGAAATAGACAATTAAACAGAATGAACAATCAAGGTGGCAAGCCATCTCAGAAAGAAAGAGAAAAATCTCCAAAAAAATAAGCTTAAGGACATAGACATATGTACGTGAAATAACAGAGAATTCAGGATGGTACTTCAGGAAAAATTACAAAGAGTTCTGAAACAAGTTATATCAACGATTTCAGAAATTAAAAAAAAACTAGATGAGCAGAATAAATTCTTTAGCAATGATATTGGAAACCTCAAAAAGAACAGAAAATAATCTCTGGAGGTAAATACTCACTGAAAGAGTTGAAAAATGAAATAGCAAGCTTGGGAAATAGAGCCAAGGTAGTGGAGGAAAGGATCAGTGATATCAAAGACAGAAATCTAAAAACAAATCAGAAGAAAGATGAGAACATCAAAGAATGAAAAATAATGAAAGATAAATACAAGATATAGCTGACACCATCAGTAGAGGAAACAAAGTAATGGGCATTGACGAAAGTGAGAAGAAAGAGAAAAGACAAGAAAGCATTTTCAGAAAAATAGTTGACGAAAATTTACCAAATCCTCAGAATGAACTTGACCTTGGAATTCAAGAAGTCAACAGAACATCCAATTTCCTCAACCTAAAAAGGCCTTCAACTAGACACATTTTATAAAAACTATCAAAAATCAAAGACAAAGACAGAATTCTCAGGGCAGTCAAGGAGACAAAAACAGTAACTTAGAAAGCTAAACCCATTATATTACTATTGGATTTCTTAGCAAAATCTTTATAAGCCAGAAAAGAGTGAAATCAAATCATCAAAATATTAATCAAAAAAAAAAAAAAAACTACCAGCCTAGAATACTGTATCCAAGTAAGCTCTCCTTTTGATATAAAGGAGAAATGAACTTTCAGACACACAAAAATTGAAGAAATTCTCCACTACAAGGCATGAAGTACAGAAAATACTGAAAGGGGTCAGCTCACCTAATGTGACTATCACACAAATAAAAGCAGAAAAGTGCAACCCTTAGTACAAGCAGCACATTATAAGCTTAAACAATAAGAAGAGAAGTGCTATAGCAAGACAGTAATGAATGTTCAAGATATATAAGGACAAATTGAGACAACAATTACTGAAAAGGGGAGGATTCAAAGATCCAAATTTACAAAGGGGAATGGAGATAAACCAAGTGAAGAAGGATAATTGTGCGTATATAACTATCCTTTGCATATTCGTAATGGTAACCACACACCAAAGATTTAGAACTGAAGTATATAATATAAAACAAGAAGTATCAGAGGGAAAACTCACAAAAACCAATCAAAATAAAGAAAACAGAAACACAAGTATAAGGAAGCAATGGCATCACCAAGCTACCATAAAGCAAAAGATATAATGGCTATAAGAAGACCTCATATTTCAATAATCACCCTAACTGTTAATAGACTGACCTCACTAATAACAAGGCAGAGAGTTGCAGAAAGGGTCAATAAACAAAAGCCAACAATATGCTGCCTCAAGGAGAGACAATACATCTCCAAAAAACAATATAGACCCAAAGTTAAAAAAGTTGAAAATGATATTTCAAGCAAATGAATTTTAGAGAAAAGTGTAAATAGCAATACTGATATCAGACAAAATAGACTTCAAAATAAAAAGTAGTAAAGAAAGATACTGAGGGACATTCATAATGATAAAGGTAATCATGCACCAAGAAGTCATAACACTTATTAAAATATATGCTCCAAATCAGAGAACCACTAAACATGTAAAGCAATTGCTAATGAAACTAAAGGGAGAAACAGACCAAAACACTATCATAGTAGGGGACCTAAATACCCCACTGTTGGATATGGACAGATTATCCAAACAGAAAATCAATAAGGAAATAACATCCTTAAATGACACATTAGACCAAAAGAACATAATTGACATTTACAGAGCCTTCCATCCCAAAACAGCTGATTATACATTCTTCTCTAGTGCACATGAAACATTCTCAAGAATCGACCACAAACTGGGACACGAAGATAGCCTCAACAAAAATAAGAGGTTTGAAATCATACCACCATATTCTCTGACAATAATGCTTTGACTAGAGATCAATCACAAAAGGAAAGCAGGAAGAACCACAAATAGATGGAGATTAAACAACATGCTACTGAACAATAACTGAGTCAAAGAAGAAATGAAAAGAGAGACCAAGAGGTACATATAAGTGAATGACAATGCTAATACAACATATCAAATCTTTTTGGACATGGCAAAAGTGGTCATAAGTGGAAAGTTCATATCATTAAAGAACTATCTTCAAAAACAAAAATGAGTCTAAATAACAACTTATGCTTCATAAAAAAAAGTCTAGAAAAGGAAGAACAAAAGAAGTCTAAAGTCAGCAGAGGGAATGAAATAAAAAAACTTAAACAAGAAATAAATGAAAATAGGAAAAAAATAATAAAAGCAACAAAGAGCTTGTTCTTTGAGATGGTTAATAAAATTGACAAACTTCTGGCTAGACTCACTAAAGCAAAAAGAGAAAGGAGAAAAATACACCAAATCAAGGATGAAAGGGGAAATTCCAAGAGACACTGCAAAAATACAAAGCATCACAGAAGATTATAAAAAGTATATAACATCAAATTTAATAACCTAGAAAGAATGGACCAGGACTTAGAAACATACAACCTTCCTGGACTGAATCAAAAAGTACTGAAAAATCTAAATAGACTGATCAGCAGTATGGAAATTGAAACAAACATCAACAGCCTACCAAAAAGTAAAAGTCCAGGACAAGATGGCTTCACCAGTGAATTCTACCAAACATTCAAAGCATATTTAATACTTATTCTCCTCGAACTCTTTCATAAAACTGAAGAGGAGGCAATACTTCCCAATTAATTTTCTAAGGTCAATGTTGCCCTAATACCAAATCCTGGTAAAGAAAACACACACACACACAAAAAATGAAAAAAAAAATCTGCAGACCAATATCACTCATAAACACTTATTCAAAAATCATAAGATACTAGTGAACTGAATACAGCAGCATACTTAAAAAATTATGCACCATGATCAAGCAAATCAATTAATGTTGTACAGCACATGAACAAATGAAAAATAAGTATCACATAATCATATCAATAGATGCAATAAAAACCTTTGATAAGATACTGCATCCATTTATCATGAAAACACTAAACAAAATTGGAATAGAACAAAAGTATCTTAACATAATAAAGGCTATATTTTACAAAACCTCAGGAATCATTATACTGAATGGTGAAAAAACTAAAACCTTACCTCTAAGATCAGGAAGAGACAAGGCTGTCTGCTATCACCACTATTATTCTATAAATCATTGCACATCTTAGTGAGTGCAATCACTCAAGAGGAAGATATAAAAGGCTTCCAAATATGAAACAACGAATTCAAACTGTCACTATTTGCGATGACATGATTCTCTATGTAGAAAATCCTAAAGACTCCACAAAAACACTACAAGAAACAATAAGCAAATAGAGAAAATTTCTGGATACAAAATCAACATTCAAAAATCCATAGAATTACTATACTCAAATAATGAAGTGTCAGAAAAGAAAGTGGAAAATATAATTCCTGTTGTAACCACAATATAAATAATAAAATGCCAAAGAATAAATTTAATAAAACATGTGAAAGACCTATATAATGAAAACTATAACACTCTAGTAAAAGAAATTGAAGAAGATACAAAAAAAAAAAAAGATAGATATCTTGGTTTTTTTAATTAGAAGAACCAACATAGTTAAAAAGACCATATTACATACAGCATTATGCAGATTTAATGAAATCCCCTCAAAATTCCATAGGCATTTTTTAAAGAAAGAGAACAAAATTATCAGATTAGTATAAAAGCACAAAAGACCTCAAATTGCTAAAGCCATCCTGGAAGAAAAGAACAAAGCAGAAAGCATCACTCTGCCTGACTTTAAATTATGCTACAAAGCAACAGTAATCAAAATGTCATGGCCTTGGCAGCAAAACAGACAGACGGACCAGTGGAACCAAATCGAGAATTCAGAAGTAAACCCATATTTACATGGGCTAATAATTTTCAACAAAAAAAGCCAAAAACATACAGTGAAGAAAGGAAAGCCTCTTTAATAAATGGTGCTAGGAAAACTGAAAAGCCACCTGCAAAAGCATGAAACTAGACTGTTGTCTATCACCATACACCAAAATTAACTCAAAATTCATCAAGGACCTGAATATAAAACTTGAAACAATAAAACACATAGAAGAAAACAAAGAAACTAAACTCAAGGTTCTTGGACTTAAAGGGTTTTATTAATTTGACCTCAAAAGCAAGTAAAATAAATGAATGGGGCTACATCAAACTAAAAATCTTCTGCTCCACAAAAGAAATTGTCAACAAGGTAAAGAGACAACCATCTAAATGGGAAAATTTATTTGCAAGCAATGCCTTTGATAAGGCCTAATATCCAATACATACAAAGAACTCATACAACTCATCAACAACAAAGATGACAAAAAATGATCCAATCAAAAAATGGGCAGAGGACCCCAACAGACACTTCTCCCTAGAGGACATATAATTGTCCAATGATTATTTGAATAGATGTTCATAATCACTAGCTATTAGGGTAATGCAAATCAAAACCACAATGAGTTATCATTTTACACATGGTAGAACAGCTTAATCAATAGGACAACTAATAACAAATTTTGGAGATTTGGAGAAAAACAAACCTTCATACACTGCTGATACAACTGCAAGTTGGTACAACCACTATGGAAAACAGTGTGAATGTTTCTAAAAAAAAAACAAAAAAACTAAGAATTGATCTCCCATCCCTCTACTGGGTATTTACCACAAAGATATTAAAACCCATATCTAAAACGATATTCGCACCACTGTTCTTCGCAGCATTATTAACAGTAGCCAGGACTTGAAAGCAACTGAAGTGTCCTATGATAGTATTGGCTAAAGAAGCAGTGGTACATATATGCAATGAAATATTACTCAGCCATAAGAATAGATGAAATATTGGCATTTGCATCAACATGGATGGACGGTGAGAGAATCATGCTAAGCCAAGTAATCCAGACAGAAAAAGTCAAAACCACATGGTATCAGTTATATGTAGGATATAAACCTAAAAGCAACCAATGAACAGGACAAAGAAACAGAGACTCATGGACATGGACTATAGACTAGTGGTTACCAGAGGGTAGGGGACAGTGGGAGGGGAGTTAATTGGGGTAAAGGGGGTCAAATATGTGGTGACAGAAAGAAATCTAGCTATCGAAGGGGAATACACAGTGTAAATATATATGGCTTACTGTTAAAGTGTGCAGCTGACACTTATTGAATTTAGTTGACCAATTTCACCATAAAAAATAAAATAAATACAGTAAAAGAATAAAATAAAATATAAAATAAAATAAAATAAAATAAAATAAAATAAATAAAATAAAATAAAATAAAATAAAATAAAATAAAATAAAATAAAATAATGGTTATGTAGTCTTCTGTTATTAGTGTTTACTATTAACAGATTTTATTGATACCAGTGATAATTATTTTCAATATTTTCATTACACTTATGCCCCCAAAACATTAAAAGACAAAGATCCTGTATCTAATTTACTGATGGCTGGAATTTACTCAAATTCCCTATAAAATGTTCATTCTAGTAGTCATTTTCCTCCTTCAAGTTTCTTCTTCAACCATAGGGTACACCTGGTTCCCTACCCTTTCCTCAGGTGTCTTAGTGTTGTAGGTGTCCAAGTAGTACTCTGTTCCAAGATATTGGAAATTTTCCTGGAGGACTGAAAGTACTATATTTGTGCTGCAGGTAGGAATATCTGACCCAGACCAAGTAAGGTCCCATGGATTCTTCCATTGCCAGGTTCTCTCTATCCTCTCCTCTATCAAATGAGATCTATTCTGCAATAGAGTAGAGTTACTCATCATATATTCATAGAAAATATATTATTTATGCACTGAATCTTAAACCATGAGTTCTTCTGTATTTTGACTTTTGGAAATCCCTCTCTTACATTCTTAGAAAATAAAGCCTATTTTTATCAATGAAATGAAAAGACAACTTAAAGAATGGAAAAAGGTATTTGCAAATGACACATTTGATAAGGATTAATATCTAAAATATATTAAAAGCCATAAAACTTAACACCAAAAAATTACAAGCAATTTTATTTTAAAAAGGGCAGAGAACCTAAATAGACATTTCTGCCAAGAGGACATATAGATTGCCATCAGATATTTTAAAAGGCACTCAGCATCACTAATCATTGGAGAAATGAGAAATAAGCCACAATAAGCTGTCACCTGACACCTATCAGAATGGCTATCATCAATAAATTAACAAATAATAATTGCTGGCAACTGTGTGAAGAGTAGAGAAAACTTGTACACTGTTGGTGGAGTTGTAAACTAGTGCAGCTCTTATGGAAAATAGTATGAAAACTTCTTAGAAAAATTAAAAATACTGCTGCCATATAATTCAGTAATTCCATTTCTGAGTATTTATCCAAAGACAAAAAA
Source organism: Cynopterus sphinx (assembly GCA_030015415.1). Taxonomy (NCBI): domain Eukaryota; kingdom Metazoa; phylum Chordata; class Mammalia; order Chiroptera; family Pteropodidae; genus Cynopterus; species Cynopterus sphinx. Next base: position 44,110,071 of record CM057388.1, read on the forward strand.
AAACACTAATTTGAGAAGAAATATGCACCCTTATGTTCATTGCAGCATTATAATGGCCAAGGTATGGAAGCAATGTACATACCCATCAATAGATAGATTAAAAATGTGCAAAAATATGTGTGTGTATATATATCTATATCTACACCTATATCTATATCTATATCTGTATCTGTATCTGTATCTGTACCTGTATCTCTATTTGTATCTATCTCTATCTCTGTCTCTAATTTTATCATCTCTCTCTCTCTCTCTCTCTCTCTCTCCATCATCTATATCTATCTATATCTATATCTATATCATCTATATCTATCTATATCTATATCTATATCTATATCTATATCTATATCTATATATCTATATCATCTATATCTATCTATATCTGTATCTGTATCTGTACCTGTATCTCTATTTGTATCTATCTCTATCTCTGTCTCTAATTTTATCATCTCTCTCTCTCTCTCCATCATCTATATCTATCTATATCTATATCTATATCATCTATATCTATCTATATCTATATCTATATCTATATCATCTATATCTATCTATATCTATATCTATCATCTATTTCTATCTATCTGTATCTGTATCTATGTATATCTATATCATCTATATCTATATCTATACCTATCTATATCAATATCTATCTATCTATTTATCTATCTATCTATCTATCTATGCATCTATATCTATATCTATATCATCTATATCTATGTATATGTATATCTATATCATATATATGTATATCTATCTATATCTATTTATCTATGTCTATAATGGAATATTATTAGCAATAAGAAAGAATAAAATCTTGGTACTTATAACATGGATGGACCTAGAGTGTATTATTCTAAGAAATACAGAAAGAGAAAGATAAATTCCACATGATCTCACTTATATGTAAAATCTAAAAAAATAAATAATAAATGAATAAAAAATGAGAAAAACAGAGGCAGACCCACAGATACAGAGAATAAACTGATTATCACCAAAGAGCATGGGTGACAAGGATAGGGATAAAAAAATCATTTTTAAAGAATTACAATTGACTTTTGTATATTGATATTGAAAAATAATTGTAAATGTTTGGTGATAGATGTTAACTAAACTTATTGTGGTAATCATTTCACTATATGTGTGCGTGTGTGTGTGTGTGTGTGTGTGAGAGAGAGAGAGAGAGATTCTAGAAACCATAGTAATCAAGACACTGTGGCATTAGTGAAAAGATAGACAAATAGATGCATATGACAGAATAGAAAGTACCGAAATAGACCCAGACATTCATGGTTTATCACTTTTTAATCAAATGCCAAGGCAATTCAATGGAAATCTTTTAAACAACTAGTGTTGGGTCAGTTGGATATCTACATGGAAAAATAAGTAAACCTAGACCTCCTACTTTACACCATAAATAAAAATTAATTCAAAATGGATTACAGATGTAAAACTTAAAACTATAGAAATTCTAAAGCAAAAATATTAAAGTAAAGCTATGTGACACCAAAAATGTAAATCACAAAAAGAAAGTGATACATCAACATTTATCAAAAATAAAAACTTAATTTTCAAAAAGCACTAATTAATAGCATGAAAAGACAAGCCACAGATTCAGGGGGAAAAAAAACAGAACACATATTTAAGGCAAAAGACTCAAATTCAGGATTTCAAAATAACTCTTTATCAATAATAAGACAAACTCTTCCACTCCTGCCACTAAAATAAACAAAAGTTTAAACAGACATTTCATCATAGAATATATACTAATGTTCAATAAATATATAATAATTTGTTCAACATTTTAGTCATTAAGAAAGTTCAACTAAAATTACAGTGAGAAACCCCATTTGAATGGTTAAAATTGAAAAGTCTGACCACATCAGTTGTTGTCATTGGTTGGGAAAAATTGATGGTAGAAGTTGAAATTTTGGAAAACAGATAGTTTCTTAAAACATTAAATGCAAATAGTTTCCTAGCAAAAATAATAATTAAAAAAATACATGTACTCAAGGACTTATATTCAAATATTCACAGAAGTTTATGTATAAGAATCAAACACTGGAAGTAACCCATCGGTCTATCAACATGTGAGTGGATAACAAATTGTGGTATATCTATGGAACTGACTACTACTTAGCAATTAAATAAATTAATTAATGGTATATAGACTAAACAATATGAGTGAATTTAAATGTTATTAAAGTAAAAGATGCAAATAAAAGAATACAGATAAAAATAGTACACATGGCATAATTCCATTTATATATAAAAACAGAAACAAAAATCTATTCTACTAAATTATTTTTCTGTAAGAAATGAAATCTTTCTCTTCTTTTTGTATTTCTTCTGAGAGTTTGAAGGTGGAATTCTCCAGTTGTCTGAACGGGATGAATTACTACTACTGGTATAATAAATTACGTGGTATGAAAGAGAAAAACAAACATGATTAGTATTTCAAATTAATATTCTAGCTCAATTTTCACCTAATTAGCTCCTTTATTTTCCACCAAGAAGACTGGTTCTCAAATTTTTCCTCAAACGTGCAGATAATATTTTAAATTTATTTATATTTCTCCATTGTCTAACACAGTGACAGAACAGGTGCTCAAAAATATTTGTAAGTTTTTTCTTATTGACATAGGTCCAGAATTCTATTATGGTCTTTTTTGGAACCCTTGATTTTTTTTTAATCATTCGACTTTATTTTTAAAGTCTAAGAGGCTAATTTGTCAGCTATGTTCCAACAATTCTAGCATGTAACAAAAAAAATCTTCTTTTGAGTATATAATTTATGTTACTTTTAGTCAGAAAATTTATAAAACACAGACATAGTAATCAGCAAAGAACCACAAGGTTAAAATTTATCCAGCTAAATTATAACTTTAATGGTATTTTTAAAGCTAAATATATTTACTAATTTTGTTTCTTAAAACTGTAATTCAGTTGGTTGTATCTACCATGTACATGACACTGTGCTTGCCACTGTGAATATAATATTCAAAAGATACAGACCCCTGCCCTCAAATACCTTTCAGTATTGACATATGAATAATTTGGGAAGAATGTTATGCTAATAAAAAATACTCAAGGTTTTAGAGAGAGAATTCCAATTCAGCTTCGGGGTACCAGAGAAGAGTTCACAAGAATGTACTAATGAGCACAGAAGGGATGAAGTATTCCATTTCAAGGGAACAACAATATTGACAATGCATGGTGGTATACAAATCTCTTAAGTGAATAGTAGGTAATTCTCAGTGACCAGTGTACCATGTATGGGTCAAAGTGGCTGGAAAAGCATCTGGAGATATAGATGGAGCCTAGATACTAGGATATGTATACAAATTACATAGTGTAATTGAAAGATCAACAGATTTTGGTCATACATTTCTGTTATTACCAACGCCTATTGAAATTTTAATTTGTTAGTCTACTATTTGTTGGGAGGATGTTTCATTCAAGAATCATTTGTCTAGCTGGTTTCTGTAAGAAACCATACCTATATTTTATTAATGAGTGGTTTATGCCAAAATTTTCATACTCATTTCAATTATATTTTATTTCAAGAACCTTTTAATGATGAAAATTGGAACCCTAGATGTCATTAATTCATTTAACATTTCAGAGATATTTATTGAAAGGTTTGATGTACCAGGCACTGCTAGGTGCTAGGGATAAAAACACAAAAGCACAAATATCATATGGCTGTGACCTTAAAGATATCATACTTTAGTAAGGAAGACACCCAAGGAAATAGAAAATAACAAGAAGCATATCAACTTTATAAGAGCTGTCATCAATTAGGTTCACTAAATATCTCCAGCACTTGGCATAGTGTCTGCTATAGAGTAGTTGTTCAATAAACATTTATTGACTATTTTATGGATAAGCACTGTAAAAGTGAAACTAATGAGTTATGATTAAGTTTAAAATATGTCACAAATGATGTAACCGATTACTGTACTGCCAAACTATCAATATTTGTAAAAGATTTTCTTAACTTTTAATTGACATGTTTAGCTTTGTTGTAACGTAATGTTCACTTACTTATATTTTAAAGCACTTATGTGTTTGGTGTAGAATATAATCTGATAAAGTGAGACTCTCCCTGAATCTTGCTTCTAATTTATATTAAAAATGTGAGTTTATGGAGATTACCTAATCTATCTGAGTTTTAATTCCCTCATTCATAAAATAGGGATAATAATAGTACTTCATAGAAGTGCTGTGCATGAATTAAATGCTTAATATATGTAAAGTGCTTGGAACAATCCTGGCACATAGTAAGTGCTATATGAACATTAGTTATTCCTATTGTATAAATTTGTTTACAAGTGAGAAAAAAAGGGAAAGTCCAAGCTGGCTTGTTGGCAATTGCATATGACCCTGGGTGAGCCCACAAGAATGGTTGTAGTATGAGAACTCTCTTTCACAGCAGAAAAACAGACAAAACAGTTATGACAGAATGGGTACAGGATATCGTGAGAGCCTACAGGAACAGCTTCTCAAACCCTCACATACTCAATAGCTGACAAACATAAATTATGCAAGCTAATTTAATTATTTCCTAGTTTCTTTATCCTGTGTTTGTAAGACAGTTCTGACAATGCCTTCCTTCAATCTAGGAAGTGTCTTATTTTTAGCTTCAAAATCCTGTGTTAAAAATCTTTCATTCCTTCTCACTCTCTATAGCTTTTGCCCATCTGAGATATATTAGTGCTACAAGTTATCATAATTAGAAATGATTTTTCTCCTCATATAAATATATAAAAAAATAAAGAAACAAAGAGCAAAGTTTCACCTGGACAAAGGTGGAAGCAAAGAAAATGGCTGGCTGCTAGTCTTCAGCTAGTGATTCTGTTTTACTGTAGTTTTTTTTTTTTTTTTTGAAATCTGTCTAGTTACAAAGTGTTATTGGCATGCCTCTTTGTAGTATGGATCAGCAAATTCTCTGGCTCCTGCTGAAGAACTTTCTTAATTTGTTCAGCTAGTAAGTTTGAATTTTAAATATGCTGCAGTTCTGTCTCCAGAAATTTAACTGGCAGTGGTAACTGGAAAACTTTCAGAAGAGGTAACTCAGGTATTTTATATTTACTATTTATATAAATTTTACTTAAGCAAACATTGGTTTTATTTTAATAACTTTTTCTTTTTGCCTAATATTTCAAATAAGTAAAAATACAAATTAGCAATGTTTATTTTTGGTTTGTTTCTTTTACAAGTTTGTATAGAGTATCAAAAACAGAAGTAGTCCTCAAATCTGTAACCTGGATAGATGCATTGTTATATTTCTAGATCTACAACATATAAATAATAGGACTTGTTATTTTTTATTATTATTTATTGTTATTTATGCCTACAGCACCTGGTCTTCCTAGGTGGTCTCCCAACCAAGTACTGCTTAGTTTTGGAGATCACTACAGGCTTATTCATGGTGGCATGGCCATATACCGTGGACTGTGGCTCCACCGGGATGTGAACCCAGGACCTTCTGCATGTAAAGCAGATGTGCTAACTGCTACACTATGGAACCACATCCAGGATTTTTTTATTTGTATATAGTTCTGTGTACAACATTCTCACTTAAAATTTCTATTACTTATAAAAACTCGCCACAGACATATGTGCCAGCACTCTCTCTCTCTCTCTCCACCTTAAAATAATAACTGTTTTGGCACTCACTAGTAGAGTTTTGCTTATAGAAAATGTGTTCAGTAAGAAACCAATATTTTACCATCTAAAGCTAGGCTAAATGTTTTCTAATGACATCTGCTATGTTTTTTTTTTTTTTTTTTATATTCAGGTCTGTACCTTGTATGAGTTTGCATCTAATTCTATTTTCATATTTATCTTTAAGAAAGTTTAAAAATAAGCACAGGTGTTAAGAAACACTACATAATCTTGAATTGAAGCCTTAGTAGAGTGGGGAAGCTTGAGTTTTAGTACATCAATAGCCAAGCACAATAGAGTCATAATAGAAACCACCAGGTGACTTAAAGTATGTTCTTACCTACTTTGAAAGATGGTTTCTCAAGTTTGCATGTTATTACTAAGGTATCTTATTTCACTATATGTCTACATGTATAACTTAGATAAGTGTGGGGAACCGTTCGTAAGAAAAAGCTTACAGACAGAAGAATAACAAATGGCATGAGAGCAAAGATGTGAGTTGTTTCCCAGAGCTCAGCCCAGGCCCTGCTTCTAACCTTTGCACCTCTAACCTTTGAAGTTGCTGTCCGGCAAGAATCTTTACAGCTGCTGCCAGGAAAGTATAGGTAAGGAGAAGAGCCTTTGCAGCTGCTGTCAGGTAAGTATAGATAAGAAGAATCTTTATAGCTGCTGTCAGGAAAGTATAGCTAAGGAGAAGAGCCTTTATAGCTGCTGTTAGGAAAGTATAGATAAGGAGAAGAGTCAACTTACAGCTAGGTCACCATGGCAACCCTGCATTCGCAGAAAAAAAAAAAAAAAAACCCTTCCCCCACGTCCAACCCTATATAAGTAACTGCTTGAGCCCCCAATAAACGAGACTTGATCAGAAAGCCTGTCTTGTCTCCATTCTTTGCGTCTCTTGTCCCCCTTCTTTTCTTGGTTTCTAGGGCCTCGGTTGATCATCCCGCAGGCCGGGACAACTGGCGCCCAACGTGGGGCCCAAAGATCCGAGAAAGGGAGATGATAAGTCGTCTGCCCCAAAGTGGCTGCGCAGCCCAGATTCAGTAGGTCGCCACAAGAGGACCTGGTTTGTGGAAAGCACCGAGGAGGTACGCGGATGTCCCCCTTGGATTAGGGATGTGTAAGGGACAAGACAATTGAGTAGGTTCTAGTGTTCCTTTCGTTTGTTGGTTTTTGGTTTAGGTCCATTAAACTGCCTTAGTTTATTGCATCTCTTTGAGCTTTTTCCAAATTGCAATATTGAATTCTCTTCCATTTAAATCATGTATTTCTATATCTTTACATTTCTTTTCTAAATATTTTTTTTCCCCTGAGCTGTCTTATTATATTGTTTGTTCATGATATTTGATGGATTATTTCATTGTCTAGGACTTTATGGGAATTAACTCTGCTTTTCTTTTTTTATTATTGTTTATAGTGATTTCTCTTTAGCAAGTGTAAAAAGAGGTTTTTCTATTGTTTTCCAGTAGTGTTGCAGAAAGCTTCTTGCATTGTCCTGGACTTCCACATCCCTACCGAGTGATAAAAATGCCCTTTGTTTTCTGTATTTGTGTGTCTTCTCTTTGAGCAGGTTACCTCAGTCTCTGGGCTCTACTTCCATGGGAAAACATTGTAGATGATAGATTTTTGAGCCACTGAAGAGTGCCTGATGTCCTGATGCTGCCCCAATGGCCAGATGAAATGTTATGCTACCTGAGGTGTTTGAAGTGCCTCCACCAGACTCAGTTTGATAGGTGGGTATGAGATAGTTTGGGAGAAGTTGCCTGTGTGCTTTTCTAAGAATGGTGGCCAGGGTGGCTCAGCTGCCTCACCTGTGTATCTCTATGCCTATCACTGGTACAATCCACAATGTCCATGTGTCACTGAGAGGCTGTCTCCTCAGTTCTCAGGGCTGCACACTCCTTACTTTGTTGTCTGACATTCAGTGCTGAAGCTTCCCCTCATACCTGTAGCTAGATCTGAGAGGTTGTGGGCAAGTGGCTAGTCTCCATGACTCCTTTTCTGCCTGGTAATGGCAGCTCCTTGAATATGGCTGTCACACCTCTGTATTTCATCTCTGCCCTACTCATTGAGTTTCAAGCTCTGCATTCCACCTCTGCCCTCCTCACTGGGTTTCATTGTAGTATATTCTATCACTCATTCAGGAGTTCTTGGGGCTACAGAGAGTACACACTGCTACATGATACCTCCCCTCTCCTGAGTTCAGCAGTGAGCTCTAGGCTGCATCTGTGGCACCCATCTCTGCTTTATTTTACTCTTTCTTTGTTGACCCAATTTGTGCAACTTCAGATGCTTTGATGTTCAGATCTCTCAGAAGTGTTTGTGTGTTAGGTGGAGAATATTCTGTTGGGTTATCGCTGTTCAAGTTGTTGTATTCTTAAGGGGAAAGACCAAACTAAACACTTCAAGAAGCCATGTTTCTGATGTCACAGTATTATACATTTTTTGTCAATTGCTTCTTTGTTTATCATTATACATTTTGTCTTTTTCACTAAAATTTCTTCCTTAATTAAGATAGTATTAGTTTACAACTAAATAAGTGAAAATTAGTTTTCTTAAGACTATTGTTAAATATTAACCATCTCTCTCATATTTGTCATTGCTTGGTAAAATTTTGGCTTTGAAGGGTGGGAGGGATAACAGTGTTCATTTAATAATTTGCAAAAATAATATGCTTTATTATAGTATGATATGCTATCTGGCTAAGATTTGTAAAATATAAAAATAAGTACTGTGAAAATTTTCTCAGGAGAGTACAGTATGCAATCTTGCTAAGATCTATATAATATGAAAATGAAAGTATGTAATAACTCTGTCAATGGAAAAATAAATCCAAATTAACAAGTAGCTTAAATGTATTTAGAAGGCAAATGCGATTTATTCATTCCTGAAACAATCAAATGAAACTGGAAATTAGTTATTTTATCTTTTACAATGAAATCATATTATGGCTAATTAGTTGTGCAGTGAAAATGTTTGTGTGCAAAGATATTTGTGATAAAAAATGTTTGTACCAAAAATGTTTATGGAAAAACTAACTAAGATTATTTCCTACAACTGCTAGTAGCTTCAGGCATAATTTGGTTTGCAACATTACAACTCCCATCTCAGGCTGTTTTGTGACATGGGATGCTCCCTGGGTGTGTCTTTTCATTTGTCATAGGGATTAGTGTCAATCTTAATGATCTCATATTAACTTGATTACATCTGCAAGCATTCTATTTCTAGATAAGGTCACATTCACAAGCACTTGATGTTTGGTCTTCAACACAGTATTCTGAAAGATACAATTCAATATTTAACAAATGGGAAAAGGAATTCCATAATAATGGTAACAAAAAAAGATCTAGAGTAACTATACTAATATCAGTCAAAATAAATTCTAGGTATAAATTATTGAGACAACAAACGATATTATAAACAGATGAGACATTGATTTCATCAAGAAGATACAACAAATATAAACATATATGCATGTACATACATAAAACAAAAGAACAAAATGTAAAAAGCAAACATTGGCAGACTTGAAGGTAAACAAACAAACAGTTCTAAAATAATAGTTGGAGAGTCCAATATGTCATTTTTAATAGTGGGTAGTTTATATAGATTAGTATGAAAATAGAGAAATTGAACAATGTTATAAACCATCTGAACTAATAAACATCTATAGAACACAACTAGCAATAACTGAATGAGCCTCCCTCTTAATTGTTTATGGAACATTACCAAAAGCAGACCAAATATTAAGTCCAAAATGAATCTCAATAAGTTTTAAAATGTTTAACCCATACAATGTATCTTTCTAAACACAAAAAGGTGAAATTAGATGTCAATAAAAGAATAAAAAATTAAATATGACAAATATATTGAAATCACAAAATATTCTCTTAATGGGTCAAAGAGAAAATTGTAGATAAAATTAGAAAATATGTTGAAATAATGATATAGAAAATAATGCATATGAGAACTTATGAGAAGAAGTGACAACAGTGCTCAAAGGGAAAATATTATGAAAAATACTAACATTAAGAAAAGAAAAAATCTCAATAACCTGACTTTACAACTTACATAGCTAGGAAGAAAAAGAAAAGGAAAAAAAAAGATCAAAACTAGCAGAAAGAAGGGAATAATAAAAGATTAGGGCAGAGATAAAATAGATAATATTTAAAAAATAGATTAAAAAATGAAACCAAGAGTTTGTATCTTCATAAGGTAAAAATAAATAAATAAATAAAATGACAAATGTTTACCTATATTTTCCGAGAAAAAATAGAAAAGTCTCAAATAACTAATCAGGGATCAAAGAGATTGTTACTACCAATTTTACAAAAATAAAAGAAACGTAAAAAGGGAACAATGAACAATTGTATACCAATAAATTTATATCTCAGATAAAAGGGTCAAATTACACCCATAGGCTACTACACTGAATCGTGAAAAAATAAAAAATGGTAATAAGCCTTTACCTAGTAAAAAGACTGAATCAATAGTCAAAACCTTCTCAACAAAGAAAATTCCAGGATCAGATAGAGCCGCTGATGAATTTTATTAAACATGTAAGAAAGTTAACACCAATCTTCCTTAAACACTTCCAAAAAATTAAAAAGACATATCCTAATTTAATCTATGAGACCAGAATGAAACTAATACCAACAGCAGATAAAATTTCTAGCACATAGTTCAGAGGTATAGATTTTAGTTTTAATGAGAAAATATGTATAATTTTGTCTAAACTTTCTATAACTCTATGAAGAGCTAAATATTTTTTTCTTTAAAAAACACTTCAAGTAAATAACACTGTGAATCAACATTTCTAATGAATGTCGAAGCAAAATGCCTCAGTGATGTACTATTAAACCAAACTCAACGTGTATTAAAAATATTATATCCAATGGCCAAGTTGAATGTATTCCTGGAATGCAAAGATAGTTCAACATATGAAAATCAACCAATGTAATTAATATACTACATTAACAGAATTAAGGAGTGTGGGGAGCCATTCATAAGAAAAAGCTTACGGACAGAAGAATAACAAATGGCATGAGAGCAAAGATGCGAGTTGTTTCCCAGAGCTCAGCCCAGGCCCTGCTTCTAACTTTTGCACCTCTAACCTTTGAAGTTGCTGTCTGGCAAACTGGCAAGAATCTTTACAGCTGCTGTCAGGAAAGTATAGCTAAAAGAATCTTTATAGCTGCTTTTAGGAAAGTATAGATAAGAACAAGAATCTTTATAGTTGCTTTTAGGAAAGTATTTGCAGCTGCTTTTAGGAAGGTATAGATAAGAAGAAGAGTTAATTTACAGCTAGGTCACCATAGCAACCCTGCATTCGCAGAAAAAAACCCCTTCCCCCACGTCCTATCCCATATAAGCAACTGCTTGAGCCCCCAATAAACGAGACTTGATCAGAAAGTCTGTCTTGTCTCCAATCTTTGCGTCTCTTGTCCCCCTTCTTTTCTTGGTTTCTAGGGCCTCGGTTGATCATCCCGCGGGCCGGGACAAAGGAGGAAAATGACCATTTTAATTAATACAGAAAATGAATTAGACAAAATTGATACTTTCATGATAAAATAATTTTTAAACTATAAATAGAAACTACCTTAATATAATAAAGAACTTAAGGTAAAATTGACAACTACCATCACACTCAATGATAAAAACTGAAAGATTTTCTTCTAAGATTAGAACAAGAAGTTTATACACTTTTTCCACTTCTACTTAATCTGGTACTTTAACTCTTAGAAAGAGCAAATAGACAAACAAACAAACAAACAAACAAAGAATAGATAGATGATAGATAAATGTTAGATAGATGATAGATAGATAAATCTGAATTGGAAACAGTAAAATAAAAGCATGTCTCTTTGCAGACATTATCATTTTCTATGCAAAGAACTCTAAGGATTAAAGAAAATACTTGTTAGGATAACTGACATCTCAAAGTTTCAGAAAACAAGATCTAAATATTAGCTATGCTTCTATACCAAAAAGAATCAAATACATAAGAATAATCTTAACCAATGTAGGAAATGGTTTATACTGTAAAAAGTATAAAACATTGCTGAGAAAATTAAAGACACAAATTGATGGAAAGACATTTTGTGTCTATGCATTAAAAGACTTAATAATGTCAAGATATCCATACTACCTGAAGTGATCTATATATTTAGTTAAACTTCTATTCAAACCCAATGCATTTTCTTCTCAGAAATTTAAAATTCCATTCTACATTCATGTGGCATTATAAGAAATCTCAAATAGTCAAAATAATCTTTTTAAAAAAGTGTCGGGGGCCAGCCCCAACTCCAGAGTCCAGGTCCCAAGGGGTGTCTGCGGAGTCGGCGAAGGAAGGGACAGCACTCAGGGATAATGCATCAGGATCTCTCTTTATTGTCTTAACAGCTGAATTTTTATACTCCAGGGTTACAAAAGCAATCCCGTGGTTTCTTCGCTCTGACAGACTTTTCTATAATCAAATCATTACAGGTTTACAGCTTCACCAATCTGCGAAGGTCAGCCTGTCCTTTATCTGGATTTCTCAGAACTCAACTAGGCTACTTCTTCATACTATCTCTCAACTAGGCTACTTCTTCATACAATCTCTTACTGCAGATTGCGGCTAATTTTTCTTGAACACATTGTCTGTTAAGTAGGCACCCACAGTCTTGCTTCTCTCAGTACTTAAACTATTTTTATTATTCTATTTATTAATAATATCTATCTTATATTTCTATTAATTACTAATCTTATCAACTATAACATTTGCCTAGATGACAATACTTATACAATACCTATAAAAAGCATGTAGCTGTTATGTAAAGCTCTAAGTCCTAATTCTCCTGTGCATGGAGGTCTCTGCCTGATTAACTCTTCCTATGGATTCAAGCCAGAGGCATCTACTTTCTCTCCTCTTACAACTATCCACTTTCTACCATCCTCTGAGTACACTTCTGTCACACTGACTGTCACAGGCTTCCAAATAGGTCTAAGATGTTCTGATGTTCCCACCCTGCTTCTCAGAGGCAATGCACAAGGCTTTCTTGATAAATTTTCATATAAGCCAGGACATGGCTCTTCTTCTGTCTCTAATGTATTTGCTTCCTCCAGACCCTCCAAATCCCCATCACCGATCTGCATAAGAGGCTGTATTAAGTATCCCACACATAACACACACACTAACACACTCACACCAATGCAGCCAAAAAGAACCCATCTACGGCAGCCTAAGCCTTGCAAAGGTGCCACACTGGATGCTGTGACCTTATCAAACAGCTACATTAGATGCTGATCCTGCAAAAAAGTACAAAGTTGGAAGTCTTAGTGTTCTTGATTTCAAACATTAACGCAAAGTAATAATAATTAAATCAGTGTGATACTGCTTTTGAAACAGACACATACACCAATAGAATTGTATAGAGAATTCTCCTCAAACCCTTAACATGTATGACCAAATAACTTTTGATAAGGGAGAAAAGGTCATTTTATTTAAAAAGAACATTCTTTCCAACAAAAATTATTGGAACAATTATTTTTCCATATGTAAAAAATGAAGTTAAGCCTTTCCCATGTATTATATAAATAAATTAACTGAAAATATATCACAGGTTAAATTTAAGAACTAAAGCTATAAACTCTTAGAATAAAACACTCAGTAAATATTTGGGACATAGAATTTGTCAATGATTTAATGAATATAACAATAAAACATAGGCAACAAAAGAAAAAATAGATAAATAATATTTCATCAAAATTAGGCACTTGTGTGTAACAGAAGACATGAACAGAGTAGAAAGGCAACCCTAGTGATATAAGAAATATTTATTAGTAATATGTCATATAAAAGGATTCATATTTAGAATTTATAAAGAATACATAAACTCAATGACAACAGCAAAATTAAAAGAGGACAAAGGGCATGAATAGATATTTTTTTCAAAGAAGTTATATAAATAACCAATACATGCAGAAAAATGCTCAACACGCTGTTGAATAGAAAAATAAAACTAAACCATGAAGGTTTATCACTTTTCACCCATTAAATGACCATTATTATAATAGAAAATGAATGAAAATGTATTGACACAAATGTGCAGAAACTGGAACACCCACATTTCCAGAGGAAATGTGAAATGGAAGAGCTGCTATGAAAAATAGAATGGCAGTTTCTCAAATAAATAACAGAACCATCATATGATCCAGACATTTAATTTCTGTGTATATACCTAAAATCTTTGAAAGCAAGACGCAGAACAGACATCTTCACACCCATATTTACAGCAGCATTACTTATAACAGTCAAAAGATGGAAGCAACCCGAAAGTCCATTGACAAATTAAGAAGTAAACATAATGTTAATATATTAGTTTACTTGGGCTGCCATAACAAATTGCCATAGACTAGTGACTAAAAGAACTAAAATATATCTTCTCAAAATTCTAAAGACTAGAAGTCTGAGACCAAAAATCCAGGAGAATTGGTGTCTGGTAAGGGATTTCTCTTTGGGTTACAAATGGCTTTGTTCTCTATGTTCTAACACAATAAATAGAGAATGAGATCTCTCTCTCCCACTTCTATTGAGATCAAAGTTCTATCAAATTAGGCCCTAACATTATGATTTTATTTAAGTTAATCACCTACTAAAGACCTTATCTCCAAATAATTACATTAGGGGTTGGGGGTTTAATAAATAATTTTGAGAGGACATAATTCAATCCACAGAAGTGTGAAAATCATTAAAAATAATGTTATTTTTAAATAAAATTTCTAAACATATCCTACAACATAGATTAATCTTGTAAACATTATACTAAGTAAACAGAGCAGTCACAAAAGGCAAATATTGTATAATTCCTCTTGAATGAGGTGCCTAGAAGAGTCAAATTCAGAGACAGAAATCACAATGGTAATTGCCAGAGGGTATGTGGAGATGATAATAGAGAAATAGTGATAAATAACTATAGATTTTCCATGGAGCACAATGAATATGTCTGGTGCACAACAATGTGAATGTACTTAATGCCACAGAATGGTACTCTTAAAAATAAAATGGTAAATTTTGTTATGCATATTTAAACATAATACAAACAGATTTAATTAGATTTAAATGAACTGCAGGATAGAACAATAATGAGAGACAAATGAAGCAAAAATTGGGTCTTTGAAAAGATCGAAATTGAAAAAGCTTTAGCTATACTGACAAAAGAAGAAAAAAGAGAAGACAAAAATAACTGAAAGAAGAAATGAAAATGGAGATATTACTAACAATGTTACAGAAAAAATAAAATGATTATACAAGAACATGACTTACAGTTGTACACTGACAAACTAGATAGCCTAGATTAAATTAGAAAATTCCTAGAAACAAAAATAACCTACAGTGACTCAAGAAGAAATTGAAAATCCCAACAAGCCTACAACAACAAAAGAGACTGAATTGGTAATCAGTAACCTTCCAACAAAGAAAAATCTAGGACCAGATGGCCTCCCTGGTGAATTCTACCAAATATTTAAAAAATTATCATTGATTTTTCTCAAGCTCTTTCAAAAAAAAAAAAGATAAGAAAACATAATTCCTAATTAGTTTTATGAGGACAACATTAACCTAATATCAAAGCCTGACAAGGAATCACAAGATACACTGATATCCTTTATGAATACAATGTGAAGAATGTTCAACAAAGTACTAGAAAGCCTAATCCAATAACATTTCAAAAGGATTATACACCATGCCCAAGTGAGATTTATTCCAGGAGTGCAAAGTTGGTTCACCATAAGAAAAATCAATTAATATAAGAGCATAATAATAGCATGAATGGGGGATAACTTGATTATCTCAATTAGCACAGAAGTCATTAAAAATTTCACACACTTTCACAATAAAAATACTCAGAAAACAAAATAAAACATAAGGAAACTTTCTCAACATAAGTAACATATATGAAAAACCCATAGCTAATTTTAAACTCAATGGTGAAAGGGTAAAAACG
Organism: Cynopterus sphinx; assembly: GCA_030015415.1. Classification (NCBI taxonomy): domain Eukaryota; kingdom Metazoa; phylum Chordata; class Mammalia; order Chiroptera; family Pteropodidae; genus Cynopterus; species Cynopterus sphinx. Next base: position 44,125,721 of record CM057388.1, read on the forward strand.
TTTCTTTTAATACTACAAACAATATAAAGATTCTACTTTCACTACTGTTATTCAAAATTGTACTGGAAATTTTAGCTTGAAAAAATAAAAGGAAAGCGAATAAAAGCACCAGATTTAAAGAAGAAAAAAATTCTTTCTCACAGTTTTGGAGGCTGTTAATTTTGAATATATTATTTGTGTTAATTGCTTATATGACCACTATAATGTTGAGAAAGGTTTCTATTACTCCTATGTCATTGACCATTTTGATCATAAATGGTCTTTGAATTTTGTTGAATGCTTTTCTGCACCCGTTGAATTTTATTTTTAATTTAGTTAATGTGGTAAATTTAATTGACATATTCATATATTGACCACCACTCTTGTATTTCAGAAATTAATTCTATTTGATTATAGAGTATAAAACTTCTAATATGCTTTGGATTCACTTTGCTAATATTCTTTACCAGCTTTGCATCAATATTGAAAGAGAATATTGCTCTCTACTTTTCTTGTAGTGCCTCCATATTGCTTTAGTATCAAGGTAATGCTGAGTTCATAGATTGAGTTAGAATATGTTCCCTCTTCATTTTTTTGAAGATTTTTTGAATATTTTGAGAATGACTAGTATTAATTCTTCTTTGTATGTTTGGCATCATTTACCAGTGAAGCTATTTGTCCTGAGCTTTTTAAAATTACTTAGTTAATCTCCTTCTTCATTATACATCTATTCAGAATGACACAGTCTTGGTAGGTTGTGTTTCTGGTAATTTTGTCTATTTCAACTAGGTTATCCAAACTGTTGTGATAGAGTTGTCCAAAGAACTCTCATAATCTTTCTTTACTCCTGACAAATTGGTAATAATCACTTAACTTTAATTTCTTATTTTAGCTATTTAATCCTTCTTTCATTTTTTTAGTCATCCTCGCTAAAGTTTTGTCAATTATATTGATCTTTTTGTGCACTAATGTTTAGTTCTGTTGATTTTTTTCTATTGTATTTGTTACAGTAAGTCTTCTATTTAATGTAGTTGTTAGGTCCTGATGTTAAAATAACATATAACAAAACCAGTTTACCACAAACTAAGTAATATACACAAGGGTTAAACTCATGTGGCATCTCATCAATATTATAATAAAACAACCTGAACAAAAAAATATTATTTCGGGATCTGTTGTGCTTCCTTCTGCTGACCAGAGTTTATTTGCTCTACTTTTTCTAGTTCTTTAAGCTGTGTCTTAGTCAATTCAAACTGCTATAATAGAATACCACAGACTGGGTCCTTATAAACAACAGAAATTTATTTCTCATAGTTCTGGAGGATGTTAATTTTAATATCAAAGTGCAGGCAGATTCTAGTGTCTGAGAAGAGCTTGCTTCCTGGTTCACAGAGAGCTGTGTTCTAGCATGTCCTCATGTGATAAAAGGGGCAAGAGAGGGCACCAGTGTCTCTTTTTTAAGAGCACTCATTTCAATCATGAGGGCTCTGCTCTCATGATGTAATCACCTACTAATATGTCACATCCTTAAACCATTATACTAGGGGTTAGAATTTCAACATATGAATTTTGGGGGTACACAAAATCTATAGTAAATTGTAAAGTTAGGATATTGAATTAAGATTTTCTTCTATAAACATTTAAATTTACATATTTCTCTCTTAGTATTGTTTTGCACATCCCATATTTCTGGCATGCTGTTTTTTTCATTTCCTTTTTCTCAAGGTATTTTTAATTTTTCTTATGATATATTCTGTAACTTATTGGTTGGTTAAGAGAGTTGTTTAATTTCTACCTACTTATGCATTTTCTAGTTTTCTTTCTCATATTAATACTAGTTTATTTTATTGTAATCAGAATCTGATTCATTATATGTCTTCAATCTTTAAATTTATAAAGATATGTTTTGTGGCCTAATATATGGGCTATTCTGGAGAATATTTTACATGAATTTGAGGTAATATGTGTTCTGCTGTTGCTGGGTGTTCAGGTACTATAGTTCTTTTTGAATAATGACAGTTAATTAATGAGTCAAATGGGCTCGGTAATGGTATCCAGATATTTGGTAAAAAAATTATACTGGATGTTTTGGCAAAAATGTTTCTTTTTAAATGAGATTACCATTTAATTATGAAGATTTTGGCAAAAGCAGATGAAGTTACAATTGTGGATGACTGCATCTAATTAGTTGATGGTCTTAATAGAATAAGACTGCCTTATACAGAACAAATAGAAATTCTGCCAACACATTGCCTTTGTTCTTTAATGTTGGTTCTGTTTATCTGGAGAACTTTAACACAGGGATCTTTCCTTTTTATGATTATTTTATGTGTCTAATAACATTTAATTAATTTTAATTCAGATATGTGACATAAAACATTGCATAAGTTTTAGGTGTATACAGTATATTCATTTTATACATTTATATGTTGCTATATAATTACAGGCAGAACATTGGTAAAACTGCCATGCAACATAATCATCATTTCTCTTTTGTGGTGAGAACAATTAAAATGTACACTATCGTTAACTATAATCATTATCTATGCATTAGATCTCCAGAACTTATTCATTTACTAGTTGCATATTTATACCCTTTAAGAAAATCTCACCTTTTCTCCAAATCCCCAAGCCTTGCTAATCACCATTCTACTCTGATTTTGTGTATTTGTCTTTTTAAAATCTGCATTAATACAGTATTAAGTTTTCTTAGTCTTATCTCAGTTACATTAATACCAACAAGGTCAAAATATGTTGTCAAAAATAGCAGGATTTCTCTTTTCTCAAGTGTGTATACACACACACAAACACGCACACACACACATACATATACATACATATAGATAGATAGATGATAGATATAAATAGATATACATAGATATAGATAGATAGATATATAGATAGATATAGATATTTATCTATATCTGTATACACACATATAATATATTATATATATATCACATCTTTACTCATTTATTCATTGATGAAAACTTATTTTGCTTGAATATCTTAGCTACTGTGAATAACATCACAAAAAAATGGAAGAGCAGATTTGTTTTCAATATCATGTTTTCATTTGTTGTGATTATATACACAGAAGTGAAACTTCTAGATCACATGGTAATAGTACTTTTAATTTTTTGAGAAATTTCCAAACTATTATTCATAGTGTCTGAACTAATTTGCATTTTCACAAATAATGCACAATGGTTTCCTTTCCTCTACATTCTCATAAACACTTGTTATCACTTACTTTTTTATTATAGTCATTCTAACTGGTGTGTCATGATATCTCTTTGAGGATTTGATTTGACTTAACCTGAAGATTATTGATGTTGAGAATCTCATGTGTCTGTTAGTCATTTTGTTATCTTCTTGGAAAGAAAATGTGTATTAAGTTTCTTTATCCATTTTTTAATCAGATTTTTTAAAATAATTAAATTGCATGAATACTTTATATATTGTGAATATTAACACTTTATCTGATATAATGGTTACAAAAGAGTTTATTTCATTCAGTATGTTGTCTTTGAATTTTGTTGATTGCTTCTTTTGCTGTGCAGAAACTTTTAGAATGACATACTAGCACTTATTGATTTTTGCTATTATTACTTGTGCTACTGGTATTATATCAAAATATTTTTTATACCAATGACAAGGAGCTTCTCTTTATGTAGTCTTCTAGGAGATTTTTTAAAAATTCGGATTGAACTTTAGTATTAATTTATATTAGTTTCAGGTGTACAGCATAGTGGTTAGACATTTATATAATTAACAAAGTGATACCCCTGTCTAGTCTACAATCCACTTGGCACTACAAATAGCTATTACCATATTTTTGACTATATTTCCTATGCTTCACTTTATATTTCTATGACTATTTTGTACTTCCAATTTCTACTAGATAATTCTAAATTTTTCACGACACCTCTTAACCCCACTCCCATTCAGCAACCATTAGCTTATTCTTTGCATTCATGTGTCTGTTTCTGTTATGTTTCTTAGTTTATTTTGTTTTTCAGATTCTACATATAAGTGAGACCATACAGTATTTGTCTTTCTCTCTCTGACATATTTTATGTAGCATAATACCTTCCAGGTCTATCCATGCCATCACAAATGACAAGATTATTTACTACAGCCAAGTAATATTCCATTATATACGTACCACTCCTTCTTTATTCAATCATCGATTGATGAGCACTTAGATTGCTTCCATAACTTGGTAATTGAAAATAAAGCTGAAATGAATATAGGGGAGCATATAATTTTTTGAATTAGAGTTTGGGTGTCTTTGAAAAAAAATATCCATAAGTGGAAATGCTGGGACATAAAGAAGATCTATTTTTAATTTTTGAGAAAACTCCATACTGTTTCCATAGTGACTGTACCAATTTGCAACCTCACCAACAGTGCATGAGGGATTCCTTTTCTCCTCATCCTTACCAACAGTTGTTTTTTGATTATTAATGAAGCCTATTATGACAGGTGTATGATAATATCTCATTACAGTTTTAATTTTCATTCTTTTGATGGTGACATTGAACATTTATTCATATATCTATTGAACATTTTTTATTCTCTTTAGAGACATGCCTATTCAGATTCTCTGCTCATTTTTTAATAAGATCATTTGTTTTTGTTGTTGTTGTTGAGTTGTATGAGTTCTTTATAAATTTTTGATATTAACTCTTTATAAAATGTATCATTGGTGAATGTCTTCTCTAAAGCAGTAGGTCATCTTTTGATTTTGTTGATGCTTTTTTTGCTATGCAATAATATTTTGTTTGATGTAGTCCCATCTGCTTATTTTGTTTGTTTGTTCCTTTGCTCAAGATGACATATTAGAAAAACTATTTACTCAGAGTAAAATAATAGTTACTGCCTATGTTTTCTTATAGGAGTTTCATAACTCCGAGTCTTATATTTAAATCTTTAATGCATTTTGAATTTATTTTTGAGTATGGTGTAAGAGTTTTTTCACTTTTTTGCATGAATTTTTTTTCATTTCCCAACATTTAATGAAAGACTGTCTTTAGGAGACTGGGCAAAATGGAGTTTATAATAGAGGCTTTGTGGATCACTTCTTAGACCACATCAAAAATGTGACAGAAACGCAGAGCACAGAACAAGCAGAGACTCATGGGGTCTAGGTAAAGAGAAGCTTGAAACTAGGAAAATAAATATGAAATCTCCCTGCAATAGTAGAAAGTAAAAGAGGGTGAGGATGCGAGGCTTTCCAGTCCTGAGCAGCTGAGTGTGACAGAGGCTATGGCAGCAGCAGCTGGTAGCCTATGGATGCCTGGGGCCAAGATGGCGAGCAGATTTTCACAATGATGGACCTGCTTGCTCTGAGCACCAGCACCAAGTCGGCTGCTCAGGGGTCCACAGAAACTTATAGTGTTGTAAGAGATGCCTGCAGTCCTGGCAGGATGCCTGGTGCTTGGAGCAACAAGGTCATCAGAAGCAGGTGTGGACTTGCACACAAGGACACATTGCAGGGAGGGCGCAAACGCCTAACCAATTCTGAGACTTCTTGCTCTAGGGATGAGGATGGGAAAAGCATACTTGAGAAGAGATAGCTGAAAACACGGTGGTGGCCTTGAGGTTGAATGTGGGAACCGGCTGTAGTTTGTATATACTAACTTGATAGTAGCTAATAATAAACTACAAAGCAAACATTGTGAGAAAGAATAAAAAGCCATGGAAACAGGGGTGGGGAATGCTAGCATCGCCTTGTCTTGCCATTCCTCCTCTCCCTTATCCATGTTAGTAAATGCATTTCCAGACTCCGACTCTTCTTCCAAACCATCTCCGCAACATTATAGGAGGACACTGAATTGTTGGCACAAGGGTTAGAGTGAGGCTTTCTTTCAGCCACAAGTTCTGGAGGCATACATTGTTCCTCTGTTGAACCTTCTCCATCCCAGCATGAGGACCCAGCACCGCCACAGCTGAGACATCATTAAACTAGATAACAAAATATCTCTCCAGTGAGGGGATTCTCTTAGCTCTGCCTACCCCAACTTGTAGCCCTACCCAAAACACATCTGGTTGTGTCATCAGCAAGTCCTGTGTCCCTTGCTGAGCATCTCCACAAACCACAATGATGGCAGTTGAACTTGGTTTCTGGAGGAGTCTCTTGAGGCAATGATAAGTACAGCATCTGTGGATTATTTGCTGAAACTTAACAATTGGCCCCAGAGAGGCACAGGCTGAGGTTAAACTTAGCCTGCAGCTGAACTGCTCTCAGGACTGTGCTGCTGGACACCTACTACACAAAGTCACACTAATATGATAGGGTAAATACAAAATGGTGTTTAGTACATAGAAATAGACATAGAAAATCAACAAAAATGGAAATACAAAGTAGCAGAAACTATATGAAAGAACGGAACAGAGATAAAGAAAAATGAATTCAAGCAATCTAACAGATGCAGAATTTAAAACACTAGTTATAAAGATCCCCAATGAACTTAGGGGAAGTGTAGATGAATTCAGTGGTAACTTTAACCAAGAGATAAAAAACATAAAAATGAAAATGGAAATTGTAAAAGAGAATTATTCAGAAATGAAAACTACATTATTTGAGATGTAGAGCACATTAAAGGGAATTAACACAGTGGTGAAGAAGAGGATCATACTATCAATAAAGTGAATGAGGAAGCTAAGAACACCCAATCAGAATGGTAACAAAAAAGAAGCAAGAATATATTAATAATGTAAGGAGCCTATGAGAAAAAAATAAATGCAAAATATACCATGTTATAAGGGTAACTAAAAGAGAAGAGGAAGAACAAGAAGTTGAAGAGCTTTTTGAAGAAATACTAATGGAAAACCACTCAGAGAGCCAGTAATAAAAGGAACCCAAGGAGGCCCACACCAAGATACATCATAATTAAAATGCCAAAGTTTAAATACAAAGAGAGAATCTTGAAAGCAGCAAGAGAGAAGCAGTTAGTTACCTACAAGGGAGCACCCATAACACTGGCAGTTGATTTCTCAAATGAAACTAAGCAGGACAGAAGGGCTTGGCACAAAATATTCAATGTGATGAAAACCTAAGATTTACAACCAAGAACACTATCCAGCAAAGCTACCATTTAGAGTTGAAGGACAGATAAATAGCTAAAGGAAGCCAGTATTACAGGAAATATTGGAGAGACTTTTTAAGAAGAAAAAGCATGTATAAAAAATGTGAATAAAGAATGTTAATAGCTACATTCCTATCAACAAATACCTCAAATGAAAAAGAATTAAGTGTTCCAACCAAAAGAAAGAGTGGCTGAATGGATAAGAAGATAAGACTCCTACATATGCTGCCTAGAAGAGACTTGCTTCAGAGTTAAAGACACACAGAGACTAAAAGGAAGGGGATTGAAAAAGATATTGCTTGATGGGCCTAGAGGGTACTGCACTGAATGAAGTAAGTCATATTAAGACAAGTACCACATGATTTTATGTACATATGGAATCTAAAGAACAAAGTAAACAACAAGAAAAATGAAGACAAACTCATACATAGGAGAATATTTTGAGGGCTCATAATTAAGAGGAAGCTTGGGGAGATGATGAAAAAGGATGAAGTGTTTAAGAAGTACAAATGAACTGTTACAAAATAGTCATGGAGATATAAAGTGTAGCAGAAAGAAAATAGTTAATATTGTAATAAATATATAAAGGGGAAGAGGGTAATAGACTTAGTAAGGTAATCACTTTATAATTTATATAGATCTCTAATTACTGTGCTGTACAAGTGAAATTAATATTGTATGCCAACTATAATTGAAAAAAAATCATTGTCTTGTACAATGTAAATATAAGTAACTAATTATCTATTATATTTCAATAAAGATGGGTAAAATTTTTAAAAAGATTATCTTTGCATCATTGCACATTATTCCTTCCCTCCTCATAATTTAAAGCATATTGCTGTGGGTTTACTTCTGGGCTATTTTGTTTTATTGATCTATGTTTGTTTTTGCATCACTACCATGCTGTTTTAATTGCGATAGTCATATAGTATAGCTTGGTATCAGGTGTTTTGATGCAACCAGCTTTGTTATTCTTTCTTAATATTGTTGTGGCTATTAAAAAGCTTTTTATTGTTTCATATAATTTTAGGATTATATGTTAAAGTTCTGTGAAAAATTAATCTAAAGATTATTTTCCGTAATGTGGATGTTTTAATTACTTCAATTCTTATCAATGGGCATGGTATATGTTTTCATTTATTGTATACTATTCCATTTCTTTCTTCAATGTCTCATAACTTTCTGAATACAAGTCTTTTATCTCCTTGATTAAATTTATTCCAATGTATTTTTGATGCAATCATATATAAGATTGTTTTCTTAATTTCCTTCTGATAATGTATTATTGGTGTATAGAAATGCAACCAATTTCTAAATATTAATTTGGTATCCTGATATTTTACTGAATTTATTTATTATTTTTGTAGTTTTTCAGTAGAATCTTCTGAATATTATATATATATATATAGGGTAACATTATCTACAACGATGACAGTTTTATTTCTTCCTTTCCAATTAGGATGTCTTTTATTTCTTTTTCTTTCTTCCAATCGCTGTGGCTAGGACTTTCAATACTCTGTTGAATAACAGTTTTGAAAGTTGATGTCCTTGACTTGTTCCAAATTTTTAGGAAAACCCTTTTAGCTTTTTACCATTATGATGATAGTTGTGAATATGTCATATATGGCCTTTATTATGTTGATGGTTTTGCCCATTATTCTCACTTTTCTGATGGGTTTATCCTAAATTGATGCTGCATTTTGTCAAATGCTTTTTCTTTATCTATTAATATAATCATATAATTTTATTATTTATTCTGTTTGCATGATATATCATGTGAATTGATATGTTGACCTTGCATCTTAGGAATAAATCCCTCTTGTTCATGTTATAAAATATTTTTAATGTATTGCTGAAACCAGTTCGATAATATGATGTTGAGGATATTTGCATTTGTGTACTTTGCTGACATTGGCATATACTTTTCTTACTTTGTAATGTTTTTGTCTGACTTTGGAATCAGGATAATCATGGTCTTGTAAAAAGAGGTTTTGAGCATTCCATGTTCACACATTTTTTGGAATAGTTTAAGGAGCATGAGTGTTAACTTTTTTTGATTCATCTGGTTCAAGGCTTTTGTTGGGAGTTTTGAAAAATTATTGATTCAATTTTATTAGTAATAGCTCTGTTCTGATTTCCTTTTTTCTTAATTTAGTGTTGTAAAATTGTATATTTCTAGAAACTTACCCATTTCTTTCAGATTGTCGAATTTGTTGACATCTACTTGTTTATAGTATATTTTTATAATTCTATATATTTCTGTGTTGTCAGTTTTTTACTTCTATTTTATTTCTAATTTTATTTGATTTCTCTCTTTGTCTTGATGAGTCTGGTTAAAGATGTATCAAATTTGTTTATTTTTTCAATGACTAACTCTTGGTTTTGTTGATCTTTTGTATTTTTTTAGACTCTATTTTGTTTATTTCCACTCTGATCTTTTTAATTTTTTTTTAATTTTATTCATTTGGGTTCTATCTGCTGCTTTTTTTTATTTAGTTCTTTTAGGTATAGCATTAGATTGTTTATTTGAGAATTTTCTTCTTTTTTGAGATAGGCTGTAGTACTATAAATTTTCTTCCTATGACTGCTTTTGTTGTATTTTATAGATTTAATACCTTGTGTTTCCACTTTACTTTCTCTAAAAGTATCTTTTGATATCTTTCTTGACTTGTTAACTCATTTATTACTTAGTAGCATGTTATTTAGCCTTCATGTATTTGTGTTAATTTATTTTTATTTTTATAATTAATTCCTAGTATTACACCATTGTGGTTGGAGAATTGCTTTGGTATAATTTTAATATATAGATATTTTAATTCAGACTTGTATGTCTTAAAACGTGATCTATCTTGGAAAACATTTTACATGCACTTGAAAGAATGTATATTCTGCTGCTTTGGAGTAAAATGTAAAAATACCAATTAAATTTAATTTAATATGTCATTTAATGCCACTGTTCATTTGTTAATGTTCTGTTCAGAAGATCTATTCATTAATATAAATGGAGTGTTAAAATCCCTTACTGTGACTATATAATTGTCAATCTCTCTATGTCAATTAATAATTGCATTAGGATTTAGGTACACTGATGTTGGTGCATACATGTTTACAAAAGTCATATATCCTAATTAGATCAATTACTTTATCATTATAAAATGTTCTTCTTAGTCTCTTTTTTTATATTTGTTTCAATGCCTATTTTGTCTGATATAAATATTTCTACCATGGCATTTTTTAAAATTTTCATTTACAAAAAATATATTTTTCTATCTCTTTACTTTCAGTCTGTGTTTTCAATATGAAGTGGGTCTTTTATATATGGCATATATATGGATTTAGTGGGGTTTTTATCCATTCAGCTACCCTATGTCTTTTGATAGGAGATTTTAATCCATTTCATTTAAAGTTATTATTGATAGGTTATTGCCATTTTATTATTTATAGTTATGTTTTTATATCTTCTTAAAGAAATCTCTAACATTTTTTGTAATATTGGTTCTATGGTGATGAGCTTCTTTAGTGCTACTTATATGTATGTATGTATGTGTATGTATGTATGTATTTATATGTCATGGTAGCTCTTTATCTCTCCTTCAATTTTAAATAATAATCTTGCTAATAGAGTAGTTTCATTGTAGTTACTTGCATTTAAGTATTTTAAATATCTGTGCCAATTTCTCCTGGCCTGTAAAGTTTCTATTGAGAAATCAGCTAACAGCCTTATGGAAGCTCCCTTGTGACTATCTGCCTTCCTTTTGCTGCTTCTAAGAGTCTCTCTTTAACCTTTGTCATTTTAATAACTATGTGCCTTGGTGTGGGGCTCATTATTTTGGATTCATCTTGTTTGGAATTTTCTGCACTTTCTATACTTGTATGTCTATTTCCTTCACCAGAATAGAAAAGTTTAGTGTTATTATTTCTTCAAATAGGCTCTCAATTTCATGTTATTTTTCCTTTTTTCTGATACACCTAAGGTCCCTTCAACTATTCTCATTTATTTTTATTTTCTATTTTTTTGCTGTTTTTATTGTTTTCTGCTTTGTCTTTCAAATTATTGTTTCAATTCTCTGCTTTATCTAACCTTCTGCTGATTCCTCCTAGTGTACTTTTCATTTTAGTTATTGTAGTCTTTATTGTTGACTGGTTCCTTTTATATTATTTGTATTTTTATGCTTACTATATTTTTGTAAAGTTCTTGCTAAGATTTTTAAAGCATCCTTGTAACTCTGATTTTGAATCTGTATCTGGTACATTGCTTGCCTTAATTTTATTTAGTTCCTTTTCCAGAGGTTTTTTTTTCTTTTTCTTTTCTTCTTCTTCTTTTTTTTTTTTTTTTTTTTTTTTTTTTTTGCTTTTTTGCTTTTTTGCTATTCCTTGATTTAGGATGTTTTTGTTTGTTGGTTGGTTGGTTTGTTTGTTTCCTCATTGTGGCTGCCTCTCTGTTTCAATATATTAGGTAGATCTGTTATGTCTCTCAGTCTTGGCTGAGTGGGCTTATGTAGTAGGTGTCTTGTTGGGACCTATGACAGAGTCTTCTTGGTTAGCTTAGTCAGATGCTCCCAAAGTGTTTCTTATGTGGATTATATGCATGTTCATATTGTAGTTGAGTCTTGATTACTGTTGGCACATTAGTGAGTGGGTTGATATTCAGGCTTACTGTTTGCAAGGTTTGGCCACACCCACAGTGTATGAGCTGCTGTTTGGGGGCTGACCCCACTAAGTAGGATTTAACCTAGCATGCTGAAGTGTTTGCCAAAACATCTTTTAATTGTGCCTCTTCTGGGACTAATCAGGTAGTGCTCTGTTGTGGTCTGAAGCTGGACACTAGGTATGTTGGTTTGGAGGCCTCTTAGAATGAGTTGCATTCAGGCCAAGATCACCTACTACCTATGACCAGTACAGGGCTTTCTGGTAGATGCTACAATGCAATCTTTCTTTTATTGCTGCCTATGCTAGACCTGGATGCATATGAGAAAGGCAATGCTGTGTATTGAGGTTTGCTACCACCAGTACCAAGTCTGGGGTAGTTCAGCAAAATTCCCAGGGCATCCTGAGCTCTGCCACCATTTGCCACAGCTCAGGGGGCTCAGGTGCTGAAAAATCCTTGGGCAGTATGCAAGTGGGTGAGGTGGGGTCTTAGGGAGTCACCAGGGTGGGATGACTGCTGTTTACCAGTTAAATGCAGATTTTGAACTGGCATTGGTGCACATCTTGTGTCCAATGAAATAGCTTAGAGCTCACTGAGGCCAACTGCCATTCATCCAGTTCCTGCAGACCCCAGCGAATTGTCCACGTAGGTCTCCAGCATGGGCCAGCATTGGATGCCTACCTGCCTCCATGAAAAATGCCTCCAAAAGTGCACAAGTCGGGTGGGGCTGGGACACAAACAGTGACTGGGGTTGAGTCTGCAAATTTCACCAGGCTAATGCAGGTTTAGATTTGGCCACATGGGGCTGGGCTCAACAAAGAAAAGCTGGTGCCCTGTCCTCCTCTACAGGAAAGAAAGGCTAAACACAACAATAGCAACTCTCCCTCCAGACTTTGCCCTGAATCCACTTTACTCAGTCTCTTCCAGTATGTCTCTGGCACCTCCTATGCTGCTATCCATCTGCTGGAGCCCAGGATAAGTGCCTAGGAGTGAGAAATTCTGTGTGAAGGCCCTTTAAGAGAACACCTAAGTTTCCCCACAACCTTCCATCTCACCTTGATGGACAAAACGCCCATGAAATTTCACAGTCAGATGTGGTGGCTATTTTTCCTGACCCTGCTGCTCTGGGCTGGGGACCTTGGTCTGGGGCTGGGACCCCTCGCTCCTCAGGGGGACATTCTCAGGTGTAATATTTCTTCTGATTTTTAACCACCACAGATGGGTGTGGGACTTTTCTGCATATCTGAGGCTCCTACCAGTCTCGGTATGCCTTCTTCTTTATATCTTTAGTTTTAAGTGTTCTGTTCAGTTAGAATTCAAACGGTTCTCCATGTTGATTTTTCTATGATTTAGTCGTAATTTTAATGTGGTCATGGGAGGAAGATAGCACAGCATTTACTTACTCCATTATCTCTCATGTTAAATTATTCCTTTTAGGAATTTTAAAGTATTAAATAATAGGCTTAAATCTAATCTATTTTAATTTTATTTTTTTGAGTGATGTGAGGTAGGGTCTACTTTCATTTTTCTGCTTGTGGTTATTTATTTTTCTTAACAGACTATTTTTTTCTCCGTTGATTATTTTGAGTTCCTTATTAAATATTAGTAGATTATATGTATATATTTATATGTGTGTATGTGTGTATATGTGTGTGTGTGTATATATATACATATGTGTGTATGTTTATATGCATATGTGTGTGTGTACTTCAGGGCTATCTGTTCTGGACTTCTGATGTGTCTATTTTTCTGCCACTGCCATAGTATGCTAAGTATTTTAGCTATGAGTAGAGTCTAAATACAGAAAGTATAATACCTCAGGCATTATTTTACATTCTCATGATTATTTTGGTTACTTGGGGTATTTAAAAGTTCCTATAAGTTATAGAAATTTTTTTCTATTTCTATGAAAAATACCCTGGACATTTTAATAAGAATTGCACTAAATATATAGATGTTATGTGTAGTATGGACATTCTAACGCTATTAATTTTTCTGACCCATGAACTCAGAATTGTCTTTCTTGTGATTTTGTCTTCTTTAATTTCTTTTATTAAAAACTTATGATTTTATCGTTTAGATCTTTAACTTCCTAGATTTTATTTATTCCTCAGTATTGTATTGTTTTTTCCATACTATTGTGAATGAGATAGTATTCTGTATTTTTTTCACATATTTTGTTTTCAATATACACAAATGATTTTCATATAGTGATTTTACGGTTTGCTACTTTAGTTACATTGGTTAGTTACAACTGCTTTTTGGTTGTCTCTAGAAATTTCTCTATATAAGATCATAATAATTGCTAATAAAGACAATTTTATTTTTTTCTTTCTGATTTGAACACGTTTTATTTATTTTCCATATCTGTTCTTGTTAAAACATTCAGAACTACGTTGCATAACATCAGTGGCAGAGTCAACCCTTGTTTCATTATCTTAAAAAAGTATTATTTTTTAATGTCAAAGTTTCTATTAGTGTTGACATTTAATATTATTTTATATTACTTACAGGTGTACAATATACTTGTTAGAAATTTATAAATTTACAAAGTGATCCCCCCATATGGCCCTATACATACAATTTATTTTTTCTGTTAGAAAGTTTTTAAAACTTTTTTATTTTTTTTTTATTATATATCATTGTGTGTTCAGTGCCCACAGATTTCTTCCTATCAACATATATTTTACCTCTTTTATGCCATTTACTTCCTCCATCCCCCTTCCTCTACTCTCCCAGGAACACTAGTCTGTTGTCCATGTTCATGAGTCTCTATTTGTCCTGCTTGTTTGTTGATTTTAGGTTTATATGCCATATATAAGTGAGATCATATGGTTTTAAACTTTTTCTTTTTGGTTTATTTCATTAAGCATGATTAACTCAAGGTCTATCCACATCACAAATGGCAGTATTTAAACTCTTTTTATTACTGAGTAATATTTCATTGTATATATGTATCAAAACTTTTTTATCCAGTCATCCAGCTGCTTCCATGCCCTGGCCACTGTGAAAAATGCTACTATGAACATCAGTGTGTAAATATCATATCAGATATGGGTTTTCAAGACTTTAGAGTAAATACTCAGTAGAGGGATTGCTGGATCATATACTGGATCAATTCTGATTTTTCCAAAAAAAATTCATACTATTTTCTATAGTGGCTGTACCAACTTGCAGTCCCACCAGCAGTGCATGAAGATTTGTTTTCCCCAACAGCCTTTCCAAAACATGTTGTTACATGTCTTGTTGATAAATGCCATTCTTAAAGGTATGAGGTGGTATTTCATTGCAGTTTTGATTTGCATTTCCCTAATAGCTAGTTATGTTTAGCTTCTTTTCCTATATTTATTGGCAAGTTGTATGTTTTCTTAGGAGAAGAATTTGTTCAGATCCTCTTCCCATTTCTTGGTTGCATCATTTGTTTTATTGTTGTAATTGAGTTGTATGAGTTCTTGTATATTTTGGATATTAGGTCCTTATTGGAGGTGTTGCTCACAACTATATTTTCCTATTTAGATGGTTCTCTCTTTACTTTGTTGATGATTTCTTTTGCTGAGCAGAAGCATTTCAGTTTGATGTAGTCCCATTCATTCATTTTAGCTTTTACTACTCTTGCTTTTGAAGTCAAATTCATAAACTCCTCTTTCAGTCCAAGGTCTTTGAGTTTATTTCCTACGTTTTCTTCTATGTATTTTATTGTTTCAGGTCTTATATTTAGGCCCTTTATCTATTTTGAGTTAATTTGGTGTGTGTTGATAGACAATCTTGTTTCATTCTTTTGCAGGTGGCTTTCCAGTTTTCCCAAAAGCATTTATTTAAGACGGTTTCCTTTCTCCACTATATGTTTTTGGCTTTTTTGTTGACAATTATTTGCCCATATAAATATGAGTTTAATTCTGGACTCTCGATTCTGTTCCACTGGTACACTTCTCTCTTTTGTTGTCAATACCATACCATTTTGATTACTGTCACTTTGTATTAAAATTTGAAGTTGGACAAAGTGATGCCTCCAGCCGCATTCTGACTTCTCGGGATGACTTGGGCAATTCCAGATCTTTTGTGCTTCTATACAAATCTGACGACTTTTTGTTCAATTTCATTAAAAAATGCAGATGAAATTATGGTGGGGAGGATTGCACTAAATCTGTATAATGCTGTAGTTAATATGGACATTTTAACTATGTTGATTCTTCCAATACATGAACATGGAACATCTTTGCATTTCTTTGTATCTTCTTCAATTTCTTCTAATAGGGTCCTATAGTTTTTATTATATAGGTCTTTCACATGTTTCATTAAATTTATTCCTATTTATTTTATTCATTTTGTTGCAATTGCAAAAGGAATTATTTCTTTTCCTTCTTTTTCTGACACCTCATTATTAGAGTAAATAAATGCTATGGATTTTTGAACGTTGATTTTGTATCCAGAAACATTAATGTATTTGCTTATTGTATCTAGTAATGTTTTTGTGGAGTCTTCAGGATTTTCTATAGAGAGAATCATGTCATCCACAATTAGTGACAGGTTGATATCTTCGTTTTCTATTTGGATGCCTTTTACATATTTCTCTTGTCTGATTACAATCACTAGGACCTCCAATGTTATATTGAATAACAGTGGCAATAGTGGAATTGCTTGCCTTGTTCCCAATCTTAGATGAAATGTTTTTAGTTTTTCACCATTAAATATAGTGTTGACTGAGGGATTTTTATATATGGAATTTATTATGTTAAGGTACTTTCCTTTGTTAAGTATTTTGATCATAAATGGATGCCATATGTTGTCAAAGGCTTTTTCTGCATCAGTTAATATGATCATATGATTCTTATATTTTAATTTGCCTATGTCCTGTATCACATTAATCAATTTGCATATGTTGAACCATCTTTGTGCTCCTGGGATGAGGCCCACTTGATTGTGGTGTATAATCTTTTTAATATGTTGCTATATTTGGTTCACTAGTATCTTATTTAGGATTTTTGCAACTGTGTTCATGAGAAATATTGGTCTGTAGTTTTCTTTTTCATGTTATCTTTACAAGGTTTTGGTATCAGAGTAAAATTGGCCTCATAAAATGATTTCGGCAGTATTGTCTCCTCTTTGTTTGGAAGAGTTTCAGAAGAATAGGTATTAAATTTTATTTGAACATTCGGTAGAATTCACTGGTGAAGCTATCTGGTCCTGGACTTTTACTTTTTGGTAGGTTGTTGATGTTTGTTTCAATTTCCATACCGCTGATCAGTCTATTTAGATTTTTCAGTTTTTCTTGATTCTGTCTAGGCTGATTATAATTTTATAATTCCTGGTCCATTTCTTCTAGGCTATTAATTTTGATATTATATACTTTTTTTGTAGTACTCTTATATGATTCTTTGTATTTCTGCAGTGTTTGTCATAATTTCTCCTCTTTCATCCCTAATTTTCTTTATTTGTGTCCTTTCTCTCTCTCTCTCTCTCTTTTTTTTTTTTTAGTGAGTCTAGCCAGGGTTTTGTCAATTTTATTAACCTCATAGAAGCAGCTCCTTGTTGTATTTATTTTTTTCTATTTCTTTTATTTGTTTTCAATTTCAATTGTTTTTCTGTTCTAAATTTGACAATTTCCTTCTGCTGACTTTAGGCTTCATTTGTTCTTCCTTTTCTAGATTTTTAGGATGAAGTGTTAGATTGCTTATTTGGGCTTGTACTTTTTTTGTTTGAGATAAGTCTGCTATGATATGAACTTTCCTCTTATGACCGCTATTGCCATATCTCAAAAGTTTTCTTTTGTTGTACTATCATTATCATTTATTTCTATGTATCACTTGATCTCCCTTTTTGTTTCTTCTCTGACCCAGTTATTCTTCTGTATCATGTTGTTTAATCTCTATGGATTCGTGGTTCTTTCTGATTTCTTTCTGCATTTGACTTCTAGTTTCAAAGCATTATGCTCCAAGAATATGGTTGGTATAATTCCAACCCTCTTATATTTCTTGAGGCTGTCTGTGTCCCAGAAATTGGTCAATTCTTGAGAATGTTCCATGTGCACTAGAGAAGAATGTATAAGCAGCTGTTTGGGGATGGAAGGCTCTGAAAATGTCAGTTATGTCCAGATGTTATTTTCTTATTAATATTCTGTTTGGATGATCTATCCATATCTGACAGTGGGTTACTTAGGTCCCTTACTAAGAAAGTGTTTTGGTCTGTTTCTCCCTTTAGTTTTGTTAGTAATTGATTTACATAATTTGGGGATCCCTGATTGGGAGCATAGATATTAGTAATTATTATACATTCTTGGTGCATGATTCCCTTTATCATTATTAAGTGCCCTCACTATCTTTCTTTGCTTTTTTTTATTTTGAAGTTTATTTTGTCTAATATTAGTGCTGTTACTATGACTGTCTCTGAATTCCATTTGCTTGAAATATCATTTTTCACCCTTTCACTTTGAGTTTATATTTGTCTTTGGAGCTGAGATGTGTGTCCTGGACACAGCATGTGGTTGTTTCTTTTTTGATCTGTTCTGAAACTGTGTGCCTTTTTATTGGTGAGTTCAATCCATTCACTAACTGTGTGCCTTACATTTAGGGTGATCATTGAAGTATGAGGTCTTCTCATAGCCATTTTATCTTTTGCTTTCTAGTAGCTTGGTGTTTCTATTGTTTCCTTGTCCTTGTTCTTTTTCTTTCTTTATTTTGGTTGGCTTTTTTGAGTTTTTCTTCTTGTCCTTTTTGTTTTAAGTTATATACTTTTATTTTGAATCTTTTGCAAGATTACCATTCTGAATACATAAAATACACACACACACACACACACACACACACACACACACACACACACACACACACACACAGTCTTTCATTTTCTTTAGCATGAACCTTTTGAGAATTTGGATCTTCGAATCCCCCGCTTTTCAGTAATTGTTTTCTTAATTTGTTACTATGTATACTGAATGTTCATTACTATCTTGTCATAACAATTATCTTAGTATTTAAGTTTTAACACCCTTTTTAAATTAAGGGTTACACTCTTCTGCTTATATTTGCTTGATAGTCACTCTACTCCTAATCATGTATTTTTTTTATTTTCATTTTGTTTTAAGTGAACTGTTGCCTTTCAGTATTTCCTTAATACTGAATTCCCTTAATTTTTATGTCTGAAATGTCTTAATTTTTTAATATCTAAAGAAGAGCTTAGCTTGATAAATTATTCTAGGCTAGTAGTTTCTTTTTCCTTAATAGCTTAAATATTTGATTCCATTCTTTTCTGGCTTGTAAGGTTTGCACTGAAAACTCAGACGATTATCTAATGGGTTTTACCTTTATAATTTACTGTTTGTTTTTTTCTCTATGACTGCCTTGAGAATTTTGTCTTTACCATTGTTTTTTTTTTTAATAATTTTAAAACAATGTGTCTTTGTTATGGCCTCTTTGGGTTGAGATAATTGAGTGTTCTGTTGATTTCTTAAAATCAAAACTCCACCTCATTCCTTAGATTTTGGAAATTCTCATCTGCTATTTGTCTGAAAATGCATTCTACTCCCTGCTCCTTTTTCTTCCTTTCTTTAATGCCCATTATTCTTATGTTTCCTCTCTAAATGGTATCAGCTAGTTCTTGTATTTCTCTTTCATTATTTTTTATTCTTTGGTTTCTCTGTTCTTCCTTCTGATTTATTTCCAGATTTCCATCTTCGATATCACTGATCCTTCCCTCCATTTGGTTGACTTTATTTCCCAAGCTTGCTATTTCATTTTTCAACTCTTGCAGTGTGTTCTTCATCTCAAGAAGTTTTATAATGTTCTTTTTTGAGGGTTTCAGTCTTATTGCTGTGCTCATCTAGTTGTTTTTCTATTCCTGAAATTGTTGATTTGAGTTGTTTTGGATTTCATTAACATTTTTCAGATGTATCCTGAATTCTCTGTCATTTAAGTTACTTATTGCTATGTCTGTAAGCTTATTTTCTCGAGATTTTTCTTTTTCTTTCTGAGATGCCTTATCACCTTGGTTGTTCATGGTTTTTAATGTGTTATTTCTCTGCCTGGGCATTAATGGAAATGTATTCTGCTTTTTTTCCCCAAAAGTATTTATTATGCAAGGTTCCTTTTTAGCCTGTTGCAAAGAAGGCATGTTTCTTTTAGTTTCCAGTAGGTGGCATCTAAGCTTCTTAGATGCCTCATTTATATATAGCTTTAAAAATTTGTTCCTATTTTCTGATAGATATTTAATTTTGCTTGCTACTCTTAGTTTCAGGCCTGTCAGTGTTAGGAACAGTTTTGGTAGCGTTTGCTTAGATTCCCCTGGGGCTCCTTGGTGTTCTTTCTCAGAGGGTATGGCGGGAGGGTCCCTCTGAGTTAGGGTTGGGGGTTGCAGGTCAGCCTTGGTTCTACAATCACAGTTGGTAAAAATCAACTGTTTCTCTACCAGCCGCTTCTCTGCTTTCTTCCCTGATAACTGGGCCCTGCAGCCAGAAGCTTGCAACTTTGCCAGCAAGGTCATTCAGGGAACTTGCAACACAAACCTGCCACTTCTTCTCCTCTCCCCATCCTCCTGCAGGGAGTTCCAGAGGCTGTGTGAGGTAGCTTCAGTCTCAACTGTGTTTGCTTCGATTTCCCTGGGGCTCAGGTGATCAATCTTGGAGAGTATGTGGGAAAGAGTTTCTCTGGTTTGGGGGTTAGGGGTTGAGGGTTGAGGGTTGAGGCTCAGCCTCGGTTTTTCAACCAGGGCTGGTAAAAGTCAACTGTTGTTTCCCTGTGGTTCCATCCTGCTCCTCTGCCTTGAAGTCCAGGCCCTGCTGCCGTCTTCTTGTAAGTTTCTGCACTTATAGGCAGAGTTGTTCAGGGAAGTTGCCACACCTTCACCCCTCCTCCTCCTCCTACAAGGAGCATTTGCAGGTGTGGGAGGCAGCTTCTTTGTTTTCCAGTCCACTGCCCAACACCTGGGGTACTGACCTATAGTACCTCTTATGCGCAGATCCCATGCTCAGACATTCTGGTGTGCAGTTTAGGAGTTTTTTGTTAAGTTTTAGATGTTCACCTTATTTTTGTTTCAAGGGAAGAGATCTAAGGATGTCTCTCACTCCATCATGTTTTTTTTTTTTCCAAATTCTGTTTTTTCTTATAAAAATATTCAATTGTGTTGGCTACTGTTAGTCTCAGACCCTGTCAGTGTTAGTGACAGTTTTGCTTACATTTGCTCAGATTTCCCTGGGGCTCTTTGCTGTTTGGTCTTGAAATATGGAAGAAAGGGGCCTTCTATCTTAGCTCTTATGCTCACATTTCGTATTTAGATATGCTTATTGTGATCAGGTCGGTATTTGTTTGTTTGTTTTTGAGTTTTAGATATTCAGCTTGTTGTTTCAAGGACTGAGATTTGGGAACATCTCTCACACTACTATGTTTCTGATTTCACTCAAATATTCAATCTTTAATTTATTTACTTTTTATTAAAATTATTGGTTGGCATTGCTTAATAAAATCAAATAGGTTTTAAGTTCACAATTCAACAATACATCACACATATATTATATTGTATGTTCACCACTCAAAGTTAATTTCCTTATTTCACCTATTTTTCTACTCTGCTTACCTCTATTTACATTCCCACATTCCCCTTCCTGCTAGTAACCACACACTGTCCATGTCTATGAGTCTCTGTCATATATGTGTTACTTTTAACTTTATATTCCACATATGAGTGAAATCACATGGTTTCAACTTTTTCTGTAGGACTTATTTCTCCTAGTATGATAATCACAAGATATATCTATGTTATCACAAATGACCACATTTAATCTTTTCTTATGACTAATATTTCATTGTATATATGTATCACATCTTCTTTATCCAATTAACTGTGATAGGACATTTCAGTTGTTTCTATGTCTTGGCCACTGTGAAAAATGTTGCTATGAACATTGACTTATATATATCTTTGCCAATACATGTTTTCAAGATTTGGGGGGGGGGTGGGTAAATACTCAGAAGAGGCATTTCTGGGATCTATGGTAATTCTATTTTAAAATTTTTTAGGAACCTACATATTGTTTCCCATATTGACTGTACAAATTTACATTTCTACCAGCAGTGTATAAGGATACTTTTTGCTCACAACCTCTCCAACACTTATTATTAGTTGTTCTGTTAATGACAGCTATTACAACAAATGAAGTGGTATATAAATTTTGTTTTGATTTTCATTTTTCTAATAGCTATGATGTTGAACACCTTTTCATATGTCTCTTGGCTGTTTGTATGCCTTCCTAGGGTAAGTGTTCATTCAAGACCTCTACTCATTTTGTAATTTAATTGCTTTTCCTTTTTTATTGCTGAAATATATTAGTTCTTTGTATATTTTGTATAACCGCCCCTTATTCAGGGACATCATTTACAAATATCATCTCCCATTCAGATGGTTGCCTTGTTTCCTTGTTGATGGTTCCTTTGACTGTACAGAATCTTCTGAGTTCAATACAATTCTATTCATTTATTTTTACTTTGAATTCCCTTGCCTTTGAAGTCAACTTTATAAATTTCTCTCTAAATCCAATATCAAAGAGTTTAGTACTTATGTTTTCTTCTTTGAAATTTATTGTTTCAGGAATTATATTCAGGTTTTTAAAAATCTATTTTAAGTTGATTTTGGTGTATAGTAATAGATAGCAGTCCAGTTTCATTCTTGTGTATGTCGCCTTTTAGTTTTCCCAGCATTATTTATTATTTATTGTATGTTTTTTGGCTCCTTTTGAAAATTATTTATCTAGATAAGTGTGGGATTACTTATGTACATCCAATACTGTTCCATTGGACTCTACATTTTTTTTTTCTGTGAATACCATGCTGTTTTGACTACTGATGCTTTGTAGTGTAAATTGATGTCAGGTAGAATGATATCTCTGGCCTTGTACTTTTTTCTCAGGATTTCTTTGGCTATTCAAGGTCTTCTGTGCTTCTACTAAAATCAGATAATTTTTTCTCCTTCTTTCAAAAAGAAAATGTCATTGAGGTTTTGATGGCGATTGCATTAAATTTATAAAATGCTTTACAAATAAATATGTTTTAACTATATTGATTCTTCTAATTCATGAACACAAAATACTTTTAATTTTTTTGTTTATTCCTCTATTTCTTTTAATAATGTGTTGTAGTTTTAAGTGTATGAGTCCTTTACTAGCTTTCTTAGATTAATTTGTAGATTTTTATTGTTATTGTAATTGCAAAGTTGAATTATGTTTTTCATTTATTTTCTGTAAATTTATTGTTAGTATAAAAATGGTATGGACTTTTATACATTGAATTTGTACCTCGAAACTGCACTCTTTTAGTTTACTATTTCTAATAGTTCTTTTTATTGAATTTTTTAATGATTGTTTATATAGATAATACTATAATCTACAAAAACTGATAATTTAAATTTCTAATTCACTATTTGGATCATTTTTATTTCTTTCTCTTGCCTGATTTCTCTAGCTATGACTTCCAATACTATACTGAATAATAGAGGTGATAATGGACAGCCTTGTCTTGTTTAATTAAGTTTATTAGAGTAATATTGGTTAATACAATTATATAATATTCAGTTGTACATTATAATTTTACAATTGTATATTCTACTGTATATTTACCACTCAAAGTCCAATTCCCTTCAGCTACCATATATTTTATCCCCATTAACTACTTACCCTCCTCTTATTCCCATATATTTGACCCCTCTAACTGTCAACATACCCACTCCACCCCCAAACGCTACCTTCTGGTAACCAGTAGTCTATAGTCCAAGTTCATGAGCCTCTGTTTGTTTGTCCTGTTCATTTGTTGCTTTTAGATTTATATCCCACATATAAGTGATACCATGCAATTTTCAACATTTTTTCTATATGATTTATTTCCTTAGTATGATTATCTCAAGGTCCATCTGTGTTGTTGCAAATGGCAGTATTTCATCTCTTCTTAGAGCTGAATAGTATTCCATTGTATATATGTACCAATTTGCAGTCCCACTAGAAGTGTATGAAGGTAGATTTTTCTCCGCATCCTCTCCAGCATTTGGTATTACTTGACCTGTTGATTATAGCTATTCTCACAGGTATGAGATGGTATCTCATTGTGGTTTTGATTTTCATTTACCAAATATCTAGCAATGTTCAACATCTATTCAAATAATTGTTGGCCATTTTCAGATCCTCTATGGAGAAATATCTGTTCAGGTCCTCTGACAATTATTTGATTGAATTGTTTGCTCCTTTGTTGTTATTGAGCTATGTGAGTTTTCTGTATATTTTGAATATTAGGCCCTTATCAGAGGCTTTGCTTACAAATATACTTTCCCATTTGGATGGTTGTCTCCTTATTATGAATATGATATCTTTTACTGAGCAGAGGCTTGTTAGTTTGATGTAGTCCCATTTATTCATTTTAGTTTTTACTTCCCTTTCTTTTGAGATCAAATTTATAAAATCCTCTTTAACTCCAGGGTTTTTGAGTTAGGTTACTATGCTTTCTTCTATGCCTTTTATTGTTTCAGGTCTTATATTCAGGTCCTTAATCCATTTTGAGTTACTTTTGTTGAGTGGTGATAGACAACAGTCTAGTTTCATTCTTTTACAGGTGGATTTCTTGTTTTTCCAGCACCATTTATTAGAGACTTTTTTTTTTCTGAAATGTATATATTTGGATTTTTTGTCACAAATTATTTGCTAAATATAAATAGAAGTTTATTTCTGGACTCTCAATTCTGTTCCACTGGTACATGTGTGTGTTTTTCTGCCAATACCATGCCATTTTGATTACTGTCGCTTTGTAGTATAATTTGAAGTTGGGTAGAGTGATGCCTCCATCCTTGTTCTTTTTCTGAAGATGGCTTTGGCAATTTTGGGTCCTCTGTGCTTCCATGAATATTTGGTAATTTTTTTGTTTTATTTCGTTAAAAGATGCCTGTGAGTTTTTGATGGGGATTTCATTAAATCTGTATAATGCTGTAGGTAATATTATCATTTTAACTATGTTGATTCTTCCTATCCAAAAACACAGATTATCTTTCCATTTCTTTGTATCTTCTCTGATTTCTTTTAATAGAGTTCTGTAGTTTTCATTATATAGGTCCTTCACATGTTTTGTTAAATTGATTCCCAGGTATTTTATTCTTTTTGTTGCAATTGCAAAATAATTATTTTTTTTTCTGACACTTCATTATTAGAGTATAAGAATGCTATAGATTTTTCAACATTAATGTTGTACCCAGAAATTTTACTGTATCTTCTTATTGTTTCTAGTAGTGTTCTTGTGAAGTCTTTCTGGTTTTCTATATAGAGAATCATGTCATCCACAAATAGTTACAGTTTGAATTCTTCATTTCCTATTTGAATACCTTTTATATTGTTTTCTTCTCTGATTGCACTTGCTAGGACCAACGATGTTATATTGAATAACAGTGGTGATAGTGGAAAGCCTTGCCTTATTCCTTATCTTGAAACAAAGATTTTCAACTTTTCATCATTGAGTATAATGTTAGCTGAGGACTTGTCATACATGGTTATGGTACATTATGGTATGTCATAGTTATGGTACGTTACTTCTGTCATGATTTTGTTAATTTTTTGAACACAAATAGATGCTGTATATTGTCAAAGGCTCTTTCTGCATCTATTGATATAATCATATGATTATTATTTTTTAATTTGTTTATATGGTTTATCACATTAATCAATTTGCATATGTTGAACAATTCCTGTGCTCCTGGGATGAAGCCTACTTGATTGTGGTGTATAAACTATTTTATATGTTGCTGTATTTAATTTGCTGGTATCTTATTTAGGATTCTTGCATTTGTGTTCATGAGAAATATTGGTCTGTAGTTTTTTTTTTATGTGTTATCTTTACACGATTTTGGTATCAGAATAACATTGGCCTCATAAAATGTATGGGGGTGTATTGCCTTCTCTTCAATTTTTTGGAAGAGTTTGAGGAGAATAGATACTAAATCTGTGAATGTTTGGTAGAATTCACTGGTGAAGCCATCTGTTCCTGGACTTTGACTATTTGGTAGATTTTTGATGATTTTTTTCAATTTCCATACTGCAGATTGATCTATTTTAATTTTTCAGTTTTTCTTCATTCAGTCTAGGAAGATTGTATTTGTCTAAGTACTGGTCCATTACAACTAGTTTAACAAATTTGGTATTATATACTTTTTCATAGTAATTTTATATGTTTCTTTGTATTTCTGCAATGTCATTCAAAATTTCTCATCTTTCATTTCTGATTTTGTTCATTTGTGTCCTTTCTCTTTTTTCTTTAGCGAGTCTAGCCAGGGGTTTGTCAATTTTATTAACCTCATAGAACCAGCTTTTTGTTGTGTTTATTTTTTCTATTATTTATTATTTGCTTCTTTTCAATTTCATTTATTTTTGCTTTCATTGTGATTATTTTTTTCCTTCTTCTGACTTTAGGCTTTATTTGTTTTTCTTTTTCTAGTTTCATAATATAAAGCATTAAATTTTTCATTTGGGCTCATTCTTATTTTTGCAGATAGACCTGCAATGATATAAACTTTCCTCTTACGACCGCTTTTGCCATGTCTCAAAAGTTTTGATATGTTGTACTATCATTACCATTCGTTTCTATGTATCTCTTGGTCTGTCTCTTTATTTCTTCTCTTACCCAGTTATTCTTCAGTAGTATTTTGTTTAAGCAACATGTATTTGTGGTTCTTACTGCTTTCTTTTTGCAGTTGATCTCTATTTTCAAAGCATTATGATCAGAAATATGGTTGGTAGGATTTCAACCCTCCTGTATTGTTGAAACTATTTCTGTGTCCCAGTATGCAGCTGATTCTTGAGAATATTCCATGTGTATTAGAGAAAAAAATAGCAGCTCTTTGTGAATGAAAGGCTCCGTAAATGTCAATTATGTCCAGTTATCATTTAGGGATGTTATTTCCTTATTGATTTCTCTTTGGGTGATCTATCTATATCAGACAACGGGGTATTTAGTTCCCCTATGATAGTGTTTTGGTCTGTTTCTCCCTTTAGTTCTGCTAGTATTGTTTTACATTATTTGGGTCTTCCTGATTGGGAGCATAGATATTAATAACTGTTATGTTTTCTTGGTGCATGATTTCTGTTTTCATTATGAAGTGTCCCTTAGTATCTTTCCTTTTTCTTTTTCTTTTGACATTTATTTTGTCTGATAATTAGTACCATCAATCCTACTTTTCTCTGAAAGCCATTTGCTTGAAATATCATTTTCCACCCTTCCACTTTGAGTCTATATTTGTCTTTGGAGCTGAGATGTATCTCTTTGAGGCAGCATGAGGTTTGATTTTCTTTTTTGATCCATTCTTTAACTCTGTGCCTTTTTGTTGATGTGTTCAGTCCATTTACATTTAGGGAGATTATTGAAATATGAGGTCTTATAATCATTTTGTCTTTTTATTTCTGGTAGCTCAGTGTTTCCACTGTTTTCTTTATCTTGTTTTCTGTTTTCTTTATTTTGGTTGATTTTTGTGGGTTTTGCCTCTAGTTCTTCTTGTATTATATTGTATACTTTAGTTCTGAATCTTTGCTGTTTGGTTACCATTACAAATATGTAAAGGATATATTACATATATCCACACACCCCACCCTTTTCCTTCTGTGCAAGCCTTGTCTCCACTCCTCTTTGTGAATTTGGTTCTTTTAATGCTTTCCTTTTCAATCATTGTTATCTCAATTTGTCCCGATATATGCTGAACATTCATTACTCTCTTTCTATAGAAATTCTCTTCTTAATATTTAAGCTTTTAATATGCTTTTCTTAGTAAGGGTTGCATTCTTCTGCTACTATTTGATAGTTACTTTACTCATAATTATGTATTTGTTTTGTCATTTTGCTTTAGGTGAGCAGACCCCTTACCATATTTCATGTAGTGTAGGCCTCGTAGTGGAGTATTACCTCAATTTTTTTAGATATGCAAAAGTCTTAATTTCTTCTTATTATAGGAGAGCTTAGCTGGATACATTATTCTAGGTTGATAGTTCCTTTCACTTCATAGTTTAAATATTCAGTTCCATTTCTTTCTGCCTTGTAAGGTCTATGCTGAAAAGTCTGAAGATAATCTAATGGTTTTTCCTTTATAAGTTACTGTTTTCTTCTCTCTGTCTGCCCTGTCTTTGTCACTGATTTTTGATAATTTTAATACAATGTGTTTTGGTTACAGCCTTTTTGGGTTGAGACAATTGGGTATTCTCTTGACTTCTTGAATTCTAAACTCCTGCTTATTCCTTGAATTTGGGAAATTCTCATCAATTATTTGTCTGAAAAAAATCTCTAACTTTTCCTCCCCTTCAAGAATGCCCATTATTTTTACGTTTCCCCTATTGATGGTATCAGCTATTTCTTTGTATTTCTTTTTCATTATTTCTCATTCTTCTGTTTCTCTTTTCTTCCTTTTGATTTATTTCTAAATTTCTGTCTTCGATATCACTGATCCTTTTCTTTATTTGTTCAACTCTACTTCCCAAGCTTGTTATTTAATTTTTCAACTCTTGCAGTATATATATATATATATATATATATATATATATATATATATATATATATATATATATATATATATATATATATATATATATTATTTCCTAGAAATCTATTTGGTTCTTTTTGATGGCTTAAATCTTCTTTCTGTGCTCATCTAGGTGTTTTGTCAATCCCTGAAATTGTCAATATGACTCATTTCAGAATTCACTGAGTTTTTATTTCAGAAGTACCATCCTGAATTTTCTATCATTTAAGTTGTATATTTCTGTGGCTGCAAGCTCATTTTCTGGAGATTTTTCTCTTTCTTTCTGAGATTCCTCATTACCTTGTTTATTTCTCACATTTAATGAACTATTTCTCCACCTAAGAATTAATAGAAATGTATTCTGCTTTTTTTTTTTTCCAGAAAGATTTATTATATAAATTTCTCACATTAGCCTGCTGCAAAGAAGGCACTTACTTTTCTTTTGGTTTCCAGTAGGTGGCCTTTAAGCTTCTTGGATCCCTGCTTTATATAAAGTCTTAATAACACCTTTATATAATGCTTTTATTTTCTAGTAGATATTTAATTACTCTCACTATCCTCAGTTTCAGTCCCTGTCAGTGTTAGCAACAGTTCCAGTAGCATTTGCTCAGATTTCCCTGGGGCTCTGTAGTAATCAGTCTTGCAGTTTATGGGTAAGGTCCCTCTAGATTGGAGAATGAGGTCTGTGGTACAGCCTCATTTTTGCAACAGTGGCTGGTAAAATAAACTAATGTTTTTCTGCCTTCCAGATTCTCTGCTCTCTGCTCCCTGCCCTGATGACTGGGCCTTGTCCCTGGAGGTGTGGAGCTCACAGCTCTTCCAAGTAGGCTGCTCAGGGAAGTCACAGCATTTTCCTTCCTCTTCTTCCTCCTACAAGGAGTTCTGGAGGCTTCCAGAGGCAGCTTCTTTATTTCTCCCATTCCACCTCCTGACACCCAGTTTTCTAACCTGTGGTAGCTGTTATACACATATCTCATGCTCAGATGTGCTGATGTGCAGTTTGGGTGTTTTTTTTTTGTTGTTGTTGTTGAGTTTTACATGTTCATCTTACTGTTGTTTCAAGGGGAGAGATCTGAGGACGTCTTCCATTCCACCATGTTTCCAAAGATCTGGACAGCCTTGGCTTATTGTTCATCTTAGAGGGGAGATTTTTAGGTTCCATCATTAAATATGATGTCAACAGAAGGTCTGCCATATATAGCCTTTACTATGTTGAGGTACTTTCATTCTATACCCATTTTATTAAGTATTTTAGTCATAAATGGATGTCATATCTTCTCAAATGCTTTTTCTGCATCTATTGATATGATCATTTGACTTTTATTTTTTATTTTGTTAATGTGGTGTATCACATTGGTGTATTTGAATATGTTCCCCTGGGATAAAGCCCACAAGATCATGGTACATAACCTTTTTAATTTTTTGTCGTATTCAATTTGCTACTATTTTCTTTAGGACTTTAGCATCTGTGTTCATGAGAGATATTGGTTTATACTTTGTGTGTGTGTGTGTGCGTGTGTGTGTGTGTGTTATTTTTACCAGATTTTTGTATCAGAGTAATGTTAGCCTGATGAAATGAGTTAGGAAATGTTTTCTCTTCTTCTATTTTTTGGAAAATTTGGAGATGAATAGGTGTTAAGTCTTTAAATGTTTGGTCATATTCACTGGTGAAGCCATCTGGTCCTGGACTTTTACTTTTTGGGAAGTTTTGAATGATTGTTTCAATTTCCGTACAGTTGACTGGTCTATTTAGATTTTCCAATTTTTCATGATTTAGTCTAAGAAGATTATATATGTCTAAGTTATCCATTTCTTCTAAGCTATTAAATTTTGTGGCATATAATTTTTCATAAGTTTTGTTTGACCTTTTGCTTTTTGTTGGTATCTTCATAACATCTCTTTTTTTGATTTCTGATTTTATTTATTTGTGTCCTTTCTCTTTTCTCTTAATGAGTTTAGCCATGGTTTTTCAATTTTATTAATCTGAAAGAACCAGCTCTTTCTAGTGTTAATTTTTTCTATTGTCTTTATGTTCTCAATTTCATTTAGCTCTGGTCTAATGTTTATCATTTCCTTCCTTCTGCTGATTTGAGCTTCCTTTTTTCTCTTTCCTTATGGTTTAAAATTGTAATGTTATAGTTTATTTGGGCTCCTTTTTGTTTTTGGAGATAGGTTTGTACTTATATGAACTCTCCTCTTATTACTACTTTTGCTGTGTCCCAAAAGTTTTGATATGTTGTACTGTCATTATTATTTGTTTCTATGTATCTCTTGATCTCTCCTTTAATTTTTTCTCTAACCCAGTCATTCTTCAGTAGCATGTTTTTTATTCTCCATGTATTTATGGTTCTTCCCATTTTTTTTACAGTTGATCCACAGTTTTAAAACATTATGATCAGAGAACATGCTTGGTGTGATTTCAATCTTTTTAAATTTGTTGAGGCTAGTTTTGTTTTCCATCATATGGTCTATATTTGAGAATTTTTTTATATACACTAGAGAAGTGTATAATATGATGTTTTGGGATGAAAAGCTTTGTAAATGTAAGTTATGTACAGTTAATCTAATGTGTCATTTAAGGATTTATTTTATTGATTTTTTTGTTTGGATGATCTATTCATAGATGATAGTGGGGTATTAAGGTCTCCTCCTATTATTTTGTTTTTGTCAGGTTTCTCCTTTAATTCTGTTAGTAGTTGATTTATGTATATTGATGTTCACTGGAGCATATATATATATATATATATATATATATATATATATATATATATATATATAAATGTTATATTTTCTTCATGTATGTTCCTCTTTATCATTTTGAAGAGTACATCATTTTCTTTTTTTATCTTAAAATCTATTTTACTAATATAAATATAGCTACACACACTTTTACTCAGAATATCATTTTCCACCTTTTCACTTTGAGATGGTGTTTTCCCTTGCAACTGAAATATGTCTCTTAATGGCAGCATGTGGTTGGGTTTTGTTTTTTGATCCAATCTGCTACTCTATGCCTTATTATTGGTGAGTTTAGTCCATTTACCTTTAGTGTGATTATTGAAATATAAGGTTTTCCTATAGCTATTTTACCTTACATTTTGTGGTAACTCAATGTCTCTTCTGTTTTCTATTTTTTGTTGTTGTTGTTGTTCTTGTGTCTATGTCTGTTATTTGAATATGGTGGTGTTTTATTGTTTTTCTCTCTGTTGCTTCTTGTTTTCTGTTAGGTGTTTCAGTTCTGCATTTTTGGTATGTGTTTGCAATTATGTTTGTGTAAAGGAAAATTATATATATAATTTGATCTTTTTATTCTGTGTGGTCTTTATTTCCATTCCCCTTTGCAGATTCAGATCTTTCCTTCCTCTCTTTTTCTATGTCTGTTGTCTCACATTGTCCCTCTTTATGTCATTACTTTCTGTGTTGTGGTAGCTGTTGTTTTTCTTTTCCAACTTTTAAAAAACTTTATCCAGTATATAATATTTAAGCTTGTAAATAACCTTTTCTTAATAAAAGTTATGCTTTTCTGCCTCTGTCTTCTTATTGGTCATGTTACACTAATTTTTGTATTATTTATTCTTCTGCTTCAGGTAGAGTAACCCCCTTCAGTATTTTCTAGTATGCAGGATTTGTGGTAGAATATTCTTCCAGTTTTCATACTTCTGAAAAGTTATTTATTTCTCCTTCATATATAAAGAAGAACTTTGCTGGATATATTATTCTTGGCTGTTAGTTCCTTTCTTTCAGTAATTTAATATTTGATTCAACTCTCTCCTAACTTCTAAGGTTTGTGCTTAGAAGTCTGATGATATTTACTGTTCTATTTTTTTTAATAAATTACTTTCTTCTTTTCCATGGATTCCTTGAGAATTCTCTCTTTGAAATTAGTCTTGACAATTTGAATATAATGTGTGTTGGAAAAGACCTTTTTGGGTTGAGATAATTGGTTGTTATGTTTGCTTTTTGTATCTGAAGATTTAGTTCTTTCAATAGGTTTGAAAAATTCTGGCTGCTATTATTATTATTATTTTTTATTTATTTATTTATTTTTTTAGTGTGCTCTCTGTTCCCTTCTCCCTCCCTTCTCCTTCTGGTATACCCATTATTCTGCTGTTGCTTTTTCTCATAGTGTCAGAAAGTTCTTGTACAGTTTTTTTTATTTCTTTCACTCTCAATTTTTTCTCTTCTTCCTTCTGCATAATTTTCAGATTTCTGTATTCAATATCACTAATTCTTTCCTCCATCTTGTCAGCTCTATTTACTAGGCTGGCCTTTTCATTTTTTATCTTTTTTAGTGAGCTATTCTTTTCCAGAATTCCTATTTGGATCATTTTTATAGTTTCAATATCCTCAGTAAAGTATTCCTGTTATTCATTGATTTTGTTTCTGAGTTCATTTTTCTATCTCAAGTTTTTTCAGAAGTATAATCATATTTTTCTGTCACTTAAATCTCATATTCTTATACCTTTAAGTTTATTTTCTAGAAATTTTTATTTTTACATTTTGAGCTGTCTTGTTATCTTGGTTTTTCATGCTGTTTGATAAAATTTTCTTCATGGTGCAGGAAATTTTTTTAGCTTGATAAAGTCCTATTTGTTTTTTTTTTTATTATTATTTTGAATCCCTTGTTTGCAAATATATATTAGAAAAAAATTGTTGATAGTAATGCCAGATAGTTTACTGTTTATGTTTTCTTCTAGGAGTTTTATGGTTTCAGGTATTACTTTGATGTCTTTAATCCATTTTGAGTTAATTATTTTATACAGTCTAAGAAGATGGTCCAGTTTTATTGTTTTGCATTTACCTGTCCAGTTTTTCCTTCACTGTTTGTGGAAAGACTGTCTCTACCCCACTGTATATTTTTGCCTCTTTTGTCATATATTAAGTGAGCATATAGGCAGGCATGAATTTATTTCTGGTTTCTCTATTTTGTTCCATTGCTCTTTGTGTTTGCTTTTATGCCAGTATCATGCTGTTTTTATTACTATAGCCTTGTAGTATAGTTTGATATCAGGTTGTGATACCTTCAACTTCATTCTTCTTTATCAAGATCACTGTGGCTATTCGGGATCTTTTATGGTTTCATATTAATTTTGGGATTATTCTAGTTCTCTAAGAAATGCCATTGATATTTTTTAAAAATTGCATTGAATCTCTAGCTTGCTTTGGGTAACATGGACACTTTAACAATGTTGATTCTTCCTTCCCGTGAGCACATTATATGCTTTCATTTATTTGTATATTCTTCAATTTATTTTTCAATGACTTCTAATTTCTGAGAACAGTTTTTTTTACCTACTTGGTTAATTTAATTCCTAAGTATTTTATTGTTTTTAATGTAATTTTAAACAGGATTTTAAAAAATGTCTCTCTCTGATAGTTCATAATTCATGTATAAAAATGCAACTGACTTCTAAATATTAACTTTATATACTGATACTTTACTGAATTTATTGTTAAGTTCTAACAGTTTTGTTGGAATTTTAAGGGTCCTCTATGTATATTATATCATTTGCAAGTGATGACAGTTTTATTCTTTTTAAAATTTGGATGGATGCCTTTTATTTCTCTTTGTTTTCTGATTGCTCTAGCTAGGATTTCAAATACTATGATAAATAAGAGTGATAAAAGTGAACATTCATGCTTAGTTCTTGATCTTATGTATAATGTATAATGTTAGCTGTAGATTTGTCATATATGGCTCTTATTATGATGGAGCACGTTTCCTCTATTCCAAATTTGCTGACCACTTTTATCATAATGGATGCTGTATTTTCTTGAATGCTTTTTCTGCTTCTATTGATATAATCATATGATCTTTATTTTCCAATTTGTTTATGTGGTGTATCACATTAATTATTTGTGCATACTAAATTTACTCTTCATCCTAGGGATGAATCTAACTTCATCATGTTGTATGATATTTTTAATGTATTGCTGAATTTGTCTTGCTAATATTTTGTTGAGGAGTTTTGCATCAGTGTTCATTATGGATATTGACCTATAATTTTTTTTTAATGGTCTTGGGGCTTGGAGTCACAGTAATGGTAGCCTCATAAAAAA
Organism: Cynopterus sphinx; assembly: GCA_030015415.1. NCBI lineage: Eukaryota > Metazoa > Chordata > Mammalia > Chiroptera > Pteropodidae > Cynopterus > Cynopterus sphinx. The sequence goes on from CM057388.1 coordinate 44,160,017, forward strand.
TTTTGAGAGACTTTCCTCCTTCTGAATTTTTTGAAACAGTTTGAGAATAGGTGTTAATTCTTTTTTGAATATTTGGTAAAATTCACCTATGAAATCATTCTGCCCAGGACTTCAGTTTTTTGAAAGTTTTTTCATTATCGATTTGATTTTGTTAGCAATTGGTTGATTCCTATTTCTGTTTTTTCTTGACTCAGTCTTTGGAGATTGTATGTTTTTAGAAATGTATTCATTTTTCCCATATTATCCAATGTTTGGCGCACAATTGTTTGTAGTATTTTCTTGTAAACCTTTATATTTCTTGGAGTTTATGGTTATTTCCTCTCTTTTATTTCTTATTTTACTTATTTTTTTCTCTATTTTTTTCTCTTGATCAGTCTGTTTAAAGGTTTATTAATTTTGTTTATTTTTACAAAATACCAGCTCTTGGTTTATTGATATTTTGTATTATATTTTTAAACTTATTTTGTTTTATTTGCATTCTGATCTTTATTATTTTCTTTCTTTTCTCTTTGAGTTTTGTTTGCTGTTTCTTTTCTAATTCCTTTAGATGTAAGGATAGGTTGTTTATTTGAAATTTTTCTTGTTGCTTTATGTAGGCCTGCGGTGCTATAAATTTCTCTCTTAGGATTGTTTTTGTTGTGTTTCATAGATTTTAGTCATTGTGTTTTCATTTTTATTTGTCTCCAGGTATCATATGATTTCCTCTTGATCCTATAGTTAACCCATTTATTGTTTAGTAGGATGTTATTTAACCTCTACATATTTTTGTATTTTCCATTTTTTTCTGTATTGATTTCTTGTTTCATATTATTGTGATTGAAGAAGATGCTTGATGTGATTTAAATATTCTTAAATTTATTAAGGCTGTTATTTGGCCTAACGTGTCATCTATTCTGGAGGATATTCCATGTGCACTTAAGAAAAATGTATATTTTGCTGCTTTTTGTTGACACACTCTGAAAATACAAATTAAATCTATCTAGTCTAATGTGTAATTTAATGCTGTTGTTTTCTTGTTGGTTTTCTGCCTGAAAGATGTCAATTGGTGTCATTATAGTACAGCTTCTTTTTCCAATTATCTATTGCAAGACACACTTCGGTCACTTCTATATCTTGGCCATGACCATTGGTGTGCAAATATCATTTTGGATGTGTGTTTTCAAGTCTTTGGGGTAAATACCTAGCAGAGGAATTGCTGGATCATAGAGTAGATGAATTCTTAGTTTTTTGAATGACCTCCATGCTGTTTTCCATAGCAGTTGTAACAATTTACAGTCCTACCAGCAGTGTATGAGGGTTCCATTTTCTCTACATCCTCTCCAACAATTGTTATTACTTGTCCTGTTGATAAAACCTATTCTAACAGGTGTGAGATGGTATCTCATTATGGTTTTTATTTGCATTTCCTTAATAGCTAGTGAAGGTGAGCATCCTTTCATACTTCTGCTGGCTATTTGTCTTCTTGAAAGAAGTGTCTGTTATGGTCCTCTGCCCATTTTTTTAATTGGGTTGTTTATTTTGTTGTTGTTGTTGTTGTTGTTGTTCTGTTGTTGTTGTTTGAGTTCTTTGTAAATTTTGGATATTAAGCTATTATTGGAGGCATGGCTTACATATATATTTTCCCATCCAGGTGGTTGTTTCCTTATCTTGTTGATGGTTTCTTTTGCTGTGCAGAGCTTTTTAGTTTATGTAGTCACACCCATTTATTTTGACTTTTACTTCATTTGACTTTGAGGTCAAATTCACAAAATCATTTTCAAGTCTAAGATCCATGAGTTTAGTTTCCGTGTTTTCTTCTATGTAATTTATTGTTTTAGGTCATATATTCAGGTCTTTAATTCATTTTGAGATATTTTTGGTGTGTGGTGATAGAAAACAGTCTAGTTTCATTTTTTTTGCAGGTGGCTTTCCAGTGATCCCAGCACCATTTATTGAAGAGGCTTGTCTTTCTCCACTGTATATTTTCGGCTTTTTTTTTTTTTGTCAGACATTATTTTCCTGTATACACATGGACTCTTGAATTTGTTCCATTAGTCTGTGTATCTGTTTTTCAGTCAATACCATGTTGTTTCAATTATTGTTGCTTTGTAGTATAATTTGAAGTTAGACAGAGTGATACATCCAGCTTCATTCTTCTTCCTCAGGATGACTTTGGCAATTAAGAGTTTTTTCTGCTTCAATGCAAATCTGATGATATATTGTTCTGTTTCTTTAAAAAATGTTGATGAGGCTAAAATAAGAATTGCAATAAATTTGTATAATACTTTAGGTATGTATAAAGTCATTTTAGCTATGTTGATTCTTTCAATCCCAAAACATGGAATATCTTATTTATTTTTTTGTATCTTCTTCAATGTCTTTTAGTAGGGTCTTATAGTTCTCATTACATAGGTCCTTCACATGTTTCATTAAATTTATTACTTGGTGTTTTCTTCTATTTGTTGCTATTGCAAATTTCCACTTCTTTTTTTCTGACAATTCATTATTAGAGTATATAAATGATATGGATTTTTTAAGCATCAATTTTGTATCCAGAAAATTTATTGTATTTTCGTATTCTTTCTAGTAGTGTTCTTGTGAAGTTTTTAGGGTTTTCTATATAGAGAATCATTTCACCAGCAAATATTACAGTTTGAGTTCTTCATTTCCTATTTGTTTGCCTTTTTATCTTTCTCTTGTCTGACTGCATTTGCTAGGACCTCCAATGTTATCTTGAATAATAATGGCAATAATGGACAGCCTTGTCTTGTTCCTGAACCTAGAGAGAAAGCTTTAGTTTTTCACCATTCAGTGTAATATTAGTTGAGTTTGAAATATATGGACTTTATTATGTTAAGGTACTTTCCTTTTATACCAATTTTGATAAGAATTTTGATCAAAAATGGGTGCTGTATCTTGTCAAAGGCTTTTTCTGTATCTATTAATATGATCATGGATTCTTATTTTTTAATTTGTTTATGTGGTGTGTCACATTAATAGATTTGCAAATGTTGAACCATCCCTGTGACCTTGAGGTGAAGCCCAATTGATCGTGGTGTATAATCTTTTTAATATGTTGCTGTATTTGGTTCACTAGATTCTTATTTAGAATTTTTGAATAAGTGATCATGAGAGATATTGGTCGGTATTTTGTGTGTGTGTGTGTGTGTGTGTGTGTGTGTGTGTTATTTTTATCATGTTTTTGTATCAGAGTAATAATGGCTTCATGAAGTGAATTTGTAGGTATTTCCTCGTGATCAATTTTTTGAAAGAAGTTGAGGGGGATAGGCAGTAAAACTTCTTTGAATGTTTGGTAGAATTCACTGGTGAAGCCATCTGGTCCTGGCTACTTCTGGATAGGATTTTAATGATTGTTTCAAATTCAATACTGATGATCAGTCTATTTAGATTTTCCAGTTCTTCTTGATTTGGTCTAGAAAGTTTGAATCTTTCTAAGTACTCGTTCATTTCTTCTAGATTATTAAATTTGGTATTATATATTTTTTCATCATATCATTTTATGATCCTTTGTATGTCTGAAGTGTCTGTTATCATGTCCCTTCTTTCAACCCTGATTTTGCTTATTTGTGTCCTCTCTATTTTTCTTTTAGTGAGTCTAGCCAGGGGTTTGTTGATTTTATTGATATTCTCAAAGAAGTAGCTCTTTGTTGCATTTATTTTTCTATATTTTTCTTTGCTTTCTTTTAATTCTGCTCTAATTTTGATTATTTCTTTGCTCCGGCTGACTTTAGGCTTCATTTGTCCTTCCTTTTCTAGTTTTATTTTTTATATGAAGCATTCAATTGTTTATTTAGTCTATTTCTTGTTTTTTTTTCCAATAGGCCTGTAATAATATAAACTTTCCTCTTATGACCGCTTTTGCCATGTCCAAAGTTTTGATGTGTTGTACTATCATTATCATTTATGTCTATGTATCTCTTAATCTTTTTATTTCTTCACTGACCTAGTCAATCTTCAGTATCATGTTGTTTAATCTCCACATATTTGTGATTCTTCCCACTTTCTTTTTACAGTTGATCTCCAGCTTCAAAACATTATGATCAGAGAATATGATTGGTAGGATTTCAACCCTCTTATATATGTTGAAGCTATCTCAGTATGTGTTTAGTCTTTAAGAATGTTCTATGTGCACTAGAGAGAAATGCATAAGCAACAGTTTTGGGATGAAAGTTTTTGTAAATGTCATTTATGTGCAGTTGGTCTAATGTGTCATTAAAGGATGTTATTTCCTTATTGATTTTCTGTTTCAATGATCTGTCCGTAATTGACAGTAAAGTATTTCGGTTCCTTACTATGATAATGTTTTGGTCTGTTTCTCCCTTCAGTTCTGTTAGGAATTGCTTTACATATTTCAGGGATCCATTATTGGGAGAATAGATATTAATAAGCATTATGTCTTCTTGGTGCATGATTCACTTTATCATTAGGAAGTGTCCCTCAGTCTCTTTCTTTATCTTTTTTACTTTGAAATCTATTTTGTGTGATATTAATATCACTACTCCTGCTTTTCTCTGAGTTCTATTTTCTTGAAAGATCATTCTCTACCCTTTCACTTTGAGTCTATATTTCTCTTTGGAACTGAGATGTGCCTCCTAGAGTCAGTGTATGGTTGCATTTTGTTTTAGAATCCAATCTGCAAATCTTTGCTATTTTATTTGTAAATTCAGTCCATTCACATGTAAGGTGATTATTGAAATATGAAGCTTTCCAATAATAATTTTATGTTTTGCTTTCTGGTAGTTTGGAGTTTCCATTGCTTCTTTGTCTTTATGTTTCTGTTTTTTTTTTTTTTATTTCATTTTAGTATGTTTTCTCAGTTTTCCCTCTTATTATTCTTCTTTTATGTTATGTACTTCAGCTCTGAATCTTTGATGTTTGGTTACCATTAAAAAATATGTAGAATATATTTCATATATATCTATTTTCTTCTGTATATGCCTTATCTCCATTCCCTTTTACTAATATAGATCTTTGAACCCTTACTTTTCTGTCATTTTTGTCACTATGTATGCTGAACATTCATTACTATCTTACAATAGTAAATCTCTTCTTATTGTTTAAACTTAAAACACCCTCTTCTTAGTATGGGTTGCATTTCTCTGTTTCTCTCTCCCTGCTAGTCACCTTATTCATAGTTATGTATTTTTTATCATTTTGTTTTAGGTAAGCTGACCCCTTTTCAGTATTTTCTGCAATGCAGGGCTCATACTGAAGAATTCCCTTAGTTTTGTTTGTCTTGAAAGTTCTTTATTTCTTCTTCATATCTGAAGGACAGTTGTGCCAGGTACATATTTTTTGGCTGGTAGTTCCTTTCTTTTTATAAATTGAATAGTTAATTCCAGTCCTTTCTTGCTTATAACTTTTGTGCTGGGAAGTCTAATGCTAATCTAATAGGTTTTGCTTTTTAGGTTACAGTTTTCTTTTCTCTGGCTTCCCTGATAATTCTTTGTTATTTGTTTTTGAATATTTTAATATAATGTGTCTTGGAGAAGACCTTTTTTGGTTGAGATAATTGGATGTTCTATTGACTTCTTGCATTTCAAGCTCCACTTCATCCTTTTGATTTGGTAAATCCTCATCAAGTATGTGTCTCAAAATATTTCCTATTCCATGCTTTTTTTTTCTCCTCTTTGACAACTTCCATTATGCTCATGTCTCCTTTCCTAATGATATCAGCTAGTTCTTGTATTTCTCTTTCATTATTTTTTCTTCTTTGGTTTCTCTCTTTTTCCTTCTAACTTACTTCTAGATTTCTGTCTTTGATATTACTATTCCTTTTCTCCATTTGGTCAACTCTATTTCCCAAGCTTTCTATTTTATATTTCATCTCTTGAGTGTGTTTTTCATTTTCAGAAGTTATATTTGGTAATTTTTTTTGGGGGGGGGTTGATATCCTTTCTAAAAAACTCATTTTGTTTATCTAGTTTTTTTTTTTCAAATTTTGGAATTGTTGATATGAATTATGTTGTATCTCATTGACTTTTTTTTCAAAAATACCACTTTGAATTCTCTGTCACTTAAGTTGCAAATCTCTGTCTTTAAGCTTATTTTCTGGAGATTTTTCTTTTTCTTTTTGAGATGCCTTGTCACTTTGGTTGTTAATGGTGTTTAATGGACTATTTCTCTGGTGACATTCATGGAAGTGTGTTCTGTTTTCGTTTTTATTTATTTATTTTTTCCCAAAAAGATTCATTATATAAAGGTCTATCTTCGTCCTGTTGCTAAAAAGGTATTTTTCTTTTGGTTTTCATTAGGTGGCATCTAAACCTCTTGGATCCCTGCTCTATGTAACATCTTAATAATGCTCTTTTTTTTTTTTTTCAAATAAATGTCTAATCACAGTCACTATCTTTATTCTCAATCCCTTTCAGTGTTAGGGCCATTTTCGGCAGCATATGCTTAGATTTTCCTGGGGCTCTGTAGTGTTAGCTTTTAGAGAATATGGGGGGGGATTTAGCCTGGTTTGGGGGATAGGTACTTTGACTCAGCCTCACATTTTACAGCCTCAGATGGTAAAAATCAACTGTTGCTTTTATGCCATCTCCAACTCTGCCATCCCTACATCTCTTTTTTCTGCCCTGATCTTGGGCACTGCCACTGTGTGAACCTCACAGCTCTCTCAGGTAGGGCTGTTTACAGAAACTGCCGCAACTTTTTTTCTCTCTCTTCTCCTATACATAGCTCCAGCTGCGAGAGGTAGATTCTTTGTTTCTACCAGTCTCCTGACTGTATCACTGAGTTCTGTCCTGTGGTAGCTCTTATTCATGAATCCCTCTCTCAGACATGCTTCTGTGAAGATAGAGTGATTGTTTTTTGTTGTTGAATTTTAGATATTGAACTTATTTTTGTTTGAAATAGACTTTGGTTTGATGTTGATGGCTCTCAAAGTTCAATCTCCAATCTTGACTTCTCCTATGAGTTCCAATCTGCATTTTTAATTCACTTTGAAGGTATGTCCACTTTATTTCTATTTATTTTTAATGATTATTATTTTTCCATCATCCAAGCTCAACACCAGCCATCACTCAACTATAAAAAACCCTATAGATTCTATCACTACATGAGTGCTAATATCTATTATCTCCTCATTCCCACTGCTTTTTCCCCTATCCTGACTCTTATTACATCTCATATGCGTTATTACAGTTGTCTTTCAGTGTTCTGCCATTTAGGCTCTTTACCCTTCAATCTATAATCAGCTACCAAATTAATTCTACTAATTAATTGCCTTAATCATGTTTATTTAATTAAAATTTAATTAAAACATTAAATTTGTCTGTGATTTATCAAATAGGGACCTTAATTCTTAAAATAACATGTAAAACCCCGTATAATATAAATTAACCCTGCTTTTCTAGATTTACTTCCCACTACTCTTTTCAGATTTTCTCTACCTCAGCTAAACTGGGCTATTTGCTATTTTCTGAACATCCCTATGACAGCATTTTTCTCCTCTAATTGTATAATCCTCCTTCATTTTCTTTGTCTAAATTCACTCAACTGGATAAAGTTCAGATCAAATGGCATATTTTTATGCTATTCTTTTAAACCCTGAAATAACTTGCCACTGACTTTCAAGAATATTTTTGTATTTTTTTATTTTATCTCTCATGGGGAATATATTACTTATGTTACTGTATTAGTTTTTTTCCCCTAATGGTCTTATTCTATGGTGCTATTAGAATATAAGCTCCTAGAAAGAAGCATAGCAATTATTACATATATACGTAAAATTTACAACAGATACAGGATTTTTTTTTATATTTAAGAAAATATTTTAATTTCTAGGAAATAAAAAACATTGAATAATTTATATTACTGAAGTTACTTAATGCATTTATTATGCATTTTAAATATTTCTACCTTTCTGTGTTGAGATCCAACTGATGTTTAATTTAAAAAATTAATTGGAACATGATTATGGATCAGACACCAAATTACTGAATTTGCTCACTCTCACTTATTTTGCTTCCCCATCTTCTACAAATCAATGTCAGGATTATTTCTGTTTCTCAATTTTGGTTGATTTTTTGAAAAACATATCTAATTAGTGATGATAACTTCAATAGCAAAAATGATTCCATATATAAAATTTTCCTTTTCTTAAAAAATAATATAGAGGGGATGGTGGGAAACATGGTGGAGGAGAGACACCCCCAGATCTCTCACCTTAAAACAAAAATAAGATGAAAATCGAAAACTCAACAAGAATCACCCAAACTTTATACCAGCATGTATGAGCATGGGGTTTGTGCATAAGAGCAATGACATATCTGAACCCCAGGTGCCAGGCAGTGGGCTGGGAGAAATAAGGAACCTGCCTCTTGCAGCCGCCGGAGCTACCCATAGAAAAAGGAGTAGGGGGGAAGCTGCAATAAGTTCCCTGAACAGCCCTACCTGGGAGAGTTATGTGTTCCATACAGCCAGTGGCAGGACCTAGTCATCAGGGCAGAAAGCAGAAAAGCTAGAGAGCAGAAAACAACAGTTGATTTTTACCGGTGGTGGTTGCAAAACCAAGGTTGAGCTGCAGTCCCCAACTCTCAACCCAGAAGGCCCCTTTCCTTATATAACCTCTAGGACTGAACACCAAAGAGCCCTGGAGGAATCTGAGCAAACGTTACCTAACCTGCTGCTAACAATGGCAGAAATTGAAACTGAGGGAAACGAGCATGATTAAATATATATAAGAAAATATAAAGACATTTTTAAGGCTTTACATAAAGCAGAGATCTAAGAGGCTTAGATGCCACCTATGGAAACCAAAAGAAAAGCACATTCTTTGCAGCAGGCTAAAGTGAAACCTTTATATAATAAATTTCTATTAATTCCCAGGTGGAAAAATACTTCATTAAACACCAGGAATAACCAAGGTGACAAGCCATCTCAGAAAGAAAGAAAAATCTCGTGAAAATGAGATTACAGGCATAGAGACATGCTAATTAAATGACAGAGAATTCAGGATGGTAGTTCAGAAAAAACTCAGTGAGTTCTGAAATAGTCATATCAATAATTTCAGGATTTGAAAAAAAAAAAAACACCTAGATGAGCAGAGAAAGGAGATCAAAACCCTGCAAAAGGACAAAATAGATTGTCTGGAGAAAAATGCACACCGAAAGAGTTGAAAAATAAAATAGAAAGCTTGGGAAATAGAGTTGACCAAATGGAGAAAATGATCAGTGATATTGAAGATAGAAATCTCGAAATAACTCAGAAGGAATAAGAGGGAAATTGATGAAGGAAAAATAATGAATGAGAAATTCAATCTACCTGATACCATCATGAAAGGAAACATAAGAATAATGGACACTATCAAAGGAGAGGAAAAGGAGTAGGGACTAAAATCATTTTCAGACAAATAGATGATGAAAATATTCCAAATCTAAGAAATGAGCTAGAACTTGGCATTTAAGATGTCAACAGAACACTCAATTATGTCAACCCAAAAAGGATTTCTTCAAGACATATTGTATTAAAATTATCAAAAAACAATGACAAAGACAGGGCAGCCAGGAAGACAATGGTAACATATAAAAGAAAGCCCATTAGATTATCCTCAGATTTCTCAGCACAGACCTTCCCAGCCAGAAAGGAGTGGAATCAAATACTCAAAATATTAAGTGAAAGAAATTACCAGCCTTGAATAATGTATATAGATACACTCTCTTCTTAATATGAAAACAAAAAATTAATACCTTTCCAGACATACAAAAATTGAGTAATTTCTCCAGTATGAGGCCTGTACTACAAGAAATACTGAAAGAGGTCAGCTCATCTAAATAATATGACAAAAAACATACATAATTAGTAGTAAGGTGTCTATCAGGCAAATAGAAGCAGAGGAGCTCAACCTTTACAAAAACAAGGCATTCTAAACTTAAATAAGAAAAAAATTACTATGGCAAGATAGTAATGACCATTTAGCATACATAGAGACAAATTGAGACAACAATGACTTAAAAGGGAAGGATTAAAAGATCCAAACTAGCAAAGGTGAATGGAGATAAAAAATGCATAAAATATGACTATATATGCATGTGTGTGTATGTATGTGTGTGTGTGTGTGTGTGTGTGTGTGTGTGTGTGTGTGTATATATATATATATATATATATATATATATATAAACTAACTTTACATATTCCTAATGATAACCACACACAGAAGAAACAGAACTGAGGTATATAACATAGAATAAAAACAAATAAACAAACAAACAAACAAACAAAAAACAGAGGGAAAAATTACAAGGGCCAAGCAAATTAAAGAACACAGAAACACAAGGAAAAAGAAGTAATGGAAACATAGAGCTACCAGAAAGCAAAAGATAAAATGGCTATAAGAAGACCTCATATTTCAATAATCACACTAAATATAAATGTACTGAAGCCACCAGTAAAAAGGCACACAGTTGCAAAATGGAAAAACAGCAAAAATAACTCAACCTTATTTTGCCTCCAGGAGACACATCTCAGCTCCAAAGACAAATATAGACTCAAAGAGGAAGGGTGGAAAATGATATTTCAACCAAACAGAATTTAGAGAAAAGCGGGAGTAGTGGTACTAACATCAACGAAATCTACTTCAAAATCAAAAAGGTAAAGCAAGATACCAAAGGACACTTCATAATGATAAAGATCATGCACCTAGAAGTCATAACACTTATTAATATCTATGCTCCCAATAAGGGAGCCCCAAAATATGTAAAGCAATTACTAACAGAACTGAAGGGAGATACAGACAAAAACACTATTGTAGTAGGTTGACCTAAATATCCAACTGTTGGATATGGACAGATTATCCAAACAGAAAATCAATAAAGAAATAACATCCTTAAATAATATATTAGGCCAACTGGACATAACTGACATTTACAGAACCTTTCATCCTAAAATAGCTGTTTATACATTCTTCCCTAGTGCACATGAAACATTCTTAAGAATTGACCACATACTGGAACCCAAATATAGAAGGTTTGAAATCCTCCTAATTATATTCTCTGATCATAATGCTTTGAAACTAGAGATTAACTGAAAAAATAAATTAGGAAGAACCACAAATACAAGAAGATTAAACAACATGCTACTGAAGAATAACTGGGTCAGAGAAGATATAAAATTTTAAATCCAAAGTTACATATAAACTAAAGATAATGATAGTACAGCATAGAAAAACTTTGGGACATGGCAAAAGTGATCATAAGAGAAAATTCATGCCATTACATACTTATCTCAAAAAAGCAAAACGCCAAATAAATAACCTAACACTTCATCGTAAGCAATGAGAAGAGGAAGAACAAATGAACCCTAAAGTCAGCAGAAGGAAAGAAATAATGACATAGAGAACAGAAATAAATGAAATTGAAAACATAAAATAAATAAATGCAACAAAGAGATAGTTCTTTGAGATGGGCAATACAATTGACAAACCGCTGGCTAGACTCACTAAAAGAAAAAGAGAAAGAACACGAATAAACAAAATCAAGGAAGAAAGAGAAGAAACTGCGACTGACATCACAGAAATACAAAGGATCATACAAGAATACTATGAAAACATATATAACACCAAATTTAATAATCTAGAAGAAATGAACCAGTACTTAGAAAAATACAATCTTTCTAGATTGAATCAAGAAGAACTAGACAATGTAAATAGACTGGTCAGCAGTATAGAAATTGAAATAATGATCAAAATCTACCAAAAAGTCAAAGTCTAGGACCAGATGGCTACATCAGTGAATTCTACCAAACATTCAAAGAAGATATAATACCAAATCTCAAACTCTTCCAAATAATCGAAGGGGAGGCAATGCTTCCCAACTCATTTCAGGAGGTTATTATTACACTGATAGAAAAACCTGGAAAGATAACACACACACACACACACACACACACACACACAAAACAAAACTAGATCAATATCTCTCATGAATATTTATTCAAAAATTTTAAATAAGAATCTAGCTAATTGAATGCAGCAACATATTAAAAATGATTATACACCATGATCAAGTAGGCTTGATTCCAGGTACAGGGATGGTTCGACACACACAAATTGATTAATGTGACACACCACATAAATATATTAAAAATAAGAATTATACCATCATATCAATAGATGCAGAAAAAGCCTTCAACTAGATACAGCATCCATTTATGATTAAAACACTTAAAATAGATATAGAAGAAAAATACCTAAACATAATAAAGGCCATCTATGACAAACCCTCAGCCAACATTATACTTAATGGTGAAAAACTGAAAACCTTTTTTTCTAGGATCAAGAACAAGGCAAGGCTGTCCACTATCACCATTGATATTCAATATAAGATTGGACATCCTATTGAGTGCAATCAGGCAAGAGAAAGACATAAAAGGCAGACAAATAGGAAACAAAGAAGTCAAACTCTCACTATTTTCAAATGACATGATTCTCTATATAGAAAACCATAAAGACTCTTAAGGAACACTACTAGAAACAATAAGCAAATATAGGAAAGTTTCTGGATAGAAAGTCAATGTTAAAAAATCCATACCAAACCTATTCTATAATAATGAAGTCTCAGAGAAAAAAAAGGTGAAAAAATAATTCATATTGCAATTGCAACAAAAAATACCTAGAAATAAATTTAATGAAACATGTGAAGAACCTAAATAATAAAAACTACAAGACCCATTAAAAAAAATGATACAAAGAAATTGAAATACATTGGATTGGAAGAATCAACATAGTTGAAATCATTATATTACTTCCAGCATTATACAGATTTAATACAATCCCCATCAAATCCCATAAGCATTTTTTAAAGAAATAGAACAAACATTTATCAGATTTGCATGGAAGCACAAAGGACTTTGAATTGCCAAAGCCATCCTGAGAAAAAAAGAACAAGCCTAGAGGCATCACTCTCCCTGACTTCAAGTTATACTACAAAGTGACAGTAATCAAAACAGCATGATATTGGCAGCAAAACAGACACAAAAAGCAGTGGAACAGAATCGAGATTCCAGAAGTAAAAATATATTTATATAGGCAAATAATTTTCGACAAAGAATTCAAAAATATACAGTGGAGAAAAGAAAGCCTCTTCAGTAAATGGTGCTGGAATCACTGGAAAGCCAGCTGCAAAAGAATGAAACTAGACTGTTGTCTATCACCACACGCCAAAAATATTTCAAAATGGATTAAGGACCTGAATATAAGACCTGAAACAATAAATTGCATGAAATTAAACGTAGGAACTGAATTCAAGGACTTTGGACTTAAAGAGGAGTTTATGAATTTGTATTCAAAAGCAAGGGAAGTAAAAGCTAAAATAAATGAATGGGATTCCATCAAACTAAAAAGTTCTTCCCTGGAAAAGAAACCATCAACAAGGTAACGAGACAACCATCTCAATGGAATGATATATTTGCAAGCAACGCCATTGATAATGTTCTAATAAGAAAAATATACAAACAACACATATAACTCAATAACAACAAGTAAGACAAACGATCCAATCAAAAAAATGGGCTTAGGACCTGAACAGACACTTTTCTCTGGAGGACATACAAATGGCCAAAGAATATTTAAAGATGCTCAACATCACTAGGTATTAAGGAAATGCAAATCGAATCAGAATGAGATATCATCTCACACCTGTTAGGATAGCTATAATCAACAGGACAAGTGATAACAAATGTCGGAGAGGATGCTGAGAAAAAGAAACCTTTGTAAACTGCTGAAGAGCATGTAAATTGTGACAACCCCTATGAAAAACAATATGAAGTCTTCTCAAAAAACTAAGAATTGATCTACCATATGATCCTTCGATCGTTCTACTGGTTATTTATCCCCCAAACTTGAAAACCTATATCCAGAATAATTTGCATACCGATGTTCATAGCAGCATTATTCACAGTGTCCAGCACATGGAAGCAACCAAAGTGTCCTAAGATAGATGAGTAGAAAAAAAGCAGTGGTACATATATACAATGAAATATTACTCAGCCATTAGAAGAGATGAAATACTGCCATTGCGACAACATGCATGAACCTCAAGATAATTGCGTTAAGTGAAATAAGCTAGACAGAAAAAGTTGAAAATCACACGATATCACTTATATGTGGGATGTAAACCTAAAAGCAACAAATGAGCAGGATAAAGAAACAGAGATTCATGGACATGGAATATAGACTAGTGGTTACCAGAGGGTAGGGAGTGAGGGAGGAGAAAGGAGCAAGATAAGGTAAAGGGGGACTATTGTAGTCGTGTAGTGAGATTAGGAAGTGGGTAAAGGGGCCAAATATGTGGTAGCTGAAGTAAACTGGACTTTGGGTGGTAAACACATAATAGAATACACAGATGTCAAATTATAATGCTCACCTGAAAATTATATTTTTGCATTAACAAATGTTACCCCAATAAACTTAATTTAAAAAAGAATCATAGTGAAATAAAAATATTTTAAATAAAAATAATATAGGGGCGTTTTACATTGGAAAGAGATTAAAGAATATAAAACTTTAATTTCAGCTATTAGCTTATGTAGTATTCCATTTTCCACTCATAGCAGCAAGTGTTATGTCAATATATCCTGCCTTTACCATTATAAATTATTTCAATAATAAAGAAAACAGAGCTCTCTTGCTATTCCACATAGGAAAAACATTTATGATGTTTTTTTCCTGTTGATGGTATACTTTATAATATTTTTTTAGTCATTCTTGTATTTCACCTTATAATTTCAACTTTGCAATCACATTCTGCATATAGTAGAGTGAAATCCAAATAATTTCTCCCATTTTTCATGTTTTTAATCTTCAGGGCCTATTTGCATTTTGTTGCAGTGTGACAGCAAGAGAAATGTGGTCAGTTGTATAAAAGCTAAGCCACACTGTCAAGCAGAAGGTTTGGTTTATATTTTTTAAAGAAGGAAGAAAATGGAAAAAGCAAAAAAGGGAAAAAATATTCCTACTTTCTAAAACAAGCAGAATTCTACAAGAATTTAAAGAAATATACTAGTGTATACATTCTTGTATTGAAAGTACACATTTATTTTAAATTTAAATTTCTCAAAAACCTGCAGCACTATGTTTGTAATAGGAAAATGGCAGACAGATTTGCCCTTCACTGGAGGGCATGCCGTATAGTCCTCACTTTCTCTGCAAAACCATCAGGCTGGCAGTAGTGACAGATGAACAGCTTATCATTAATTTCCCCTTTTTTATGCCTTCAATCCAAATAGTGCATATTCTCCACAGGGAGGTACCAAGGTCTTTGCCTTTATTTCTCTCGCTAACTCACACTGATTTATAAATCAAGTGCAGATAAGAAGAGAGGGCAAATATCAATCCTCATTTTTTTTTCTTCTGGCCTGTTCCACTGGCACACTACTGAGCTTTGACTAAAATGTTCTTCAGATTGTCCTGTGATTCATAGGCTAGGGAGTTCTCAGTGATGACAAAATGAGAAAGGAAATCTGAAAGAAAGAATTTGTATATCTTGGCTTGTAAATTAGAAGCTTTGTGATTGCAGTGTTCTAAAAAATTAGTTACCTGAAATGTCTGTCTATGATATTCTTTTTAGGTTAGAAAAATCTGGAATATAAAGCCATCACATTCTTTTAGCATGGCTGGAGAGCCGTAATCTTTAAAATGTTTCTTTAGTCTTATTTCTCCCCTTTATTGACAGGGAGCTTGTTTCTTTATAATATTTAAAGAATTATTCAAAACAGAACCTTAGTTACAATTGGTTTGTTTTTCTTGAATTGGTATATTTTTTTAAAAATTATGAATGAAGTATTTTGTAGAATATATTTGAAGACTAGGGTTTGTTATACTGAGATTTTAGCACATGACTGTTAATATTTTATATTTTTCAAATTGTTCATGGTAACTTGCCCATGGGAAATGCTCAGTAAATACTGTCTTATTCAGAATTAAAATATCTGATGTACTGATTTAATTTTTAGAGGCAGTGGTCATTTATAGTAATATTTAAGATAGTTGAAGATGTCTTTTTTTTCTTTGAAGAGATTATAACCTGCTTTCCTGCAAAAAAGGATATTCACAGCTTTCTTAGTATATAAAAAGAGGAAGTTTTGGCTGGAGAAAGTGCATGAAAATTATAATTATAAATCAATTTTGTACTAAAAGTAAATGCAAAACCACTAGGTGATATAATATGATTTTAAGCTCTTAAAAGTTGATATTGCAACCATTAACAAATTATAATATTTTATTGCAAAGTATGAAGTATTAATGCCGTTAAATGACTCCAAATGTTGATATTTGAGGCTGCCTGCTGGCATTTTGCAGGTGATGTATCTAGGTATTCAGGGCTATTCCATTTTCTAGCCCTTTTTTTAAAAGGCTGTAGGCCTCATCTATAAATTACAACTAATGACAAAAGTAGAATCTAACAGTGGCAAAATTAAGCCCAAAGGCAAAATAATTATATTTATAGCCTTCAGCAGTAAAGGAGAGAGATCAATCACCCCCAATTATTCACTAGGTAATCAGCTTTGCCCTTCTTTTATTGAAGGGTTACAGTGTAATTAAGTTGGCACCATCCTTTTAATTCATCAAACATACAACACACAGCAGTGTTTGTTGCAATTGGGGATCAGCACCTTTGTAAGTTTAACCCCTACCACTGCTGCTGTAGACATGGAAAGCTTCAGAGGTAAGAGAGAATATTTATGCAATTTTATGACACTGGTATTGTGGCATCTTCACATACAGGCCTAACCTTAAAACTAAGGATATTTTTGAGCACATTCAAGTTTATAACACTAACCTTAAATATGTAAATAAATGTGTATTACTGTGTGTATTTATAGGTGTGTATATTTAAATTGCATATATAAAACATATGACAATAAAGAAACATGGCTGATTTCTGACATTAGAATCAGCCCTGAAAACTTCAGAATACAGGCTTTGTGAGTATATCCACTTATTCCAATAAGACTGCCATCATACAATCCGTTTTGAAGGGAGATTTGATAAACTTTTAGAACCAGTTTATATGGCACATCAGAAAATGAGACAAGAGTCATTAGGTTCACAATTCTTGGTCTTTTGTTTTGTTTTGCTTTTTTGTTTTTGAAATGGTATTGCTCTGTTTGATTACCCTATTTGTTTCAAAGTAAAATTGGTCTGCTTCCAAAAATGTCTTCCCAAACTCTTTCCTATTAAGAATGTTTTACAAAGTCTGACAACAAACCTAATGATTATAATAGTTACATTATTGCTGTCCACTTGGAGACACCTATCTTGTGAACTAGAAACAGAATGACATTTCAATATTTAAGATGCAATGTGTTATTTTTCACAATTACTAGAGTTTTAGATTATTTTCTCATCTGGCTCAAAAGCTATCATTGAACATCATTTATAAAGTAAAATTCACAAATATTTTTATACTATTTTCTAAAATCTTTATGTGAATAGTAGTAATTTACAACTTAGAACTTAATAAAACTATCTACAGTAATTCAATATTAAAAAGCTCAAAAAATATTAAGAAACCTGATATATTTTATTAGGTGGATAACCTTACAAAGTACAGATAGCACACACACATTGTAGAAATACTATAACCAATAGTAGAATATTTAAACTAAATTGTATAAGTCATACATGGCACAGCAGCATGACATGAAAATTTTAGGATTTTGGAATCAATAATAAATTGTTTTAGAGATTATTTTCTATGTCCTCACTTTGTTTTATTTATTGATTGATTGATTGATTTGTAAATGTGGGTATTGCTTTTTGACTTTCATGTGTTTTTTTATTAACTAAATTATAAGAAAATTGAAATTAAGAATGTATGTGATACCTCTTTTCTACCCATAGGTTCTAGCATAATAGCTAACATAATAGGGAAGCCAAAAGCTTTCATTGAATGAATGATCTAGAAAATATATATGAAAACATTAGCTCAGCAACTACTACTAATAATCAAAGGATTTACTTATTAGTAGTAAAGTAATTATTAATTATTAATTATTAGTAAAGTAATTATTATTACTTTACTTGGTGGTTTTATTGCTGAGATATACAATCTTAAAATAAACTTTATCTACAAAATTAATGTGAGAAGAGATAGAAGAGAAGGACCAATAGTTCTTCCTGTCCAAAAAAAGTGTGCAACATTTTTATTTGAAAATTTAGAATAATAATAAATTTTGATTCTTAAATATAATACCTTGTCTCTGTCCTTGATGAATTTGATTTAATTGAATTTTGCCTACTTGACCAGTAAGATTTCTAATTTTTCTGTTTTTTCCAATTAGTTCAGAATATTTCTTTCCTACTATTTCATAGTTTTACAAATTGAGCCTACAGGTACTTGATTCTTATTTAAAAAAAAAAAGATGCTGTATGTCCTTATATTTAAAATTTTTAAGTGTTTCCAATATCTTCTCCTCTATCTTGCATTCTTTCTGCACTTCGAGTTTCTTTTTATGATTTATTTCTTTCTATTTTAAGCAAAGGCAAAGATTTATAAAATAAGCATTAAAAACATTTACTTTGGGAAACAAAAATTAGCTTGTCTTTATCATTTAATGAGCAATCTTCCCCTAATATTTTTTTTATTCTTAATAAATTCCAGGAAGCAATTGCTGTAATTTTACAAGTTGCATCTTATTTCTGGTTTTCACTTTTTGATTGTATTGGCCTTCACTGAATTTCATAGTAGGCTGGGATAAATGCCCAATTTAGTATCTTTTTTTCTATTTATTTTAGTTCCTAGTCCATTCCTAAAAGGAGTTCAGTTGCCAGATTATTTTTAGGTAATCGTCATACTTTATAAAATATCTCTCAAATATATATGAAGAGAAACATAATGCTTCTTTTTAAAAATAATTTTGATAACTATACATTTTTGAGTTTATAGTTAGAGCCCATATAAAACTTGTTTTTCGAAATTGTGCATAGAAACATTTCAATTCAGTTATAAAACCTTTAATGTTTTCATCTTTTGTAGAGAAAAAAAAAACTTTCCAAATTCAATATAATTTCTAAAACCTTGTAAGTTTGTTTTAATGGTATCTTTAAAAAAACTCAAACAAATGAAAATCTAGCAGTGTAACATGGAATGCTTGAAAATAGGGATTACTCAAGAAAATATAATAAAAAACGCCACCTATTTCTCCTGTGTAATTCAGAATAAAACAGACTTAAGTTCTTTCTTAACTTAGCAGTCTCCATTGGAGGGCCACAGTGTCTTGCTTCACTTGGCAGTAGAAGTAGAGGAAGGCAAATCTTTGCCTTTTGTTTAGCCTCATAAGCAAACCCAGCCCATGAGTTTTTCTTTAAAAAAAATTCACATAAAAGAAAAATGATTAGTATACAAAGAAAATAGAATATGTTTAACAACACATGTTATTAGATAGATTGCTATTTAAACAACAATTAAGGGACTTTTTTTAACAAACTGATTTTTAAATTTATTATTATTATTATTATTATTATTGTTATTATTATTATTACTATTACTATTACTAATTATGCCTATGGCACCTGGTCTTCCTAGGTGGTGTCCCATTTAAGTACGACTTTACCTAGCTTCTGAGATCAGACATCAGGCTTGTTCAGGGTAGCATGGCCATAGACTGTGGACTCTAGCTCAACTGAGGTGTGAACCCAGGACCTTCTTTGTGTAAAGCAGATGTGCTAACCGCTACACTATAGAATCACGTCCTCAAACTTGATTTTAAAATCATGAGTCACACTAATTAATGATGTTGAGGTGGAAGAAAATTTAATGGAATAATTATTTATGACACTAAAAAATGTTAAAATATCCAAAAGCAAATATAAATTGTCACATGTTGTACAAAAATTTTAACTATAAGATGATATGTCTGCAAATGCATATGGATAAGTATTGGAGTTAGAAAAAAAGACAAATGCAATTTTGGAAAGAATCATGTCTTTATGAATGATAATTTATCTTTCATTTTGTTTTAACTAATTGTACCATAATATTCATTATAACATAATTATTTCTAATAATTCTCATTATGACCCTATGAGTAAAGAACTAAGAATTATTTTCTAAGTGGTTTGAAGATAACTATTTGCAGTGAATTGGTGGGGCCATTAGTCCTTTTAACAAAAATATACTGCAAGATATGTTTTCTTTTTCTAGGTTTTTATTTTATTTATGGTTTATTAAATTTATTGGGGTCACACTGGTTAGTAAAATTATATAGATTTCAAGTGTACAATTCTATAATACATTATCTGTATACTGCATTGTGTGTTCACCAAAATCAAATCTTATTTCGTCACAATATATTTGACCTTCTTTATCCTTTTCTTCCTCCTTCTCTCCCCTCCTCCTGCCCATATTTTAAATGGAGTTAGCAAGATGAAAAAATATCATTCATAAATGGCCATTAATAGAGACAATGTCTGTCATATTTCTCCCAAACATCATAAATAATTAATCAATTTAAACTTCTTTGTATTAGTTTCTTTAATCCAAAAGAAGTCCAGAACACCCTCCTCCCCATAACCATCTTATATTACTCAAAATAAGTTTTATGTTTTATTTAATGTTCAAATTAAACTCTAAAAATTGGTTGCTATGCAGAGAAAACTAAACAAGAGATGATTCTCCCAAATTAAATGAAATAATGGTCCATGCTATGTTAAGGTTAAAACAGGTAGTGATATGAAAGAAGTAAAGAGCCTATGTGGTACTGTTTGTGTCAGAACCATTCCAGAATAACTGAGGAAAGAACAGTACTTAAGCTGTTTTTCCTTAGCTAAGAGAGAGCAGAAATGTGTATACTATTTTATGGTGAAATTGATAACATCCCAATAGAATTATTCATAAGGAATATTTTGTGTTTTCTTTAGAGTTTTAAATTTACAGTTAGGATTTCCTTTCTTGTTAGATTGTCTCCCAATGCCTGGTTTAATATTGGCTTGCGAAAAAAGTTTTTGACTGTTCTTAACCAGGAGTCCCACAACTTGCTTCAATAGAAGATTTTTGTGTGTGTGTCGAATAAAACAATTAAGATTGGAAAATAAAAACAAAAAATAAAAGTGTAGTAGTCCTTGGAAAAATGTTAGTGTTTACATAGTGTTCATGTCTCCTTAAATTTAGAAGTACAGTACAGCCTCATTTTAATCCATGTTTTTTTTTTCATTATTTAGACATACTGTAGGTCACATCTCATTTCCAAAATCTAACAAGTCTTAGTGGTAAAAGCCAGAAAGTATGGTGAGTCTGTAAGGTGGGTAGTCTTTCAGCACCAGGGTTATTATAAATGTGTCTTACTGTTTTTCTTTTTCTCAGTTTACTTGGTAAAAATGGGGAATTGCATCTGCTCTCATAGAGAAACTCAGTGAATAAATTACTTTTTACTAAGTACATACATTTTATAGGTTCCTTCTAATCTGAGACTATAAGATACAAATCCTTTCTGAGGTTTAGAAGAGGAAGTACTTCTATATTTTGAATATCTCTGAAGAAAAAAAAGTTTCTGAACTATTCACTTCAGTTAATAGATCAAAGAGTTCAACTGTTTAAGAACATGTATATAAAGTCTATAAAATTTGAGCATTCAATATAATAATCATAGCACTCATACAACTCCCTATTATAAGGCTCATTTAATCCAAAAATTAATCTCATGAGACAGCTATTATTAGCTTTACTACAGGTGACATAACCAAGTAACAGAGAAGTTCAATAACTTACCTAAGTTTATACTGCTAGTACAGGGAATAGTGAGGATTTAAAACCTGGCAGGTAGAGTCCATAATCACTTTTAACCATTACACCATTAACCACTATGCTCTACTGCCTTTTGAGTCTTGAATTAGATGATCTAAAAGATATATTTTTTTCTTCTGATTTTATGACTAAAAATACCTCTGGGAGTTTCTTTCATTTCAATGTCAAAATAAGATAATGCTATAATCTTTAGACTCACATTCCAGCATTTTAACAAAGTTTAACTTATGACATATGTATACAAAATACATCTTTAAAAAGAAGCTGTTAGATAAAAGACAGTCAAAACTTCTGTGTAGTTGAGCTAGTAAGCTAAGCCTCTGAATAACATTTATAAATTCCATATGCATAGCCTTTACCCTTTACAAGCTCCATCTCTTTATTGGCCAAATAAAAAACAAATTTGTTTTGTTTTCTGTATTACTTGGTAAAACAAAGGTTAAAATCATGTATTCAGAAATGTAATTACTTTAATCATATACAAAATATGAAATTGTTATCATTATGGAATTTTTGTCAGTAGTAGTACAAGGAATAATGTGATCATCCTGGTTATTCAGTATATAATGACATGTTTTTAAGTTGGAATTTAAGTACATCATCTAATGATCTAATTCATATGAAAATACTTTGTCAGTAGCAAACATAGTAATGTTTTTTTTTCTCAGCTGAAATTAGCCTTTTTATTTATTTGATAAACTTTTCTAATTTTAAAATATTACTTACCATACAGTTTTCTCAATCTAACAGTAGTAGAATGAAATATTCAAATATCCATTTTGTAGATTTTATATGCTTCTTCGGATGCATAAATTATCACAGGTTACTGTAAGTTGCATCTGATGGAACACAAAGTCAAAGTTCAAAAATACTTGCTATTTAATGTCTCATATCACTATTTCTTCAACTTATCATTCTCTCCTTCAGTTTTATTATTTTTAATCAATCCTCATATTTTGGGTTTATTTTAGTCAAAGATATCATGTACCTGAAGTCTATAAAGAAAAGTTAAAAGACAGCAGTATGCTTAATATGATAATTTCCAAAGTGTTTTTTAATCATGAGATTTTAATAATTCAGAATCAAATTTCAATTTTAATGAGGTATTTTTCTTATCCTTGTTTTGGACTCTGTAGCATTCGTCAAGGCCTTAAACCTCAAAGTTATCTTTGATTCTGTCTTTTCTTTAATATGTCATACCACATCATTTAATAATACAGAGATTTCTATACGTAAGACTTTTTTCTAGGCACTGGGAAAAAAATAAAGGATATACACATTTAATCTTTGATTTCTTAACTTCATATTTCTCATAAATTTATTTGTCATTTAAGTACTATAGAAGTTAATTGAGGACAATGATCATGCCTTATATTTTTCACAGAAGTTTTAATTATATTTGCTGCTTAATATGTGCTGATACTTTATATAATCACTCATGGGGATGTAAAATGAGACAGCTGTTGAGAAAAATAGTTTGGCAGTCCCTCAAGAAGTTAAATATAAAATCACCATATGACCCAGAAATTTTACTCTTAAAAATATACCCAGAAAAATTGAAATCATTAAATAAAAACCTGTAAATGAATGCTCAGAGTAATACTAATTACAATAACCAAAAAGTGGAAATGCAACTGTCTCTTAGCTAATAAATAGATAAACATTTGTGATATATTCGTACAATGGGATGTTATTCAGTGATAACAAGGAAAGAGGTATTAATATATGACACAATATAAGAGGGCCATAAACACATGCTAAGTGAAAGAACTTAGACACAAAATAAAATATATTGTAAGATTCTATTGATATGAAATATCCAGGATAGGTAAATCTGTAAAACAGAAAACACATTAGTGGATTCCAGGGATTGGGGAAAGAGAATAAGAACAATGACTGATTAATGCTGATGGGTTTCTTTTGGGGGTGATAAAAATTTCTCAGACTACATAATGGTGGTGGTTAAACAACACTGAGAATGCATTTTTTTTTAATCACAGTGTTACACAACATTGGGGATGTACTTAATCAAGAGAGTAGGCTCTTAACTTGCTATTTCTCTCACAAGGAAAAGTGAGAATGTTTCAGTGCCTCATTTTCCCAACCATGCAGAACACTGTCAAGGGGATCCATTTCTTTCTTGCCTCACCCAAAATAATAAGGTGAGTTACACAATTGTGATAGAGTGGAAAGGAGAAAGAGAGGCTGGGAGAACAGAAGCCAGGGCTCAGAACTAAGTATATCAAAGGAACGTGGATTCTATTAATCACTACGAGGACTTTAACAGGAAACCCATCTCTGAACCACTAGGGTTGCCTCATCTCAGGATCCCCAATACTCCCCTATGGGTACTTCCAATGCTCCTCATGCCTCACCTATAAACACCTGCATCCCTTGGCCATCTCCCTATGCACATCCCTGAGACAGTGAGTGTGAGCCTTTGCAAACGGATAGTGAACACATGCACAAAGCAAGTCTACCCTTGCTGGATTGAAACACACACACACACACACACACACACACACACACACACACACACACAAAGCATTAAGCACTGCCTTAGATAAAAAGCAAATGGGAGGCTGTCATCACCTAGCCTGGATCTGCAGGATCAATAAAAGGCATACATGAAGTAAGAGCTATTACTGTAGGCATCAAAAGAAAGGCATACAATCTTAAGAGTTACCCTTCAAGAGAGAACAAAAAGTATGAGACAAGCATATCCATAGAAAAGTTCTAAGAAAGCTTCAGAATCCCTAGAAGGGCATACAGAAGATATTTTTCTCCTGAAGCTAGACTATAGAGATTGGAGAAGGTGAGATCTTCAAATGCAAGGACCACAGTACAAGCCTTAGAGAAACATGAAAAATCATAAAAACATATTATCACCAAAAAGAACACAATAATTTTTCAGTATCCAACCTCGAATAAATGAAGATCTGTGATTTGCTCAATAAAAAATGAATATATAGTAAAATTTAGGTCATGTGCATTTTAATTACGATAAAAATAATAACTGCTGATAACCATATGAAGCAATATAAGCACCTATTAGATCCAATTTTAAGAAAAATGGGAGTTCCGGTAAACGAAATTTCAGAATAGTTGTCAGGCCAAATGTCTTCATGGGAAACTGGTAAAATAAGAGAGAAGAATAGGTATTATACAATAGAGAACAATGGGGAAGAAAGAAACATACAATAGAGTGGTAGAGATTTTTGGTGAACTCTGGAGAGAAAAAAACAGTATAAATTTTTTTTAGATTTTATTGTTAGAAAGCTTTGCTGGATTTTATCATGAATGAGTATAGGATTTGATCAAACATGTTTTCCTGTTAATTGATACTATCATATATTATTTTTCTTTTATAGCCTGTAGGTATGCTGTATTATATTGACTGGTTTTCAAATATTTAACCAACATTGAATGTCTAGAATAAATTCTACTCAGTCACAATGTATAATTATTTTTGCATTATTTTATTACATTTCCTAATTTTTTGTTAATTTTTTTTTTTGCATTAAGGTTTCAAGAGATATTGGTCTATATTTTTTATTTTTCTTTTTGTACTGTATTTGTCTTGTTTTTATGTCAAGGTAATATTAACCTCAAAAATTAGTTTAGAAATATTTCTTTCTCTTCTATTTTCTTCAACTAACTGTTAAATTAATGTTTATTCTTTCTGAAATGTTTGATCAAATTTATTAAAGTAATTCAGGCCTGTCATAAGGAATGTAGTTAGCATTAATGTAATGTCTAAGTGGAGAGCCAGAGGAAAGAAATAACAATTAGGGGGGATCATTTTACTATATACATGTCTAAACTATTTATTGTATACTTGAAACTAATAATAAAATAAAATTTTTAAAAAGTTTACTCATTAAAAATAATAATAATTTGGGCCTGGATATTTTGGGGAGATTTTCTTTAGTTGTGAATTAAATTTTGCTTATGGTTGGAGGATGATTCAGATTATATCTTTTATATTGATGAGTTTTGTTAATTGATACTTTTTAAGGAATCGGTCCATTTCCTCCATGTTATAAAGCTTCTAAATAAAAATTGTTTGTAGTACGCTCTTATTATCTATTTAATGATTATAGAATTCTCAGTAATAGTTCCATTTGTAGTTCATTAATTTTTTTCTCTTGTGATTTTGTCTGTCTTCCCAGAGGTTTCTCAATTTTATTGCTTATTTCAAATACCACTTTTTGTGTAAGTGATCTTTATTTTGTTACTGTTGCTTTTTTCTTCCAATCTTATTAATTTCCACTTTTATCTTTATTACTTTCTTTATGATATCCTTTAGTTTTTTCTTTTCTTTTTCTAGTTTCCTGAGGTAAATAATTCATTCAAATTTTTCCCACTCTTAAGCATTTGGTGCAATAAATTTTTGTCTAGTTATAGCTTTTGATGTGTTTTTTTGTTTGTTTGTTTTTTGTTTTATTTATTTATATTTATTTATTTATTCATTTATTTATTTTTAGAAAATATTTTAATAATTTTTTGGAGACTTACTTTTGGCCTAGGGGTCATAGTGCTGTTGTTCTGAAATTTTCTGGTTGCTTTTTAGTTAGAAACTTGTCATTTGATTTATCATGATCAAATAACACATATTATATTTTTTTCCAATTTTTGAGTTTTCTTCCTAGGATATGGTTCATCTTGGTGAATCTTTCATGGGTACACATATTAAAATTTTTTATTTTTTATTGTATGCAATATTCTATAAATGTAAATTTAATCATGTTATTTGTGTTATTAAACTCATGTTACCATTAATTTTCTGCCTGGTAGTTTTATGTTTCAGTGAGAGAGTGTCGAAATTCCCAAATGAAATTATACCTCTCTGTTTAATCTTTTAGCTTTATTAACTTTTGATTCATGTCCTTTGAGATCCTTTTTTGATTTTTTATTTTTTAGTGTGTACATAGTTAAGATTATTTATGTGAAGTGCTCCTGATAGACTGATTACTTTATCATTATGTAATACCTCTTTGCCTCTAGTAATTTCTTTGCTCTGAAATCTACTTATCTGATATTAATAGAGCCATTTGTTTCTTAATGTTTGCATGTTTTTTTTTTCATTTTTTAACTTAGAATATTTTATATCATATTGGAAGTGAGTTTCTTCACTCATTCATTATAAAGAATTTCAGGATTTCATAAATAAATGGGGGTATCCTAACATTGACAAAGACAATCTATGAAAAATATAGCTGACATCATAATTAATGGTGAAGATCTGAATGCTTTTTTAAATATAGGGAACAAGTTACAGAGAACTCCTCCTACATCTATTCAATATATTACAGAATAGTAAAGTAAGAAGGAAATAAGTAAATGAACAAACAAATAAATAAATATTATGCAGATTGGCTAAGGAGCAAGAAAATTTCCCCTACTTAACAAATGATAATATTGTCTACATTAATAAAAAATAAAAATTTTGAGAAATCTACAAACAAAAGTCTTATGATTAATAAGAGTTCAAGATTTGGGGAAAACATGGTGGTGTGAGAGATGTCATCAGATCTCTCCCCTTGAAACAACAGTAAGCTGAACATCTAAAACTGAACAAAAAAACACAAACTGCACACCAGCACATCTGAGTATGGCATCTGCACATAAGAGCTACCACAGGTCAGAAC
Source organism: Cynopterus sphinx (assembly GCA_030015415.1). Classification (NCBI taxonomy): domain Eukaryota; kingdom Metazoa; phylum Chordata; class Mammalia; order Chiroptera; family Pteropodidae; genus Cynopterus; species Cynopterus sphinx. The sequence continues at coordinate 44,187,411 of CM057388.1, forward strand.
TCCAGGTGTTGGGTGGTGGACTGGGAGAAATAAAGAAGCTGCCTCTGCAGCTGCTGGAGCTCCCTGCAGGAGGAGGGAGAGGGGTGAAAGTGCAGTGACTTCCCTGATCAGCCCTGCCTGAAAGTGCCAGGACTTTTCTACACAGCTGGCATCAAGGCTCAGTCATCATGTAAGAAAGCAGAGCAGCAGAATGAGACAGCAGAGAAAAAAGAGGTGTTTTTACTGACCCCAGTTGCAAAACTGAGGCTGAGCTGCAGCCCCCAACCCCCAAAGCAGAAGGCCCCTACCCCCACATCCTCCAAGACAGATCACCACGGAGCTTCAGGGGAATCTGAGCAAAAGCTTCGGAAACTGGGAAACTGAAAACATCTCTCTCAACCCCTGGAGCTCCCCTGAAGGATGAGAGGGAGTGGAGAAGGTACAGCATCTTCCCTGAACAACCCTGCCTGGAAGTGCCAGTACTTTTCTACTCAGCTGGCAGCAGAACAGAAAGCAGAGAAGTGGGACCAGACAATAGAGAAACAACAGTTGATTTCTACTGGTCCCAGTTGCAAAACTGAGGCTGAGCCTCAGCCTTCACCACCACCCCCCTTAATGCAGGAAGCCCCTATCCCCATACTCTTCGAGATTGATCACAGTGAAGCCTCAGGGGAATCTAAGCAACCATTGCCAAGACTGTCACTATACTGACAGGGACTGAAACTGAGAGTAGTGAGTGTGGTTAAAATCTACAAGAAAATAAAAGTTGTTAGGCTTTATATAAAGCAGGGTTCAAGAAAGCTTAGACGCCACCCACTTGAAACCAAAAGAAAAGCACCTTCTTTGAAGTAGGCTAAAGACAGAACTTTATATAATAAATCTTTCTGAAAAAAAAAAAAAAAAAGAATACAGGTCCATTAATGCCCAGGTGAAGAAATAGTCCATTAAACACCATGAACAACTGAGGTGACAAGGATCTCAGAAAGAAAGAGAAAAATCTCCAGAAAATAAGCTTACAGACATAGAATGTCTGTAAGTCACAGACATGTGACTTAAATGGCAGAGAATTTAGGATGTTACTTCTGAAAAAACTCGAGTTCCAAAACGAGTCATACATATAATTTCAGAAATTGAAAACAAACAAACAAACAAAGAAAACATCTAGATGAACAGAGCAGGGAGATTGAAACCTTCAAAAAGAACATAATAGAACTTCTGGAGAAACACACACACACACACACACACACACACACACACACACCACAAGAGCTAAAAAATGAAATAGCGAGCTCGCAAAATAGAGTCGACCAAATGGAGGGAAGGATCAGTGCTATCGAAGACAGAAATCTAGTAATAAATCAGAAAGGACAGAAAAACCAATGAATGAAAAATAATGGATGAGAAATAAAAGAACTAGTTGATACCATTAGGAGAGGAAACATAAGAATAATGGGCATTACAGAAGGCAAGGAAAAGGAGCAGGGAGTAGAAAGCATTTTCAGACAAATAGCAGATGAGAATTTCCCAAGTCTAAGGAATGAGCTGGAACATGGAATTCAAGAAGTCGACAGAACATGCAGTTATCTCAACCCAAAAAGACCTTCAGTAAGAAACATTGTATTAAAGTTATCAAAGATCAATGACAAAGATAGAATTCTCAAAGCAGCCAGGGAGAAGAAAATAGTAACATATGAAGGACAACCCATGAGATTATCCTCAGACTTCTCAGGGTAGACCTTACAAGCCAGAAATAAATGTAATCACATAATTAGACTATTTGTGAAATGAAATATCACCCTAGAATAATGTATCCAGCTAAGCTATCTTTTAGACATGAAGGAGAAATTAGGGCATATTCAGGCATACAAAAATTTAGGAAATTCTCCACTACAAAGTCTGCACTACAGGTAATTCTGAAAGGGGTCAGCTCACCTAAAACAAAATAACAATAAAAAAAAATACATAATTAGGAGTAAAGTGACTATCAGTCAAATAGATGCAGGAGTGCAATCCTTACTAAGAACAGGGCATTATAAGTTTAAATAACAAGAAGAGAATTACTATAGCAAGATAATAATGAACATTCAGCATACATAAAAACAAATTGAGATGCCAATGACTGAAAATGGGAGGATTCAAAGAGCCATATTTGCAAAGGGGAAATGAGATAAGGCACAAACAGAAGAAAATGGATGACTATATATATACACCATAGAGTCAGGAGTGAAATAAATAACATAAAAAAAGAAAAATCAGATTCAAAATTCACAAAAGCCAACCAAAATAAAGGAAACAGAAACACAAGAAAAAGGAAGCAATGGATATGCCGAGCTACCAGAAAGCAAAAAATAAAATGGCTATAAGAAGACCTCACATTTCAATAATCATCCTAAATGTAAATGGACTGAACTCACCAATAAAAAAGCACAGAATTGCAGAAAGGATCAAAAAGCAGAACCCCGAAATATGCTGCTCCAGGAGACACATCTCAGCTCCAAAGGCAAATATAAATTAAAAATGAAAGGGTGGAAAACAATATGTCAAGCAAATGGAATTCAGAGAAAAGTCATACAAAATAGACTTCAAAATAAAAAAGTTAAAGAAAGATACTGAAGGACAATTCATAGTACAAAGAGAATCATGCACCAAGAAGACATAACACATATTAATACCTATGCTCCCAATAATGGAGCCCTGAAATATGTAAAGCAATTATTGAAAGAACTATAGAGTTCTTTCAATAACTATTGTAGTAGGTGACCTGAACACCCCACTGTCGTATATGGACAGATTATCCAAACAGAAAATCAATAAGAAAATAACATCCTTAAATGACACGTTAGACCAACTGGACATAATTGACATTTACAGAGCCTTCCACACTAAAACAGCTGCTTATATATTATTCTCTAGTGTACATAGAACATTCTCAAGAATGGACCACAAACTAGGACACAGAAATAGCCTCAACAAAAATAAGAGGGCTGAAATCATACTAAACATATTATGTTGTCATAATGCTTAGAAACCAGAAATCAACTGCAAAAAGAAATCAGGATGAACCACAAATATATGGAGATTAAACATCATGCTGTTGAAGAATAACTGAGTCAGAGTAGAAATAAAAATGAGATCAAGAGATATGTAGAAATGAATGATAATGATAGTACAACATATCAAATCTTTTGGGACACAGCAAAAGTAGTCATAAGAGAAAAGTTTAGATCAGTATGGGCCTATAACCAAAAACAAGAATGAGCCAAAATAGAAAACCTAAATCTTTATATTAAAAAAAAAAAAAAACTAGAAAAGGAATAACACATGGGGTCCAAAGTCAACAGAAGAAAATAAATCAGCAAAATGAAACCAGAAATAAATGAAATTGAAAACAAAACAAAACAAAACAAATAAATAAATAAATAAATGAAACAAAGAGTTGGTTCTTTGAGAAGGTTAATAAAATTGACAAACTTCTGGCTAGACTCACTAAAGAAAAAAAGAAAGGACACAAATAAACAAAATCAAGAATGAAAGAAGAGAAATTACACATCACAGAAATATAAAAAATCATGCATGAATACTAAGAAAAAGTACATAACATCAAATTTAATAACCAAGAAGAAATGGACCAGTACTTAGAAAAATACAACCTTTTTAGACTGAGTCAAGAAGAACCAGAAAATCTAAATAGACCGATCAGCAGTATGGAAATTGAAACAATGATCAAAAACTTCCTGAAAAGTAAAAGTCCAGGACCAGACTTCCCCAGTGAATTCTACCACACAATCAAAAAATATTTAATAGCTAGTCTCCAAACTCTTTCAAATAATTGAAGTGGAAGCAATACTTCCCAACTCATTATATGAGGCCTATATTACTCCGATACTATAACCTAGTAGAGCTAACACACACAAACACACACACACACACACACACACACACACACACACACACAGTACAAACCAATATATCTCATGATCACAGATGCAAACATTCTAAATAAAATGCTAGCAAACTAAATACATCAATATATTAAAAACATTATATGCCATGTTTAAATGAGCTTCATCCCAAAGGCACAGGGATGGTTCAACATATATAAATTGATTAATGTAATACACCACAAAAATTTAAAAACTAAGAATCATATTATCATTATTAATAAAGGCAGAAAAAATCTTCGACAAGATACTGCATCCATTTATGAACAAAACACTTAACAAAATTGGTATAGAAGAAAAGTACTTTAACATAAAAAAGGCCATCTATGACAAACCCTCAGCCAACATTATACTTAATGGTAAAAAACTGAAAATCTTCCTTCTAAGATCAGGAACAAGGCAATGCTGTCCACTATCACCACTGCTATTCAATATAACATTGGAGGTCCTATCGAGTGCAATCAGGCAAGAGAAAGACATAAAAGACAAACAAATAGGAAACAAAGAACTCAAACTGTCCCTATTTACAGATGACATGATTCTCTATATAGGAAACCCTAAAGACTTCACAAGAACACGATTAGAAACAATAAGCAAATACAGTAAATTCTCTAGATACAAAATCAGTGTTCAAATTTCCATAGCATTCTTATTCTCTAATAATGAAGCATCAGAAAAAAGAGTAGAAAAAAATAACTTGTTTTTTTGCAATTGCAGCAAAAAGAATCAAATACCTAAATATAAATTTAACAAAATGTGAAAGACCTATATATTGAAAACTATAAGACTGTATTAAAAGAAATTGAAGATGACACAAAGAAATGAAAAGATGTTCCATGTTCTTGGATCGGAAGAATCAACAGTTAAAATGCACATATTATCTAAAATATTATACAGATTATATGCAATCCACATAAAAATTTCATCAGCATTTTTTTAGAGAAATAGAACAAAAAAAATCATCATGTTTATAAGGAAGCACAAAAGACACCAAATTGCCAAAGCCATCCTGAGAATAAAAGAACAAGCCTGGAGGCATCACTCTGCTTGACTTCAAATTATACTATAAAGCAACAGTAAACAAAACAGAATGGTATTGGCAGCAAAACAGACATACAGAGCAGTGGAACAGATATGAGAGTCCAGAAGTAAACCCATATATTTATGGACAAATAATTTTTGACAAATGCCAAAAATTTAGAGTATAGAAAGAAAAGCTTCTTCAGTAAATGGTGCCAGAAAAATTGGAAGACCATACACCAAAATTGCCTCAAAATGGATTAAGGACCTGAATATAAGAACTGAAACAATAAAATGAATAAAAGAAAGCATAGTAACAAAACTCAAGGACCTTGAACTTAAAGAGGATTTGATGAATTTGACCTCAAAGGCAAGGGAAGTAAAAGAAAAATAAATGAATGAAGCATCATCAAACTAAATAGCTTATGCTCAGCAAAAGAAATCATCAACAGTGTAAAGAGATAATCATCTCAATGGAAAAATATATTTGCAAGCAATGCCTTTGATAAGGGCCTAATATCCAAAATATACATAGAACTCATACAACTCAAGAACAACAACAACAACAACAACAAAATACAATCCAATAAAAAAATGGACAGAGGACCTGAACAGACACTTCTCCTTAAAGGATATACATACACATTAAAAGATGCTCAACATCACTAGTTATTAGGGAAATGAAAATCAAAACCAAAATGAGATGCCATCTCACAACTTTTAAAATAGCTATAATCAACAGGACAAGTAATAACAAATGTTGGAGAGAATACAGAGAAAAAGAAACCCTCATACACTGCTGGTGTGACTGCAAATTTATAAAGCCACTATGGAAAATAGTATGGAGGTTCCTCAAAAAACTAAGAATTGATCTATCTTATGATCCAGCAATCCCACTACTGGGTATTTACCCAAAGACTTGAAAACTCATATTCAAGAAGACATTTGCACAACGATGTTCATAGCCCCACTATTCGTAGTGGCCAAGACTTGGAAGCAACTGAAGTGTCCTGTGATTAATGACTGCCTAAAGAAACTGTCGCACATATATACAATGGAATATTACCCAGCCATAAGAAGAGATAAAATACTGCCTTTTGTGACAACATGGATGGATCTTGAGATAATCGTGATAAGTAAAATAAGTCAGACAGAAAAAGTTGAAAATCACATGATATCACTTATATGTTGGATATAAAACTAAAAGCAACAAATGAACAGGACAAAGAGAGACTCAGGGACGTGAACAATGGACTAGTAGTTACCAGAGTATACAGGGTTTGGGGAAAGAAGTGTGATTTAGACAGGGTCAAGGTGGTCAAATGTAGGATGGTAGGGGGAGGATGAAATGGGTAAAGGGAATCAAATATATAATAGTTCAAAAAATGTGGACTTTGGGTGGTAATCACAGAATAGAATATATAGATGTCAAATGATAATGTACACCTGAAAATGATATAATTGTATTAACCAATGGTACTTCAATAAGCTTAATATAAATAAATAAACACACAAACAAATAAATGAATTCAGTAAGGTCAAATTTTACAAAATAAGCACAGAAGTCAATATATGTCTATATATCAACAATAAAATTGCAGTAATTGAAATTAAAATTATGATGCAATTTATATTTTTTCCAAGATAGCTGCAAACATAATAAATATTTAGCTCTAGAATTTAAAAAATACATACAACATAAAGTTATAAGTTAGAGAACTAGATAAAAGCATAGTTTACTTCCTCCCAGCATCACATTATAATTATAACCAAATTATAAAACAATCAACATGGATAACCACTTGGAATCTATTTGGTCATAACACATACATTTGAGGATGTAAAGAACAAGTCATGTCAAAACAGGTAGTAGAGGCAGAGACATGAAGCTGGTTGGTCCCACATTCACATGTGATACTTGAGCACTGGGAGGAAGAGCACAGATGCAGAGGCCCCCTGAAGGAGCAAGAAGCCCTAGCCCAACACAGGGTCTCCTCAGCACAGGGTTCCAATCGCAGGAAGTTGAGCTCTCATAAACTCTGACTATAAAAATAATTGGGGAGTCTGGCCTTCCAGGTGAGATGAAAGAAACCTGAAAATCAGACAACCTCTTAAAGGGGCCATGAACAGATTTACTCTTCAACAGACACTCATCCCAGATATTGGCAGAGGGTCAGCAGCTTGACAGGTACAAGAGACATATTGGAAAAGATTAATTGTGTGGAAATGGGGTAAGTACTGGAGGAACAGCTTCCATTGTTCCTTTGTTGAGCCACCTCTGGGACAGTGTGCAGATGGGCACTGCCTTGCCTGTGTTGAATACTCCCCACACACAGCCAATTCTAAAGCTGTATTGGTCTGGTGAAATAGACTTTTTCCACTCCATGTCTTCCTCAAATCCTGCACCACCCAAATTTCTTTCAGTGGGCTCCTTACAGGGCAGCAGACCCCACCCTGCACCATACCTGGGCCATGTATTCATTGCCTGAAGTAACTCTCAGCTGACACTGTTAGCATACAATCCACATATTCTGAAGGAGACATTTATGGCAGACCACTGGCACCAGGATTATCTAAAGTGTCTCTTGGGCAGTTTACAGAGGTCTGCAGGCCAAATGCAGATGGCAGCTGACCTCACCGTGATGTGTGACTTTAGTAGGATCCTGCATGCTCAGCACTGACTGAAATTTTGAATCTGCATTGGCCTGAACAAAATTAGCTCTCTTCACCCTGTGTCCCCACAAGATTTTGCACCACCCAATCCACAAACTGCTTACAATTGGCTCACTCCCAGGCAGCCAGCTACATCCTGTGCTTTTCATGGGCCATGAATTCAACAGCAAACAACAGCCCTGAGCTGTTGCAGCCCATACCTGGCCTGGGCATTCTAGGAGAGACTTTCTGTGGTGGGCCTCACACCCCATCTAGAGTTACAGTATTTCTTGAACAGAACCTGAGTTTCTATGGTTCTGAGGAGAGAAGCAGCTGTAATGGTTACAATCTGAGAATTTCAGAGGAAGCCATAGATTCAGCCATAGCATAAAAACGCATTTCATTGGCCAGATGAAATCTGCTTGCTTTACTCCTGTGACTGCCTGGGTCCCCACTCTGCCCAACTCAAGTACCACCCAAAAGCTCCTCTAATGGCAGAATCTTACAGGTAGCTCTCAAGCAGCCTCAAACTTTGAGGTGCATTGCTTCATTTGCTAAGCCATCTGAGGCTCAGTACTGGAGGTAATGGGACCTTGGCTGGCAGCATTGTCTCTCCTATTTGCCTTCAGTTCCAACATAGGCAACAACAAACCACAGAGTGTTTTGTAGTTCCTATCAGACATCCCCAAGCAATCAAAGGCAGTCACTGACCTTGGCCTATTCAGGAGCACCTCTCAAGAGGCCACAGAACTAACATACCTGAAGGCTGACATCAGATCACAACAGAGCACAACCTGACTACCCCATAAGTGTCACACCCAAGGGTTATCTCAACAGGAATACAAGCCTACTGGGGCAAATCTCACTTTGAGTGGTTAGCCCCCCTATAGCAACAAATACCCTATAGACATGACCAATACCCACAGCCAGTAAACCCAAAAGTCAATCCCATCCACTATGTGCTAACATCAATCAAAGCTTGGCTACAATAAGAGAAGACACACAACTCACAGAAGAAACATACTCAGAGCCCCTGATAGAGGTGATCAGAGAGACTGCCACAGGAAAACACAGAATACTTACTACATAAGGGCACCTTGTCAAGGCTAAAAGATGTAACAAATTTTTCTAATATATGTAAAAGAACACTGAGAGGAAACTAAAATGAGAAAATAAAAAACTATGAAACAAAGAAAACAGCAGAAAAAATTTCAGAAAAGAAAAACTAAACTAAATGTAGGCAAGCAACCAACTGGAGGCAGAGTTCAAAACACTGATTATAAAGATGCTCAATGTATTCAGGGGGAGAATAAATAATCTGAGTGAGGACCACAATAGAGAGTTGGTAAGAATAGAAAAGGACATAGAACCCATAAAAAGAACCAGTCACAAATTTAGAATACAATAAGTAAAATGAAGAATTCACTAGAAGGAATCCACAAGAGATTAGGTAAAGCAGAGTATCAAATTAGCATGCCAAAAAAAAAAAAAAAAAAAAAAAAGGAACCAGAAAACACACATTTGGAACAGCCAAAAAATCAAGAAAATGAGAAAAGTTCAAGAAACTTCTGATTCAAGATCAAACATACTAGCATCTGTATCATAAAAGTACCATAAGGAGGAGAAAGAAAGAAGGAAAAAAAGAATAGAAAGAAAGAAAGAAAGAAAGAAAGAAAGAAAGAAAGAAAGAAAGAAAGAAAGAAAGAAAAGAAGGAAGGAAGGAAGGAAGGAAGGAAGGAAGGAAGGAAGGAAGGAAGGAAGGAAAGAAGGAAAGAAGGAAAGAAAGAAAGAAAGAAAGAAAGAAAGAAAGAAAGAAAGAAAGAAAGAAAGAAAGAAAGAAAAGAAAAAAAGAAAGAAAGAAAGAAAGAAAGAAAGAAAGAAAGAAAGAAAGAAAGAGAAACAATTTGAGAAAATAATAATTTAAAAATAATTTGATAACATGGCAAAGGAAATAGACATACAAGTTCAAAAAATGCAGAGTCCCAAACAAGAAGAATCCAAACAAATCCACACCAAATACATCATAATTAAAATATGGTTTTAAGACAAAGAGAGAATCTTAAAAGCAGGAAGAGGAAATCAGTTAGTCACTTACAAAGGAGCTCTCATAAGTCTGTGAGCTGATTTTTCAACATATACTTTGCTGGCCAGAGAGATTGACACAAAACATTCGGAGTGATATAAAAGCAAGGAATTACCACTAAGATTACTCTAGCAACAAAAGATATCATTTAGATTTGAAGATCAGATAAAGAGTTGCTATGACAAAAGAAAAGCTTAAAGAGTACATTGGCAACAAGACAGTATTACAATAAATATTAGACGGACTTCTTTAAAAAAAGAAAAAATACATATACCACAAATAAATAAATAAATAAATGAATGAATGAATGAATGAATGAATGAATATATATATGTAATCTAAAGAACAAAATAAACAACAACATAAATAAATTCATAGATACAGAGAATATTTTGAGGGCTACTAGGGGGACAGTGAAAATGGGGGAAAGAATAACAAAGTACAATTGAACATGGAGATATAAAATGTAGCATAAGGAAAATAGCTAACAATTTTGTAATAAATATGTAAGGTGGAAGAGAATTAGAAGGTTTAGTGGCAGTGATCACTTTGTGAATTATATAGATCTCTAACTCTATGCAGTACAACTGAAACTAATATATTATTATATGACTCTATAATTGAAAAACTCATTTTACAATGTAAATATAAACAACTAATTATCTATTATATTTCAATAAAGCCAGAAAAATATATAAATAATAAAATGGCATAACTACATATCTATCAACAATTACTTTGAATGTAAATGAATTAGGTGTTCCAATAAAAAGATAAGGTGGCAGAAGAGATAAAAAAACAAGACCCTTACATATGCTGCCTATAAGAGACTCACTTCAGATCAAAAGACACATTCAGACTGAAAGTAAAGGAATGGAAAAAAGATGTTTCATGAACATGAAAACAAACAAATAAAAATCTGAGTTAGCAATACTTATACCAGACAAAATTGTTTTTAAAACAAAGGCTATAATAAAAGGCAAAGAAGGACCCAGTAATCCCACTTCTGTGCATTTATCCGAAGAAACCTAAAACACTAATTTGGAAGAACATGGAATCTGTATGTTCATTGCAACATTATTTACAATATGCAAGATATGGAGGCAACATGTGTGCTCATTAATGGTTAAATGAATAAAGAAGAGGTGGTACATATATGCAATAAAATGAATAGAACTAGAGGGTATTATTTTAAGTGGAGTAAGTGAAACAGAGAGAAACAATAGAAATACTTCACTGAGGAGATTGAAACTAAAAATGACCCAACTAGAACTTCTGGAGTTGAAGACTGTATTAAAAGAGATAAAAAATAAAACAGCAAGTTTAGGAAATAGAACTGACCATTTGGAGGAAAGAATCAGTGATAGTGAAGACAGAAAACTGGAAATTATGCAGAAGGAAGGGAAAGTCTTGAGAGTAAAAGAAAAAAATGAAAAAAAAAAGTCTACAAAAACTATCTGACACCTTCAGAAAAAGCAATATAAGAGAAATGGTTATACCAGAATGAGAAGAGAGGGAGAAGCTAAAAGAGAGCTTATTCAAACAAATAGTCAATGAGAATTTCCTGAACTTATAAAAATAACTTGATCCTTGAAACCAAGAAATAAACAAAACACCTAATTATCTCAATTCACAAAGGCCTTCTCCAAGACATGTTATATTAAAACTGTTAAAAATTAATGACAAATAAAAAATTCTCAAAGCAGCCAGGAGACTAAAGGCACATTTTCAGCAGAAAGTCCACAAGCTACGAGTAAGTGAAATAAAATATTCCAACTATTAAAAGAGAAAATATCAGCCAAGAATAATATATTAAGCAAAGTTCTCTTTTAGATATGAAGAGAAATAAAGACATATTCAGACCTACAGAAGCCTAGAAAACTTTCAACTTCAAGGTCTGCATTACAGAACATACTGAAGGGCGTTATACTACCTGAAATTAAAAAAAAAAAAAAAAAGATACAAAACTGTGAGTAATATGACCAAAAATCAGAGAAAACCAGGAAATTGCAATCCTTATTCAAAGTATTGTATTATTAACTTAAATATTACATAATGGTTAAAGAAAGTAAAAACATTTTCAAAAGAGAAGAAGACAATAGCTATGACAAATCAGAAATGAACACATGGCATAAATGGTAAAAATTTGAGACAACAAAAACAAAAAAAAAAAAAAGAGGAAAAGTAAAGGTTCAAATTTACAAAGAGGAATGGAGATAAGATGTACACAGATGAAAAAGAACTACTGTATATATGAAATTTCCTTTTACATAAACTTAATAGTAACCCCCCCAAAAAAAATCAAGAACTGAGAAATAACATATAAAAGAGGGAATAGAGGGAAAAATAATAAAACACCACCAAATTAAAATAACAGACAGAAACACAAAAACAAAGAAACACTGGAAACACTGAGCTACCATAAAACAAAAGATAAAATGTCTATAGGAAAACCTCATGTATCAATAATAGTCCTAATGAAAATGGACTAAACATATCAATAAAAGGCACAGAGTAGCAGATTGGATCAAAAAACAAATCCCAAACATATGATGTCTTCAAGAGACATATCTCAGCTGCAAGAACAAATATAGACTCAGAGGGTGGAAAATTACACTCCAAGCAAATGTCATCCAGAGCAAAGACAGGATCACCATACTTATATCTGACAAAATAAATGTCAAGATAGAAAAGGTCATGAGAGGCAAAGATAAAGACTTCATAATGATAAAGGGGACAATACATCAAGAAGACACAGTATTTTATCTTCCAGTCAAGATGGAGGAGTAGGTAAATGCTGTACTTGCTTCCCCTCACAACCACATGAACATTACCACTAAACTACAGGAAAATCATCATTGAGAATTGACTGAAGTATAACTGAACAAATGTCCCACAACTAAGGACATGCAGAAGAAGCCACCCTGAGACAGGTAAAAGAGACAATGATACAGAACAAGCTAGTCCTATACCTCATGTGGTGGATAAAAATCAGGGGAAGCATCTCAGTTGTGAAGGGTGCTCTGGTAAAGCAATGAGGCCCAGTCTCACACCAGACCCCCAACCCAAGTTTTCAGTGCTGGGAAGAGAAGTCCCAACAAAATCTGGATATGAAAATTAGTGCAGATTTCAGATGAGTTACACAGATGGCTGTGAGAGTCTCAGGCATATCTCTAAAGAAGCAGTGCATAGACTTACCTGCTGATGAACTTGCTCTGAGCTCCAGCACTGGGGCAGCAGCATAAAAAGTTCCAGGGACATACAAGGAGGAACTGAGTTGTATGACTTCATAGCAAATGCTGGAGGGGCAGCTTTCTTCCAAATAGGTGTGCTAGTGAAGGCCACTGTTCTTTCTTTGAGCCCTCCACACACACAGAGTGCAGACACAGGCAGCCGTCACATCTGAGTCTCCATCAACTGTGCAAACACTGGTCTCCTTGAGCTAATGATTTCCTGAGACACCGCCTAACCTAACTTTTGGGCACAACCAAGCCACTTCTAGTGGATTTTCTACACAAATGACCTATCTTGGTTCATGCTTAAAATTCTGAAAATCTCTTAATAGGTTCAAAAAGTACAAAGAAGCAGCATCTGGCCTCAGAAAAGCCCTGGCTCTCTTATTGAGCAACCCCAAGCCTGGGACTAGAGACAGCTGCCTTCAGATCATGACTTGGCATATAAAGACATATCCAAGCCTAGCATGAGTTATGGACATCTGTATATTTGATGGTAGTTCAGCCCAGGTGACACAGGGTAGTATATAAGCTGTGGTTGATCTTAGTTTGTAGTGCCCCCCCCCACGAAAGCACTGTACTGCACACCAATTGGCTGGATTTTGTCTGAGCCTGAGCACCACCAGGGACCACATTCAAAGACAACACATAAAAAGAGCAGACTGGAAAGGCAAAAGAGCCCTATTAAAGCAAATACTGATCCATAAGTCAGTCTCTGCATAACAGCTCCTCCATATAGCCACCAGCCAGTACTCACAATCAGCCTGAGAGTCAATTTCTCTCATTGATATGCAAACAGCAACCAAGGCTCAACAACAACAGGAGGGCACACACAACTCACACAAGAAACATAGCTGAAGCACTCAGCTCAGGTGACCACAAAGATTGCCCCACTGATCCCCACAGAACACCTATTGCATGAGGCCACTCTAATAAGACTGGGGACCTAGAAGAAATACCTAATACATACAAACAAGCACAGATAGACAGACAAAATAAAGAGAGAAAGAAACCTGTTCCAAGTTAAAAAAAAAATAGAACAAAGCTTCAGAAAAAGAACCCAACAAAATGGAGACAAACAATCTACCAGATGCGGAGTTCAAAACTCTGGTTATAAGGACGTTCACTGAAGTTTGGGGGAAGAGTAGATGAACTCCGTGAGAATTTTAACAAAGAGGTTGAAAGCATAATAACGGAGATTAAAATAAAACATAAAAAAGAACCTGTCAGAAGGGAAGAATACAATAACTGAAATGAAAAATACCTTAGGAGGAATTAACAGCAGCAGAGAATTCTCTGATAGAGCAGAGAATTGGATCAGAGATTTGGAAGATAAAGTATTAGAAAATATTCAATGAGACTAGCAACAAGAAAAAAATAATCTAAAAATATAAGGATAGTGTAAGGGTCCTCTAGGATAACATAAAGTATACCAACTTTAGCATCATAAGAATAACAGAAGGAGAAGAGAGAGAGAGAGCAAAGAATTGAGAATCTATTTCAAGAAATAATGACTGAAATGACTGAAAATTTCCCTAAACTGATAAAGGAAATAGACATTTAAGCCCAGGAAATGCAGAGTCCCAAGGCATTTGAACACAAAAAGGCCCACAACAAAACACATCATAATTGAAGCCAAAGTTTAAAGACAGAGATAATATTAAAGGCAGTGATCGAAAAGCAGTTAGTTACCCACAAGGGAGCTCCCATAAGACTATCAGCTGATTTCTCAACAGAAAATTTGCAAGTTAAAAGGAATTGGCAGAAAATATTTAAAGCAATTAAAAGTAAGAACCTACAACCGAGATTACTCTACTGAGCGAAGCTATTATTTATAATCCAAGGACAGATAAAGAGCTTCTCAGGCAAGAAAGAGCTAAAGAAATTAATCACCATCAAACCAGTACGACAGAAAATTTTCGTGGAACTTCTTTAAGAAGAACAAAAAACAAGGAAAAAAATTAAAAATAAATAATAAAAAGGCAACAACTACATATCTATCAATAATTACTGTGAATGCATATAGATTTTGTGCTTCAGCCATAGGATGGTGGTGGTGGGGTGGCTGAATGGATAAAAAAACAAGACTCTTGCATTTGCTGACCATAAGAAACTCACTTTTCATCAAAGCACACACGGATTGAAAGTAAGAAAATGTAAAAATTACATTTCATGAAAATGAAAACAAAAAACCTGGGGCAACAATATTTATTCCATACAAAACCAATTTTAAGACAAAGACTATAACAATACATAAAGAATGATCAGTAATCCTACCTCTGGGCATTTATCTGAAGAAACCAAAAATACTACTGCAAAGGGACATGTGAATCCATATGTTCATTGCAGCACTATTTATAACAGTCATATATTGAGGCAACCTGGTTGTCTATCAATAGATGAATGAGTAAAGAAGAGATGATATATATATATATATATATATATATATATATATATATATAGTGAAATGTTACTCTGCCATTTAAAAAGAATAAAATCTCACCTCTGCAACATGATGAATCCAGAGGGTATTGTCATTATTGGAGAAAGTCAGAAGAGAATGACAAATGCCATAGGATTTCAATTACACGCGGAACTGCAGAACAAACTAAAGGAACAATCAATACAGAAATAAACACATAGATATAGAGAATATTTTGAGGGTTACCAGATGAGAGAACGTTTGAGCAGGGTGGGTTAGAAAGGGGAAAGGATTAAGAAGTACAAATTTGTAGTTACAAAATAGTTATGGGATGTAAAATATAGCATAAGGAATATAATCAACAAAATTGTAATAACTGTGTATAGTTTCAGATGGGTACTACATTTATTGGCGTTATTACTTTGTACATTATATAAATGTCTAATCACTATATCGTACACATAAAACTAATATAATATTATATACTAACTGCAGTTGAAAAATTATACATATATTATACATATAATGTTTAAAAAACAACACAGCACTTATCAACATATATGCTCCCAATTAGGGAACACCAAAATAAATAAAGCAAGCATTAACAGAATTAAAGGCTGAACTGACAGAAATACAACTACAATAAGTGACCTAAATAGCCTAGTCAGATACGGATGTGTCATCCAAAAAAAATTCAATAAGGAAATATAAACTTGAAATGACACATTAGAACAATTAAACAATTGACATTTACAGTCCCTTTTATCCCAAAACACCATATTATACATTTTTTTCTTAGTCCACATGAAACATTATCAAGCATAAACCATATGTTGAAAAAGAAAACAACCATGAACAAATTTAAGAAAGTTGAAATTATACCAAACACATCTCCTACCACAATGCTTTGAAACTGGAGACCAACTACAAAATAAAAGTGGGGAGGGAACCAAACATACTTAGAGATTAAACAACAAGCTACTAAAGAATGACTGGGTCAAAAAAAAAATAAAAGGAGTGAGCAAGAGATACAAAACAATAAATAAAAATGAAAATATAAGATATCATATCAAAACTTTTGAAATATGGCATAAGTGGTAAAAAGAGGAGAATTTATATCATTACAGACCTATCTCAAGAAAGAAGAGAATCCTAAATAAACAACCTAAGATTACAACTTAAAGAACTTAAAAAAAGAACAAATTAACCCTAAAGTGATTAGAAGAAAGGAAATAATAAAATGTAGAGGCAAATTAAGTAAAATGGGAAAAAAAGACAATAGAAAAACTTAATTGAAAAATGAGCTGGTTCTTAGAATAGATCAATAAAACTGAAAACCTCTGGCTGGACTCAATAAGTAAAAAAGAAGAAAAACACAAATAAAATTTCAAACAAAAGAGAAGAAATTTTGATAGATACCACAGAAATACAAAGAATTATACAAAAAGTATGAAAGATTATATGCTACCAAATTCAATAGGCAGAAAGAAATAGACAAGTTTTTAGAAATATACCACCTTCCTAGATTGAATCACAAAGGACTGGAAAATTTAAATAGACCAATCAAGAGTAAGGAAATTTAAACAATCATCAAAAGTTAAAAGTCCAGGACCAGATGGTTTCACTAGTGAAATCTACCAAATGTCAAAAATGTTTAATACCTGTTCTATTCAAACTATTCCAAAAAATCTGAAGAGATGATACCTTCTAACTCACTTTATGAAAACAACATTGCTGTAATACCAAAATTGGTAGGAATAACACAAAAAGAAAACTATAGGCCAATATCTCTGATGAATACAGATGAAAAAATTCTAAACAAAATATTAGCAAATCAAAGACAATAATATATTTAAAAAATTATATATTATAATCAAATTGGCTTCATTCCAGTGGTACAGAGATGGTTCAACATAGGAAAGTCGATTAATGTGATACACCACGTAAAGAAAATTAAAACTAAAATTATATGATCATATGAATAGATGCAGAAAAAGCATTTCGCAAAATACGAAATTCATTTGTGATCGAAATATTTAATAAAATGGGTATAAAAGAAAAGTACTCAACATAATAAAAGTCAAATGTGGCAAACCCTCAGCTAACATTATATGTAATGGTGAAAAACTAAAAGCCTTCCCTCTAACATTAGGAACAAGATTAGGTTTTTCACTCTCATCACTCTCATTCAATAGTGTTGGAATCCTAGCTAGAGCAATCAAGTAAGAGAAAAGAATAAAAGGCATCCAAATTGGAAATGAAGAAGTCAAATTGTCACTTTTTCAGATTACATGATTCTCTCTGTGAAAAACGCTAAAGCCTCCAACAAAAAAAAAATAGAAATAATAAACAAAGATGCTACAATTTCAGGATACAAAATCAATGTACAAAAAGCCATAGCATTCCTATATCCTAGCAAAAACTTTTAGAAAAAGAATTGAAAAAAATCATTGATTTTGAAATTTTTACAGATAGAATAAAATATCTAGGGAAAAAATCTTAATAAAGTATTTGAAGGACATACACACTTATAACTTAGAGACATTATTTAAAGAAATTGAAGCAGACACAAAGAAATGGAAAGACACATTATGTTCATAGATTGGAAGAATCAAAATAGTAAAATGATCCTATTACCCAAATTGATATATAGATTTAATGCAATCTCCATCAAAATTTCAATTTATTTAAAAATAAAATAGAACCAAAAGTCATCAGATTTGTGTGAAGTAACAATAGACTCCAAATAGCCAAAGCAATCTTCAGCAAAAAGACTTCAAATTATACTTGAAAGTGACAATAATCAAGAAAGCATCGTATTGGCAGAGAAACAGATAAATAGACCAATGGGACAGAATTAAGAGCCAGATAATTTTTAGAGGGCAAATCATTTTTTTGAGGGCAAATAATTTTTATCAAATTTTTATCTATGAAGAAAATAGAGCCTCCTCAAGAAAGAATGCTGAGAAAACTTGAAAGCAACATGACAGAGAATGAAACTAGACTACTGTCACCATGCACCAAAATTAACTGAAAGTTTTAGATCAAAGATCTAAATATTTTTTAAACTCATTATTAAATGTCGGGGCCAGCCCCAGCTCCAGAGTCCAGGTCCCGAGGTGTGTCTGCGGAGTCGGTGAAGGAAGAGACAATACTCAGGGATAATGCATCAAGATCTCTCTCTATTGTCTGAACAGCTACATTTTTATACTCCAGGGTTACAGAAGCAAGCCCACGTGGTTTCTCAGCTCCAACAGACTTTTCTATAATTAAATCATTGCAGGTTCACAGCTTCACCAATCTGCTGAGACAAGCCTGTCCTTTATCTGGATTTCTCAACTCCACCAGGCCACTTTCTCAACTAGGCTACTTCCTCATACTACTTCTCAACTAGGCCACTTCCTCACACAATCTCTTACTGCAGATTGCGGCTAATTTTCCTTGAACACATTGTCTGTTAAGATGGAGCCTACACTGCGATCTTGCTTCCCTCTGTACTTAAACTATTTTTATTGTTCTATTTGTTAGTAATATCTACCTTATATTTCTATTAATTACTAATCTTACCAACTATAACATTTGCCTGGACGACAACACTATTCTAAGATTCTTACATAATACCTATAAAAAGCATGTAGCTGTTATGTAAAGCTCTAAGTCCTAATTCTCCTGTGCATGGAGGTCTCTGCCTGATTAACTCTTCCTATGGATTCAAGCCAGAGGCATCTACTTTCTCTCCTCTTACAACTATCCACTTTCTACCATCCTCTGAGTACACTTCTGTCACACTGACTGTCACAGGCTTCCAAATAGGTCTAAGATGTTCTGATGTTCCCACCCTGCTTCTCAGAGGCAATGCACAAGGCTTTCTTGATAAATTTTCATATAATCCAGGACATGGCTCTTCTTCTGTCTCTAATGTATTTGCTTCCTCCAGACCCTCCAAATCCCCATCACCGATCTGCATAAGAGGCTGTATTAAGTATCCCACACATAACACACACACTAACACACTCACACCAATGCAGCCAAAAAGAACCCATCTACGGCAGCCTAAGCCTTGCAAAGGTGCCACACTGGATGCTGTGACCTTGTCAAACAGCTACATTAGATGCAACTCCTGCAACTAAACTCATGGACCTTGTATTTAGAGATGATTTTAAGAATTTGACCTCAAAGACAAGAGAAGTAAAAGCAAATATAAATTAATGGGACTATGTCATACCGAAAAGCTTCTACACAGCAGAATAAACTGTCAACAAGGTAAAGAGATAAACATTGGAATGTGAAAGTATATTTGTAAATAATACTTCTGATAAGGGACTAATATCTAAAATATACAAAGAACTTATACAATTTAACAACAGCAGCAACAACAAAACAAATAATTCAATTAAAAAATGGGCAGAAGTCCGGAAGAGACACTTTTTTCCAAAGAAGATATACAAGAAGCCTATAGACACATGAGAAGATACTCAACTTCATTAGCTATTAGGGAAATGCAAATCAAAACTATGAGATATCACTCCATACCTGTTAGAATGGCTATCATCGGCAAGAAAATAATAAGTATTAGAGAGGTTGTGAGGAAAAAGGAACTTTTTTTTCTCTTTTCACTACTTTTTCCTTTAGTCAATTTCATTTAATATATAACTACCCCTGTTTTATTTAGGAGACATTTTTTTTTCCTTTGGTTACTATTTGCTTGAAATATATATATTTTTACATCTCTTCACTCTCAATATGTGTGTCTATGAAGTTAAAGTTAATCTCTTGCAGAAAACATATTATTTGATTTTTTATAATCCATTCTGTCTTTTGATTGACTGATTTAATTTGTTTACATTTAAAATAATTATTGATCATTGAGGACTTACTATTGCCATTTTGTTCATTGCTTTCTTGTTGCTTTGTAGATCGATTTTTCTTTGTTTTTATCTTCTGATCTCTTTTTGTATGTTCGGATGTCTTGTGGTATCAGTATTCTTTGATTTCTTTGTCATGTTCTTTTGTGTAATTACCACAATTTTTTCCCATGTGGCTACCAAGAGGCTTACATAAAATAAAAGATTATAATTCCCTACTTTAAACTAATAACTTAAATTTAATGAAATTCCTAAGTTTTACATTTTTATTTCTCCTACTCTACACATTTTAAGTCATTGTTATAATTTACATATTATTAATATTGTGTAACTAATAACATATTATTGTATTTATGGTTGTTTTTCCTATGTTTATTTTTTAACTTTTAAACTAGAGAAGTAAGTGTATTATGCACCACCGGGGCCATGTTATAAAATTCAACTTTGACTATTTATTTGCCATTACCAATGAGTTACACTGCTTTCTTATATTTTCATTATGTTAATTACTTTTTTTGGTTTCCACACAAACAACTTCTTGTAGCATTTCCTGTAAGACAGATCTAGTGGTGATTAATTCTATCAAACTTTGTTTGGGCAAGTCTTTATCCTTCCTTCATTACCGTAAAATATCTTCACAGGGTAAGGTATTCTTATTTGACAGTTTTTAAAAATTTTAATATTTTGAATATGTTTCTATTCTCTTCTAGCCTGAAAAGTATCTGTTGAGAAATCCACCTGAAGTCTTATTGGAGAAACCTTTTGTGTAACCCCCCTTTATTCTTGCTGATTTTAAATTATTTTTTTATCTTTGACTTTTGACTATTTAATTATAATGTGTGTCAGTAAATACCCTTATTTTTGGTTCAATCTATTGGTATCCTTTGGACTTCTAGGATCTAGATGTCTATTTATCTCCACAGGTTTAGAAAATATTTTCAGCCATTACTGCTTTAAACATACTTTTAAATATTCTCTTTCTTTACTCTATCTGGAATTACTATAATGCCAATATTTTTCTCTACATTGTGTTCTCAAATTGGTATAAGCTTTCTTCACTTGTTTTTATTATTTTTTCTTTGTGTTTTTCTGACTGGATAATTTTAATGTCCTATCTTCCAGGTTACTGATTTTTCCTTTCTCAGTCAAGTCTGCTTTTAGAGTTCTCTATTGAATTCGGCAGTTCAATTGTTATATTTTTTCAGCTTTAGAATTTCTACTTATTTTTATGGTTTCTGTTTATTTGAGAAACCTCATTTTGTTCATGCCTCATTTCCTTAATTTTGTTTGGTTTTCCATCTTTGCGTTTTTGTAGTTGACTAATCTCCCTGAAGAGGATTATTCTAAATTATTTGTTTGACAATTTACAGATTTCCATTTATCTAGTATTAATTATTAGTACTTCATTAGTTTCCCTTTCTCGTGCATGATTATATGATTTTTTATAATCCTTGATTCTTCATGTTGGTATCCGTACATTATGTGGTCTCTTCTTTTAGTTGCAAGTTCATATTGATAAAAACCGTATTTCACCAGTCAGCTCAGTTTGGCATTCTGGACATGTCTGCTGGTAACATTTTTATGCAGGTGTAACCTGCAATTAGAGTTTATGTTTGGGAGTTTAAGCTCTGAGATTGCTGGTAGTGGTATAAGCCATGTGCTGTGAACACCTGGATAGTACTCCTGGCTTGATTCTCCATTTCATTCAAGTCTGTAGGATGGGCTTATCTATTTCCTCAATTCCCTGATCAGGATTATTAGAGAGTCAGGACTGAGTACTATACTCAGCAGTATAGAAGCTATAAATTAGTTTTTCTGCCCCAGTGGGTCAGCAAGATAGGACTCAGTGCTTGCACAGCTTGTTGCTTAGGAACCTAAATCAGGCAAGAGTGTACACATTTAGTCACCTGATCAGGTGGGGCCACCAGTTTTGTTCTGCAGACAGAAACATATACAGGATACACTATTCAAGTGCCACTGTAAAGAAGACTGTTGAGTGGACGAATAACTTCCCCTATGCTCTGGCAAAGTTCTCTGGTCAGGAAATCTAAAGTCTGTATTTGGTGATAATTCAAGCTACAAATTAGTTTTTCTTCCTGGGTTCATTGAAAGAAGAAGACTCAATAATACTCTTTGTTTGTGGTCTTGACTTGAGCTAATTCATGACAGAAGTTCCCTGGTTGAATAGGCCCACTGCCTTTGTTCTGGTAACGATCAGCTCTACCTGCCATGAATAGTTGTTAGTTGTTCTTCCTGTGAGGTAGGGGAAGTTCATGAACAACCTCTGTCTTCATCTTGGTAACATAACTCCTGAGACTTTGCCATCGTTAACTTTTCTTGCAGAGAAGAATTTTCAGTGCCCCTACCAAACATCTTAAAATGGAAAGAGTGTTGAACTGCTATCATTTATATCTGCTACTAGGCATGTCAGAAGTATTCCGTCTGCAACAATCAGCAATACATCTAAATACTCACCCAACTAACTTTTAACAAAGGTGTAAAAAGCAATTAAATGGAGGGAAAATAGGCTTCTTAATAAGTAAATCTGGAATTAGACATCTCTAGATTAAAAGAAAATGAACCTCAACATGAATTTCATGACTTATACAAAAATTAATTCAAAATAGATTGCAGACTTTAATGTAAAATATGAAACTATAAGACTTTTAGAAGATATCCTAAAAAAAAAAATCTCCAAAATCTAGGGTTTGGCAAACTGTTCTTGCACATAAGTATGGCCTTTAAAAAACTAAATAATAAGTAAATAAAATGTTATAAAAATAAAAATTCTGCTCTTTGAAAGATACTTAAATAAATAAATGTGACAAGCTATAGTCTGGGAGGAAATATTTAAGAACCGCATAGCCATCAAAAGACTAGAATGTAGATCATAGAAAGAAATCTCAAAACTCAATAGTCAAAGAAACAAAATCAAACCAGATAGAAATTAGGAAAATACAGAAAAAGAATTTCCCTGAAGAGGATATATACATGCTAAATGAGAAAATTTAAAAAATTCTTCTATATCAATAACCATTAAGAAAGGCAAACTAAAACCACAATACGATATTATTACAAACCTTTCAAACTGGATAAATTAAAAGTAGCAGCAATATCAAATGCTGCTGTGATGTAGAGAAATTGGACCATTCATAAACTGCTGGTGAGAACCTGAAGTGGTACATTTTACTTTAGAATGTAACATTTTGGAACACAGTTGAGAAATTTCTTATGGAACAAGGTTTGAAAATCTCATACAACCCAGCAATGATACACTTCAACATGTATCCCACAGAAATAAAAACATCTTTATACAAATATTTGTACATGAATATCAAAGAACAACAGACAAAACTCTGCACTTTTATTACAACTGCATGTTAATCTGTAATAATCATAAAATTAAAAAAAAAAGTTTTTGAAAAGGTATTTGAGCCTTTTAAAACATATTGGTGCATTCCCTGTGACCAAAAGCCTCTTTGGAGGGTTCCTATTTTATTCTATTATAAATTTTTTGGAACAAATTTAAATTTAGACTTTTAAAAATATTTATCATAGAACCCATAACAATAGTAATAGTTGATTAATTACTAGCTAATAATGGATGTGGCAAAATTGATAATTAATTTGCATTAAATAACAGCATTCAATGACTGACTACTCCACGTCAGATATTATGGTAACAGAAATAAATATCAGAATTCTTTAGTTTCTTCATTTCATAATCTAGTAGAGAAGACAGTCTTTCAACGAGATAATTAAATTATGTGATGTCCTAATAGAAAAATACACAGAATGCAAAAAAGTGCACATAATTAATATAACTTCTCCATATGAAGAAAAAGGTAAAGAACTTTCATGGTGGACAGGATTATATAAGTATATGAAAACATAATAAAACAAATAATGTTTTTTTTGTAGTATTTGACCAGAAGTAATATAGTAATATAACAAAGCTAGCACATAACTGCTAGGAAAAATAAAATAAAATAAACTAGCAGAAACAGAAAAGCTAATCAAGGACAATACTTTAAAAGGTCTTGTATCCCAGCATAAAGAATTTGGTTTTTTATCTTATAAAAACTAGGAAGCCATTCAAGATGGTGAGAAATATAAAACAGGTTTTACTAAAAAGGTCTTGTTTGACAAGGGACAATTCTGGTTTTAGCACTGACAGTTCTATGTCCTGGAAAAGTTCTTAGTCCCAGGGAAACTTGGACTGTTATTTGTCCATTTTGAGTTTACAAGAGTTTTATTTTTAAAATATACCCTACCATTACCTTAAAGGTAGCCAGAGTGTGGAGGAGTAAGAAAGAGACTGGAGTCAGAAATGACACTTTCAATGTAAGATTTATTTCTCAGTAAATTTATTTGGGTGAAACCAATTATAAATATTTTTAATGGCTTTTTAATCACACAAATCAAGGTACTGGGGCCTTAAAATAAACAAAGGAATACAACTTTGAAAGAAGTAATCCTATGGTAAAATCATGTGTAACATTATAGAGAGGAAAGAATATTTTGTTTCTTTTATTTCCACAGCCCTATTGAAGAGCATATGAAGAGAAAATTGAGTCCTCCATGTATAAAAGTTGAATGAACTGTATATTTGGGTAATTTTTTAATGAGGGAAATTTCATTAATCTGGGAAAATACTTTATAGAGTATGCTTATCTGTGAAGATGTTACATAGTTTTATTTTTCATTTTCACTGGTTGTTTTTTTTTTAACCAAAATCAGAATATTTGTAGAGTACCATAAAAAGTAAATTCAATAATTTTTTAAGTTTGAAAAAAATTTAGGTAGATTAAGCTGTTATTTGGGAATATAGCAAAACTCTTGGCTCTAAATGGTTTAACAATTTACTGGAGATGCAAAGAAGAAAGTCTTCAACAGCTTCATTTGAAGATGCAGCATTAATAGTCTATGAACAGCAGAGAAGAGCAGCCAGATTTCACAGCAAGACTGAAGAAGTCCCTCATATGACATATTTTAGTAAAATTGAAAAGTGTAATATATCTAATACCAATGATTTTAATTACCAATTTTAGAAGGATATAAAATTAAAATAAAACTTACCTCCATCATAGACCCACACCCCAAAGGAAACTATAACATTTTATTAATTTTACTTGTCTTATGTATATATGTCTATTTGCACAAATGGAATTATATTGTACTATTCTGCAAAATAGTACTTTCTTTTAACATTCTCATTAAACTCAGGCCTCATTTGACATATCTTCCCTGTATTTTAAGTTTCACTGTCTGAATATTTAGCAAGCCTAGACTATGAATAGAGAAAATCACAAAATTAGTTTTCAGTGAAACTGTTGCTTTTATTTTTCTCATCTTACTGCTTGATCCCTAAACAGTCAAATGGACTAGCTGTGCAATTAAACCATACTAGATAAAAAGATAGTAAAAACATTATTTTGGCTCTTTTTTTTATCTGATTTTTATACATAGAAAGACCACAACCATAACATTTATTTATTAAAATAATATTTATTAAGTATCTACCATGTGCTGGACACTGTCTTAGGTGATGAAGAAATAAATACAAAATCATATTGATAATATAATGCATAACTATTATCATCATTATTTTCACTGCTGCCACAAAATTTTTTTTTGCTTTCATTAACATTCTAAATAATGAACTTTATGTGAGTTGGTAACTCGATTTAAATTTATATTTTTGTGAAACTACATTTTTTCTGAAAACTAATCTATTGTTCATATTAATATAAAGTACCTTTCAGTGCTTTTTAAAATTTATTAAAGTAGTTTATTCGGTTCTCTTTATATTTTATCTACTATCCATTTTCAATTGCTTGCAACCATCCAAGACACAAAAAATATTTATTTAGTTGATATGTCTCTTTAGGTTCCTCTTATCTATGATATTTATTTTTAATAATTTATTGAGAAATGATTCACATACAATAAAATTTACCATTTCAAAGTAAACACCTTATTTTAACATTTAATACATTCACGATCTTGTACAACCACCACTTTTATCTAGTTCCAAAAAATTTCTATCACTTTGATAAAAGTGATAGAAATCTCCTTAGTCACAAAGTAATATTTTTCCATTTCCCCTTCCTCTATGCCCACAACAAATTAGGCAAGTCATCAATATGCAGTCTGTCTCTGTATATATCAGTCTTCCATTCAATTTTGTAGCTGAATTATATTCGTGTGTGTGTGTGTGTGTGTGTGTGTGTGTGTATGTGTATATATACATATACATATACATATACATACATTGTATATCTTTGGTGAAGAAATGTTTATTCAAGTATGATTTTTTTCATGTAGGTAATTATTGTTGACATGGAAAATTTACATATTACAGATACCAATTTTTTTAGATATATAATTTAAAGATATCATCTCATTATGTGGATTATCATTTTGTGTTTTGGTAATAATCTGGTGTATAAAAGTTTTTAAAATTCAAGTTCAATTTATTCCTTTAATTTTTTGTTGCTGATGAATTTGGTGTGGTATGTAATCTTGCAATGTCACATTCAGGGTGATAAAGATTTATCCCTATGTTTTCTCCTCAGAATTGTATCAGTTTATCTGTTATGTTTAGGCCATTGGTCTATTTTCAGTTAATATTTGTATATGGTATGAGATAAAGGTCTACCTTTTTTCTTTTGTGTGTGGACCTACTGTTGTACTAGCACCATATAACAAAGACTATTTTTCCCCACTAAATTTTTCGTACACTCATTAAAAATTAGTTTGTCATGGGCCTGAAACAACCAAAGAAACTTACTATGTTACCATACTTGAGCACAGAAACCATAGGTCCATTGCAAAACTGGACATGGTCTCTGGAGGCACATCTTCTTCATACATAGACATCAGTATCAAGCCTCTACATTTACATATGCCATCAGCTCTCTTTTCCCAGAATGCCAGATCAGACTAACTGATGAAAGGATTTCCCTATAGATGCCAATATGTAGAGAATAGAAGAGGTGAGCACTTTTTAAAATGTAAAGACATCAATATAAAGATATAAAGATCACAAATGTTCAAGAAAACATGATAGCACAAAACGAAACTAATAAAGTTTTAGTAATTGATTCTAAAAGAGGTCAATGAAATGCCTGACAAAGAATTCAAAATAATCACCTTAAAGAAACTTAGTTATACAAGAAAAAATAAATGACTAAGTAAAATCAAGTCAACAATACATAAACAAACTGAGGCAATCTACAAATAAATAGAAACCATAAGAAACATAAACCAAGTGTTGAAGAATGACTTAAATGAAAAATTCAAAGGAGAGCTTTAACATTAGACTTAATTTAATGCAAGAAAATATTAAAAACATGTCAAACTCAAATACATATCATTAGAAATTATTTAGTCAGAGGTACAATAAGAAAAAAATAAAAAAGAGTCAGCCAATGAGACTTATGAGACACCATCAAAAGAGAGAACATACACATGATAAATGTAACAGAAGAGTGAAGGGCAGAAAGCTCACTTAAAGAAATAATGCATGAAAATGTCCCAAATTTTGGCCAAAAAGTTCCCAGTAAGTTGTATCTGAAATATCTACAACAAAACACAATCTAAGTAAACTGAAAAGTCACACTCAAAGGGAGTTAAAAAAAAAAAAAAAACAGCCACAGAAAAAAACCTTATCACATACAAGGCAACGTACATTAGACTATGAGCAGATATCTCAGCAGAAATCTTGCAAACCAGAATATATTGCAATGATATGATCAAAGAACTGAGTGAAAAAAAAAAACCTGCCAACCAAGAATATTCTATTCAGCAAATCTGTCCTTCAAAAATAAAGGAGGTAAATATTTTCAAATAAAAACAAAAGCTGAGGGAATGCATCACCACTAGACCTGTCTTACAGGAAGTGCTAATAGACACTCTTTAAGTTGAAATAAGTAGACAGTAAATGTAAAGACAAAGGCACAGAAACTTACAAATCTCACTGGTAAAGGTATATATATATAAACAAGTAAATACCACTAAATATCTAATGGCAGAGTATAAATCACTTTTAACCCAAGAGTAGAAGTTAAAAAAATTAACGTTAATAAAAAAATATTTTAATGGATACCCCATTGAAAGACTCTTAAAACTAATAAATGAATTAAATAATATTGAAGATTCAAAATAAGAGCAGCAGATCAGTAGATTTCTGAAACTAGCTTATCTTATGTAACTGTAACTATATTTATTGAATAACAACCTTATGCGTACCTCTTCTTGCTTTCCCTGGCAACCATAAATCTGTCTAATTTTATCTTATACACTTGACTATTTTTTAACTAATTATTTATTTATTCATTTAATTTTTAAATTTTAATATTATTTTAGTAAAATCATTGCATTATATTGGTCAATACAATCAAATAGGTTTCAAGAATACAATTCAATATTGCCTCATATGTATATTGAATTGTTTGTTCACCACCCAAAGCTAAATTTCCTTCTATCACCAAATATTTGACTCTATTTATCCCTATCTACAACCACTTCCCCTTTTCCTCTGGTAACCATATTCCACTGACTCCATGAATTTTGGTT
This sequence comes from Cynopterus sphinx, assembly GCA_030015415.1. NCBI lineage: Eukaryota > Metazoa > Chordata > Mammalia > Chiroptera > Pteropodidae > Cynopterus > Cynopterus sphinx. The sequence continues at coordinate 44,216,186 of CM057388.1, forward strand.
TGTTTGTTATGGTTGTTACTTTGATTTTTATATTCCACATAAGAGTGAAGTCACATAGGCTCAATTTTTCTATTTGAGTTAGTTCACTTAGCATGATAATCTCAAGATCCATCTATGTTGTCACAAATGCATATTTTCTTATGGCTAAGTAGTATTCCATTGTATATATGTACCACATCTTATTTATCCAATCATCTATCAAAAGTCACTTTAATTGTTGAAAATATAGAAGATAAATGCTTCCTTTTAGTGCATGTAGTAAAGGGCATACATATTGTTATTCTCCCCTCCGACACACACACATTTTTCCTCCTAAAAAAGTCTCTTTAACATTTTTTGTAACACTGGTTTGGTGATGACTAACTTTAGTTTTTTTTGTGTGTGTTTTTCTCTTGTGTTGTTTGTTTGTTTGTTTTGCTTTGGGAACATCTTTATTAGTCCTTTGATTTTAAATGAGCTTTTCTGGGTAGAGTAATCTTGATTGTAGGTCCTGGGTTCCCATCACTTTGAATATTTCATGCCAATCCTTTCTGCCCTACAAATTTTCTGTTGAGGAAAAAGGTGACAGTCTTATGGGAGCACACTTGTAGGTAACTGACTGCTTTTCTCTTGCTGCTTTTAAGATTCTCTCTTTGTCTCTATCTTTTGGAATTTTAATTATGATGTATCTTGGTGTGAGCCTCTTCTGTTTCACCTTGTTTGGGACTCTGTGCTTCCTGGACTTATATGTCTATTTCCTTCACCGGGTTAGGGAAATTTTCAGTCATTCTTTTTTCAAATAGGTTCTCACTCTCTTTTTATCTCTCTTCAATGTCTATGCTCTGACACTCATTATTGTCCCAGAGATTTCTTAAACTAGTCTCATTTTTTAATTATTTTTTTCTTTTGGCCCTTCTAATCGAGGATTTTCTGCTACCTTGTTGATAGCTTAAATTTAAACACATTCCAAAGCTGTACATTTTTACTCCCCACACACTTATTTTCTTTTATATTTTTTAAATTTTTTGGAGGGGGCAAGGCAACCCTTGGTTGACCTCACAGATTGCAAGGATCTTGTCAGTTTACAATCTTTTATTATTTATTATTTTTTATTTATTTTTTATGCCTACAGCACCTGGTCTTCCTAGGTGGTCTCCCATCTGAGTACTAATCAGACCCAACTCTGATTAGCTTCTGAGATCAGAAGGGATTTGGCTTCTTCAGGGTGGCATGGACATAGACTTATTTAACCTTTCTGACGTCACATTTTACATCAGTATATTTTATATATTACTTAAATAATTATTGTAGTTTTAGTTAATTTTACTACTTTTGTCTTTAAATTTTATACTAGCTTTATAAGTGATTAATTCACAATTTAAATTTACTTTTACCTTTACCAGTGAGATTTTCAGTTGTGTATAATTTTTTTGTTAATAATTAGATACATTTATTTAGAGAAGTCGCTTTAACATTTCTTACATGGCTGGTTTAGTGGTGACAAATTTTTTTAACATTAGCTTGTCTGGAAAACTCTATACTTCAATTTTTAATTATAATTTTAACATGTAGAGTATTCTTTGTTAGAATTTTTTTTCTATCTTTTAACACATTAAAATGTCATGTCATTTTCTTCTGGTCTGCAAAGTCTCTGCTAAATAATCTGCTGATAGCTTTATGGGGCTTTCCTTTTATGTAGCAAGTTGTGTTTTTTTTCTTACTGATCTTAAAATTCACTATCTGTAAATGTTGAAAATTTAATTATAATGTGTCTTTGTGAGGATTGTTTGTATTTATCTTATTTGCAACACTCTAGGCTTTCTGTACCTGGATAATTGCCCCCTCCCCCCAGGTTAGGAACATTTACAGTCATTACTTCTTCAAATGAGTCTTCTGTCCCTTTTTCTATCTCTTCTTCTGATGGGAATCTTGTATTGCGAACGTTATTATTCTCGATATTGTCCCATAGGTATTTTAAGCCATCTTCACTTTTTATAACTTTTTGTTGCCGTTGCTCTTTGTGTGAATTACAAAAGCTTTATCTTCCAGTTCACTTTTTCATTCTTCTGCTGCATCCAGTCTGATACTGAAATCTAGGGCATTTTCAGGTCAGTTATTATATTCTTTATCTCTGAGTTCTGTTTGGTACTCTCTTATATATTTTACTTCTTTATATTTTTCAATATGTTCATACATCCATTCTTCTTCAGAATTGGGTGATCCTCTTTATAACCATAACTTTAAATGTTTAGATAGATTACTAGCTTTTGTTTGTCTCTCAAATCTTTGTGATTTTCTAAACAGCCATGCTTATTCTCGTAAGTCCCCAATGTTGAGGGTGTGCCAAGATATTTTAGTGTTCTAAGGTAAAGATTGTAATTTAATACCTAGTTTCAGGCTGTGTGGAAGCCAGACCCTCAGGCAGCTTACTTTAAAGTGTGGAGCTGCCATCATAAACTACTATTCTCTAGACCAGAAGATCTGGAGGTGTCCATAAGCAACAGTTGAAAAAAATCAAAGCTCTAGACATATGTATAAGCTCCTTTCTGGAATGTATCATTAAGCTGAGGGGAGGCCAAAATATGCACGACGATGATGTCTCCCTACTTATGTTCCCTAGGAGAACCTCCATAACCTCTAGATGTGTGGGAAATTTGAAGCCCTTCTCATGGGTTGAGGCTCCAAAATAAGTAAATAGTTTTTTACATAACAGAGAGACAGGAGTTGTGCTTCAGTTGCTTCAGTTGGCTGTTTGTGCAGTGCTCTGAGGATCATAGCCTGCCAAGAAATGCCCTTTGATTTTTACAGTTACAAGAGGTGACAGCCCCCTTGGCCACCAGGGCTAGGTGATCAAAGGGTATCATCTGAGTGGATTACACATATCTGCTAGCTTTAGTAAGGCAGCTGGAACACGTAGGGGGCAGGACTCCCTCACCTTCTACATCAAGATAGTAGGGAAAATTTTTAAATCCATGCACTCATGGGTTTCAGTGATGATGCAGATTATATTGTCTGGGCATATAGGTGCATTAGATTTAGAAAGGGAGTGAAAGAATGCCTTGATCACTTGCTTTTTCAGGCCCTAGCCAGGGAGTGAAAGAGAGCTGCAATGACTCATGCTCTCTGGCCTCATCAAGACAATGAGATAGTGCCATTACTACTTGCCCCTGCCTGTTTTAGCAAAGCAGTAGCAGGGTGCTGCACCCAAGCTTGCGCACCTGTGCTGTTCAGGGTGGACAGTAAGTACCAAAATTGTGCCTTCTATTACCTTTGTCCTCAGAGAGATTTTCAATCATTCAATGCCTCACCCCCAAGAGGTGCTTTAAGATTATCAAATGAATCTTCACATGTAATCTGGGTGATTTTTCTGCTCTACATGCAGAAGGTCTTGGGTTCGTGCCCCAGTGGAACCAAGGTCCATGGTCTACAACCATACCACCCTGAACAAGCCTGGTTAGTATTTAGATAGAAGACCACCTAGGAAGACCAGGTGTTGTAGGCATAAATAATAATAAAAAATAAAATAAGTCTTTTTCACTGGGTCCTTGGGCAAGTGAGACTATATGTGATGTCTTTAACTGAAGAATATAAGTTTCCCATAACCCTTTGTGTCTCTTGGACATCAGTCTCATTGGTTTTCTAAGCTACACATTTTAGAGGTTCATGCTCCAGTAAAGATTGCAAGGGTTGGGATGCCTGATGTGGGATAGAAACCACTTGCTCCTTTGGGAGAATTGCCAGACCTGCAAGATCCCTCCCTCCTTATTGTGTGTTGCTGTACCAGCTGTAAATTTTTTCTTTGGGTAAGAGCATGTCTCTACCTCTTCTACTTACTTTGATATGGTTCTTTTATTGTTATTTTTGTCATGAAGGAGCTGTTCATCTAGTTTTCAGATATTTTTCAAAAACAAATGATCCGTATGTAGCTATAGATTTCATGAGTTTGTGAAAGAAGATAAGTTCAGGGTCTTCTTGAACACTTCTCTGAGATTTTTTAATTTAAATAAGCTTCTTGGTACTTTATTTCTTTCTTCTTTTTTTCTGGATTCTCTTTGAATATAATGGTTCACTTGATTGTGGTTCATAAGATTGTAGGCATTCTTCATATTTTTTTTTCATTTTTTATTTTTTATCCTCTAACTACATAATTTCAATTGGCTTGCCTTTAAGTCAGCTGATTCTTTTTTTCTATTTGATCAAGTATTCTGTGGAACCTCTCTTAAATTTTGTAGTAAAGTTATGTATTCTTCAACTCTAGTGTTATTGTTACTTTCTTTTTTATAATTTCTATTTTTTGTTGTTGATATTCTCATTTTGTTTCTATATCATTTTTCTGGTTTTATTTAGTTATCTGTACTTGTTCTCTTCTATTTCACTTAATATCTTTAAGTTAATTATTTTGACCTCTTATTCAGGTAGTTCATCAATCTTTTTTAGTGTCGGTCCATGAAGATTTATTTTGTTCTTTTAGCAGTGTCATATTTTCCTGATTCTTCTAATTTCTAATAGCTTTTCTTTTTGTCTGGAAATTGGAAGAGGCAGTCATCTCTTTTCTTCATAGACAATTTTTGGCAATAAAATACCTTTACTAATTAGCCTGGATAAAGATTCCAAACTTCCAAAAATTTTTATGAGTATGCGCATTTTCTCTTTCTTTCTAGTAAAGAAGTTTTAGAAGTTTTAGAGTTTTGCACCTTCTTGCAGTTTCAGCAATTCATGCTGTCCAGAATAACTCCACCTTCTCTTCTCCTTCTGGAAATATATGGAAATGCCAGGAGGCCTGGTGCAAAATCCCGCTTCTGAAAGGGAATATCCTAGTATTGCACACTTTCTCTCAGTTATGCAGAGATGTGCAGGCTGCTGAGAGTTGCCTTCCCTTTTCCTCCAAAGCAGTGCACTGAAATGCTAGGAAGTTGAATGCAAATGAACTTCCACCTTCCTCCTAAAGAAGTTTTAGTATTTTTCACCTTATCTGAGTCCCACAGAGATGAACTGACTGCGTAGGGCCACTTGCCCCTTTTTCCTAGAGGAGTGTACCCAAATACCAGGAGACTGTGTATATAGATCCACTTTTCTCTCTTCTCTGGAAAAAAAAAAAGTCTTAGGTTTGGCCATCTTCTTTCAGTATCACAGAGCCATGCAGTCTGCTGAGAGATGCTTCTTCCTTTTCTAGAGCAGTGCAGTTGAATGGCATGCATGCATGCATGCATGCATAGATAGATAGATAGATAGATAGATAGATAGATGATAGATAGATAGATAGATAGATAGATAGATAGATAGATAGATAGATAGATAATACATGCGTACATACATATATACCCCTCCAATTCACTTGGAAGAGAAGTTTCAGGAATGTGCCCATTTTCTACATCCCACAGGATCATGCAGGCTTCTGACAGCCCTTGCTCCCTTTTTTTTTTTCTTTAGCTTCCGCAAGGCATTCTAACTCTGTCAGTTGCCTCTGCACTCTGAGTGATAAGGGATGAAAGCAGGTCTCACAACCAGACTCTGAAAGACTGGACTTGGCAGATTGACACTTTACTCACTTTTTCCTCTGAGGAAAGATTGTGGATATGTGGATCTTTCTAGGCACTGACTTTTACATGCTTGGGGAAAAGGCTAACATAGATTTTTTTTTTAAATGTTGGTTTTTATTTTTACCCATTTCAAAGAAGTTTTACTAAACTTTATTCTCTTCTGAGATGTTGCAAATTCTTAACTGAAATCTAGATTCCTCATTTAGACACATTAGCTCAAATATCATTGTTTCGTCTGTGTTTTTGTGGGAAAAGCATTGCTGTGACTTCCTATTCTGCCATTTTGTGGTCTCTCTACTTTGTCTTTAAATACTCTATTTTATTTGTACACACTGTTTTCTTGATTGTTACATTCCAAACTATTAATTTTGGATTTAGTTTGCTCTTCTTATTCTGGTTACTTAAAGTCTGTAGCTAGATCATTTGAGGTCTTTCTTTGTTAATGTATGCATGTACTGCTGTAAATTTACTCACCCATTTTTGCTGCATTCTATCAGTTTTATTTTGTGTATTTTTTATCATTTCTCTCTATGTATTTTCTAATAAACTTATGATTTCTTTTTTGACTGTTTAATTTTTACATAATTATCATACATTTTTCTTGTCATTGTTGAATAGTAACATTTTATTTTAGTTGGAAAAGATACTTTGTGTCATTTAATTTATTAAAATTTACTGAGACTTGGTTTATATTATAATATATTGTTTCTCCTAGAGAATATTCCATGTGCTCTTTAGAGGAATATGTATTCTGCTACTGTTAGGTGGAGTGTTTTATAAATATATCTTAGGTGTAGTTTGTTTCTAGTGTTATTTCTATTATTTCTTCAGTGATCTTTTGTCTAGGTGTCCATATGAAAGTAGGGTATTATATTTTTCAGCTTCTATCTTAAAATTTTTTAGTCATCCCTTCCAGTCTTTTAATTATTTATTCATATATTTTTAGTCTGTGCTTTTTTTAGTGGGCACATAGTTATAACCTTATATTTTTTTTTAGGATTTGACCCACTTATCAAGATATAAGATTCTTTTTGTCTCTTGTAACAGTTTTGACTTAAGATCTATTTTGTTAGTTATTAGTATAGTCATTCCAGCTTATTCCAGTTCTCTTTTGCTTGCTATTTCCATGGACTATGTTTTCCTTTTTTTTTCCCTTTCCTCCTATTTGTATCTCTAGATTTAAAGTGGCCTCTTGTAGAAGAATATAGGAAATCATGTTTTTTAAATCTCTTTTACTAATCTTTAAAGAAATTACTCATAAGAAAGAACTTTTCTGTCATTTTGCTATTTCTTTTCTTCTGTATGACCTCCCTTTCTGTTATGTATTTCCACCATTATTTATTTATTCTGTGTTTATTAATTCCTACTGCTTTATTTTTGATGTCCTTTTAAAATTCATGTGTGTATACTTTTAAAATAAGTCTTGTCACTGTTTTCTAGCCTCCATTATTTTTTATAACAAATTAACTCTTAATATTACTGAGATTTTCTTGTACTTGATGAATTGCTTCTCTCTTGCTACTTGAAAATTCATTTTGCTTTGATTTTTTAAAATTATATTAATTGGTGTGACCCTGGTTAATAAAATTATACAGGTTTCAATGCGTATTGCATTGTGTTCACCACCCAAAGTCAAATATACCATCACCATATATTTGACTCCATTTACCTTAACTTCCTTCCACCACCCACCCCCACCATTTTTCCTCTTGTAGCTACTAAATTATCTGTGTTTATAAATTTGTTTGTCTTGTTAGTTTGTTCTTTCAGTTTTATATCCCACATATAAGTGAAATCATATGGTCCTCAACTTTTTCTGTCTGACTTATTTTGCTTAGCATGATAATCTTAAGATCTATCCATGTTGCTTCAAATAGCAGTATTTTATATTTTCTTATGGCTGAATAATATTCCATTGTATATATGTTCTTTTGTTTTGACTTTTGACACTTTGATTATAATGTGTTTAATTTTCTGTCTCTCAAAATTTATTCTGTTTAGAAATTGCTGAGCCTCTTTGTATTGTCTTTTTATATCTTTTATTAATTTTAGGAGTTTGATATATGTTTTCATATATTATTTTCTTGGATCCTTTAGTCCTTTGTACATAGTTCTTTTGAACATACTTATTATAGTTGATGTACACTGTTTTTCTATTATGTCTAATTGTTGGACTTTCTCAGAAATGATTGCTTTCAATTTATGCTTGGTGATTTTGTGTTAAAAGTTATGTATTTGAAAATTATGATTCAGTAGCTATACATATCAGAGATATTCAAATCTCAAGTGTTTTAGTTGCTTTTTTGATTGTTGAAAGTTGCAATATTCTTTTGATTTAGTGAATCTCCCAGACTATTTTTGTCAAGACTGTATTCTTTCTTGTTGTAGTCACCAAAATATCAATTCCTTTAATTTATGTTCAGCTAATATTTTGAAAGAGATTTTCTTGAATGTCAGAAACAAAACAAACAAACAATGCTTCCACTCTCTCACCTTTTATAGATTAGTTTTATAAATTGGTTTTCTGGTGGAGCACTCTTTCTACATTTTGTCAGGCCACTTACATTGCTACCTTACCCTTTACTTTCTCCTCACCCTAAAAATAGAGACCATGCAAAGACAAAACCTTAGAGTTTCTCAAATGTGCATTCTCTCCCAAGCATACAAGTGACTTTCTAAATTCCACATGCCACACAGGTACTTTTGAATGCCTTAATTACCCAACAGAACTTTTTCCTCATCTTCTCTTCCCCCTGCTTTAGGCTGTCATTTTTTATGTATGTACTATATGATCTCAAACACTAATATTCCCAAGAAGTTGTGGGTTTTCTTTCATCTTACAACGTCTACAAGCAATATCTGCCTCTTGTCTGTCCTAGGTGAGTTGTGAGTTAGGTAAACCACAGACAATTGCTTTATGCCAGTCTTTTTGGTAGCCTCTAGATAAGTTTGAAAAAACATAATACGTTTATAATAAAGTTTGGTGTGCTCCCTCTAGAACAAAGAACCAGGTCTCACACCGAAAACACGGACCACTATCTTTAAGACCACAAGTAAGCCAGAGTGGTTCTACTAAAGTGTTAACAGTGTGAGCTATCATTTTACATAAATATAAATAATTAAATATGAACATCTATAATTTTAGAAATATTAAAGCTAGTCTAAGTGCTTTGTTTAGTGTGTATGGAGAGTATTTACATTGACAATCAACATTAAAAATACATTTGGAAGTTGTAATCAAACATAGGAAAAATGATTGTTTAGATATACTTAGTACATTTAGATTTTTTTCAAATAGAAATGATCAAGGCACATGAAGTCACTGATGTCCAAATTAACTGACTCTCTCAAAATTATACCAGTGTTCACTTTGGCCCATCTAGGGAAAAACTTTCACTTTTATTTTATTACTACGACTTTATGTGGACTTGGATCATTCAAGCAAACATATTAGAACAAAAATAATTATTTTCATATCCTGTTTCTGCTAGAATGTTTTGGTCTGCAAGTAAAACACTATCCAACTAAGCAAACAGGTATCCTGTTTTACTTAACAAGAAGTATAAAGGTAATAGTTTCATATTTATAATTTAAAAAGTCAGGTATGTCAGGGCTTCTGGATTCTTTCTTGTTGATTGTCTTGATTTTTTTCTCATGGGAAAAATATAGTTGCTTTCTGACCAAACATTATTTTCTCACACAATAATATTTAAACATGGGAGAAGCAAAATCCTGTTTTATGTGTTCCTTAAAATTAAAGAAACTTTCCTGGAGCAACCTGAACTGATGTCTTTTATATATAGTGTGCCTATCCTTAAACCCATCACTCACCATAAATTTACCATAAATGGCTTAGGTTTATCAAATATATTTACTATAGAGATATTTATAAAACTCAAAGCACTCATTATGTGAGTCAACTTTAGGTTGTCTTAAAAAGAAAATAAAAGTTTAGAGGGTAGTATGTGCCTATTGAGTAGGTAATCACGAGTGACAATACTCTTTGCCCGGAGACCAAATAAATTAATTATAACTCACTCAGTAAAATGGTTTTTAACATAGTTCAAGCTAGAGAAAGAACAAGCCTCTTAACTGACCAATTGTGAAATAATTATTTTTATGACTTAAAATAAAAAACTATACTTTAATATATTTTATGTTATCCCTCTTATGTGATGGCTAGAATAAACATAATAACAAGTATTGATTATACATATGTCATAGAAAATACAAAATGCTAACTACAAATAAGCTAAACATAAATTGTTTCTATATAGTCTCTCAATTAAGTAATCTATTTGTTTTGCAAAAAACAGGCAACCCATTGACAGTGGAGGAGTGAGAAAGTATAGCCAAAGCAATTGCTAATAGACTGTATTAATGAAACATATTTCTGTGCTAGATATACATACACTTCACAATTTACAATGTATGCTTTGACAAAAGAAAACAAACAGAAAAAAAAGTGAGTAAAAAAGAAGTTAAAAGCTTTATCTCTCTTTCATGACTTGTTTATCCAGTTTCTCATAAGGTTGTTTACTTCCCATTATCTTTATTTCTAAGCATAAAATATTTTTTTTATTTATTTAAGTTTGGCTTATTTAAATTTGACTTTTTATTAAATTAAATATTTATACACACTCCATGCTTCTTTTTATGTTCTTAAACTCCTTTTTCCATAGTGATTTTTCAAAAAGATTGACTAAATAAGCTAAAATGATGATGGTTCATTTTGACATTAACTGCATTCTTGTGGTATTCATTCTCTTTTATATGTATTAAAATTATTGCAGTGACATGAAATCATATAGCTTTCAAGTGTAAAATTAAATAATAAATCACATGTATATTGCATTGTGTGCTCACTACCCAAAGTTAAATTTGTTTTTTCTACCAAATATTTGACCTCATCACCACAATCTGATTGCTCCCTTACCCCTTCTTTCCGATAACCACTAATACACTGTCTTTATCCATGAATCTCTGTTTATTTGTCATGCTTACATATTACTTTAAGTTTTATATCCCACATATGAATGAAATCATATGGTTCTCAACTTTATCTGTCCAACATATTTTGTTAAACCTGATAAGATTACAATTTATCTAAGCTGTCACAAATGGCAGTATTTTATCATATGGCTGAGTAGTATTCCATTGTATATATGTACCCCATCATCTTTATGCAATCATCTATGGAAGGACACATCAGTTGTTTCCATGTCTTGGACACTGTGAACAATGTCATTATAAACAATGGGGATCATATACTTTTGCAGATAAATGTTTTCAAGTGTTTGGTCTGTATTCTCAGATATGGAATAGGTGGTCATAATGCAACTCTATTTTTAGCTTTTGAAGACACTCTATACTGTTTTTATAGTGCCTGTATCAATTTATATACCTACCAACAGCGTATGAGGGCTGTTTTTTCCCCACAACATCTCCAACACTTGTTATGATTTGTCCTGCACAGGAGACATTTTAAAAGTGTGAGATTAATAGCTTATTGTAGTTTTTATTTTTAATTTCCTAATAACCAGTAAAGTTGAGCATTATATCATATGTCTGGTGGCCATTTGTATGTCTTTCTGGAAGAAGCGTAGATTCAGGTCTTCTGCCCATTTTTTAATGTGATTGATTTTTACTGTTGAGTTATATGAGATTTTTATATATTTTGGATATTAGTCCCTGATAGGAGGCATTCTTTGCAAATATATTCTTTTATTCAGATGGTTGTTTCTTTGTCTTCTTGGAGTTTTCTTTTGAGGTGCAGAACTTTTTAGTTTGTTATGTTCCACTTGTTTATTTATGCTTGTTCTTCCCTTGCCTTTGAGGTCAAATTCATAAAATCCTTTCTAAATCCAAGGTCAGGATGTCAGAAACATGGCAGAGTGAGAGATTTCCTCAGATCTATCTCCCTGAAACAACCATAAGCGGAATATATAAAATTCAACAAAAAACACCCTACCTTCACACAGCACATCAAAGGAAAGCATCTTCGAATAAGTATTAATGCAGGTCAGAACACAGGAGTTGGGTGAAAAACTAGGAGAATCATAGAGCTTCCTCTTGCAGCCAGACTCCCTATAGAAGAAGGGGGAGGAGAGAAGGTGTGGTGAGTTTCCTGAACAGCTCTGCCTGAAAAAGCTATGAACTCCATGCAGAGCCAATGTCCAGAAATCAGGGCAGAGATAAAGTGGAGATGGCAGAGAAACATTAGTTGATTATTACCAACTGTAGTAACAAAACATGAGGCTGATCTGCAGAGCTCATAATTCCAATGTACACGGCACCATTCCCAATATTCCCCCAAACTGAAAATGACACAGCCCAAGAGGAATATGAGCAAACATAACTGAAAATGTTGCTGACACAGACACGGACTGAGACTGAGGGTAGCAAGTGTAATTGAATATCTATAAGACTTTATATAAAGCAGGGATTCAAACAGCTTAGATGACCACAACTGGAAACCAAAAGAAAAATTCCTTCTTAGCAATAGGAAAAACAGAGACAATTATATAATAACTCTTCTTTCATTGAAAAAAAATCATTAAATTCCAAGTGGAAAAAAGTCCATTAAACAGCATGAACAACCAAGGTGACAAAGCAGCTCAGAAAGAGAGAGAGAGAGAGAGAGAGAGAGAGAGAGAGAGAGAGAGAGAAATCTCCAAAAAATAAACTTAAAGGCATAGAAATGTGTGACTTAAAAGACAAAAAAATTAAGATGGCACTTCTAAAAATAATTCAGTGAGATCCAATGTAATTCATAACAGCAATTCCAGGAATTGAAAAAAGAAAAAACAACAACTAAATCAGCAAACACGTTTTTTAGCAAGGAAACTAAAGCCCTCAAAAGAACTAAATAAAACTTCTGGAGATGAATAACACTGAAAGAAATGAAAAATGAAATAACAAGTTTGGGAAATAGAGTCAACCAAATAGAGGAAAAGATCATGATATTGAAAACAGAAATCTAGAAACAAATCAGAATGAAGAAGAGAGAAACTTAAGAAAGAAAAATAAGGAAAAAGAAATACAAGGACTGCTTGATACCATTAGGAAAGGAAACATAAGGATAGTGAATATTTGTGAAGCTGGGAGGAGAGGTGGGTAGAAGAGGAGATTAGAGAACATTTTCAGACAAATAGTTGAAAAGAATTTCCTAAATTTAAGGAATAAACTGGAGTTTGGGATTCAAAAAATCGATAGAACACCCAATTATATTAACCCAAAAGGTCATCTTCAAGACACATTATGTTAAAATTATCAAACATCAATGACAAAGAAAGAATTCCCAAGGCAACCAAAGAAAAATTATGGTAACTTATGAAGAAAAGCCTATTGGATTATTGTTGGACTTCTTAGCACAACCTTACAAGTCAGAAAGGTATGTAATCAAATATTCAAACAATTAAATGAAAGGAACTGCCAGACAAGAATATTGTATCCAGTAAAGTTCTCCTTTAGATATGAAGGAGAATTTCGGACCTTCTAAAACATATAAAATTTGAGGGTATTCTCCACGACGAGACCTGCATTACAAAAAGACTTAAAGGGGCAAACTCACCTACAACAAAACAACAACAACAACCAAAAAAAAAACAAAACACATAATTATGATTAAGGTGACTAGCAGGCAAATAGAATCAGAGGAGTGCAACTCTTACTAAGAGTAGGGCATTATAAGCTTAAACATTAAGAAGAGAATTGCTATAGCAAACTAATCATGAATGTTCAGCATACATAGGGAAAAATTGAGATGATGACTAAAAAGGGGGAGAATTCAGAGATCCAAATTCTCATAGTGCAATGGAGGTAAGGAACAAACATCAGAAAAAATGTGTGTGTGTGTGTGTGTGTGTGTGTGTGTGTGTGTGTGTGTGTGTGTGTGTGTGTAAATAAACTTATACATATATGCATTGGTAACCACATGCCAAAGATTCAAAACTTAAGTATATAACATAAAAAAAGATGGACTAGAGGGAAAATCTACAAAACCCAACCAAAATTAAACACACACACACACACACACACACACACACACACACACAAGGACAGGGAAGCAATGGAACACCAAATATCCAGAAAGTAAAACATAAAACAAACAATATACAAACCTCATATTTCAATAATCGCCATAAATATAAATGGACTAAACTCATCAATAAAAACACACAGAGTTGCAGATTGTGCATATATGTGTGTATTTGTATGTAAATTTATACATATATGTACATGTATATGCATATGTATATGTATATGTGTGTGCAGGAGACACATCTCAGCTCCAAAGACAAATATAGTTTCAAAATGAAAGTGTAGAAAATGATAATTCAAGCAAATGGCAGTCAGAGAAAAGTGAGAGTAGAGGTACTAATATTGAATGAAATAGACTACAAAATAAAAAAGGTAAAACAAGATACTGAGGAATACTTGATAATGATAAAGGGAATCATGCACCAAGAAGACATAACATTTATTAATATCCATGCTCCCTATAAGGTATCCCTGAAATATGTAAAGCAATTACTAACAGAACAAAAAGGAGAAACAGACCAAAACACTATCATAGTACGGTACCTAAATACCTCACTGTCAAATATGGATAGATCATCCAAAGATATTCAATAATGAAATAACATCCTTAAATGACAGATTTGACCAACTTTACATAGTTGAAATTTATAGTCTTTTATTCCAAAACAGCTGCTTATACATTCATCTCTAGTGAACATGGAATATTCTCAAGGATTGACCAAATACTGGGACACAGAGATAGCCTCAAAAAATATAAAAAGTTTGAAATCATGGCAACCATATTCTCTTATCATAATGCTTTGAAAATTAGATAAAGTGCATAAAAAAAGAGGGAAGAACTTCAAATACATGGAGATTAAGCAACATGCTACTAAAGATAACTGTCACAAAAGAAATAAAATAAGAGATCAAGAGATACATAGAAACAAATGGTAATGCTAATGATAGTACAGCATATCAAATCTTTTGGGACATGGCACAAGCAGTCATAAAAGGAAAGCTCATTTTATTACAGGCCTATCTCATAAAAACAAAACAAGCCAAAAAACAACCTAATGTTTGATGTTAGAAAACTAGAAAAGGGAGAACAAATGAAGCCTCAAATCAGAGGTATGAAAAAGCAATCAAAATAGAGCACAATTAAATGAAATTGAAACAAAGTAAAAAATAAATGCAACAAATAGATGGTCATTTGAGATTTATATAATTGACAAAATCCTGGACAGACTCAATAAAAAAAATGTCAGAAATAAACAAAGTGAGGGATGAAAGAAGAAAAAAAATATGACAGATACCACAGAAATAAAGAGGATCTTACATGAATACTATGAAAAGTTATATAACACCAAATTTAATAACCTAGCTGAAATGGACAGGTACTTAGAAAGATAGAATCTTCCTAAACTGATTCAAAAAGAACTGGAAAATATAAATAGACCAATCAACCATATGAAAATTAAAACAACTATCAAAAACCTATACAAATAGTTAAAGTCCAGAACTGGATGGCTTCAACAATTAATTCCACCATACATTCAAAGATTTAATAACTATTCTCCTCAAATTCTTCCAAAATATTGAAGAGAAGACATTGCTTCCCAACTTATTTTTTGAGTCCTCTATTACCTTGATACCAAACCTGGTAAAGATGACACTAAAAAAGAAAACTACAGACCAAAATCTCTCATGAACACAGGTGCAAAAACCTAAATAAGATACCAGTCAACCAAATATAGGAACATTTTAACATTATACACCACGGTCAACTGGGCTTCATTCCAGGGTCGCAGGGATAGTTCATTATATGCAAATCGACTAATGTTTTACACCACATAATCAAATTAAAATATAAGAATTATACAATCATATAAATTGATGCTGACAAGGCTTTTTACAAGATACAGCATCCATTTATGATGAAAACACATAACAAAATTATTATAGAAGGAAAGTACCTTAACATAATAAAGGTCATAAATGACAAAACCTCAGCCAATGATATACTTAATGGCAAAAAATTTGAAGATATCCTCTTAGATTTGGAACAAGACAAGGCTGTCCACTATCACCATTGTTATTCAATATAACATTGGAGGTCCTAGTGAGTGAAATAAGACAAAAGAAGGATATAAAAGGCATTCAAATATGAAATAAATAAGTCAAACTATCATCATTTCCTGATGACATGATTCTCTATATAGAAAACCCTAAAGACTTCACAGGAACATTACTAGAAACAATAAGCAAATACAGTATATTTTCTGTATACGAAATCACCATTCAAAAATCCATAGCATTCCTATACTCCAATAATGAAGTGTCAAAAAGAAGTGGAAAAATTAATTCCTTTTACAATAAAAATAATAAGATATTTAGGAATAAATTTGATGAAACGTGAAGGACCTTTATAATTAAAACTATAATACTTGTTTAAAAAAATTAAGGACGATATAATGAAATGGAAAGATTTTTTGTGTTCATGGATTGAAAGAATTAACATAGTTAACATGACCTTATTACCTAAAGCATTATACAGATTTAATGCAATCCTCATCAAAATCCCACCGGCATTTTTTAAAAAGGGGAATAGAATAACGACAACAAAAATCATCAGAGTTGTATGGAAACACAAAAAGTCCTAAATTGCCAAAGCCATGATGAGAGGAAAAAAAAAGGCTGGAGATATTACTCTGCCCAACTTCATTTTATACTACAAGGTGACAATAATCAACCAGTATGGTACTGGCCAAAAAGCAGACACACAGATCAGTTTAACAGAACCTAGAGTATAGAAGTAAACCCATGTTTATATGGGCAAATAATTTTTGACAAAATTCAAAATCATTCAGTGAAGAAAGGAAAGTCTCTTCAATAAATGATGCTGAAAAAATTGGAAGGGTACCTGCAAAAGAATGAAACTGAATTGTTGTCTATCACCACACTAACTCAAAATGACTTAAGGATCTGAATATAAGACCTGAAACAATAAAACGAATAGAAAAGAAAGAAAGAAAGAAAGAAAGAAAGAAAGAAAGAAAGAAAGAAAGGAAGGAAGGAAGGAAGGAAGGAAGGAAGGAAGGAAGGAAGGAAGGAAGACACAAACAAACAAACAGAACAAACTGTATGCTGCCTTCATCTCAGCTTCAAGGACAAATTTAGACTCAAAGAGTGGAAAATAATACTCCAAGCAAATGACATACAGAGCAAATTATCAGGCTGATTACCAACTTTCATAAACTTTTTTGGAAATGGACACCAGGAGACAAAAATGTCCAGGAGTAATTTTCTCCTATGAGTATAGAGGCTGAGAAGTCCTACAATCTGACATCTGCAAGCTGGAAACCAGACAAGCCAGTAAGGTAATTCCAGTAAGAATCCACAGCTCTGAGCACTAGGAGAACTGATAGAAAAAATCCAAGTCCAAGAGGAGAAAAGGCTGTTGACCTGGCTCAAGCAGGCAGGCAAGAAGGGCCATGTTAGTTTTTATGACATGAATCTATCTCATTCATTCTTTCTGTAGGTTAAATCATTTTTAATTCTAAAAATATTTTTTTTTCATGCTGCTTTTCCTCATAAGAAAATTTTACTCACTTCATGTTATCTACAGGCAAGTACCTAAACTTTTAAAAATGCATGCAATTCAGGTAAAACTTAGCTTCCATACTTTTACTTCTTACCACACTACACAGGAAAAATTGGCTTTCAATAGGATATAATAGTTTTTCTGCCAGAAACATATAAATGAGAAATTTACACAAGATTACTAACAAGAAGTGGGCAATAAGAAGTATTTTTTAAAGATAAATATGATTTAAATATTCTGGAGTAAATTCAAATTTAAAAAATAATATTGCATGGTAATTTTAATTTTCATGATATTTCTTCAAAGGTGGTAGTGAGCAAGCCAGAAATGAATTCTAGATCTAGTCTGAAAGGTAAGAGTAAAGGATATAATTAAATTTAAATTTAATTACTTGAGTTTTATGCACTCTCAGAACATCCTGTGCACATTTCTAATCAGCATATAATTTCATTGTGTTATAATAATTTAATTAACTAATTAACTCCTTGAGTGCAAGGGATGTGTGTTTCTTCTTTAACAATTTGTAGGCATTCAACAGTATTTGTGTTTTGAATGAATGGAGATACCTAGCCACAGTATAACATATACACTTAAGCAAATCAAAGCAGTAAAGAAAAATAGAGGAACAAAAGTAATTAGACATACACAAAACCAAAAGGAAAATGGTGACATAAATACAGATAAATCAATAATATTAAATATGAATGGATTAAGTAATTCATTCAAAAGACTGAGATTGTCAGATTGGGTAAAATAAAAGATACAAATATATGTATCTTTGTCTATAGGAGGAATACTTTATATTCAAAAATATAAATACTTGAAAGTAAAAGAATGGTCAATATATGAAATAACAAATTTTATAGAAGAAGACATAGGTACTAAATACATAGGCTTTGGTCTTAGAGATGATTTTATGAATTTGACCTCAAAGGCAAGAGAAGTCAAAGTAAAAATAAATGAATGGGACTATATCAAGCTGAAAAGCTTTTACACGGCAAAAGAAAACAAAAAAACAAAGAGGCAATCAACTGAATTACAGAAGATATTTATAAATAATGTCTTTGATGAGGGTTTAATATCCAAAATACACCAAGAAGTCATACAGTTCAACAACAAAACAAACAATCTAATTTTTTTTAAAAATTGGCAAAGTTCTTCTCATACTTCTCTCAAGAAGAAATTCAAATGATCATCTGACATATGACTATTAGGGAATTGCAAATCAAAGCCATAATGGGATATAATCTCACACCTGCTAGAATGACTACTATCAACAAAACAAGTGATATAAGTGTTGAAGAGGTTGCAGGGAAAAAGAAACCCTCTGACACTGCTGGTGGGAATGTACAGTGCAACAGCCGCTATGCAAAACAATATAGAAGTTTCTCAAAAAAATTCATAAAAGAATTATTATTACCCAGCAATCTCTCTTCTTGGTATTTCCCCCTCCAAAACTTGAAAATATTTACCTCTAAAGGTATGTATATTTTGATGTTTACAGCAGCATTATTCACAGTTCCCAGAACATGGAAGCAACCAAAGTATCCTTCGATAGATGGATGTATAAAGAAGAGGTAGTACATATATACAATGAAATATTACACAGCCATAAGTAAAGATGAAATACTGCCTTTTGCAACAACATGAATGAATCTTGAGATTATCATCCTAAGTGAAATAAGTGAGACAGAAAAAGTTGAGAACAATATGATTTCACTAATATGTGGGATAAAAAACTTAAGGCAACAAATGAACAAGACAAACAAAAACTCAGTTTAGTGGTTACCAGAGGGAAAGAGGTGAGAGAGAGGTAGAAAAGAAAAAAGGGAGTCAAATATATGATGACAAAAGGAGATCTTACTTTGAGTGGTGAACACACACACAATACAATATAAAGATGTATTAGTGAATTGTACACTTGAAACCTACATAATATGATTAACCAATGTCATTGCAATAAATTTAATAACAAAAACTGGGAGATATATTATTTGCAAACAGAAAACACAAGAACATGGGGGCACTACACTACTATTACAAGAATTATAAACATATATTCAGTTAATAACAAAGACAAAAATACACAAAGAAAACCTGACAGAAGAAAGAAATAAATGATTAAATAATAATTGGAGACTTTAGTACCCCACTTTTGATAATAGATAAAGCAATTAAAATAAATATAAACAAGGTATTAAATTACTTGAAAACACCAGAAATTAATCAGAACTAAGATATATCTATAGAACATTCTACTGAACAACAGCAGAATATACATTATTCTCAAGTTTCTATGGAACATTCTCTGGAATACTCCATGTGCTAAGCCGAAAAAATAAATAAATAAATAATAAATAGTAAAACAAACACAATAAATTTTAAAGGTTAGAAATAATAAAATGTATATTCTCTAACCACAGTGAAACAGAATTAGAAATTGATAACAGAAAGAAATTGGGTGAACCCACAAAATTTATAAATTTATAAACACACTCTTAAATAACCAATGATTCATAAAAGAACTAAAAGGAGAAATAAAATCAATTTGAGAGTAATTAGAATGAAGACAAAGCACACTAAAACTTATAGGATTAAGCTGTCACTTATTAGAGATAATGTTATAAGCTAAAAGAGGAAAGTACTTAGTTAAAAGGCATAGATGGTAGAGGCTTCCTTCTTCCACTCTTGCAACCATATGAAAAAAGAGACAGAAACAAGGAGCAAATAGCAAGCAGAGTCACCTGGGGTCTAGATAAAATAAGCCCTACAACAAAGAAAGAAATAAGAAATCACCCTGCAACAGTTGGAAGTAGAAGCGGGTGAGGATGTGAGGCTGCTGGTCTCAAGCAGCTGAGTGGGACAGAGGCTATGGTAGCTGAAGCTGGCAGCTGCAGATGCCTCTTAAATGGACGGTGTCTACAACCACACTTTTGCAGTGATAGACCTGCTCACTCAGAGCACCAGCACAGGGTCAACTGCTCAGGGGACACCAGGCACTTATAGTGAGACATTGAGTTGTTAGAATGTGGGCCAAAGGCGAGGCTTTCAACTAGGCAGAAGTGCTGGCAGTACCCATTGTTCCTCTGTTGAGCCCACCTCCATCCCAGTGTGTGAACACAGCATTACCATATCTGAGACATCATCAAAGTAGATAACAGAGGTTGATGTGTCCAGGATTACCTGAAACTGCGCCTTTCCCAACTTGTGTTCCTACCCAAGCCACAACCAGTTGTGTCCTCATCAAATCCTCTGCCCTATGCTGAGCAGCTCCTAGACCCACACTGGTTGCACCTGGCCTCGGTTTCTGGCAGGGCACTTGAGGCAACCATAAACACAACACCTGTAGATTGCTTGCCCTGGAGGGGCACAGGCTGGGGAAAAATTTGGCCTACAGCTGAACCCTGCTCAGGACTGTACTACAGAAAGCAATGCTAAGAAGACTGGGAGACTTAGGAGCTTTGATTAGTACACAGAAACAGAAAAAAAATGGCAACCTAAATGGGAAGACAAGGATACAGGACCCATATGAGAGAACAGAACAGAGATTCAGGAATAATGGAGTAAAACAACCTAGCAGATGCAGAGTTCAAAACACTGGTTATAAAGATGCTCAGTGAACTTAGGAGAAGGGTATATGAACTCAGCAAGAACTTTAACAAAGAGATTAAAAAAAAAACATAAAAATGGAAGTGGAAATTATAAAAGGGAATCAGTCAGAAATAAAGAATACATTGTTTGAGATTAGTATATTATAGGGAATCATCAGAATGGAAGAAGATCTAAACACTGGTATAGAAGATGAGGAAGCCAAGGACACTGAATCAGGATAGCAAGAAAAAAGTAGCCAAGAATATGGTAATAATTTAAAGATCCTATGGAACAAAATTAAAGGTAACAACATCCGTGTCATAGGGGTACCTGAAGAGAAAGAACAAGAAGTTGAAGAGCTACAGGAAGAAATAGTGATGGAAAACTTCTCAAACCTGGTGAAGGAAATGGAAATACAACTCCAGGAAGCTTAGAGATTCCCCCAAAAATGAACCCAAAGAGGTCCACACCAAGACACATCAAAATTAAAATGCCTAAGGTTACATACAAAGAAAGATTCTTAAAAGCAATTAGTTACCTACAAGAGAGATTCTATAAGACTGGCAGCTGATTTATCAAAAGAAACTTTCCAAGAAAGAGGGGTTTGACCAAAATATTTGACATGATGAAAACCAAGATCTAAAACCAAGAATACTTTATCCAGCGAAGCCATCATTTAGAGTCAAAGAACAGATTAAGGGTTTCTCAGGAAACACACACACACACACACACACACACACACACACACACACACACACACACCACCTGGCCATTAAAACCAAAGGAGATTGTGACCTTGTCACAGCTGGAGTCACAGGGATACATTTTAAAGGGTCACTGGAGTTGCACACATTCCAATTACAGGGCCCATGTGCAAACTTACTTGCTGATGGACTTACTCATTCTGAGCTCCAGCACTGAGGCAGCAGCATGAAGGTCACACAAGAAGAAACTGAAATTTCTGGCTTTGAGGTAAAAGATGGGAGGCAGCTTTCTTTCGCATAGAAGTGCTGGCGGAGGGTGTTTTTTTCTTTGTTGAGCCCTCTCCCGTGCCTTGCATGCAGACCCAGGAGGCCACTATATCTGAGTTCCCATCAAGATAGCAAACACTCATTGCCCTACCCTGGTGATTCCCTGAGACCCCACCCCACCCAACTCATGGGCCCACCCAAGCCACTTCCAGTGGCTTGTCATACAAATAGTCTCCCTTGGCTCATGCTGCAGACTTTTCAAAAATTTCTCAAGGGTTCACCAAAATTAACAAGAAGCATCTGGCCTTGGCATGCTCCATACCACTTGCTGGTCAGCCCTAATCTTGGAACTAGTGGTACCCAGCCTTGGATTGCAGTCTGACCTCTCAAAGCACTTCTAAGCCAAGCATGAGAGTTGGAATTCTGAGGATAGAACAGTGGCTTATGCCAAGTGTCCCTGGGCATGGTACAAGTTACAGATGAACTTGGCCTGCAGCAGAGTCTATACCAAGAGGCCCTAGATGAATGTCCAATGGCTAGCTTATGTCTGACTGGTGCATCACCCCAGATTACACATGAGGACAACATATCAAAAGAAAAGACTGGACAGTCATCATGAAAATAGTTTAAGAGGCCTCTGGAAAAATATTAAGCACGCCAAAATTTGTGTCATAGTGATACCGGAAGGAGAAGAGAGAGAGCAAGGAATTGAAAACCTATTTCAAGAAATAATGACTGAAATGTTTTCTAAAATGGTGAAGAAAATATACAGGCAAGCCCAGGAAGCTCAGAGAGTTCCAAACAAGATAAATCCAAAGAGGTTCATGCCAAGAAAATCATAATTAAAATGTCAAAGTTTAAAGACAAAGAAGAATCTTAAAAGTATCAAGGAAAAGCAGTTACCTATAAGGGATTTCCCATAAGACTGTCAGCTGATTTCTCAGTAAAAACTTTGCATGGTAAAAGGATTGGCATAAAATATATAAAGTAATGAATGACAAAGACCTACAATCAAGAATACTCTATTACTCTACTCACCAAAACTATCATTTATAATCAAAGGGCAGAGAAAGAGCTTCCCAGACAAGAAAAAGCTAAGAGTTTATCACCATCAAGCCAGTATTACAGGAATGTTGGAAAGACTTCTCTAAAAAAAAAAAGAAAAGAAAAAAAATATATTTATAATAAAATGGTAATAACCACACTTCTACCAACAATTACTTTAAATGTAAACAAATAAAATGCTCCAATTAAAAGAAAGTGTGGCTGAATGAATAAGAAATTAAGACACTTACATGTGCTGCTTAAGAGAGATGCACTTCAGATAAAAAAAAAAAAAAACACAGACTGAAGCTGAAGGAATGGAAAAATATATATCATAAAAATGAAAACAAACAAACAGAAACTTGGATAACTAATTATACCAGACAATAGACTTTAAAACAAAGGCTATAAAAAGAAATAAAGAAGGACCCAGTAATCCCACTTCTGGGTATTTATTCAAAGGAACTCAAAATACTACTTTGGAGGGACATGTGTATCCATATGTTCATTGCAGCATTATTTACAGTAGCCATGAAGATAACCTGGGTGTTCTTTAGCGGAAGAATGGATAAAAAAAAATGTGCTACATATATAGAATGGAATATTACTCAGACACAAAAAAGGAAAGAAGAAAAGGGAAGGGAAGGGAAGGGAAGGGAAGGGAAGGGAAGGGAAGGGAAGGGAAGGGAAGGGAAAGGAAGGGAAGGGAAGGGAAGGGAGGAAGGAGGGAAGGAAGGAAAGAAAGAAAAAAAGAAAGAAAGAAAGAAAGAAAGAAAGAAGGAAGGAAGGAAGGAAGGAAGGAAGGAAGGAAGGAAGGAAGGAAGGAAGGAAGAAAGGAAGGAAGGAAGGAAGGAAAGATAGAAAGAAAAAAAGAAAGAAAGAAAGAAAAAAGAAAGACAGACAGAAAGAAAGAAAGAAAGAAAGAAAGAAAGAAAGAAAGAAAGAAAGAAAAAGAAAGAAAGAAAGAAAAAGAACCTTGCCATTTACAACAACATGGATGGATATCGAGTGTACTGTGATGAGTGGAGTAGTCAGATAAAATGAAATACAATATGATTTCACTTCCATGTGAAATCTAAAGAACAAAATAAACAAAACAGAAATAGACTCAGATACAAAGAACATTTTGAATTGGATTTGGGTTGTGAGGAATCGGTGAAAAGTGGGAAAGGATTAAAAAGTACAAATTGTTAGTTACAAAACAGTCATGGAGATGTAAAATATAGCACAAAGAATATAGTCAATAATATTGTAAAAACTACATACTGTGTCAGATGGGTACTAGATTTATTGGAGTGATCTCTTCTTAAGTTTTGTAAATGTCTAATCACTATGTTATACATAATATTGCACGCCAACTATATAACTGAAAAATAAAAGATATTAAAGAAAGAAAAATATATTCTTTATTAATACAAGAATGGATAGACACAAAGTTCTACTTTGTTTTAGACAACTTCCTTGGTTAAACCTTTGTTAAGCATTAAGAATATAAATAGCTTTTTTTCTTTCTAATATTATGTATATCATATGCACAAAATTAACTCAAAATTTTGCTTGGTCTAGAAAAGAGCATATGACTAATTTACCTCTGTTGCTCTCAATGACCATTACAATGAAGTACGTGTAAGTGGGGTGGTTGCTATCATTGCAAATGTGGAGGAAATGCAAATCTGAAGAAGTATACTTAATGGCAAACAACATAGGTATTGCGCTTGGAGCATAAAGACTGCTGTCAGGTATTCAAAAGATCAACTTGTTACAATTTTCAGAGATTCTCAGTGCAGACGTATCAAGCAGAACTGGACCCAATATATTTGGATTAGCAGTAAATCTACTAATCAAACCTAATAACCAAAGGGTTATTGCTAGATGGAGAGGGTCATAAATTTGTGCCATTCTTTCATCATTCTGGGTCCCAGATGGCCTTAAATGTGTATAAGGCAAAATGAGATCTAGAAAGACATTATTATAATCTTAGGTCAAAATTCACAGCCCATTCTTTTTTACTAGAAGGGTTCATTTCCTTGAAATACTAATGTTCAATGTTGATTGACTCTTCAAACTGCCTTCAAAGTTCACAGTATTTATTTTAGATATAACTAGGATTATTAATAGCCAAAAGTTTGCAACAAAGATACCCATTCATGTGGCAATTCATCCCAGCCACAACAGTAAAAGTAATGTCTACTTTTCTCTAAATTTATATTTACAGCTTTTGAAAAAAGCATTTTAGCTATGAAAATATATGAACTATATATCATAATGGCAATTGAGTGTTGTCACTACATATTCAAACTGACAGTTTTATAAATGGTTCCTTTTACACAAGAAAGTTGTAAGAAAGCAAAATAGAATAAAATTTGAATTGTGTGCTTGCTTAATATCCCTTCTACCATCTCTAGCTGTGAATACAGGTGGCCGAACACAAAGAGTTCCTGCCAATTTCTAAAGTTACACTCTTATCCGCTAAACAAGCATCCTGATCCGGGTTACCAAACAGAGCACTCAACAGGAGCCCCTGAGCATGCATATTAAATGTCACTTTTTCCTCTGCCTGGGCCATCCACATTGATAATTCTTGATATCAGTGTGCTTCACCCTTTTTCTGTACTCCCTGGCTTTGGGTAGTGAACTTTCCCCAGAGACATTTCTCAGAAAGGATCTTCATGCAGAATAGTTGATGCACATGCTTGTTTTTTAAAAACCACATGTTCAGCATATTTTTTTTTTGTGAAATGGAATATGGTTTAAGTTTGTTTCAATCAAAAAGAAAGTTTGGCTGGAAAGATTTATGTCAAAGTGCACAAGGTTTTAAGCACAATTAAGGTTTTTTTCTTTCTTTTTTTCCTTCCACTTATGACTGAAGAGAACATAATAAAACTTATTTTTTGCCATAACAATGTTTATTTTGTACATATGAATAAATTTATAAGCCAGCTTGTTATGAAAACGTCATTCTTAATATTTACTTTGGATTCAGCTGTTTTATTGTAAGAGTCACTTCAAAAAAAGCAGCTCTTACCTCTAATATGAAGCTTAATATGTATCCACAATAGTCTCAGTGTCCGAATTTAAGTATCATACTAAAGGCCAATTCTTTGAGAAATTATGTTATTGTATCAGCATCATACCCAAAGCATTTTACTTTAATAACTACTTTTCCTAAAACAGTTTTTAAATTTAATAAAGTGTGTATCTAAATATGGAAAAACACTGACCTAGGCAATGAATAATAAAATTAAAATTTAATAGTTTATTTCTCAATCCCATTTCTAAAGCATAGGCAATAACAACATTTAAAAAATACTTGATGCTGATATTGTTCTATAATGTTTGTGTTATTCAATGTAAGTTTAATAAATACAATGTTGGAGGTAGACCTCTTGAGAAAAAGAGATAATTTTGACTCTTTAGATTAAAAATTCCAAAAAATCACTTCCATAATTATACTCATTGGACTTTCATTTTATTTTTACAAGTTTAAAGTACTTATATTTAAAACCACATTAAAGCAGAGAGCACCAGAGAAAACAGTTGTCAGAGCAAAGGTCGGAGTTGAGGCTTTCTCCCAGACAGAAGTGCTCACGATATACATTTTTCCTCTGTTGACCCCTTCCCCATTCCAGTGTGCAGACTCAGTGGCACCATAGCTGAGAGGTCATCAAACTGGATAACAGAGGTCACTCTTCCCAGAGGATTCTCCGAAATTCCATCTACCCAAACACAGTAAGTCTGAGGCCCTTTGCTGAGCCAGCTCCAAGACTCATTCTGGTGGCCACTCACCTCAGTTTCTGGCATGGCCTCTTGAGGCAACTATAAGCACAGCATCTGTGCATTGCTTGCTGAATTTTAACTAGTGACCCTGGAGGGGCACAGGCTAGGACTAAATTTGATTCCCTAATTTTGAACCCCTCTCAGGACTGTGCCACTGACTCCTACTACAGAAAGCCATGCTAATAAGAACAGAAGACTTAGGAGCTTTGCTTAGTACATAAAAACAGACAAAGAAAGGTAGCCAAAATGGGAAGACAAAGAAGCAGAAGCCATATGAGATAACAGAACTGAGATCCAGGACTAATAGAATCAAGTAATCTAACAGATGCAGAGTTTGAAACACTGGTTATAAAGATGCTCAATGAACTTAGGGAAAGTGTAGATGAATTCACTAACTTTAACAAAAAGATAAAAAAATAACAATGGAAATAAAAATTATAAAAAGGAACTAGACAGAGATGAAGAGCACATTATCTGAGATGAAGAGTTTATTAGAGAGAATCAACAGAGTAGATAAAGAAGAGGATGGAACCACCAATATAGGTAATGGGGAAAGCCAAGCACACCCATTCAGAATAGCAAGGAAAAAGAAGCTATGACTATAATAATAATAATAATTTAAGGAGCCTATGGGACAAAAGTAAATGTAAAAACATCCAGGTAGTAGGAGTATGTGAAGGAGAATAAAAAATTTAAGAGCTAGTTGAAGAAATAATGATGGAAAATTTTCCTAACTTTATGAAGAAAAGAGACATACAACCCCAGGAAACTCAGAGAGGCCAAAAATATATATATATATATATATATACAAATAGAGAATCTTAAAAACAGCATGAGAAAAGCAGTTAGTTACTTACAAGGGAGCACTTTTAAGACAAGCAGCTGATTTCTCAAAAGAAACTATATAGGACAGAAGGGTTTGGCACAAAATATTCAGCATGATGAAAACTCAGGATCTATAACCAAGAGTACTTTATCCAGCAAAGCTAGCATTGAAAGTTGAAGAACAGATAGTTTCCAGAAAAAAAAATGAGCTAATGGAATTCATCAACAACAAGCCAGTATCACATGAAATGTTAGAGGGACTTCTTTAAGAAGAAAAAACATGTATCAAAAACATGAATAAAGAATTGTAATAACAATATTCCTATCAACAAGTAACTCGAATGGAAAAGAATTAAGAGTTCTAACCTAAAGATAAAATGTCTGAATGGATAATAAAACAAGAACCCTAAATATGCTGCCTACAAAAGACTCACTAGGTTAAAACACACATACAGACTAAAAGGAAAGGGATGAAAAAAGATATTTTTCTGATGGACCTAAATGATATTTTACTGAATAACATTAGCCAGATGGAGAAAGATAAATATCACATTATTTTATGTGCATGTGGAATCTAAAGAACAAAACAACAACAAAAATAAACTCATAGAAACAGAAAATATTTTGAGGGCTACTATATGGAAGAAGACGTGGGTAGGAAGGTAAAAAAGGCAAAGGGATTAACAAGTACAAATGGAATGTTACAAAATAGACATGGAGATATAAAGTGTAGCATAAGAAAAACAATGTTGTAATAACTATGTAAGGGGTAAGAAGGCTACTAGATTTAGTGAGATGATTATTTTGTGAGTTATATAGATCAATAATCTCTATGCTATACAACTGAAACTAATATATCATTGTGTGCCAACTGACAAAAAACCATCTACAATTTTAAAATGGACTCTGAACCCTTTATAAGAGTATTCAGAGTACAGTAATATGTACATCAAATTTCTTGTTTTCCTAAATCTTTAACCCTTGTTGCCATATGACCAGCTTTGGGGGCTGGAGAGTTCAATTATTAAAATATAAAACAATCAGTCCACACAAAGATATCATCAGAAGGCCACTATTGATAAGTTCCAATATGTTTAGAGCAATTTTTTTTTAATTTTGGGGAGATAGAGAGTATAGAGATATTACCTACCCATGTAAGATTCTTATAAAATTCATAGACTTTTTTCTGAAAAATATAAAAACACACGTATTTTAAAAAGTAAGATACTATGGAGGAGGTTTATGGAACTTTGGAACTCTTTTTGTTGAACACAGATTTTTTTATAATAACTGGTTATTTTTTATACTATTATAAGTGGGATTTAAAATATATATATATATATATAATTTAAATATATATAATTTAAATATATATATATATATATATATATATTTCAAATGATCCTTTGTTAGTGTATAGAAATGCAACTAATTTTTGTATGTCAATTTTGTAGCCTGCAAGTATAATGAGGTTGTTTATTACTTCTAACAGTTGTGTGTGTGTGTGTGTGTGTGTGTGTGCGTGCACACACATATAAGCTTTGAATGACAAGATCTTGCCATCTCAACTCATAGATTTTTTTTTATTTCCTTTTTAACTTGGATGGCTTCTATTTATTTTTCTTGCCTAATTGCTCTAACTAGGACTTCTAGTACTATGAAGAATTCAGGCTATGAGAGTAGGCATGTTTTCTTATTATTGATGTTAGAGAAAATACAGTCAATTTTCCACAGTCAAGTATGATGTTAGCTGTATGCTTTTTATATATGACCTTTATTATATTAAGCAAATGTCATGTTCCTAGATTATTTTTATTATTAAAGGGTGTTGAAATTCTTCAGACCCATTTTTTTGCATCTTTCAAGAAGATCATGTGATTTTCATTCTTTGCTCTGCATTAATTTAATTGCATATTTTAAAATATTCTTATGTTTAAAATATTCTTATGTTTCAGGGATATATCTCACTTGATTATACTGTATAATCCTTTTAATGTTCTCTTACATTTGGTTTGCTAGTATTTTGTTGAGGATAGTTCCATTTATACTCATCAAGGATATAGGCCTACAGTTTTTTCATACTGCCTTTTTCTGACTTTGGTATCAAGGTAATGCTGGCCTTATGAAAAAATTCGGAAGTACCAGTTTCCTCAGCTATCTGAAAATAGAGCTTTCTTATAAAACCTTTTGTAATCCAAAATGACATAAATGTAAGAAGCAATTACCATTAATTTATATAGGAAAAATTTGGACATTCAACATACACAATATCTTTAAGTGATCGCTACAATGAAAATGTTTAGTTACATGAAGTTTTATGCTAAGTGCAACGCTCTTATTAACGCTCTTAGGTTTTTCTAATACCCTAGGACCCATCTTGCTAACATACGAGCAAAATAATTTGAGATAAATCACAGATACAGAAACAGTTCAATGTTACAACAGTTTGATGCTGAGATGCTAAATAGTTCTCAGGGAAGGTGCTTGGTTATTTTCCACTCATTGCTCAGAATGCACACTACCCCTATAATGTTTCATTACAAAACAAATCCTGAACACTATGTTCACTTTTCAACTTTATTGGTAAAAGTAAAAAAATCTCTTTACATTTTGTTTGGCTAGCATAAACAAATACTAATGTTAATCTTTCATAAAATCAAAGTGGTATAAAGAGACCTTTCAAATAGTGTGGGATACCTGCATTCTCTTCTCTTCAATTTTTTTGGAAGAGTTTGAGAAAGATCTATGTTAATGTTTCTTTAAATGTATGGCGGAATTCTCCATTTGGTACTGGAATTTTATTTGTTAAAGGTTTTTGATTAATGATTTCATCTCCTTACTAGTTATAGGTATATTTAGTTTTTCTATTATGAGTCAGTATTCATGGGTCTGTTTCTAGTGATTTATCCATTTTTTTCTAGATTATCCAATTTGTTGGTGTATAATTGTTCATGGCACTGTTGTAAAAGCCTTATATTTATGACATTAGTTTTAATGTTTCCTATTTTTCTGATTTTTGGTCTATTTTTCTTAATCCAGCTAAAGTTTTATTAATAATGTCAATATTTTCATATAACCACTTCTTTGTTTTGCTGATTTTTGTATTGTTTTTGCTCTTTTGTTTCTCTCCTACCTAATATTTGTTATTTCTTTTTTTAGACTAACTGTAGGCTTAGTTTGTTCTCCTTTTTTAGTTTCTTGATGTGTATATTTAGGTTGTTTATTTGATTTTTCTTCTTTCGTAATCTAAGTGTTTACCTCTATAGACTTCCCTCTTAGTAATCCTTTTGATGTTTTTCATTAATTTTGGTATAATCTGTATTGATTTGTTCTTGTCTCAAGATATTTTTCAATTTGATCCATTGGCTTTCAAGTGTGTAATATTTAGTTTTCAAATAAATGTGGATTTTCTAATTTGTACTTAAATTAATTTCTAGTTTTATTTTATTGTGGTAAGAAAAGGTACTTAGTGTGATTTCAACCTTCTTAAATTTGTTAAATCTTGTTTTGTGACTTAATATATGATCTTTCTGGAGAACATTATGTTTGCATTTCTGAAAAAATATCTACTCTGCTGCTATTGGGTGGAATGTTCTTCATACTTATATTTGTTTCATATGTTCCACAGTGCTTTTGAAGTTTCGTTTCCCAGTTGATCTTCTATCTGGATCTTCTATCTTTTATTGAAAGAAATAAGTAAGGCAGCAACTATGGTTGGTAGTATGAAACATACAAGTGTAATCATTTATCACACTAGAGGAATGATAAACAACATTCAGGCATTTTACTGTATTAAATCATTTCTCAGTTTAGGTAGATAGGGGTAAATGGGGTGAAATATTTGGTGAAAGAGAGAAATTGTACATTGGTTGGTGAACATACAATGCAATATAAACATGATGTATTTTTAAATTTTACACTTGACACCTATTTCATTTTATTCACCAATATCTTCCCAATAATTATAATTAAAATAAAAATGATAAAATTAAAGGGCACTAAAGGGCATCAAAGCCTATGAAATTATAAAGCTCATTTTCAAAATTAAAAATAGAGATAAATACGAAATCTTATAATATTGTAATTATGATATATAAATTATTTTAAATTTTAGAATTTAAAATGTATTTTAATAAGTATATGCAACAAATTAATAGATAAACAAAATAAACATATATCATTTTTTACATCAGTAAAATAAAGTGTAGGAGAAATAAAAGAGTAGAGTTTTTGTAGAAGATTGAAAGGAAGTTATATTATTAGCTTAAAATAGATTGTTATAAACATATGATGTCTTATGTAAACCACATAATCACAAAGAAAATTCCTATAGAAGACACACCAAAAAATTATGAAAAAAAAGAGTTAAAGCACATCACTATAAACATTCAAAGAAATACAAAGAAAGATGGACAGAGGGAAAAGCGGGATAAAAGCAACACAACACAGACAAAAATTAACACAAGGGCTAAAGAAAGAAATTGTAGTGAGTAGCAACTTTAATTTAAATGAAGTAAACTTCATAATTAGAAGACAAAGTTGCTGAATAGATTTTGAAAATTCCATCAAAACCACAGTGAGATATCTCCTCATACCTGTAAGAATGGCTATTATCAACAAGACAAGTAGTAACAAAAGTTGGAGAGGTTGTGGGAAAAAAGCAACAAATGAACAAGAGAAACAAAAACTCATAGCCACAGAAAACAGTTTAGTGGTTACCAGAGGGAAAGGAGAGAGGGAAGAAGATAAGGGTAAAAGGGGTCAATCATATAGGAACAGAAGATTTGAGTTTGGGTGGTGAACACACAACGCAATATACAGATGATCTATTATTGAATTGTACACTGAAACCTATAGAAATTTATTAACCAATGTCACCATAATAAATTTAACAAAAGATATCTATTTACATATTAGCTACCATACGCATTTTATATTTAAAGGCACACATAAGCTGAAAATGACAGAACATAAAAAGATATTTAATTCAAATTGTAGAAAATAGAGCAGGAGTGGTCATAGTTTTATTGGAGAAAATAGACCTTAAGCACAATCAAAAACAAAACAAAACAAAAACTCTTACTAGAGGCAAAGGAAGACTTTATATAATGATAAAATATTCAATTCACCAAGAATATATAACAATTATAAATGTGTGTGTGTGTGTGTGTGTATGCAAAGACTATATTCTAGTTATCATTCCTATAGGTTTTTAGATATATATATATATTCACTTGACATCAGAGCACCCATATACATAAAGCAAATTTTAGACAGAACTGAACAAAGATATAGATGGCAACACAATAATAGTACAAGATTTGAACACACCACTTTCAATAAAAGATAGAAGATCCAGATAGTACAAGAATTGGCAAACATTTTCTCTATACTCTAAATATTTTAGGGTTTGTAGACCATGTGGTCTCTGCCGAAAATATTCACCTCTGCTACTGTAAAACAGTCATAGTTAATATGTAAAAATTACCATGTCTGTATCTCAATAAAATTTTATTTACAAAAGCAGTCAGTGGCCAAACTTGTTTCATAAGCCATAATTTCTGACACCCTAACCTAGTCAATATAATCATTTATTTTCAGAGATAACTATTTTACATTTTATTTTCTCTATTTAATCCCTCAACTCCTCCTTTTCTCTTCCCTACTCTGAGATAATGAGTTTTTTATTGTTATTATTTATTTAACTGAGAGGATACAATGTATCAGAACAGCACTATTGAATGACATGATATTATGTATAGAGAACACTAAAGATTTCATCAAAAAACTATTAGAACTAATAAATGATTTCAGTAATGTGGCATAATACAAAATTAATGTTCAAAATTGATTGCATTTTTATACCCCAATAATGAACTAACAGAAAGAAAAATTAAGAATGCAATCTCATTTATAATTGTATAAAAAGTAATAAAATACTTAGGAATAAATTTAACCAATTAAGTAAAAAACTTGTGTTTAGAAATTTATAAAATACTTAAAAAATTGAATCAGATACAAATAAACAAAAGCATGTATCATGTTCACAGATAGGAAGAATTAACATTGTTAAAATATTCATACTACCAAAAGCAATCTATAGATTCAGTGCAATTTCTATCAAAATACCAATGGTATTTTTCACAGAACTTAGATTCTAAAAACAGCTAACTAGAAACATAAAAAAAGTCACAGCAATCTTGAGAAAAGAGGACAGAATTTGAGTTAACCCATTACCTGATATTAAAGTATACTAGAAGAAGATAGTAATCAAAACAATATGGCACTGCATAAGAACTGACACATAAATCAATGGAACAGAATAGAGAACCCGGAAATAAATCCATGCCTATATGGTAATTTAATCTATAACAAAGGCAAGAATTTATAATTGTGCAAAGATTGTCCCTTCAATAAATGGTGTTGGGTAAATTGGACAAACACATGCAAAAAAGTAAAACTGGACCACATTCTTACACCATATATAAGAATAAACTGAAAAGAAATTTAAAACTTCAATGTAAAACCCCAAACTGTAAAACTTCTAGAAGAAAACAGGCAGTAAACTTTCTGACATTGAGGTTAGTAATATTTTTCTGATATATTTCCTCAGTCAAGGAAATAAAAGAAAAAATAAATAAATGAAACTACACCAAACTAAAAAAATAATTCACAGCAATGGAAACCATCAACAAAATAAAAAGACAACCAACTGAATGGGAGAAGATATGTGACTATGATACATCTGATAAAAGGTTAACACCAAATTTTACAAAGAACTGATATAACTCAACAGTTAAAATCCAAAACAATCCAATTAAAAAGTGGGCAGAGTACCTGAATAGATATTTCTCCAAAGAGGACAGGCAGATGACAAATAGACATGAAAAGATGCTCAATATTACTAATAATGAAGAATTGCAAATTAAAACCACAATGAGCTATGACTTTACACCTGTCAGAATGGCTATCATTAGTAAATCAAAAAACAGCAAGTGTTGGTGACAATGTGAAAAAAGGGAATCCTGGGAATTACTGGGGGATTACAAATTAGTACACCCACTATGAAAAGCAGTTTTAAAATATTAAAAACAAAGTTACCTTATGATCCAGCAATTCTACTTCTGGATACTTATTTGAAAAATAAAATACTAATTTAAAAAGATAAATACACGTACATTCACAGCAGAACTATTTATAATAGCTAAGATATGGAAGCAACTCATGTACCCATTAATATATGATTAAATAAAGTAGTCATGGTACAGATGTACAACTGAATATTTGTCAGCCATAAAAAATGAATTTGTATCACTTGAAATGACGTGGATTAACCCAAAGTTATTATGCTAAGTGAAATAAGTCAGACAGAGAAAGACAAATGCCATCCAATTTTATCTACATGTGAAATCTAAAGAACAAAATAAATAAATAAACAAAATCAAAACAGACTTGTAGATACAGAGAACAAAATTGTGATTGCCAGATGAGAGTAGGGTTGTGAGGCTGGGTGAAGATGTTTGGAAGAATTAAGAAGTACAAAATGATAGTTTCAAAATAGTCATGGGGCTATACATTACAGCATAGGGAGAATAGTCAATAATATTGTAATAACTATGTACAGTGCCACATGGGTACTAGACTAACCAGGGAGATGATTTCGTAAATTATATAAATATCTAACAACTATGCTGTATACCTAAAAGTAATATAAAATAATATTAAATGTCATTTGTAATTAAAAACTACAGAAAATATTTTTTTTTAAAAAGATGAGCAATACTTCATTTTATCATTGAGTATGACATCTTACTTTCATATGTAAACATTACTCTGTGTTTCTTTCTTGTTTTTTTTGTTTCTGCCTAAAGCAAACCCTTTCCACCTGAAAACTGCTCAAGAACATCACTATTTGACTTTTCACTTTTGTATCATGTTTTTGAACCTTGTTAAAGAATCTTTCTCACAAACAAAGTGTTATATCTTCTATTGGAAAAGAATATCCATCTGTCTCTTAACCTCTTAGCACCTTGCAACTTAATTTTTCTTCTCCTCTTTACAGAAAAACTTCTCAGAGTGTGGTTTATATTTAAAGTATCCACTTCTTCACCTTCTCATTTCTCTTTAATCTATTCCAATAAGGATTTTGTTCCCACTTCACAATCACATCTCAAATCCAAGATATTTCATGTTACCAGATGGTTAATGTTCTGTCCTTATCTCCTTTTATTTCTCAGCACTATTTATCATCAAAAATAAATTATGTCTCTTTAAACAACTTTGAGTAGTATTTTGAAAATAATACATAAATTTTTCTTGTTTTCTTCTTATCTCCTATCATTATTTACACTATATCCTTTGTTGATACATCTTTACTTTTATGACTTTTAAATATTAATATATTTCAAGAATTAGTTCTTGAGTCTCTTCTCTATATATTCTCCTTAGGTAATTTTATTCAATTCCATGGCTTTTAAATTCCAATTATATATTAATGACTAAAAAATGTATTTCTCCAGCTTCAACTCTCCTCTGACCTTCAGACACATATTTCATACTGCCTATTTGACATGTCCACCTGGATGTTTAACAAGTGCCTTAAATTAAACATGTTCAAAAATAAAATTCTGATTCCAACTTCAGCTCCTAATAAAACTCCCATATCTGTTCTAGTAGTCTCTGTTTCAGTAACATCACCA
Source organism: Cynopterus sphinx (assembly GCA_030015415.1). Taxonomy (NCBI): domain Eukaryota; kingdom Metazoa; phylum Chordata; class Mammalia; order Chiroptera; family Pteropodidae; genus Cynopterus; species Cynopterus sphinx. The sequence continues at coordinate 44,252,238 of CM057388.1, forward strand.
TTCACTGATTGCTTAGGTACAAAACCTAATGAGTCTTATTGAATTCTCTCTGCCTACCCTGTGTCTGATCTGTTAGCAAATTTTGTTGGCTTTAACTTCAAAATATAGCTAGAATCTGACCACTTCTTAACATTTCTATTATCACTAACTTAATGCAAACCACTATCATCTGTTACCTACACTATTACAATATCCTCTTAATACCCTGTTTAAATCTCTCTGCTTAAAACTCTCTATATTATATATCACAACACTTACAATAATATACAGAATCCATACTATAATAGGTCTTGCTTTATCTGTACTATGACAATTTCATGCACATTTCTTAGATAAAACTATAATAAACAGTTAACTTTTTTTTTTAATTTAGCATGTCTAACATGTATTTGGCCATTAAAAAACTTCTTACCCAAAGAATACTGATTAACTTATCACAGAATTATGGTTCTGCATAAGCCAATTTGGAAAACACTGGGCTAGACATTTAAGTTGTACTAGATTGTGAATATGTTTTTCTTTCCTTGGGTAAATTGTCTCTGACAATCTAATTTTCTACTATTTGGTTACTGTATAATTTAACTGAAAATGTCTGAATTAGAAAAATACAAAAACAGCATAAATGTTGGTTTTGCCAACTAAAATATTTTTAATAAATTAAGATTTGGGAGAAGTCCAAGATGGTGGTGGCATAGAAAGATGTTGAACTTGCCCCCTCCCATGAGCATACTGAGATATACACCTATATAAAGAGTAATTACTCCTGAGAGACACTGAGGGCTAATTGAACAGCTTTTCAATAACAAATAAGAATAAGTCACCAAATAGAGAAGGCTCTGAAATTGTGGAAGGTCTGTGGAATCTACAGGAACTTTTCAAATTCGAAGGTGCTGGTAAGAATCATAATTTACCCCTCTCCCCCATCCGCCAACTCAATAGGGCAGGAGCTATATTCAGGTGCTTTGGTCTACCTGCAAGATCATCACACTATGTTCCCAACCACACTGGCCAGGCCCCATTTCTACTCCTAACAAATGGAGCAAGCAGGGTAAACAAGAATTTACCATACACACCGATCTTCACTTCCTGGAGCTGCTCCAGACTGGCAAGCCAGCTCCTCAAGCAATGGAAGTACCTATCCAGATCCAATGGCCTGCCAAATCTATCTGGTACCAACAGTCTACACAGAGCTTGCTTCTACACAAGACTACTTACAGTACCAAAAGCAAACAAACAAAAAACAAGAAAGAAACCATAGAGAAAAGACTGCAGAGCAAGAGCCACAGGTGCTCTCTGTGAACTGTAGGAATTCTCTGGGGTCTGGTGTGCTGGTAACCATCATTGCATAAATATCCCCACCACCTCAATAGGGTGGGAAAAAGCTCTATCCAGGTGTTCTGGCCTACCTGCAAATTGTCACAGTATGTTCACAGACACATTGCCTATTTCAGCTCTGAACAAAGTGAGTAAGCAAGGTCAGCAAGGCATTAATATGTGCACCTGGGCTCCCTGCTTGGAGGTTCTCCAGCTCAGAAGACCAGTGTCCCAGACACCATAGGTACCTACTCGGTTCTAATCAGCCTGCCAAAATCATGTAGTGTATATAGCCTACACAGAGATGCTTCTACATACGGCCACACTTTCAACACTGAGAGAGAGATAACTATTTTTGTCTAATTTATATAAACAGATATAGAAAGTCAAAAAATCAAAATGCATAAGAATATCTTTTAAATGAAAAAAAAAAGAGAAATCCTGGGGAGAGGGGGTGAAAGAACTAATGAAATAGAGATAAGTAATTTGCCTGATAAAAAATTCAAAAGAAATAGTCATAAGGATGCTCATCAAACTTGAGTATATAATGGATGTTAGGGAAAACTTTAAAAAAGAGTTAGAAAATATAATAAAAACCAAGCATTACTGAAAAATACAATAATTAAAATTATATATATATATATATGTGTGTGTGTGTGTGTATGTGTGTGTATAATGTATGTATATTTGTATATATATGAAGGAACTGACAACCAATTTGCTAATACAGAAGAATGTGTCTGCAACCTGGAAGGCAGACTAGTGAAAATCAATCAGAAGTACTGAAATAAAAAATAATTTAAAAATAAGAATAGTTTAAGGGATCTCTGTGACAACATCAAGCACAAAAATATTCACATTATAGTGATACCAGAAGGAAAAAAGAGAGAAAGGAGCAGAAACTTTATTTGAAGAAATAATGACTGAAAACTTTCTTAACTTGAGAAAAAAACATATATCCAAGTCTAGGTAGCACAGAGAGTTCCAAACAAGAGGAACCCAAAGACTCCTGCACAACGACATATTGTAATAAAAATGGCAAGAGTTGAAGATAGAGGCAATTTTGAAGAAAGCAAGATGAAAACAACTAGTTATGTACAAAAGAAACCCCATGAGGCTATCAGCTGATTTCTTGGCAGAAACTTTACAGACCAGAAGGGAGTGGCATGATGCCTTCAAAGTGCTGAAATAGAGGAACCTACAGCCTAGAATAATTTACACAGCAAGTTATCATTCACAGTTGAAAGAGAGATAAAGAGTTTCACAGACAGGCAAAAATTAAAGATTGTCACCATTAAATGAGCTTTACCAGAAAAATTATCTCCATTTAGAATTTCAAACATTGTTAAATTTTCTGATTTGTAAAGGGAAAAAAAAACCAAAACAGAAAGAAAACACTATGTACTAAGCAGTAGTAATAGTAGTAGTAGTAGTAGTAGTAGTAGTAGTAGTAGTAGTAGTAGTAATTGCAATGATTGATCTATAATGCCAAGCATAAATGTGTCCCAGGGAATTAACAACTCAACTTTACCTCAGTTTCTAAGTATGTTGCTATGTCCATGTTACATAGAATTCACCTTAAAATTCATCTTAAATATACATTTTTTTTTTACTTTTAGAAACTAAAGTTACATACACAAGACTTTTAATCATTCAGTCATCATTTATTAACTTGAAGAAACTGTGATATCTTTTGATAGTAGGAAGGCAAAATGATAGATTTAGTATTGCTTTCAATGGATGTTGGGGAGATCTAAGTTTTAGACCTATCTTTGTCATTCACTAACTGTAAAATTTGAATAAGTCAATTCTTCTCTCAAGTTCTCAGTTTCTATATTTGATAAAGAAATTTGAGGTGTAGGGCTGGTCTTCAAGTCCCATTTCCTCTGATCGTTAAGGCTTCTAGATAAAAGAATTAAAATTTCTCATGTTCAAGATTATAAAACAGAATTTCTAAAAATTTAAAGTTTCTCAAGGGAGCAATAATAACAACAAAAATCCCTTTGACAGTCTGCAAATTTCACTAAGCTCCATATGGTAATCTTCTTTGATTTTTACTTGGACATTAGTTTTACTTTTGTTATATCCTTTATATTTTATTTTTTTACGTCCAGCCATAATAATGTTTTTAATCCTTGTCCAATGTTATCACATACCATAGGTGACAGTTTTATTATTTCACCAATTATGGATGAATGTACAGTCAATCTGGCTGGGACATCTGCCTCCACGCTGATTTTCAGAGGTCATTTAAATGTTCAGGCTGATGAAGCAAGTAGCCTCTCCCTACTTTACTGCCCAGATTACATAACCTCTCAAAATTTTCACTATATGAAGGGAATAACAACTCTGACAGAGGAGAGTCATTCTTTAGTCAGATACTGAAATAGAGATATACAATTGGAATTTATTTTCCTGTTCTAACTTCTACATAAGCTTTTGAGTTCAAATACCCATGACTGCTTTTTATTCTGCATTCAATCACTCACTCTCTCCACAGCCTGAGATAATGCTAGATGGTAAGTGAGAAAAAAGGAAAAGAGGGCTTTTCAGAAATATAGGAAAATACATTTATTGGGCCTCACCTATCTTTTGAGAGTGAATTAGTTATATAACCAAAAACCACATTAAACTAAATTACTTCTGAAGGAAAATAAGATTTAGTTTAGATATACACTGTGTTAACTTGCAACTATCAAATTAAATATTTGGTCAAAGTTTCATCTAAATGTCAGATTGGTTTACCATTGATATGTCAATTCAGCCAGAAATCAAGCTTATGTGTGCCTATTAACAAAACTTGAATCAAATCATCAAATAATTTCTGAAAAAATTAGTAAGCATGCTACATTTTCAATGACTTAATTAGTTACTTGACTATACTAATGAACTTAACCTAGCTTTTTGAAATCATATATTGGAAGTTGATCAGACCTCTATAATAGATTCATGTGGGAGTTGCCAAGCAGATTGTAAATATTAACTAATTCTATGTGCCATAGAATTCAATCCATATGAATAAAATTAATTTTCATCAGCATTTCTAAATAAATGTGGTTTCTTCAATGTTAGGGAGCATAACAAAGGCATATGTTTACTAAATGGAGAGGATAAAAATATTCTTGGTGACATACAGAAATTCATTATATTTTAAGAAGATGTGTAAGAGAAAAATTTTATAGCCTAGGGTTAGGCAAAGATTCTTAAACATAACATCAAAAACAGAATTCTATAAAAGAAAAAAGTAAATAGGACTTAATAAAAAAAATGTTTTTTCCCAATACAAGACACAATTAAAAGAATAGCAATAACAACAACAACAAAATACAGACTGAGAAAATATATTACCAAACATATTTGACAAATTACTTGTATCCAGAATATGTAAAGAACACGCAAACCTCAACAATAAGAAAACAAACAAACTGAATTATAGAAGGGTGAGGTGCGTATGCTCAGATACTTTCCCAAGGAGAAAATAAAACTCATAATCACATTAAAATATTTTGAGATAATTAAGGATTTTCAAGTTAAAACCACAATGAGACACCAACAACTAATGTAATACTGTATGTCAACTTTAAATTTTTTAAAGTTCAAAAAAAAAAAACACAATCACAATGAGATATCTGTATATACCTATTAGAATGGCTACAGACAAAACAACTGACAGTATCAAGTGCTGTCAAGGATGCAGAAAAAACTAGTATTATATACAACTGAAGGAAATGCAAAGTAGTAAGCCACTCTTGACAGCAATTTAGACACTTTTTTATAACCTTAAATACACACTTTCATACAACTCTGCAATTATACTCTAAGGTATATACTCAGATGATGTAAAAACTTATGTTCACTTGAATATACACAAATGGTTATAGCAGCTCTATTCATAATTGCTAGAAAATGTTAAAAAAAAGTTCCCCCTTTTTCATGCATCCCCCCAATTAATAAGTACAAATTGATAGTTAAAAAATAATCCTGGGGATGTAAAATAAAACATAAGAAGCATAGTCAATAGTATTATAATAGCTATGTATGGTATCAATTGGGTACTAGATTTATCAGGGTGCTCATTTAGTAGATTGTATAGATGTCTAATCACTTTGTTGTAAACCTGAAACTAATATAAAATTGTATGTCAATTGCAATTGAATTTTTTTTGAAATTTAAAAATACTTTCTAGAGAAAAAATGTTCTTTAACTGGTGTATAGAAAAAATGTATTATGTATACATGAAAATATTGCTCAACAATAAAATAAATAAAATATATATGCACATAATGTGAAAAAATCACAAATGTATTATATTGAGTGAATGAAGCCATAATCAAAATAATACATACTTTATGATTCCATTTATATGAGCAGTAAAGGCAAAATTATAGCAATGCAGAACAGATGAGTATTTGCCAAGGGTTGTGAAGAGAGGGTTGACTGCAAAAGGCAGTATGTGAGACTTTTTTTATGGTTATAAAATTTTTTAATATCTTGACGTAGATAGTTGGTTATACAATTGTATTAATTTGTGAGAATTCATAGAACTAAATAGCAAAAGGGATAAATTTTACTTCATGTTTTATATAATACATTTCAAAAAAGACTTTTAAAAATATGGGGCTACAGAATGTAAACTTTCGGGGGTGGATTATCTGCAAATAGCTTTTTTTTTTTTTGTCATCATGGGCATTTAATGACATAGTTATGAGGAGTAGATGGGAACCAATATTTGAGTTTTAAGTCTTTCTTTGTTATTATGTATCCTTAGGAAAAACTTCATGTAATAATTACGTTCCTTAATTTTTCTCACATGTAAAATGGAAGTAATAATTACTTCCATCCTTGCCTCATAGGCTTGCTTTGAGAAATGAATTAGTTAATAGATTTAAAAGTGTTTAGAAAACTATAAACATCAACTTTTAATAAAATGAGTAATTTTTACTAGAGTACCTGGCATTAGGTAGGTATGTCATAAATGATTATTGAATTAAAGGGGATGTAAACTTGATCAGCTTTTTATCTTACTAAATCCCATTGTTTAATTAAAGGTCTGTGTTTTTCTACTATATAGTATAAATGCAGAATGCTTACTCAGTGCCAAAAATTAAATTCACGGCTGGAGATGTATATATGAATTAAGCACACACTCTGCTCTACGAGAACTCAGTCTAGTTTAAAGCAGAAGCTATAATAAAAACCAATCAATATTTGTTGAGAACTTTTCTCAATCAGAAAGTTTAAATATGTATATTAATTAATTTAATCATACCAATGATACTGTATATTTTAATTATAATTTTAGAGATAAGAACATAGAGACAGAAGTTATTTAACAAATATTTTAAATTAGAAACATTAAAACTGGAAATTTAACTCAAACATTCTGCTTCCATAGCCAATATTTTAGACTGTCTCCATACACACACTGTCAAGCAAGTTTATTCCTAAATGCCTTTTCTGAGCTGGAGCTGAAGAAGACCCAAGAAAAGAAATAAGATCTGAGCTTAACTACAATAGCCAGAAAGGCATTATATAAATAGAGAGAAGGGAAGAATTAGCACAGGTGTCAAAAAATCAAATTTGGTGTGAATCCAACTAACAAGTATGTTTTGAGGCACAAAGTGCTCTTTAACCAGATGTGGTTGCATTTCAAAGCTACACTAACTTTTTATCTTACATAAGACAGTATAATATAGTGATTAATGATGGGCTTTGAAGTTAGAAGCACTGTAGTTTGAGTTTACATTGAAAAGCGAATAACACCTTTGAAAATAATTTTACCTCTTTACATATTTCTTTTCTCAACTGCAAAATAAAGACACTAAAGAATTTACATCATAAAGTTAAGGAAGATAATAAATATAAATAACTGAATATAATGTATGGTCCAAAAGAAGTCTCAATAAATTTCAATAATGGTGATTATTATAATGCCTTTAAAGTTTCGTTGCCCCATAACTGCATTACATAATATATTTCCAAACTTTCCCAAACTTGCTCCTTCCAAACTTGATGGTTTGGAGACATTTTATTGGCAGACTAAGAAAACAAGACTCTCTGGTGAACCCTATAACTCATTAAGCCAATACTTTGCTTTTTTAGTTGTTTTTTATGTTAGCTTTTTAAAAATAAGTTAATTGGGGTAACATTGGTTAATACAATTATATAATTTTCAAGTGTACATTATCATTTGACATCTGTATATTCTACTGTGTGTTTACCACCAAAAGTACAGTTTCCTTCAGCTACCATATATTTGATCCCCTTTACCTACTTCAACCTCAAACTATCCCCTATATTTGATCCCCTTTACCTTATCTACCTCCCCTCTCCTCCCTCACCCCACTAGTAACCACAACTCTATAGTTTTCTAGTAACCATTCATCTATAGTCCATGTTCATGAGCTTCTGTCTGTTCTGCTCATTTGTTGCTTTTAGGTTTATATCCCACATGTAAGTGATATTATGTGATTTTCAACTTTTTCTGTCTGGCTTATTTCGCTTAGCATGATTATCTTGAGGCCCATCCATGTTGTTACAAATGGCAGTATTTCATTTCTTCTGATGGCTGAGTAATATTCCATTGTATATATGTACCACAACTTCTTTAGCTAATCATTAATTGTAGAACATTTTGGTTGCATCTATCTCCTAGTCACTGTGGAAAATGAACATTGGTGTGCAAATATCTTTTTGAATATGGGTTTTCAAGTCTATTGGATAGATACCCAGTAGAGGGATTGCTGGATCATATGGTGGATCAATTTGTAGTTTCTTAAGGAAACTCTATAATGTTTTCCATGGTGGCTGTACCGACTTGCAGTCTCACCATCACTGTATAAGTGTTCTTTTTTCTCTGCATCCTCTCCAACATTTGTTATTACATTTTCTATTGATTATAGCAATTTTAACAGGTATGAGATAGCATTGTAGTTCTCATTGTGGTTTTGATTTGCATTTCCCTAATAGCTAAAATATTGAGTATCTTTTCGTATGTTTGTAGGCCATTTGCATGTCTTTGAGAAGTGTCTGTTCAGGTCCTCTGCCATTTTATGATTGGATCATTTTATTGTTGTTGTTATTGAGTTGTATGAATTCTTTGTCTATTTTGAATATTAGGGCCTTATCGGAGGTGTTGCTTACAAATATATTTTCCCATTCAAATGGTTGTCTCTTTACCTTGTTGAAGATTTATTTTGCTGAGCAGAAGCATTTTAGTTTGATGTAGTCCCATTCATTAACTTTAGCTTTTTGTTCCCTTGCCTTTGAGGACAAATTCATAAAATCCTCTTTAAGTCCAAAGTTCTTGAATTTAGTTCTTATGTTTTCTTCTATATATTTTATTGTTTCAAGTCTTATATTTAGGTGCTTAATCCATTTTGAGTTAATTTTGGTGTGTAGTAATAGACAACAGTCTAGCTTTATGCTTTTGCAGGTGGATTTCCAGTTTCCCCAGCACTGTTTATTGAAACTTTCCTTTCCTTACTGTATGTTTTTGGCTTTTTTGTCAAAAATTATTCACCCATATAAATATGGGTTTACTTCTAGACTCTCGATTTTGTTCCACTGGTCTGTGTGGCTGTTTTGCTTCCAAAACCATGCTATTTTGATTACTGTCGCTTTGTAGTATAATTTGAAGGCAGGCAGAGTGATGCCTCCAGCCTTTTTTTTTCCTTTGGAAATTCGGGGTCTTTTGCACTTTCATGCAAATCTGATGATTTTTGGTTCTATTTCTTTAAAAAATGTCAATGAGATTTTGATGAGGATTGCATTAAATCTGTATAATACTTTAGATAATATGGTCATTTTAACTATGTTGATTTTTCCAATCCAAGAACAAGGAACATCTTTTCATTTCTTTGTATCTTTTTTTGATTTATTTTAATAAGGTCTTGAAGTTTTCATTATATAGGTCCTTCACTTGTTTTGTTACATTTATTCCTACCTATTTTATTTATTTTTTGTTGCAGTTGCAAACATAATTATTTTTTCCACTTCTTTTTCTGATGCTTCATTATTAGAGTATAGGAAGGCTATAGAAATTTGAACATTGATTTTGTATCCAGAGACTTTACTGAATCTGCTTATTGTTTATAGTACTGTTCTTGTAGAGTCTTTAGGCTTTTCTATATAGAGAATCATGTCATCTGCAAATGGTGACAGTTTGACTTCTTCGTTTCCTATTTAGATGCCTTTTGTATTTTTCTCTTGCCTGATTGCACTGTTTAACACCTCCAATGTTATATTGAATAATACTGGTGATAGAGAACAGCCTTGCCTTGTTCCTGATCTTAAAGGGTAGGATTTTAGTTTTTTCACCATTAAGTGTAATGTTGGCTGAAGGCTTATCATAGATGGACTTTATTATGTTAAGGTATTTTCATTCTTTACCGATTGTTTAAGTGTTTTAATCATAAATGGGTCCTTTATTTTGTCAAAGGCGTTTTCTGCATCTATTGATATGATCATGTGATTCTTATTTTTTAATTTGTTTATGTGGTGTATCGCATTAATTGGTTTGTGTATCTTGAACCATCCCTGTGCCTCTGGGAGGAAGCCCACATGATCATTGCTGTATTTGGTTTGCTTTTTAATATGTTGCTGTATTTGGTTTGCTAGTATCTAATTTAGGATTTTTGCAACAGTGTTCATGAGAGATATAAGTCTGTAGTTTTCTTTTTTTTTTTCTGTTATCTTTACCAGGTTTTGGTATAGGGTAAAATTGGCCTCATAAAATTAGTTGGGACGTATTGCCTCCTCTTTGACTTTTTGGAAGAGTGTGAGGAGAATAGCTATTAAATCTTTGAATATTGGGTAGAATCCATTGGTAAAGACATCTGGTCTTGGACTTTTACTTTTGGGAGGTTTTCAATGATTGTTTTAATTTCTATACTGCTGATAGGTACATTTAGGATTTCCAAATCTTCATTCATTCTAGGAAGTTTGTATTTTTCTAACTATTGATCTATTTCTCTTAGGTTATTAAATTTGTTATTATATACTTTTTCATAGTATTCTTGCATGATCCTTTGTACTTCTGTGGTGTCTTATAATTTCCCTTCTTTCATCCTTGATTTGGTTTACTTGTGTCCTTTCTCTTTTTTCTTTAGTGAATCTAGCCAGGGGTTTGTCAATTTTATTAACCGTCTCAAAGAACTAGCTCTTTGTTGTATTTATTTTTTCTATAGTTTTTTGTTTTGTTTTGTTTTGTTTTCAACTTCACTTTTTTTCTGCTCTAATTTTGATTATTTCTTTCCATCTGCTGACTTTAGGCTTCATTTGTTCTTCCTTTCTGATTTCTTAAGATGAAGCATTAGGTTGTTTATTTAGGCTTGTTCTTGTTTTTGGAGATAACAGTGTAATTACATGAACTTTCCTCTTATGATTGTTTTTGCCATGTCCCAAAAGTTTTGATATGTTGTTCTATCATTATCCTTTGTTTCTATGTATCTCTTAATCTCTCTTTTTATTTCTTCTCTGACCCAGTTATTCTTCAGTAGGATTTTTAATCTTCATGTATTTGTGGTTCTTCCTGATTTCTTTCTGCTGTTGATCTTTAGTTTCAAAGCATTATGATCAGAGAATATGAATGGTATGATTTCAACCCTCTTATATTTGTTGAGGTTATCTTTGTGTCATAGTATGTGGTCAATTGTTGAGAATGTTCTATGTGCACTAGAGAAGAATATATAAGCAGCTGTTTTGGAATAGAAGGTTCTATAAATGTCAATTATGTTCTTTTGGTCTAATGTGTCATTTAAGGATTTTATTTCCTTATTGATTTTCTGTTTGAATTATTTATCCATATCCAACTGTTGAGTATTTTAGTCTCCAACTACAATATTGTTTTGGTATGTTTCTCTCTTTAATTCTGTTAGTAATTGCTTTATATATTTAGGGGCTCCTGAATTGGGAGGATAGATACTAATAAGTGTTATGTCTTCTTGGTGCATGATTCTGTGTACCATTATGTCCCTCAGTACCTTTCCTTACCTTTTCTTTATTTTGAAGTCTATTTTGTCTGATATTAGTACTTCTACTCATGGTTTTCTTTGAATGCCATTTGCTTGAAACATTATTTTCCACCCTTTTACTTTGAGTCTATATTTTTCTTTGGATCTGAGATATGTCTCCTGAAAGCACCATATGTTTGCACATTGTTTTTTTGGTTTGTTTGTTTTTCTGTTTTTGAGTCATTCTGTGACTCAGTGGCTTTTTATTGGTGAGTTTAATCCATTTATATTTAGGATGATTATTGAAATATAAGGTCTTTTTTTAGCCATTTTATCTTTTGCTAAACATTCTTTACTATCTTGTTATAACAATTCTCTTGTTATTATTTAAGCTTATAATGACCTGTTCTTAGTAAGGGTTGCACTCCTCTGCTTCTATTTGCCTAATAGTCACTTTACTCCTAATTCTGTATTTTTTTTTTTGTCATTCTGTTTTAGATCAGCTGATCCATTCAGTATTTCCCATAGTGCAGGCCTTATAGTGGAGAATTCCCTCAATTTTTGTATGTCGGGAAAAGTCTTAATTTCCCTTTTATGTCTAAAGAAGGGCTTAGGTGGATACATTATTCTAGGCTTGTAGTTCCTTTCATTTAAAAGTTTAAATATTCGATTCCATTCCTTTATGTCCTGTAATGTTTGTGCTGAGAAATCCAAGGATAATCTAATGAGTTTACCTTTATAAGTTACTGTTTTGTTTTGTTTTGTTTTTTTCTCCCTGGCTGCCCTGAGAATTCTGTCTTTGTCATTGATTTTTGATAATTTTAATACAATGGGTCTTGGTGAAGGCCTTTTTGGGTTGAGATAATTGGCTGTTCTGTTGACTTTTTGAATTCCAAGCTCCAGCTCATTCCTTAGGTTTGGTAAATTCTCATCAACAATTCATCTAAAAATGCTTTCTAACCCCTATTCCTTGTCCTCACCTTCAATAATGCCCATCATGCTTATGTTTCCTCTCCTGATGTTATCAGCTAGTTTCTCTTTCATTATTTTTCATTCTTTGGTTTCTCTCTTTTTCCTTCTGGTTTATTTCTAGATTTCTGTCTTCGATATCACTGATTCTTTCCTCCATTTGTTTTTCTCTATTTCTCAAGCTTGCTATTACATTTTCCAACTTTTGCTGCGTGTTTCTTTTAACTCTAGAATATCTATTCTGTTCTTTTTGATGGTTTCAATTTTCTTGTTCTGCTAATATAGTTTTTTTTTTAATTCCTGAAATTGTTGATATGATTTGTTTCAGAAGTCACTGAGTTTTTTCAGTAGTGTCATCCTGAATTCTCTGTCATTTAAGTCACATATTTCTGTCTGTAAGCTTATTTTCTGGAGAGTTTTCTCTTTTTTTCTGAAATGACTTGTCACCTTGGTTGTTCATGATGTTTAATAGACTATTTCTCCACTTGGGAATTAATGGAAGTGATTTGCCTTTTTTCCAGAAAGAAGATTTATTATATAATGGTATCTCTTTAACCTGTTGCAAGAAAAGTGCTTTTCTTTTGGTTCCCAGTAGGTAACATCCAAGCCTATTTGATCCCTGCTTCATATAAAGACTTAAAAATGCTTTTTAAAAATTTTTTCTTGTATATATTTAATCATGCATACTACCCTCAGTTTCAGTCCCTGTCAGTGTCTGCAACAGGCTCAGTGATGTTTACTCAAATTCCCCTGGGCTCTGTGGTGATCAATCTTGGAAGGTATAGGAAGAGGGCCACTCTGGGTTGGAGTTGGGGGTTGTGACTCAGCCTTAGTTTTGCAATCAGGGCATGGAAAAACTAACTGTTGTTTCTCTGCAGTTCTGTCCACCTCTCTGTCTTCTGCCCTGATGACTTGGGGGCGGGGATCTTCCGCCCAGTGCAGGGAGCTCACAGCAGTCCCAGGCAAGGCTATTCAGGTAAGTTCCCACACCTTCACCCCTGCTCCTCCTCCTGCAGGGAGCTCTGGCAGCTGCAAGAGGTGTCTTGTTTATGCCTCCCAGTCCATTGCCCAACACCTGGGGTTCTGACTTGTGGTAGCTCTTATGCCTAGGTAACATGCTCAAGCGTGCTGTTGTGCAGTTTGGGGTTTTTCTGTTTGTTTGTTTGTTTAATTTTAGATGCTCAGCTTATTGTTGTTTCAAGGGGAGAGATCTAGAGACACCTCTTACTCCACCATGTTTTGCCAGAATTCTACCAATGTTTTGTTAAAACTGGGTACCACCCACAATTCAGCAATAGTGGTTAAAATCATCTTAGTCTACTGGAATTCAACACTTTGGGGGATCTTTTTATTTTCATTACTAACCATTGGTACTTTCTGTACTTTGGTTTATGTGTTCAGTAATAAGGGAATAGGCATGGGTATAAAAATGCAGTCTGTGAATGGTTTGTGAACTGATTTTGACAGTCATGTCTAAGAATTATAGTTCAGTATAACTTTTGTTTCATTTAAATTCCAGTCTTTAAACTTGCTAATTAATATTGAAAATGAGAGAGATCAGAGACTTGCATTTATATTATCATTGGAAAATATTAGAATAACCTTTTTAATTAGAATAACTAAAGCAATTGAAAAATATTTATATAAATATCAATAAATAATATAAATAAATAAAGCCACTTGTTCAAAACTGAGAGAAAACAAGGCAGCCATATTTCAAAGATCAAGATTCCAAGGATAAAAGAAAAATATTTAAAAAAATCTGACATTCTGTACCACTTTTTATTCTTTTCATTTTAGGGCATTTTTGATTTCTAGGTGAGCATGGACTAGAGGCTGAATAGAAAGCAACATCTCAAAACTGTTGAGAGTTTAATAAGCCTAAAGAGACAAAAACATTTTAAAGACAATTAAGGAAACCAGAACTTGAAGTGTAAGATTTTTAAAATATTAAGAACTTGTTAGATGGGTTTAACAGCAGATTAAACAAAGCATAAGACAGGAGTAGTATCCTGAAATGTAGATCACTACACTAGGGTTTAGTATAAATATTAAAACACAAAGAGAAAAAAATTACACAAACCCTCCCAAAAATTAACATTAGATGTGTTAGATGAGAAAGTGTTTACAAAATGAAACATATATATAATTGGAGTTCAGGCAGGAAAATAACAACAATTAAATTAAAATAATATCAGAATTACATTTATAGTCACATATGTTAATGATAAATTCAAAACTAAAACAAATAGATCAAGCTGCAAAATGAAGAAGCACTGTGAATATCAATCGAGAGAAATATAAAAAGCATACCTAAGCACATCTGATTTAACTGATAAAACCAAATATTGAATATAGAATAGTAAACGTAATACTTTTGAATGAGAACAAACAGTAAGACATTTCAAATAAAACTGTAGAAGTCAGATGTAGAATAAAATCTTTAAAGAGCTAAAAGGATGATGACCAAGAATTCTATATCCAGTAGAATTTTTAAATGGTTAAAACAAAGACATTTTAATACAAAAGTAACATTAACATAATCTATTTCACTCAAGCTTATACCACATAAAAAATTAAAGTTTCTCAAGTATGAAAAAATTGATCCTGGATTGAAATGTGGAATATTAGGAAAGAGTGAAGAATATCGAAAGTATAAATAAATAATTAAGTATAAATTGAGCATAATGGTGGCATATGATTTTCTTCCCTGCCCCTATTTTTGAAACAACTAATTAGTCATCCATTCATAAATAAAGTTGCATCTTCGGGAGTTGTGAGATTCAGCACCACCTGTGCATCCAGAAATAGACAGGCTATTTCAGGGCTGCAGAGTAAGTAGGAGCCAATAAACGTGCCCCACACTTCCTAACAAATAGTAAAAACGTGGTGAATGCTGACTTGGGCAGACACTCACAGATTAGAGAGACTTTGAAGAAGTTTAGCCTTGCTGGGGAGAAATTTCAGAGTGCCATTGTAGCAACAAATAAATACAAGTGTGAATACATTAGACATAAGAAGAGGAACTTTGCGAATGCTGCCCCTTCCCCAAAGGTGACACAAAACAGAGCTGAAGAAAGCAGCAGAGACCTCTCCACAAGCAACAAGGAGAGCAGTGATAGAGTACCAAGCTATTCAGGATGTGCAGGACACTGCCGAAGAAATCCACTTTACTCCAGTAGTACCTAAGTACTGACTAAGAGAAAGGAGGGTATTGGGGAAAAGGCAGATAAGAATAACAAAGGGCTTTGAAAGGATATTTTTAAGTCTCATGGTATCAACTTAAAATACACTGTTTTTACTTATATGATGCTTCATGTAAGCCTAATGGTAACCACAAAGCGAAAACCTAGATTCTAAAAGGTTTACAAAGGAGACAACTAGCATACCACTATGGAAAATAACTAATATGCAAAAGTAGGCAGTAACAGAAGAAAAAATTAATGCTAGAACTACAAAGCAGCCAAGAAAGCAATTAATAAAATGGCATTGCTAAATATTTACGTATTGATAATTACTCTAAATGTAATGTTTTAAATTTACCAATCAAAAGGCATAGAGTGGCTTAATGGATGAAGGAAAAATAAACCACATGCTGCCAATAACAGAGTCACTTCAAAGTTATACATAAAAGAGATTCACTTCAGATTTATGCATACTCATAGGCTCGAAGTGAAAGGTTGAAAATGAAATTTTATTCAAATGAAAACCAAAAGAAAAAGGAGGTAGCTATACTTATGTCATACAGAATAGACTTTAAGAAAAAAAGGTAATGAGATACAAATATTGTCATATAACGATAAAAGTGTTCATTCACCCCAAGGTGTATGTATGTATATATATACATATATACATATATATACACATATATACACATATATATGTGTATATGTATATACATACACACATACACACATACAAACATATGTATATATATACACATATATACACACACATACACACGCATTCAACATGAGAGCCCCTCAAAATATTAAGCAAATTCTAACTGCAGACTAATTAAGCTAGAAATCAATAATAAAAAATAGAAAATATCCATATCACTGCAAATGAATAAATACAATTCTAAACAATCTATAAATTGAAAAATAAATTGCATTGAAAATTAGAAAATATTTTGAGCTGATAACAACTAAGAAACCTATAGCAAAACTGGTAAAATAAAATATAAATAACAATAATAACGTCAATAACAACTAAAACATCAGTTAATGTCACCTAACATGTTAAGCATTTAATATATACTAGGCTCTGTACTAAAATCTTTACATTCATTATATCAGCACTTCTCAGCACTAAATATCCATTAGAATTCACATAGTGAGCTTTTATAAAGTGATGTTCTGACTACATCTAAATTAATTAAATAAAATTTCTGCAGTGCATAAAAGTTATTGACATTTTTTAAAAGATCCTTAGGTTATCTTAATATACAGCCTGGATAAAGAACTTGCATTACATCATTTAATCATTACAATAATCTTATGAGGTATTACTATTATCAATCACTTTATTTTTGCAAGTAAAATCTGAAATGAAAGAGGCTAAAATACATACTATGGGTCACACAACTAGATAAGATAATTAGTCAATCATTTCTTCCCACAACTATTGGAAAATGCTGTAGTCTCTTCACCCTCTGATAGCCAGGTTGTATTGGAATGCAGGCTGCTCTACTAATAAGTCACACCAGAGTTGCCTGAGTGACACTTAAAACTTCTCTGGAGTTTAGAATAAAAGCCAGAATTTTAGTCAAATCAAGCCTAACCCATCTCTCAACAATCCCTCTTCTGTGTACATTTTTGCTAGAATGAAAATTTCCACTATTCAATGAAAACTTTCCTGGCCATGTCTCTGAGTATAACACTACAAAGTCCCTTATTTGCCATATGCAGTGTTAAGACTTCTGTGATATGATCTTGAGGGCAGAGACTGCACATTCTTTGCTTCAGTATCTCCAGAACTTTGCTCAATGATTGCCACATAGAATGTGGTTAGTAATGAAGAATTAATTAATTGATGATTTAAAGAAGTAGATGGATTGGTAGGGACTTTCTCTTACAATTATTAATGCAATTATTTCTCCTTCAGTCTGGAGGCTTCCAACATATCATCCTCTTCATTCTTGATAAAAATGAAATAAGTCACCTCCACGATTTTTCTCAAGTTCAGAGTGAAGAGAAATTGTGTTGAAGGGTAAAGTTGACCTCCTCAATATAGATCTCAAAGTTAGAAATGTTCTCCAAAGTCCTTCATTTGGCTGCTGGTTTCCTATAATTGTTAACAATTATTTGATACTTTGTATTTGCCAGATTATTTTATCTGAATTCAGGTGAGAAAAACTGTATTTAAAGAGGTTAAATTATTTATACAACATTACCTAAGGATCGATCCAGATTCATTTCCATTTAAGCTTGAGTATATAAGATGTAATTATTAGGCTACATTGCTTCCCAAATGATGATAATAATAGCTAAACCTAATATATCCTGATCACTAATTTGCCTCTAAAAAGTACTTCACATAAATGATTTTATTCAATTCTCAAAAACAACTGTGAGGGTTAAGTACTATTATATCCTCAATTTTAACTAATTAAAAAATAACAGTGATATTTTTTGAACAATGCTTGGCCTGTTGTAAGCACTATGAAAGTGTAAACTATTATTTTTTCACTCTTACCCTCACCCTTTTCCCCCTTTGGTAATCATCAGCTTGTTCTCTATGGGTCTATTTCTGTTTTGTGTTGTTTTTTCATTTGCTTTTTTTTTTTAGATTCCACATATAAATGAAATTAAGTAATCTTTGTTTTCCCTCTGACTTATTTCACTTAGCATAATATCCTCTTGGTCCTCTCATGTTATTGCAAATGTCAATATTTCATTATTTTTATCACTGAGTAATATTCCATTGTGTACATACCATGCCTTATTATCCATTCATCTACTGGCTATTGTAAATAATGTTACATAAAGTTACATATATGCTTTTGAATTAGTGTTTTGGATTCTTTCGGATACATATCCAGTAATGTAATGGCTGCACCAATTTCTAATCACACTGACAGTGTATGAAGGTTTCCTTTTCTCCACACCCTCTCCAGCCCCTCATATTTGTTGATTTTTCATGATAGACAATCTGACAAGTGTGAGGTGATATCTCATTGTAACTTTGATTTGCATTTACCTGATGAATAGTGATGTTGAGCATATTTTCATATTAGTTGACCATCTATTTAGTCCAAATTAGAGAAATGTCTATTCAAGTCCTCTGCCCTTTTTTTAACTGGATTGTTTGGAGAATTTTTTGCGTTAAGTTGTATGATTTCCTTATATATTTTGGATATTAACCCCTTATCAGATGTATTATTTGCAAGTATCTTCTCCCATTCATTAGATCATCTTTGTATTTTGTTGATGGTTTCCTTCACTGTCCAAAACATTTTAATTTGATGTAATCCCAGTTGTTTACTTTTTGTTGTCCTTTCCCAAGGAGATATTGCTAAGACCAATGTCAAAGACTTTACTTCCTATGAAAAAAAACTGCATTTGCATTGTAAAGTGATTAAATAACCTATCGAAATTAATTAATACCACTTTTACATCCTTCTCTCATTTCATTCATCCTTTCTTTAACCTCAAGTTATAGTGGCCTTATTTTAAGTCCACCAGAAAATTAACTCCTTTTTAATCTTAGGACATCACACACACTTCTCTATGCCTGCAGTGCTTTCCCTGCCTACTCTGCTTAAATTACTCATACTTTTTTTCAAGTCTCCTCTTACAATTTATTTTCTCAGAAAGAGCTTTTCTTAACCTAACCTTCAGGTCTAATTCATCACCATTATTTTATCCTCTCATAATCACTTGTAATTTTTATTCAAAAGACTTAAAACAACTTAAATTGTTTTAAATTTACATTGTCAGTGACCCTGTTCAATGTCTGTCTCCTCTAATAAATAAATAGTAATTTGCATAAAGGTGGGTACCAGATGTTTCAATTATTGTCCTTTATTAAGTGCGTGGCACATAGAAGCCAGCCAGAAAATACATGTTGAAGGAATAAATAAAACAAGGCCTTGGGCAATAGATGCCTGAATCCTGGATGGCACTACCAACCGCTGGTTAACTAAAACCTCTTTTTAAATTATATTCTCAGCATATGACTATCTCTCATGACAGTGGTTCTCATAAAATATATTCTATTAAGTAAAATAACATTTTTAAAACTTTTTTCTAGGTACCTCATTTTCAAGCAGCAAAGGAGGTCTCTTTATTCTACTGTAGCAAGATTTGGTTAGGGAAATAATCTGTTTTTCTTGTCTGTATCAATTGTGGTTTTGTCGACTTTGATCACTTTTCTTATCAGCAATCACCTTTCAAGATTGAAGAATCCAAGTCTTAGATTTGTCTTTGTTTAAGTGCATCCCTCAGATCCTGTTCTCTTGATCCTTTTATAATGGTATTTTATTTTAAATGGTCTCAATAAATAAACCAAATAATTAAATTGACATTCTAATAGATGGCATCAACAGTAAAATTCTTAGAGTATAGTGAAAAACAAATACAATACCTAAACAAAAGTGCTTTGACCAAAAAATACATGTTGGTTTGTTGAATACACACACACACACACACACACACACACACACACACACCCTTGATTAGAGATTCTTTAAGAGCAAAGCTGTGTCAGTTATGAAAATTACATCAGAAATGTGCTTTTTACCCAATTATTAGGTCATACTGCTACACTCCATCATTTTAAGCATTTAATATAGTTTATAATTTACCCAAAAAAACTTTCCATTCTTTCTAAAGTTTTTTATTTATCTGTTCAAAAGGTGTTTAATAAGAATTTATACCTGACATATAGGCATTGCATACTAAGAACAAAAAGATTTAGGTTATCACATTCTTAAAAAAGGATCAGATTAGTTAAAATTATTGTTTCCTGGTGTTTCAAAGGAAATGTTGAAGCTAAGATGACATTGACAAATTACTACTATTTATTTAAATGATGTAATGCAATCTACCATTAATTCTATAATCTGTGTTTTTTAAGCAGTTGACATGACTAACTAATGCAGACAAATTAGTCTCCTGGGCAATAGCTATATTTTATAAGCAATCAAATATCATAATCTACCATTATGTAATATAAAAACTATACTATTTAAAACATTTTGTTGAATGAGAATGATAAAATTATAGCACATATGTTTATGGTAAACTCAGTGACAATAATTTCTATAGATTGCATGTTCAAAATATATTTAAAGTTCAAACCAGAAAGAAAGCGAGGCAGGATAATGACTGTCCTAGATACTAATCAAAGTCTTTTTCACGGCCTCAAACTAATTTTCCTTTCAGGCTCAAGTTTGAGTCCTTTGTCTCTATTATGATATATTTTTTCTTCTTAGTTACTATTTTATAACTATTTTATTTTATTACTATTTATAAATTCGGTAAATTTAATTTTAAGAAGAAAATTTGTAAGCTAACTGAGGCCATGAGTGATAATCATTCTTTACTTACATGAGGTTTATCTAAAATTGAAACAAATGCTTTTTCTGTATAGCATGCTGAAATGACCAAAATCAATTTACATGTATGTATCTTTTCTCCTTAGATGTCAAAAGGTCAATTACCAAGCAGTATCTTGTCCACTGAAGGGTCAGTTTTACTCAGCTATTATTTTGATCTAAACAATCAGTTGCAATTATATCTGGCTGCTCAGCGATCAACCTACAAATGATTGATCAAAATGGTAATGATGAAAGTCTGAAAAGCAATTATTTAAAGGCCCAGGTTTCAAAATACTTTATGTGACTATGACTCATCTATAGACTATAAGTTTAACAAGGCTGTTAGGGCCTCTACCAAAAAAGCTTATGAGGAAAAAAATATTTTTTTATGAGAAATGAAGAAAAAGAAAATTTATTTCCTATACAAATCCACATGTTACTTCAAAATGTTTTTGTTCTTGACGTTAAGATTATCTTTGCATAAAATCATGTGATTATTGATAAATTGTAATATTCTTTATTTTAACAGGAATTATTATATGTTAATAAAATTGCTTCTATTAAAATAAGACTTAATTTTATTTTTCCGTGAGCTTGAATGCAATAAGATTTTATTCCTTCTACTCCTCCATGATTATTCAAATTTGTTTTAACTTGTAATTGATAACACACAGTTATTATACATGAATTGTGTGCAAATAACTGTATTAGAAGTGATAAAGAGAGGAAAACTTCCTAATGTTTACCCAGCAAAAATTTATAAATATGTA
The DNA here is from genome assembly GCA_030015415.1 of Cynopterus sphinx. Classification (NCBI taxonomy): domain Eukaryota; kingdom Metazoa; phylum Chordata; class Mammalia; order Chiroptera; family Pteropodidae; genus Cynopterus; species Cynopterus sphinx. The sequence continues at coordinate 44,273,789 of CM057388.1, forward strand.
GGAGGTGAAAAGTGTATATCCATATGTTTATGTGCAACTTTAATGTATGGCTATATTAAAATATCTTAACTAGCCAATATATTTTATTATTGGATGTTGATAGCTTACTATATACCAACCACATTGCTAAAATTTTTACAGGCATTCCATCATTTTATCCTCACAATTACCTTGTAAATCAGATTCTAATTTTAAGAGAGTAAGACATAGAAAAGTTATATTCAAGTCTTAATTATGCACTGTGATTACAGAAACAAAGGAGAAATGAGATACCATTCAAGTATCTATTTGTCAGTTTTTAGAAGACCCTTGAAAAAAAGAGTTTGATATATCTGAAAGAGAATTTATTAAACCTATAAGTTTACAGTTCGTTTGTAGAATGTCAAATATAAGCAAAATATAGTGGCTAAGAGGTGGGCCTTGGATTCAAATTTCTGACATTAGCTTTGTGACACTGGCAAGTTACTTAATTCTGATTACAGTCATAAAAACCTAAAAGAGGGCCATACATAAATAAATTATAATAAATTTAAGAAATAAAAATAAAATTGTAATGTAATCAGGAGAGTTATCTGATATAATTTTATGCTCATATCTTGAAGAAGAATCAGGAATGGAAAGACCCTAGTTGAGATAATTTACTGCTTCTTCTACCAGGTGGATGATTTCTCTTATTACTCTCATTATGTTCTTCTAAACATCTTTGACAGTGTCATTTTAATCACTGCATAGTATCTAAGCTCCTGCAACTTTCTGAGTTTTTGTTAACTACCCCATATTGCTTACTCAATATTTAAAAGATTACTGCTTCTTCTGTGGTACATATCTACAATGGAACATGTTAGTGCTTTTTCTAAGTAATAATGAAATTATTTGCCTCTACTAAATAGTTGTGAAATCAAATGTTTGGTGTGGACATCATATGAAAAGTTGTTTTTTTATCTTAATTAAACATTTTTTTCTTGAGTCACTTTGAGTTTTTCATATTCTCATCACATCTCCCATACTAAATCATATGCTAAAAATTTGAGATGTGCCCTGCTCATTTCTATATTCTACATAACACTGAACATGGTCTCTTGAGATTAATAGATATGAAATAAAAATGGGTAAAATGAGTGAGTGAATAAATAATTGACTTAATGTGAACATTGTAGACTGGAATAGCAAGAGATTGTAAGAAGATAGAATAACGTAGTGGCTAGTAAATTTGGATCACACAATGACAAAACCTGAAATACAGTTTAATATAGTTTATTTGATTTTAATTCTTACATACTTATAAAACTATAACTTATAGAAAAAATCCACCTGATATCTAAATGAAAATATGTTAAAATATTATTAGTAGTAGTATCATCATCTCATCATCATTATCAATGATCACTCAGTGCCTTAGCATTGTAAAAATGCATTCACATGCTGTTCCATAATGAATCTTTATTTCATTATCAAACAGAAGAATATAAAATTTAAGTAGATTTATAAAGAATCAAACCTACATTAACTTGCATGATAACTTTTGAGATGTTTTAAATGAGCACTTAATTAAAATTTAATCTAATCATAATATGTTAATTAAATATCCATTATTTACATTAGACCACTTATTGAGTTTATTAAGTATATTGAAGATAGAAATCCAATATCATAAGCTTCCTGCATGAAAAAAACAGGCTGCATTAAGAAATCCAATTGATTTATAAGGCAACATTAGGTTATGACCTAGGCTAATCCAATTCACTGTATTCTATTCACAAGACAAACATCATCCTCTATTTTAGAATTATAGAATGAAACTACTGCATTCTAGCTATTTGACACTTTCATACAGTTTTTGTTTTATTAGGGATTCTCAGAATAACTGAAAACTGAAAACACAAATGAACTGTATCCCTACTGCTCCAAAGACAGGGACATTTTGGGACAAATTAAACATCTATAAAATTTGATGATTGAACTCTTTCTTCCAATTTTTATCCTGTGTCCTCAGCTTCATTACCTCCTAAACAGTTTTCTACTCAGGTGCTCAGAGTCATTATTTATCGCTTTTCTCTCCAAGCCATGTTCATGATCAGTATCTTCATTTATATTAAGGTTACAAGTAACTGAGAACTAGGTAACTAATATTTGAATGAGATTCCTCTTATACTAAATGATAAAATGTTTCCGATAGAATTTATTTTATTTTATTTTACATTTTTATTAGTTTCAAGTATACAGTACTTTGCTCAGATATTTATACAGTTTATGAAATGATCCCCCTGATTACTTTTTCTCTATAACTCTATACCTAG